>CM076721.1:11925718-12576932 GCA_038501795.1 Pseudopleuronectes americanus
TTACATTACATCAAACACACACATCCACGTGGCTCGAGGATGAAATGATTAGAAATTGGTGGTCAAGGGTCAAAGGTCACTGTGTCACACTGAATATGACCAACTATACTTAGTGTCCTACTTCTTCTTCATTCTTTTTCTTCAAAGCCTTCATTTCATATATTATATAAGTCTTGACTGACGTGGATATAAACTGCAACCCCAACAAAGTGGTAAAATATAGTTCTTTGCTCAAACATTTTGTTCAGGTCCAGTCAACTAATTTTAAAATCATCCGTCACGATCATGTCTTAAAAACAGGAAATATTGTAGAACACCTTTTCAAGACCACATGCCTTCATACGCTCAGTACAGCCATGCAATCCTATGGACAGGGCCTCTAGTGGCCTCTAGTGGTATATATATGATGTTGCTGTGAAAATACATGTAACACGGTATTCTCTGAACCCTGAACACAACTGTATCCAAAATGCTCTTTACATACGAATTCTGTACGTTATGTACTACATGAAAATCATTACAGAAATATATCAACATAATGAACCATTTCATAAGAAAAATAAATGAATCAAACTTTAGAAAAAGGCTTCAAATTTGTTTCCTCAATATTGTGCAATTGATTCACTTTATCAGCCGGGAGCCTATGTTTCTCCAAAAAATCCTTTGATTGGCAAAAAACTATTCATGTCACTAAAGTATTTCATATTAAATTTGATATGACTAACTTGATCAAACTAATTTATTTGTGTGTCTTCAATTAAGTATTATTGAAAGGTGGTAAACAATAACACATTTTTCAGTGTATTGATTATGCTTGGAGCCAGTATATGTTTGTAAATAGGGTGAATGCAGAATTGAGCTTCTTCAAACATCCCACCTGGCATGGGCTACATATAGATCTATACACTCTGAACAAAAACATTAAAAAATATGATTTATTATGCAATGAAAACACAAATGCTCCTACTCCAATGAGAGCACAAACTGCAGTGGTGGAGTAGGCACATCACATTGCACATTACAAACCAGAACCGTAGCTTCAATCCTACGCTCTATTAGGACCAAAATCTGCCAGAAAAATCCTGTTTTCATCATCATCCAAGGAGAAAGTCATATCCTTAAATCATCCTCAAAAGAAATGAAGAAAAGGACTCGGCCTAAAATCTGCTTCATGCTGCAACTCTTAGAGAGAAAGTACTTTTGTAATTTGGGGTTTTTTAAAAGAACACCAACAGACCACATTTAATCCCTAAATAAATTCAGATCGTGTTTTTCAAATCAAAAGCTCCAAATGCGGTCCAACAGCTAGAGTTTATATTGCTTATTCCAGAGGAACAAGTCCTGATGGTCTCTGTAAACACCAGCGAGGTTACAGAGGATTTATTGAATCAGTTTTAAAATGCTAAGGAAATAAGGAGAAGCACCTTCATTAAATTTTAAGCAAATGTTCATATAATCTTGTGTTTTCCACAGAACCGGTTCCATCTGTCCTGCGTCCGTTGAGCTCACTGTCCCTCTTGTGTGCTCTTTCCAAGCTTTGTGTGACCTTCTCCAAGCGAAAAGGAATGTGGACCGTCTCAGGCTCTGCCAAAGTTTGCCTCAATCCCCCGTAAAACATAAGAAAACACTGCTTTACAAAAATAAACCAGGATAAAATAATCGTTCATATATTTAATAATGATCCAAAAACAAAATGTTGGCATAAAACTTTCCGGAGAACGAGACAAATTCTGTTTTCTGGGTGAGATGTGAGCAGAGATCAGGCCGGTAATAGGGGAACAGAGGATTTTAAAGGCTTTGGAAATAAGCCTCTAACAAAATACTGCAGTCGCAATCTTAAATATTTTGTGCACAACACACCCGAGCAGTATGAAACACCCTGCAGAGCTCAGGTCATATAATTTGCCTCCTCCCAGAAGAAAACCCCTGCCTCAGGCCCCTGAGCATGAGTTTAATAGTTATTCTTATTAGCCTGTACAACTGCTGGGAGCCTGCAAAATAAAATAGCTGTTTCTCTGTTGATCTGTTTACGCTCGCCTGAGGAACTTTACCACCGAAGGAGCCAAGACTACAGAGCAAAAAAAAGAAGAAAAAAAAGGAGACCTTTCTCTCCCTCACAGCCAAAGTGGACTTATTATGTTACTCATGGCAGAATTCCCAGTGTGGAATTAGGACTTTGAGCTCCGATAACGTTCCTGAATCCCAGCACGACGCTGCTTTTACTGGTGGTGGTCACACACTGCTTTCTGTCTTGCCCTGAGCCAAACCAAGCCGAGGAATTAGTCACTAATAGGGGGACAAATTCAGCCGGCTACTGTTTCCCATGCTGATGAAGAAAGAATATAATTGTACAATGATCTTTGTGGTGTTGTGGGGGGTGAGTTTAGAAACGTTTCAGTAGGTGCATGTGTGTTGAATTCGTAAAATCCCCTCCTATGGCTCGTTTTGAGGATTTGAATGTGAGACGTTTCCACTTCCAGCCTCCTATGAGTTCCAGACAGCTCCTCGTCTGCCTCCCGGCCCCCGTGTACCCTCCTGCTCCTCATCGTTAGCCGTGAAGCTCGGTGTCCCTGTGCAGCCATACTAAAACAATAGAGTGCAAATCTTCCAATCTCCTTAATGTTCACTAATCTAATGAGCGTGGCAGGGGATATTAAGCAGATTGCTGAGCATTTACGTTTTACCATTAGAGACGCAGCCACCAGCTATTTCAGCACTTCTGGGCGCTTTTACCCAAAAGCCCCCCCTCTCAAAAAAAACAACTTGATTTTACCATTATTCCTCCAGTCTGATCCTATCGGCCTGCTGCGTCTTGGGTAGATTATGATTTGGCATGATGGAGAGACGTAATCAAATCATTCTGCTGCCGCTGGTTACTGCTGAGTGTGGGAGAAAGTGGGAGTGGGAGAATGTGTCACCATGTGTGTTTGTGTGAGTGTGTGGGTGTGTGTGTGTGTCGGTGACAAGAAAGAGAAAATGGCATGATAACAAGCCAAGTTAATAAAGGGAAACAATTAGGACATAAAAGATTGATATGGTTCACATATTCTAATGCTCTTGTCTGTCTTAATGAAACCCTCTCAACTATATCTGCTTCACACACAACCCCCCCCCCACACACACTCACACACAAACACACACACACTCATTATAGTGGTCTCACTGCTTCCCTCAGGCTCTCCCGACAGGTGTGGCTCCCACACACAGACACACATAGATAAACAATCACAAACACATTCACACTCTCTCACATGCGCTCACACACCCCAGGCCCTACAGGGCATTTTCCCTATCCTGGGACTGCACAATGGGCACTTTGTACGCCCTCCCACCTCCCCGCCCCAGCCCCTACCATCAACCCCCCACCGGCTTCCAGCACATCCCTCTTTAAATGGGAGATTATGCAAATGAGCTCACACCACAGCGGCACCCCACATATAAGTGATGTGCATTCAGCAATCCGCAGTCATGTCTATGGGAGCATGCATGGGAGTCAGCGCATGAATGTTTCCTCTCACTGGGAGATGGATGTGGCCTAAATACACAGTGGACGTCCCAGGTGTTGGAACCAGAGTATTTTCTCCCTGTTAGTTCCGAGCTTCAGTGCTTTATTGTGGCCTCCTCGTAAAAAATGTCTTTCACCTCAAATATGTTTTGAAAGATTTCTGCTTACACCAGCAAAAATATGTCCCATGCTTGCAGGCGGATCTCTGGACTCACTGCTGAGAAAATAAAAGATTATCTGATCCGCAGCAGCTGTGAATGGACTGATGGAAGCTCACTTACAATATGTTGCTTGGAACAAATTTACCGAGAAAGAAAAGTCGAAAATTGTGCGGCATATCACAAGGACTATTCATTTCAGCAGAGGTAGAGGGATTCAAATCATCGGCTTCAGTAAAAGTAGCAACACCATAGTATAATGTGTGGACACAATCAACAACTACTTCATATGAATCTATAACGAATCCAAATAATGCAGTCAATCTAACAAGTGATCTTTGCATGATTTATATTTGAAGAGTAGGAACTAAGAAAAGGATAAATGTAGTAGAGTAAAAAATACATCACAATGTGCATAAATTCAATGGAGTAGAAGTAAAAAGTTAATGTACTTAAGTAAAGTATCGTAATCTGACCTTTCACTTAAGTAAAAGTAGTAGTATTGTAGGAGTAGTAACTCCTACAATACCAAGGCCCAACAAGCTGTACTACATTTTACACACTCATAGACATCAGGTATAATACACTTATATTCTTATCATGCCAGAATGTATATCAATCCATTAATTATTTTCAGAGAAATCAGTAACATTTGTAAAAAAAAATTCTGCACAAAAATGTCGTTGATTCCTCCCTGACACAGACGACATCCTTCCACCAATAGTCATCGTAATCTGTCCACTTATGTTTTTGTAATCCCGATAACAAACAATCCTTTTGTGTCCAATTATGTTATTCAGCAAATGTAGACTACCAAGTTTCACCAATAATATGTGACATTTTTTTAATAAAAGTAAAAGATATGGAGAAAGAATGGCTCCTGTCAGTGTTATATGTCTAAGTATTATATGCATATAACGTATTTATAATTTGGATACTATTAGCATTGATTAATTAGTGTGTGAGCAGTGATATACATTTCAGCTGGTATAGATAAAGGTCTTTTCAATATTTGGTTAAATTAAACAATTATAAATGTATTTCTCCTGATGAATACAGAGGCTTTTCATGGATTCATATGAAAAAGAACTGCAGTTACTTCATGTGCTGTAATATAATAAGAGTATAAATAACTAAAAACTGAAGTTAAGTATAGTATTTATACTTTCATTAGATCTCAGTCATCTCAGCATGTTGGGGTCGACTTTAATTTGAGAACTTCAGATAAAAGTGGGATCATTGAAAACCACCTTAGCTCCAAACTCGAGAGCACTCCTCTCAGGTAGAGTAACTGAGAGTGTGGCTGCTGATGCTCACTTCCACTGGGTGTCGATTACATGAGTGTGTGGACTGAGACGTACCGGAGATAAACACACCAACACACACAAACGCACACACAAACCCACACTACAGGCTTGTTACATACAGCAGCTAGGTTCGGGGTCAGGCTGGGACACAGGTTACCACAGGGTTAAAGCCTCGTGCACATGAGAAAAACAGCAGAAACAGATTTAAGAGAGAGCTGGATGCCAAGAGTGCCATCTGTTTGAGTTACCCCCCTTTCCAGTATCCTCTCCTCTCCTCTCCCGCTCTCCCATGCCTCCTCGTCTCTCTCCATCTTTGTCTCCCCTCGCTTTCCCTGCGTTTCCCAGCTCCCCTCTCAAGCCACATACATATTTTGTCAATATTACCATTCATCGTTTGTTTTCCACGCTGCTCGGGCACCAATAATAAACTCAGATGGTGCAGATACAAGGACACGTGTGGGGGGTGGGGAGGTGTGGATAAGATAAGTCCAAATCTGGCAACCGTCTCAAGTGTAATGACACCTCCATCTCTATGGAAAACCATCCCCTTTTGTCTTCACTTGCATGGGAGTGCTTTCTTTTTTTTACTGTTTTGTTCCCAGAAAACCCATGGAACATTTGCCAACATTTTTAAGAGCTGCGAAAAGCAGGATAAGTCTTCCACCTCGCAGGTGTTTCTTTTTAAGGCATGCTCGACAATGCCAAGCTCGTCTTGGCTCGTCTTGAATGCCGCAGGCCTCAGGGGGGGAGAGAGAAGAAGAAAAAAAAACTAGGTTGGAGAAATCTTATTGATTAGCAGTTGTCGCTTCCCTTTTCTTTATCTCACTATGGCTCTCCTTTACTGCCTCATTTACTCTATCTCCTCTCACTTTTAAGTGTTGACAGGGGGGATGAGGAACCTTTGTAGGACAAGCCAACAATGGAAAAGATGGCAAAACAAATCTTAACTATAGAGAAAAACCTGTCTGCTCTCTCTCACTCTTGCAGGAACTGACTGGATGGGAAATGTGAGAGCTGCAGCTTTAATTTAGATTTAATACGAAGAGCCATCATCATACATCTGAGTGTGTGAGCCGTATGAAGCTCACGTGTCAGAAACTCTGTGGAAGAGCCCAACTGAGCTGGAGGCCTGAACGAGGGGCTTTTTATTAAGTGGTGTCTAATTTCCTCTCGGACCTTCAGGCAAAACACTGACTTCACAGATGCCGTCAGATCTGATTTATGATGCACGCCTACGTGTGATACATAAGATGAAAAAAAGAGAAAGGACTAATCAATCTTATCTCATTCTGATGTGCTCATGTTTGTCTGATTAGTATTCTGTGGGTAATTGACACGATCGCAGCCAAAGCTCGGTTCATTAATGTTAAGACAGATTGCTGCTCGTTAGAGCCACCATGTGGTGCAAACTCAAACAGCAGCCATGTCCCTGAGAGTGGAGGTGGAATCTGTGTGGGCCGTGTGCAGTCTGAACAGAACGCTGTGTAGAAGTAAGTGCAATAAGTGATAATGAAACCGTGTTATTGCCCTTGAGAGACCTAAGAGATGATTCTGGTATTAAAAATGAAGGGGTGTAAGGTAAACAGGTGGAGTGCCAGTCAGGATCAGTGATTCGTCGACTGGATGTAAAGGAACAGGACAAGAGGGAGGGGGGAGACTCAGAGAGAGGGATGAAAAGAGGGAGCCGGGAACCATCTGTTTTTTAGGGACAAGGAAGATAAAACTGTGAGAGGCGCTCTGAGGCAGAACGTATGTGTAGACTGAGGGTGGGAGAGGACGCTGCGTACAGGGGGGAACTACAAGGGGCACGGGGAGGTGAGGGAGAGAGGGCAGATAAGTGGGAGGCGCACAGATGGAAGACGGGAAGATGAGAAAGAGTGATGGAGAGCGGAGGAGGAGGAAGAGGAGAGGGGGAGCAGAGATTGGGCCTGGCAGTGGTTCGAGCGCACTGGGCACGCTCACATCAGGCGGGGGGGACATGACTCGACATGCCGGCTCAGCCCAGCTGGGTCAACGCTCGGCGCTGCCATGTTGCTTTGGCTTGGCACCCGCTTCTCCAAACACACACTCACACACTCACACACATCCACGCTCAAAGACACAAACCAACAAACAAATCCAGTTACCCCCAGCCTGCTCCCTCATTCTCCATCTCTCTGCTTCATATCTAGACGCACACAAGCTCACACACACAAGCTCACACCCAAAATGCCATGGTTTTGGCGAGCGCCGGCCAGGCGGGCGAGGGCCCTGGACTAATGGAAACGCCAAACTCGTTACTCTAACGCTGGGTGACAAGGGCACCTTGGGCTGCAGATGTTCCTGCTGATGACAGATGGAGCCTGGCACTGCCAGGGGACAGTGGGCCAGGCCTGCGCCAGCTCCATGCCACCTGCACCCCTCCTCTGTACCCCTCCTCTGTACCCCTCCACACAAACTCAAACATACACACACTCCCTCGCTTTCTCTCTTGGCCTATCTCTCTCCAGCACTGGCGCACTGCACCCACACCCCCATTTGCCCCCACCTCCTATGTGCATGTTTCTTTCTCAGGCGCTCTTCCTCTCTTTCGCACACACACACACACACACACACACACACACACACACACACACACACACTGGCATGCTCCTCTTCCTCCTCTGCCCACTGCGAGGATGACTGTTTGTGGACAGATATCCATGACACTGGCAGAACGAGTCGGATAAATTGCATCTGTGTTGGTATTGATCCTATAAACAGACAGAGCCGGAGTTAGCGTTTTGTAATCATGATTCACAAAGGGAAAAATGAACAAACTGTGTGGTCACTAAATCGTCCCGCACAGCGTCCTGATGAACGAGAAAACACGGAGTTAGATGTTTGTCGCTCATTCTGTCAGTGATCGGATGACTGAGAGGATCATCCACAGCTATTCCCACTTTCGAGCAGAGAGCAGATTCCAGATCAGACTGTGTAATGATACCATTCATCTTCATGGAAGTGGTGACAGGCTCCTGGAGGTGATTTGCTCCGCCTGGCTCACAGAGACCGTCCACCAGGATAATTTGCCTGATGCTGTGAGTCGCCAGATTACCAAAGTGTGCTCAGCTGTAATTTTGATGATGGTAGACCTCTGCTTTCAGCTCACCAGGAAAAATCTGTTTCGAATGTCACCAGCGATTTGTCTTGGTGTATCACTATGCTGGGGGCGTTGCATATTTTCTGTGCCTCAATCACATTTTCTTACTCTATCCATGATCAGATGCTACAGACGACTGGAAAGGAAACGATTCCTGTAGATGAACACATGAGAGAAAAAGGCCGAGGTGAAACCAGGGTTCACATCAAAGTCTTTTTTTTCTCTCACAGAAAATGTGATGAGATCCTGGAAAAGCATTTGTTCTGCCATGGCAGCTATAAATCCACTCACTCCGTCTGTCAGTCTGGGAATCCAAGTGTTGAAAGAACACCAACACACCAGGGATTCATATTTTTTTCCGTATCATAAATTTGGATAAATCTGACCAGACCTGGAGGCCAGAGCTGCGTCTCCAGCGGAGCTCCGGTCTTTCCCAATATTTAGGAATGTGTGAGCTGTGATATTGAACCACTCTTTGAATGATTTGTATTTTGACTTGGAAATCTTCCTGTGAGTGGAAGACAACAACGTGCACAAACGTCATCAAGGTTTCATGTAAGTGTTCAAACGCAGATTCCGACATTGTGTTCTGGCTAAACCTTTTCTATACAATTACCTTTCCTGTGCCGCAATCCTCTCCTACACACTTTCACCGCACTTGCACCAAGTCTGCATCCCTCCCCCCCTCCATTTCGCCCACTTCGTCCAAAAAACCATGTGCAGCATGTCATTTCAACTCCCTCCACGCTGAAGAAGGGCCCAGAACGAAACAAAACAATTATCTCTTCCCTCGTTAGGACCTGGCTCTGCTCCCCTCTCCCTCCCCAGCTCCCCTTCCTCCTGCCGGACCCAGCCTTCACTCTTCTCTTGTGTGTGACAATAAGTTGGACTGAGGGTCTCTTAAGTGTTTCTGAAGTGGAGCGTTTAGCTGATTCTAGGCGCCGTCATGTTTCTTTTAAAGGCCTCTGCAGGCCCAGAGGCGCAGGATGGTCGCGGCGCCCGTGAGGGAGGCATGAAGGGAAAGCAGGAGGGCAGAAGAAGTTCAACACACGATGGCCTGTACAGCGGTGCGAGGTGGGCGCTGGTGTGTGCTACAGTGGAGAGGAAGGGGAATGGATGGGTTGGCAGTGGGAGGGTTAGAAGGGTTTCACCGTGCCAGCTCTTAATTACTTTAATTGGAGTCATTAGCTAAGTGAGCATGAGAGACATCACCTGCATAGCATGCAGGACCGCACCTGCCACAGACACACTGCTATCATCATCACACTCCAGCCGAGGGGCTTCTGACAGCTCCGCACTCAAACGCACTAACGCGGCCACTCCGAGGCTGCAATCAGCACAAACAAATACACAGACACACAAACATCATCATATAGTCACTTGTAATGAGCAGCCAAATGGTCACAACCGCAAGACTCGGGGAGAAGAGACGAAAACAAGTCGTTCCTCTGGATGCTTCAGGCAGTGTGAATATAAAACATGATGCATTCAGCTCAGCTTTAATGTGTTATTGAGCTTTTATGTTTGTATGTCATATGAACTCCTGCTGCGCTGAGTGCACTATATGAACTAATGTTTAACATGCTCAGATTAGTTCAGCACTTTCTAACACAAAAAGCAGATTGTTGAGCTGATGTCACCTCTTTATCGGAGTCAAACTTCAAAAGTCTTAGTTAATCATCATCGAGTGGAGTTGAGCAAGATTTTTGCCAGGAGGATCAACCTTTGCTTTTTATTTATATCCCTGTGTTATGGGAAAAAAATCCCCCTCAATCAATAAACCTGACTTTAAAAAGCATGGAACAGAACCCCATGCAGATTATTACTGTACAAATATGAATAAAGAGCAACCCCTGTTTTCACCCCAGGTTGGTTGTAGGCAGGGGGATTACACAAAAACAACTAAAGGGATTACCACAAAACTTGCTGCAACGATGTGGTATGTGTAAAGGAAGAACCCATAACATTTTGGATCTGGATCAAAGGCATATTCCAGGAACTTGTTTTTCATTTTTTTTTAACATTCTGATACAGGGCCTTTCCATAATTTTCACCTTCCCCAACTGGGAATATTTCATGGATCATGAAAATCAAGCACATTTACTGAACTGATATGTGAGTGTGGACCTCGGTGCAGCTTGAATGAATTTGAAGGGACTGCTGGGCCGTGGGAGGTTATGTTTTCAATGTTGTTGGTTATTTAGCAGGATTGCGCAAAAGCTACGGTTGCTATGGGTCAGGGAGGAACCCAGAACCCACGAAATGTTGGTGTGGATCCAGGAATTGGTTGTAACTTTCTTTTGACATTGAAAGATAGAGGGTCTTGCAACATTTCAATTTATTTCTCAGAGAATTATATAAAGAAAATCTGGCATAGGTAGGAAACGGTTATCTAAGACATTTGGTGCTGATCCTGATGTCACCATCATGAGTCCAACTTTATAAACAACTTAACTTTTAGACAAAGTCTTAATTAATCATCATCAAGTCGAGTCCTGTTGAGCCAGATTTGTGAGAGGAGGCTCAACCTTTGTTCATTTATATTTAGGGAACTGATATCTATGACTGTGTGAAATTTGGTGCAGATCCAAATCAAATTCCGATCTGCTTTTAGCAGCAGCAGAGGAGGCAGCAGTGTAAGATACTAAAACCACAGCCGGATCTCATCCAAACACAACTTTGATGTTGTTTGGATCCGCAGGCTACACCTTCCTCTGTCCTTCTCAGCACCCAACAGACAGCCTGGCAGGCGGGCTGGCAGCCGGGCAGGGTGGCAGTGGGCTGGCAGGCTTAGCCCGGGGGCATCATCTCCAGCAAAGCCAGCTCTGACCAGCTGGTCCAGACTAACACCACTACAGAGCGGGCCTGTACCAGTGGGGAGGTAAATGTTAGCCGTGGTCCACACACCCTCACACCCAGAGTCTGACACATACTGGTGGGATTAAGGTGAAAGAACTCTGTTTGGTCTATGACTTAACAGGTCATCCCGTTGTTTCGGAGTATTCCTCCTGCCACCATCCTGATTTACTTCCAGAGAGCACACGAGGCATCCCTGTTCATTCTCACTCGCTGGTGCCAGATCTCGGAGCCTGATCCGCAGTCTAGTCTGATCAAATCTACCATGACCGCTGCAGAGCCCAAAGTGGATGAAGGAAATCCTGCAGACCTTCCACTTCCAGCAGCGTTCAGCTACCTCACTAGCTTAGCACTGTTTGGTCTACGAAGCCACAGCAGGAGACTCAGAGCACCACACAGGACGACAGGGATGAGAGGAATCAACCCGGGGAATATTTGTCTTCTCGCCAATACCCATAAGGCCGAACCACGATCAGCACCTCACGGGTAATGAACTGGACCAGTACATGTGTAGCTCAGATGTAAGTTTGAATTACTTACTTGATGGTGTTTCTCATACATTGCATGTCGGCTATTTCAGAGGTCTTTTAGGAGCACGACACAATCTTCAGACCCAAAGTCACAACTTTTCCAAATAAAGCTCAGTAATTTAGCTTGATATAAAGCTTTATTTAAACAAAACAGATGTTAATGCTTTTTGATTTGTTATTTGTTTACAAATTGCTAAAAAGGAAGTTATTCCATGAAAGTTGCTGCCATGACGGACATCAGCACCAGCGACACAAGTGAAAGTTTGTATCAGTCAGTGCCGACTGCAGCAGAAATGAGTCCGAGGGAGTAGAAGACGACATGTCCACAGACTGAGACACACTGCCCTTCCCCAACTTTTTGAATATTGAAAGTATGGGTGTCTTAATCGCACCAAATTAAATACTGCACTTCCCTGGGACATTAACAATACACATACCAAATGTGAAGCTGACAAGATGAACATTTCGCGAGTTATTTGTTCCACATACCGACGTGGCGTCAGTACTAGATGTACTGGTCTAGAAAAACTTTTTCAAAGTAAAAGTTTGGGCAAAAACAGGCCTAAAATTCTCAGCTTCACCTTGATACACCTTGATCAAACCGATATCGTTTGGAGCCCCCCCGTCCATCGCCGACACCTCCCAACCACTTCCATGTCTGACAGTTAAAAGGCCTACACTCACACACAGAGAGAGAGAAAGAGCAGGCAGCTCATTGTGCGTTTTAAACCGCTAACTAGGCCACTTAGCACCCCGTGACGCTGATCTGATCCCCGAGGCGCTGAACTTGGCAGCCGGCCCTCCTCCTTTTCGCTCCTTCCTTCCACCCCCCCTCGCCATGGGAACCAGGCCATCCTTAATGACGCAGGAGTGCTCCGCCGGCTCCCACAATGCAAAGGGGGCTGACATCTGTCTTGCTAAGTGGCGCACTCTCTTGTGCACCTTGTTTGTTCAATCAACAACTGCTCCCTCCTCCCACCCCTCCCCCCACTGTGCCCATTTTCTTCTCTTTTTTTTAACTCTCTCATTCTTTTTTATTTTTCAAAAAGAAAGGGCGAAAAGATGGGAGACGAAGAACAAGACGAAGAAGAGGTGGTGCAAAGTTCGAAAAGACCATGACTGTCCCCGCTCCACCAGCAGCAGGGCAGTGGGTGGATTCATATGGAGATCAAAGGCACCGATGCCTAATGACGGATGCCTTAACAAGATGGTTCGGTTATTAATTGATAGGATTCTGTGGATTATGAGCAACCTCCATCTCTACTGGTGGAGTTGAACGAGCAGATAAGTGTTAGCACAGCTGTACCAGGCCGCAGGACCCTCTCCACTCTTTGCATTTTTAGAGAAAACAAGTGCCTGATTAAAAGTGGCCCTTAATTCCACATAGTTAAGACACGGGCAAATATTTGTCCCATCAATCTTGGAAAATATAGCCATCAAACCAAGATGTTAATCACATGCTAATGGAATCCAAAGGACTCAATGCACCCCCGTAGTGCAATGAACGCTTTCACTATTTCCAAAAGCTCGAGTGAATGCAAATGGCTGTCTAAACAGTCATTTTGACAACATGCCAAGGCAACGTAAAGAGCCCCCTTCTTTATGCTCCTCTGGGAATGTATGTAAGGATGTGTGGGATGAGTTCACTTTACCAGGCCCAGGTGCCAGGATATAAATGAATAATAGGTTTTTATGGGCCCTAACTGAAAAAAAAGCACATGCACACATAATCACACATGCCCCGCTCCCTCAAGTGCATCTGTAGTGAATGATGCTCAAATTCCCACAACTACTCTGAAAAGAGATTGGGCATGAGAATAGGTGGGTCCTATACATAATTCAGGGGTCCATGCTGAAACAATTATGTTTGCTTACCGCTAAGTACCCGCGCTCAATAGCTCGTTTGCTCTCTAGTTTGGAGCTTTCAGATGTAAGTGGTATGTGCTAAAAGTCGGCGGGAACACAGCTTTTTAATAAAATATAGGAGCTGACACTCGAGCGCCTGAATACGAGAGTGGGTGGAAAAAAGAAAAAAAAATGCTCCTCATGTTTTTACTTGAGCTTTGCATGCAAACTAAATTGCACTTGTAAATCTAACAGTGTTGGCTGGACACCAGCGAGGCAGGGAGGCGAAAAAGGGATTTGAACAAATGGGACAGTTTTAATGAAAGTGTCACACATCACAATATTTCAGTTTAGAAGAATCTAAACACGGTTTGATGCAATTACACACGTCCAGTATGGACAGCATCATCTGTTGCAACAGAAAACTGCATGACCAGAAGTAAGAGGTCATTTTGTCATCAATCAAGAGGTGGAATACGCCACCAGGTTATTTTACTCTGAAAATCACATTCAGACTCATATATACATATAAAGTACACTTACAGTTACAGATACAAAGCGATTTGACAGAGATTTGAAAATGTCAATTCAAGTGAAAAGTTCATGTCTCCTTGTTCCTGTGAATAGTCACAGTCGTCACGTCATGTAGTTTTGTCTCCACAGCTACAGCTGCATGGACGCTGCGGCCTCTGCACCTCTCTCCTCGATGCCCGTCTCACACTTGCACTCCTCCACCACCATCACTCGCTTCTCCCGGACCTCTCTTCCACAGCGCAGGGGCACAGTCACGGTTTGGGCTTTTGATGGGGCGCAGCGCGAGCAGGGGGCCCGGCGGTGTTTGCCGGTGCCCAGCCCGGCAAACTCACCTTCGGACGGCACAAACAGAGAGCTGCACTGACCGAAACACAGCTTGTTGTGCACCGTCACTGTGTCGCATCCGTCTGCAGTCACACGCTGGGAGGAGATGGCAGAGGAGGAGAAGATTAGATGTTGATTTACCTCTTACCATGTATAAAACTACATTAATGAACAATCGGCATTTCCTCTATTTCTGTTTTGCTGTATAAACAATGAGTTAGTTCTATTCACTTGTTAATTGGTGTCATTATGTGTGCACAGAAATCCATTTAGCAGATTAAGCTAATTAAAATCTTTGCCTCTTACCTGAGTGAAAGGCACCGCAGTGCACGTCTGTTTCATGTCCTTCAGGTTGACCGGCAGGGACAACTTGCCTCCTTTATCCATGGCTCTTTGCCACATCTGCAGCCCCTGCTTCTTCTTCAGGTCCCTTTCGGTTGGGCCTTTGGGGTGCAGGTGGTGCAGGGGACTCACTGGAGCTTTGAAGGCCGGGCCCGGACCTGGTCTCCCCTGAGACAAGAAGGAAGGGAAGGGCAACCTCTTGCGGAACGAGGGAGCTGTCCTGGGGCTCATTCCCTTTCTGAAGAACCCTGACTGGGCCAGAGCGCGCTGGTCCAGCTGAACCACCCGGACTACTCCTCGGATGGGCTCCTGGGGTCCGCTGCCGGAGGATTCAAAATCCACCCGTGACCTTTTCAACATGGTCTCAAACTTGTTAGGAGGAAAAGCAAAAGCCAGAGTCGTCCAACTTGACAAAATGACGAAGGTGATGAGGGAAGCCATAGTTTGACACAGAGAGAGATGCTGACTCAAGACTAATCGATGATTAAAGAAATCAAATCTATGCAATTAATTTCAAAAGACTGACGAAAACGAGAAAAAGGTTAGACAAGAAGTTGTCTGGTTTTGTGGTTCAAGGTTCCAAATGGCAACCTTGCTGTCAGGACTTTGTCAGTGTGATGGAGGGAGTCTTTTATATAGGCAGCTGCCAGTTCTCGCCTGGGTCTCAATGCATAGAAGGTGTCACAATTCCCACACCAGACCAGACATCACACCAAGCTTAAAGCTCCAGGTCGTGGATGGTTGCCAGCCAGAGAGGATTTCAGTTTCAAGGTGAACGTTAAAGCCATGGTCATAAAAACATCACATCCGAAGGGTTCTCTGTGATCTTTGAGTTTCAAAATAGTGGAAGTTGATTCCAGACAATCTTCTACTTAAGAACTTTAACCATAGAGATTTAATTTAGTGAAATTCGCTTTGGATGAAAAATCGAAGTAAAAACCGACTTGAGCCACCAGAACATTTATAAAGAGTCTTTAAGAAGTTGAATCTTAGCATAAAGAGAAATGGGAATGAAGGGAGCGCCAAGAAAATATACTAAATGAGCTGAAATCAAATCTGGAAGTTACATTTGACTCTGGCCTTTTTTTGTGGATCAAGGAAATAAATGTGTTTAATCCCGTTTTTGTTTCTAAATCAAGCTTATTCCAAAGATTAAATCCTTCTTAACATTTGAGGATTTGAACTTTTTCAGCTAGATTCCTTAACACCCTCTGCACAGGTTTAACTCAGGCCTCGTTGCATGGTCTTTATTCCTACAAAAGTCTGCAGCCAGTATTATCCCTGGTTCAAGAAAATAAGACGACACAACAGCGTCCTCTTTGTTTTTGCTCTGATATTAAGATTTGATTGATGACATTTTAGGCTTTACACAACCGAGACCATCAAGGATTTATTGCCTCTGAATGAGCCTGCACAGCATCTGAGATCAGCTGATAGTGGTGTTCTTCAGTTACCTGGAGATGTTGTGTGCTTTTGCAGTACAAAATCAATACAAATGACTCACAAGCTGAGGTCAGAAATGTTACATGGTTATTATCATAGCGGTAGGTAGGAACTCAACTCTAACCAACAGATATTTGCTCATTTTCCTTTTTTTATTCACAATGTTATTTTCAGTTATATTGATGACTGTGGTGGAAAGTGCTGCCGGTCCAGAACCTCCCGTAGGCGCTCAATTGGTTGAGATCTGGTTACAGCCAAAGGACTTTTTATATTCATATCACTTTCAAATGGCACTCAAACAGTTATCCTCTCTTATATTTATTTATAACCACAATCAATACAAAACATTATTTCTATAATCTATTATCTATTATTTATCTTTTGTTACATTCGTCATCCTAAGAAGTGGAGATTAATAGAAATTACTGTTCAGCACTGTCATAGATTCACAATTTGCAGCTCAGACCAAACTTCAGCAGGAAAACCACGTTACACTTAGGAAACACTTTCCTGGATCCCACAGTGAAAGGATGTCTGCTGTGGTTAAAAACACAGCAATAAATCCTGTCTTCTTTAAGTAGGTGTCTCTGTGTAACCTTTGGCTGTAAAGTAATAATGGGTTTATGAAGCAGCTCGTCAGTCTCTCCCTGGACATCCCATCATAACACCATTAGACTTCACTGCGCTCCTTCACCCGTGACCTGATCAAACAGTTACTGCTGAAGGGCCTGACTGTGTGATCATGTGCTGTAGCAGAAAGGCTGTTTGACTTCCTCACAGAGACATTGGTATTAAGAGGAACTTTGTTCTATTTGCACTTGTATACGTCTTGTTTCCCATCCACCAGTAAACAGGGTCCACAGATGAAAGTGTGAGCAGAGTAAATGACCCACGGAGGTTTAACCTGAAGACGTTCTCACATACAGTAACCTGGGACATTCACGCAGTAGGGGGGAGCTCTGCAGGGACATTTTCACTGAGCTTTTGATAATATTAGTTTGTTATGTTTAGTGTGTGTTCAGAATTATTATGGGAAAATCCCATTCTACAGCTGCAGAATAAGCTTTGTCCACCAGGGGGCACAGTTTACAAAGGACAGTCTCTGCAAACACCACTGTTCTCTCATTATTTACAATTAGGAGGCCTTTTACAATTTAAAACCTGTATTTTTTCTTCTACACACACATACGGTACAGGACAGGTCAGCTGTGGTGAAGTGATTCTTTGCATTTTTAATTAATTGCAAATCCTCAGTGATTGGTATAAACTGCTGCAGCTCCTCAGTGGGGTGAAACAGAGTTTAATGTGGCAGTTGTAGAGGCCTTTAAAAATGATGATGAATCCAATTTGCCGACATGAGAAACTCAATTAAGAAGCTGTTTAGTCCCTCATGTCTTCTGCACTGAGCTGAGACAGGCGGGAAACCTTTTATACCCGAGCTGTTGACTTTATTTCGCGTCCTGCTTTTGCCGGTGATGTAGCCAAGAGAAACTGTGTCAATAAAACCATATAAAAGGACGTTTGACTGCACATATGGTTCCCTGACCAGTTACTCACTGGTTATGAGGAGCTGGTCAGAGAGGAATATGTGGAGATTCTGGATCGTCTCAGGGAAGTGACCCATGAAGGTGGAACTTTAAAAAAAAAGGGACCTGTCTCATCTACTGTGTTCTGCCATAGAAAAGAAGAAAACAGCTTCATGCTGTAAAACAATGTTTTGTTTAGTGAGTAACATACTAGGATGTATGAATTAATGCCACATGTTCATTCGCGAATTATGATAAATAAACTAAATACATGTTGTATGAGTAAGGTTTTCATATTACCGTCATACTTTCAGTGTTTATTATGGTCTGCTGTGGCTCAGGAGATAGACAGGGTTTTCCCTGGGCAAGACACTCAACCTCTAATTGTGTAGAAATATTGTGATAGAATAAGCGCTGCGTATAGAAGTGCTGTACAGCTGTCTGTGAATAGACGTTAGACACACAAACACACGCACACATACACTATAATCAACCCTGTGTAAAGTACACGGTTCACCTGTTGAATTGACATGTACCCTTACTAAAGTAAAGCATTTATGACCATAAGGATTAATCATTAGAACTTTCTGTTCACCAGGCAGTAACTAAATAGGTGTTCATTACTAGTAGTTATTAGTACGCTCCATTATATGACACACATGCAGAACTCTATGCAAACCGAAATACCCCCAAACCACACAGGCCCTGAGAAACAGAGTCTGTCTGTTATCATGTGTTGAAGTCTTGATTTTTTTAAAACCACTGTATGAATTTGTGAATGGCAAAAAGAAACTGTAGTGCAAAGTGCTTTGAGTGGTCATCAAGACTAGAAAACCTCTATACCAGTACAGAGCATGTACAATTTATGAGTGACTCTCTCTCCTTCCTCCTTTAAACCTGTGTTAAATTAGCCTTCTGACGGAATTAAGCTGCAACGCTGACGAATAAACCCACTTCCTATCCATAGCAGTTCATTGCGTTCATTTGATGAAGGCAGTGGCTTCAAATTAAGATAGAATTCCGCCATTTTATTTAAGGCAGGCAATGAACCAGATTCAATATGGCTAAAGCGACATTATTAAATATATCTGATATTTCGTGTAGAAATTATTTCTACACACATTTACTTGTTCCTGAGGCTTTTATGACCCTGAGGAATGTATTCTGCTGAAGATTAACTTTGACTTTTTCCTGTTCTATTAACGCTCAGCATTTTCCAAAGTTGTTGAATGTTTGACCATCCAGTCATTAGCGGTTTAATCAATAAAGAATATGATTAATATGACACTAATATAACTGGTGATAGAGACAGTGTAAGGGCAATTCTTGTTGAGGTCTTGTACATTTTCCACTGGTGTGATAACAATGTCTTATCGTGTTCTTATCTTAAGTAATAATATTAACCAAATCACTTCTCCTCCGTGTGCTCAGAAAAACTGCAGCAAACAACACTGATGTGTAAATGTTTATTTAATTGAAATTAACTTTTTGTTGAAGGATCAATTTGTGTCGTATATTTAATCAATTTACAGTCCGACAGTTTATTTAAATTCTCATATTCGGTGCTTTAGTGTTTTGAATGTTTTGTTCAGGAGACAATGAATTTTATGTGGATAATAAAATAACAAAGATCAACTTAAAGGTCAAGATTGCGATATTTATTATCTATATATGATCAAGCATACAAAAATAATTTCATTGTTTCATTGCAGTGAATATGTGGGACAGAAACAACTGACACAGCCCGTGCAGATCATTCTCCGCACTGTGCATCATTACATATCACCAGATGTATGTTTCAGCACATGCCACATCACTTGTACAGCCCTTTCTTTATATATAAATAAATCACAGTATAAATGTGCTCAGTATAAATGAAGAACACAGTAGTTCAACCGACTGCCTCTCCATCTCTGGTTTTAATGCCCTACATGCCAATAATGGATGCACACCTTTGTTTATCTGACTGTGATGATTGTTTTTTTAAAGAGAAAAGGAAAAGCTTTATACAAAGAAAACTGCTTATAAGTCAAATTTCTCCAACCAATTACAACGTCAGAATCTCATCCCAGACGGGAAACCTCACGCCTTCCTGCCGATGTCCTTGTAGAGAACCATGGAAACCACCATCGCAGCGATCTGTAAACACAGCAGAGCTTCAGTATTTGGCAAAATACAGTGTAAAGCAGCTGAGATGCAGATTATAGACTGAAAACAAGTAGATACAAAAATCTGATCAATTATACACCTGTTGAAAAACACATGCACTGTCAAACTGAGGTGGTTTCATGAAAAACACAGGCTCAGATTACAAAATCCATTAAATTAAGTAAACTAAAAACCTCCTTGATCAAGTTCTACTTTGCTTTGTGGCAACAGGGTGGTTTGTGGTTATTAAATGACTTCACTGACTAGAGTTTTAGTCCTGCCAAATAAAACCATGAATTGAAAACTTGAAAGTCAACTTCACAGAAGAAGAACCTGAAAACTACGAGGAGGTAGAATAACTCAAGTTTCTCTGGTGAATCATCATCAACGCTGTGAAATCAAGATCAGATTCCTCAGCATCATTACCTTCTGTGATTCAAATATATTCACTTGAATTACATTTGATATCTTCTGCTCCATAAAAAAGGAATTTGTTTTCCAAAATACAACAAGTCTTAACTCATATGTGTCCACAGATACATATGGTGACACTTTAGATGGTAGGATGGTGGTACAGTACACTATTGGCTTTGTGGACAACTATGACATATTGTTTGTTGTATTGTGATGCATCGTTTGTTTTGCACAGTTGGGCTTTGGCGGGGGAAGGATCTTCTGGTTTAGACTTGATTTAGGGTCATTAATGAGCATGCCTATTTATGCAGAAAACAAAAATGTCCCACTATAGATGTGGGAATAATATGCTGCATTTAGTAAAACATGTGTCAGTTTTATCCTATTCTATCAAACTAACTTTGACCACAGAGCTGCTGGAGAAGGATGTATATAACGTGTGGAGTTTTCTGTACCTCGATGGCGACGATTCCCAGAGCCACGCCTGCGATGACCACAGCGTTATTCTCTATCAGCGCCAGCAGCTTATCATAGCAGCCATCCACCGCCTGGGAGAGAGAGCACAGGTTTGAACAGAGGCCCCTCATCGCTGCCAGTAATGGTGATGTGTGAATTCAAACCACCAAGGAGCTTGGTCACGTACCGACATATGCGCTTGGGTTTCAGTGCATGTACCGGTATCCATGGTTGAATTACAACATGAGATTGGGTACATATTTGCAGGTAGGTTAAAAGGGGAGCCGTAGAAGTCTGTGTAGTTGTTGAATCCGCAGCACGTGAACTGGAAGGAAACCACAGAGTTTTAATGTCACATCTCAACAAAAACAATTCAGTCGTCTCGCTCTGCTCGAAATCTAAATCTAGTGACTTATACACAGCAGTAGAACATTATTCGCTTCATAACAACGTTTAAGATTCCCACCCTGAGCTTGATGTAGAGGAAAGTGGTCTATTCATGAGACATATGAAGAAGACATTTTGGTGCTAATCACGGCAACAATCCCACAGAGGTGTGTGAGCTGACTGCAGATCCAAAGTGATTGTGCTCAAGAAATCTAAAAATTGTTTGTTGTACTCAAAGAAACACTACTTTCATCTAAAACGTTGGGTCACATGGGATCATAGAGCCATGTGTATCTAAAACTCAATCTCCAAGTGAAAAACACAGTACCTCCTTCATGGTATCGTTCCAAATCGAGGTCAAACCTTCCTGTGTTCCGTAGCTTCCTTCAATGCTTTTTTGAACTTCATTCCCCGCACTCTGGAGAAGCTCCGCAGCCTGAGAAGGACAGTAAGCCATTGTGATATTTGTGATGATAAATGTGTCAACTGGAAGCTTCAGCCAAGATCTATACTTTACAAGGGGCCACTCACCACATCCTTGAAGACAAGCAGCACCACAGCTCCTGCAACCTCGATGATGAAGATGATCAGCACAATAATGAAGAACTACGGGGAGAGGAAATGATAAATAATCACTTTCACTGTCAAATATTTGATTGGGAGTTGCACTGTATAGCTGTAAAATCAAGTATCACCAACGGAGTCAGAAACAGGCTGTAAATGTAAAAAGACAGTCAACACCGCTGGGATCAAAGTCAAACCATAGGCTGTATATAAAAGATCAAACACAAAGCTAAGTGATTAAAACAGCTTCTGGAACATTTACTAACATCTCATCTGATCTCTTAGATTTAAAGTTTCACGTTACTTAAAAACCTAAATCAAATTTTCTCAGAGGTAGAAACAATGTAACATCACTCTGACACTTTGCGGAGGTAAATGCTCCACTTCTAGTTTGTTGGTTGATTTGTTTGTCAGCAGGATTTACACAAAAACTAATGAACCAGTTCCTGCAAAACTTGCTAGAAGGACCCAACATGGGCCAAGAAATTACCTATTATATTTTGGCGTGGATCCACAACCAGGATTATTTATTTTGTTGTACTTTCTTTCACATTGTGAGATAAAGTGAATTTTTTTTTACTTTTTAACCAATTTCCCAGGGAATAATTCATGGATCTTGATTAAAGGAAACAGGCATATTTAGGGGACTGATATCTATAAGCATTTGTAATTTGGAGCAGCTTGATTGAATTTAAGATGCGGTACGTGCTCCACTGAATCCCAATCCAAGAGGTGTTCTCATCCTACTACAATGGTGCGACATTGTGGCACCATTTCAAACACACATAAGTTACTGCTAGAAAAGAATAATCATTATAACTGAGCCAACTCTTCGGAAGAATGAAAGCCTTTTTTTTTCTTCTTTTACTTAAACTCAGTCTATACTCCATAGACTGATCAAACATGGCTCACCGTCAGCAGCATGCACCTGCTCTCCTTCATGGCTCCACAGCAGCCCAGGAAGCCAATGACCAGCAGCACAGCCCCCACGGCTATGAGCAGGTAGCTGACATAGACCAGCTGCGATAACCCATCTGGTGCATCAGGCACGTTGTCCAGTATACCCAGCAGAGAGTTGCTGTCCACCTTCACCCAGATTCCCACACCCAGGATGGCTGCACCTGCTAACTGCATGACGGGAAGGACAAGAAAGGAGAGCAGCGATTTAACAGTATTGAGAAGATAGAGAATAATCAGGAGAGACAATAGAAATAACGGACTATTAATGGAAGAATAGCCTGAGAGAAGAGGAAGGTCCACTTGGGAGATGAAGAGTCATGGTTTGTTCTGACACGTTACAAATTAAGTCTCTAACAAACAAAAAGCTTTTATACGAGAGATTAAAACTAGAAATTTAGGAAAATTACTTGAGAAGAGAGTCTGTCAACCTAAACCAAGTTATGATGATTTAAGGTTTTAATTTGTCCTATGACAGGAGCTGCAGTGGACATCAGTTTGTCCTTGAATATGGACACTTACATTATTTTATTTTTCACAGAGACATAAAATTTAAAATGAGGGATTGCATGGTGTTATGGAATCTAATGGAACAACTCTGACAGCTTCATTCCTTTGCTGCGCCATGAATCTCTTCTCTCCCCGCCTCCTTTAATCAGTAGAATGTTTATGGCAATCCAATCAGATTTTTGCCATGATCTCAATCGGCCAATCAAGTTGACCCTGCCAAACTTAAAATCTGTTCTCCTCAGCAGTCATGTCAGTGATTCGCTGTGACCCTCCTCTTCCTCCTCCCCAGTGGCCTCTACCTATCTCTGTGGGATATGTAGTTCATTCCCTCTTGATATAGTTTTGTACACAGTCTCTATCCATTTAAGTTTTTTACATTTTTCAATAATATTGTCCGTTGAGAAAATGAATAAGAAATTGACTTCAAGAAACAGAGTTGTTCTAAAAGGGGTCGGTCACTGTTACACTGTGATTTAAACAGGTTTATATCTCTGAATATATTCACTGTGTGGGTGAAGCGACTTCCTGGTGTCTCATTGCCATGGTGAGTTTGACAGTTTTCCATCAAAGACTCCATTAGTGCTTTGTTATCTTCAGGATGGAGCTGAGCTAACACTTCCCCTCTGTTTCCAGTCTCTATGCTTATCTATGCTAAGTTAAGTTAAGTCTCCTGGCTCTAGTGTTATATTGATCTTACACGTATGAGAGTGATAATAAATCATCGAGCTCTCGACACCTGTATCTTCCCAAAATGTCAAACTATTTCCTTTAAGCCATCACTGAATACAGGAAGGTCACAGCTGTAACATGTTCCACATTTATCTGTAATGTTAGAAGATCAGACTCTGCTCTCTGAAACAGGAAAGTCAGAATATTTTTATTTACTTACGAAGATGCCGCCATTGAAGATAAACATCATCATCTTGAGAAAGCCGGAGCAACACATCTTGGCGTTTCTTTTTTTTTCTCTTCACACTGTTGGAAAAATATCAGAAAAGTGTTTGTTAGTGTCACTGAAAACTGATAAAGAAATGTAATTAATCACACTCCCTCTTTTATTGGTAAGGACTTTTGGATGGACAACATTTCACCGATAGGTAAAAGTAGATGCGTGCGTCTGATTCCAACAATCATGCACCAACAAGGGTCAACCAGCATTTGCTTTGGTTACACATTAACCACAGCAAATGGCAGGGAGGTAGAAGAGGGCTTGATCCTCTCCAAATGTTTGTCATGCTGACGTAACCAGTGGTTTCGGTTGAAGAATGTTGTGTGTCTCATTTGTGTCCTCTCTTTAGTTTCAAACTAAACTTTCTATTTAAAGGATCATGAAGTATCTTTTGTTCTCTTCGTAGTCAAAGTGCAGAATCAGGTTTATCGTACTGTGGAACTCCTTATCAATGTTTCCTCATGGGTTATAACCAACATGTGTGTCAGCAGAGAATAAAAGTAATTCCCAGACTGTTCCTGTGTTCACACGCCTTTACCTGGGCAATAAAATCGATGAAATACAGGTTTAATGAGTCTGTTACTAACTCCGCTGATGAGTTGCATCATTTATGATAGAGCCACAGTGTCATGAGCCCATAAAACACACACCCAAACACCAAGGTCTCTGTGGATCCGTGCAGTGAGATCAGCTTTACAGTTATTGACCTTTTTTTCTTCCTTATTGCAGCTTTGATGATAACGGAAATCAGGAAGCTACTTGTCAACAGTCACGTTGTTTCCAGGAGGCAATAACGTTTCAAGGCGATATCACATGTTGCTTATCTGAATAAACTGGACTACTGGCTTGAGGCAGCAAAACAGGACAAATAACAATGTTTAATGCTCCTTTAAAAAGAGTCAGTGAGAACCGAACAGGGCCGAACTCAATCCTCAACTACTTGTTCTCTCTGCTTTGTAGAGTGAGCGTGTTTTATTTTGTAAATATACAGTTAAAGAGAAGTGAGAAATGAGCAATACTTTACTTATAAATACTTTACTCAGTGTGTTAGTCGTGATTCTATAGTGTTACTATAACAAGTGAGAGGTTATCTATGACAACCACGGATACAAAAAAATAGATAATCAATGGTAGCCTTAACTTCACTTTGAAAGATAAATATCTGATTCCAAAAGTGTAAGAATATGATTTTTCATTATTAAATAATCTATTCTTAACTTTTTATCTATTTTCACTAAACAGATTAATTTCGGAATAAAAACATCCTTGATGTTCATCTGCGACTATTAGGCTTTAATTTGTTTAGATTCAAAATAAATGAATAATAATTAAATAGAAAGACTATAGTTTTTGACTATAGATATTTGGATGTGTACATATTTAAAAAGAGTCAGAAAACATGAAACCCCTACCTGTACTGCAGGGACGTCCGACCGAGGTCTGATCGATGAGGAGTGTGCTCAACGAGGCTCTCACATGCCCCTTTATATTTCACAGGTCTCCCCCTCTCTCTCACATGCGCACGCACACACACACACACACACATATGGAAAAAGAGAGGTCATACCCCTGCACGTCACTGACTCTGCTTCCAGGGTAAGCCCTTCCCAGTGTCCAAAGTCCCTCCAAAAATAGGAACTTTTATGACCTTTAACTTTACAACCATCTTATGGTCAAGATAAAATATTGATGTTCATCAATGATTTCTTATTTCAAACCCAAAGCTCAGAATATGGCAGGGAAGAGGAGCCGATCTGGGAATTAAATTATCAATACATTATTAATACCTAATGAATCTTTTACTTTCTTCTAAATGGAAAAGAAAGACTACATTTTATAATGATTAAATAGTGATGCCAACACTGTGAGTAAAATGCTGGGAACTTTTCCTAACTTCACACACCAAACCCAAACAGAGATATCGTATTTATCCATATCTTTTAATCTCAACTTTTAGAACAACAGAAAAAACCTGGCAAATGAAATATTGGACTTAAATTATTAAAATAAAATCCCTACAAAACAGTAATAACAAGACTGACAGTATGAGACGCATAAACCTGGAATGACACAGCATCTTCCAGGTGTGTTTGACCTATAAAGATAATGTGTTCATGATGATGATGGAATAATCGGAAACATTTGAACTGCTGGGGAGATTTACGTCACCGCCACCTCAAGATGGAAAAAGAAGTCGGTGAAAATGTTGGTACAAAAGCTGCTGACGTCATCGGTTATAACCGAAAAACTTTATGTTACACTCGGCCTCAAATATAAGCTTTTGATGTGAACTTGTCAACAGTTGAACTTTAGACACTTGCAAACTGTATGTTCAGCTCTTACAAGCACCTGTCACCAGATTTATTTGAGCCAATAAAGATGTATTTCTGATTAAAGTGCATATTTCATATTATTTATATGCCTGTCACACCTGGTCCTTTTTTTCTTTGCTCTTTCTAATCATGTAAATATTGGAAAGAGGATTCGAGGTGTTGTTTAAACCCTTTAAACATAAGTTCAACATATTTTCTTCTCAGCGTCCATGTTTTTTCCACATTCCTACTTCAAAGCACATGAACACATCGAAGTCAGGGTAACGACCTCTCAACTTGGCAAATGGTACTTCCCGAGGTGCACGTGAATCCACAGTGACAAACAGGATATACTGTGAAGTGTGGGGCAGGGAGTCACAGCGATGCAATTTCACAAGATACCCACAAGGGGGTAGCATAAGACAAGTAAATTACCCACCATGCCATGCTGATTTGGTTCATGCCTTTTGTTCACAGCCTCACCTGCAACAGGTGCTACTCACCCATTCAACAAGAACTCATACAGAGAGGCAGAAGGCCCAGCAGCTGTAGCACACACAGCTCTTTGGCATCAGTCACATTCAAATCATGAGGAAGCGCCGGCCCCGCCGTCAAGTTGAGAGCAAGAAATAAAGAAGGGAGCCAAGCATCCATGATAGTATTGCAGTAATGTATCACAGGGTACATTCACAATGGTAGATTTTTGGCATTTTTTTTTCTCTGTGTGTTTTTCTAAGTGTGTGTATGTGAGGCCATGAAACAGCAGTCCATGAATTCCCACTGTCAGCTATCAGCATGAGCAGCCGCCCTGGCTGCTCTGGGACGTGTCCTTCAGGCCGTCCCCCTGGGAGCCGCCCGCCGGACTGGCATCACCGTTCACACTCTCGTTCATCTTCTCACAGATGACGTCCACCAGCTTCTCGAAGACCTGCTTCACGTTGACATTGTCTTTGGCGCTGGCTTCGAAGAACCCAAAGCCTGGAGTCAGAGGGAGGGAGAGAGAGAGAGAGAGAGAGAGAGAGAGAGAGAGAGAGAGAGAGAGAGAGAGAGAGAGAGAGAGAGAGAGAGAGAGAGAGAGAGAGAGAGAGAGAGAGAGAGAGAGAGAGAGAGAGAGAGAGAGAGAGAGAGAGAGAGAGAACACAGTATGACTTATGAGTAATAATGCTGGTTTGTTTGTTCTTGCAGAACATGTGATAATAGAATGTGTGTGTGTGTGTGTGTGTGTGTGTGTTTGCGTGCTGACCGAGCTCTGAAGCCAGTCTGTGGGCGTCCTCAGTTTGAACCTGCCTCTCTTCCTCCAGGTCCAGCTTGTTTCCCACCAGCACGACCTGAGCGTTGTCCCACGAGTACGTCTTGATCTGCGTTGCCCTGGGAAACACCAACCACACATTATCACAGCCGTCTGTGCTGCACTGACCATGTGTCTCTTCACAATATAAATTATTTATTCATAATAAACATTTAAAATGTATATAAATGCACCAGAGTCGTATGTATTTCTGACATTGGTGCATCGAGCATTGTTTAGAGACAGTTGTAGTAACCAACAAAGTACATTTACTAACCTTTTAAATACATTTTAAAATACTTGTGATTGAGTTATTCAATTGTATTTTACTTTATACTTCTGCTTCACGGTATTTCATTGGCAAACACTATTTTCTATTCTACTCCATTCATCTGAAACGTTCAATTAAAAGTTAATTTGGAAATCACAACTTTACACACAAAACATATCAACTTATTAAACATTTTACATTTTTTAATGTATTTTGTAATAACACATACTTTTACTTTACTACTTTTTTGTTGATAACATTTTCATACATTTTCATGATTTACTATCAAATTTAAGAGACCATTTTTTAGGGCTACTATTGCTACTTTGATATACACGCTAGATTTAACAGTGAGACACTAAAGATTTATATACGTCGCTCTACCCACCAGTCCTGAACAGCGCAGAATGAGTCCTCGCTCGTGATGTCATACATGAGCAGGAATCCCATGGCTCCTCTGTAATAGGCTGTGGTGATGGTCCGGTAGCGCTCCTGTCCCGCTGTGTCCTGTAAACAAACACACACACACACACACAGCGTCTGACACAATCTGGATTCAGACTTTTCAGGATTCAGGTACTTTTACTCTGTACAACACAAGAACCTAAAATGAAATTGGGAAGTCATAGTCGCCACATTATGAGTGGGTCAAAAGGAAACATTGCTGGCAAATGATCTGAAATTAAAGTCCAACAAACATAGTCCAATCCTTTAAATGAATGTTACAGACATACACTTTAAATCACATTAGTGCTGAGATGAGAAGAGAAAGAGTTAACAAGGCTGCACTGAGAAAGGAGGATGAATCATCAAATGTCTTCATGCCTCATGTCTTGTCTTGATGCTGCCACACCCTGTAAACACTCCAGGATGTGCCTCCGCTTTTTGTGAAGCCTCGAGGGACAGGAATAAGTTCTTTAATAATTATTCCTCTTTTCTTATTATGAAATCTGCTTAGAATATCAAGGGATAATGATGATCCAATGAAACTGCATCAATAAACAAACAGGATTAAATGTCAGCTGCTGACATGTACCCTATTATATTAACCTCAGGTTGGAGATCCAGGTCTTGTCAGTAAATTATAGCAGAGATGTTACCATTGTCTCAAACCTCCGTATTCGCTTGTTTGGTGCAGGGCTTTATAAAATGAGTGGAATTTGTTTTAACGCCCTCGTGAAACCCATTCTGCTAAGCAGCCAGTATTTTACTTGGCACCTTCCTCCTGTAAAATTAAGCAACTGTATCATTGTTTGGCTGCGCACACTATGCTGAATACATTAAGCTAAAAGAACATCAGTGTATGACTTCCCTCTAATAATAATCTGGGGGTGAGTCCTGGCCTTCCACTAACATTCAGCAATAGATCTGTCCTGGTGTCAGTCTGCGCAGTAAGCACATTCAGCCCCGGCAGCTCCAGCCCATGCATCTTTCATGAACCCTGCCGTCTGGGGACGATGTTAAACATCAACTGTCATTAACTCCGGAGTGTGAGAAATCAGTTTATACCACATCCCTGACAGGCAGCAGCATGTAAGAGGGTGATCTGAGGGGGGGGGGATGAGGACAAACAGTGTGCGTTGTGCAACAGTGATTTCAAAAGCACCACTCGACTCTGCCTCCAGTTAAAGCCGAGGTTTAGAAGCTGCCCACCTCAGATAAATGCCTTTAATTATCTCCAGTACATTAGAGTACATTAAAGAGACTGCACCATTCTGCTGATGTACTGTGTGTCAGGCCCGTTTGCTCTTTACTGTACAACCATAAACAATTTAATCTGTCATTAGGGTGGAATAAGACTCTTGAGAGGTCTATCAGAGATAATTAGGAGCATTTCAGACCTCAGTGAGTCACAGCTCGTTCTGATATGTCACCTTTGACTAACAAGCTAGGGTTAGGTTCTGTCCAGATATCCAGCACAAAGGTTTTTGGTTCTATTTCCCTGATCTTGGTTGAATTGAATGAAAATATTAGTGTATAAATAATCTAACGCAAACAGGATTGCTGTAGGTTATTATTATATGACTTTATTATGGCTTTGGTCAAACAGAGTCGGCACTAGGGTATGTTGCAGACAGAAATTAGGCTTCAAAAAAGCACGTCTGCATTTGCAAGGTTAGTGAAAATCCAAAAGATTCAGGACGACCTGGTGATGAATTAATTAAGGTGTAACACGGGCACACGTGTCCTCGAGCAGCAGGTTTGACTCCTGATCATTTACTGCAGGTTATTCTCCTCCTCCCTTCCTGTCTCTCTCTACTGTCACACACTTGACAAAAAACACCCAACTCCTGCTATACAGACATCAGGTTTTCACAAACAGCGCTCTAAACATTTGCGCTGCACATTAATTTGAATTAAAATCGGGTCAAACAGGGACACGGTTTGTTTTTCTTGTCTGGCTTTCAGCCATCGACTTCTGCACTGATCAAACATCCTTGCTTAAGTCAAGAGGAGTCGTGGTGCGCCCTGATCCTTATCTGCCAGCCCGCCACACGTTCTTCCTGCTGCAGACAGGAGTCCAGACTGTGTGTCTAAGTTGATAAGCAGTGTCAAAGCAGGGAGGTCAAGGGAAATAAAGGACTGTTTTAAGATTATTGGATTTTGTAAAATTACATTGTCCCAACTAAAAACAAGAATCACTGCTTTTTTTCTTTTTGCTGAATTAAAACTGCTCCATGTCTACATATTTCTACATTATTTTATTTTTTTCATATTCACATAAGGTCACTGGGACCTTTACCTTTGACCACAAAAATCACTCTTTGCGTCCAAGTGACAAATGATTGAAATTTGAAGAAATCTGCTCCAGGCGGTCGAGAGATATCACGATCTAGTGGCCAAAAATCAGCTAATCAGTGAGTGCTAGTGAACATGTGTGCCAAATCTGAAACCAAAGACCAGCTCGGTCTAATCAGGTCATCTATGAGCTCATGTGAGTCGTGCCAGATGTAATGAGCGGATAGACGTGCAAACATCCGGAAAACATCGAGGCCGTCCAGAGGCATAAAGACACACTTATCACTGATAGTCTGACTGTGTGAGACAGAGAAGCCCATTATATTAGATTTGATCCATATTAACTCATCTCCACATATGATTAACCTTCCTTCAAGGTTTGGATTAAATTCAGCATGTAAAGGTTTATTTTTCCTTCCTACCCAGATCTGCAGCTTGACCCTCTTGTCGTTCCTGTAGATGGTTTTGACCTTGAAATCGATGCCCACTGTGCTGACGAAGGCGGAAGTGAAGGAGTCGTCTGCGTAGCGGAACAGGAAGGAGGTCTTTCCCACGCTGCTGTTTCCGATTATCAGCAGCTTGAACATGTAGTCAAAGTTTTGGTCGGCTGCATCTTTCTGCTCCGGGCTTGCCCCGTGATCTCTGGCTGACGCCATCTATCAAACAGAGGAAAGTTGATAAACACACTTTGAGACGCAATCCAAATTAATCCGGAAAATGACAAAGACTGTTTGATTCTAGCTTCTCCAGTATTTGGTGATTGTCTGTATTTGATACAATGTTAAACTGTTTTGGTCTTGTACTGTTGGTCAGAATATGTTTTGATACTACACAGACTAACTAATTAGTAAGTTCTTGACAATGACAAAACAAGTAACACACTGATGATGAAAAAAAAAGTTTCAGTTCTCAAATGAACAACTAGAAAAACTGTCCTACAGTTGTATGCCTCTGCCTCCCAGTGCAGTGTCAGTCAGTCAGACTCATATGAGGTTACCATGACCTTGAAGAAATTTGAAGAAATTCCCTAGAGGCAGAGATATCATGCTCCAGAAGCCCAAACCTAAGTAAACATTTGTGTACAATTTAAAGGATTTGTTAGGTCACAGTGAACCTTCAAACCTTGAGGTGGATGAACAAAAACAGCAGAAAACCACATCAACGTTCCACTGCTGTTAGTTGACAACAAAATCCAGTGGCTGCAGTGGACTCAAGCCCTGAAGTGGAAACTTATTCTTGTCTGATGAATCTGGATGTCGTTCTGATGGAGGCTTGATTCAACAGCATGAATCCATTGACCCAGTTCAGGCAGCTGGTGATGGTGTGGTGGTGTGGTGGTGTGGTGGTGTGGTGGATGTTTTCTTGACAAAATGTGGGCCCTTTAATATCAGTCAATCATGGTTTGAATGCTGGAGCTCCCTTGTGTTTTTGATCACGTTCACCCTTTAAGGCTCCGAGCACCATCTTCTAATGGCTGCTTGCATTTCCCTGCAATACATCACAAAGCAGAAGTCGTCTCACGCCGACTTCTAGAACAAAATGAGTCCAGTGCACTTCAGTGACCTCCCCAGTCTCCACGGCTGAGTCCAGTGTTAACACCTCTGGGATGTGGTACAACTAGAGTCACAGCATGAATGTGCAGCAGAAATCATGTGATGTAATCACAGCGTTCCCCCGAGGCCGCCATTGATTTATTTGAGCCAGCCTGCCACAATATCAACATTAACCGCCACATATTGATTTTCTTCTTTTTACTATTTCAAATGGGTCAAATCTTATTGCAATGTGGAGCTGCAGGCAGCGTGGTGAGAAGGGATGAAGAAAAAATGCAATTTACTCTCCTGGTGAGAACTGTAGTCTATCATGCATAGGACAAGAAGACTAATCTCACAAAGGACCGGGTTACATCTACAGAGAACCAGTTTATAATAGAGCTATTAAACAACTAAGCAAGTATGTCGACTATTTGTTTAGCTGATGAATCATCAATGATACTGAGAACATGCAACTAAAGACGACAAGAGTACATATATATGAAGTATACACACATAGCCAGTGGGGTTATTAAAGTCTGAGAACGGTAGCAACTACTCAGAGAGCTGACCTCCGCCAAGTCCCAACAGCAACCTGATCAAACCACATTCAAAATCACTAGGTCCGGATTTTTAGGAAATGTTGAAAATCTATTTGAAAATAAAAACCATGGATTCCCCCCAGAGTTTAATGGGATCTCCCCTGACCAAAACCTCAGCCCTCCACCAAGTGTTGTGGTAATGAAAACCTAAACCTCCTTAAATGCTTTTTGCATATAGTCCCTGTGCCTGTTTGGTTTTCAAAGACATGCAACCTAACTTATTTAGAGACTCTAGATTCCTTGTGGTTTGAATGGTTGTTTGTCTCTGTGCGTCAGCCCCTGTGATGGAGTGGCAACCTGAGGGTGCACCCCCGCCTCTCGCCCAATGCCAACTGGGACTGGGACCCACCTCCGCCCATGACAGGTACGGGATGGATGGACGGTATATCCTGGAGATAGCATTTTCTACAAGTAATGAGTCCTTTCGTTTGATACTAGGCTGATACTTGGATGTCTTGAGTAGAAATGCAAGGCTGAACCTGTGTGTTTGAAGTTATGTGCTGTGGTTAACTGGTATTTAAAGAAAGAATGACAACAGCAGATTTACCATCACTGTTTTGTCTAAAACTTGTGTTGGAACAAGTGCAAACGAGCCCAGAGCTTAGTCCACTGCCAAAGAAATGTTGATGCATTAAACAAATTAAATTATGTTGCCTCACACAACAGACGGAGAGATCTGCTCAAGTTAGTCTGTCACTTAACAGGGCAGGCAGGAGATCTACTGACATTTAGGATTCTACCTACTGACATCATTTAACCCACATATCTACATACATTCATATCACCACTGCCTTGTTAAATGAAAAAAAGTACAGAAATTAACTAGATACACAATAATTAAATAAAAAAACATAACACTAGATAATATGTGTGCAGGTCTTCTACCAAAGTGGCACATTATACCTATGGATGAATATTTGACAGAGTCACTGAGGACAACCTGAGCTCCACTTTATGAATTCAACTACAGATCTTTCCATGAAAGCAACATCCCTAAAATGATGAAGCCATTCTGTAATCGATGGAGGCTCAGAGGGAGAACCCTGAGTGAATTAGAGTTTTCTTGGCAGCACTCAAACTTGCAAATAAGATTTTCCTGAGTGCTGCTAACCTGGTGTTCCCTCTGAGGGCGCGGCCATGGTGAGCCTCTAAGAATGAAGAATTCTAGGATTTTTTTCAAGACACGTATCCACCTTAGACAAGCGGTTGGATCATTCAATCAAATTGTATTTGTGTCGCCCATATTGACAAATCATTATTTGCCTTATGGGGCTTAATCCGTACAAGGTCCTCTGTTCTTAATCCTCGACTAGGGTGAGAAAATAATACAAAAAACAGAAGTAGAGCACATGTCTCCACAAAGGCCCAACAGACTCCTGGCATTTCATCAAGCTGCGCTAAAAAAGTGCACCCCTAGAGATATGAGTTCCCTAAATATGATCAGAGAAGTTTTCCTTGGAAAATTTGGGAAAATGTCAAAAGATGCGTGGATCCACACCGAAATGTAATGGGTTCCTCCCTGACCTGTTTCATATCCTTCCACCAAGTTGAAAACGTAACCTCCTTGGCAGATGTAATGAAAAGTCCTTTGAACAGGGGGAGGGGTAGATACCTCAGAGGGAGGAACAAGAGAGGGAACCTGGTTCCTGAATGGACAGAATAGATGCTGAGTGTATCAGAGCATTCATGAGGAAAAGGGTCTGATATAACTGAAGAGGTGTATCAATATTTGAAGTGGTTATTGAATAATGTCATGCGTATAGGGAGGATCCCAAGAGAACAGGAAGGTATGCACCAACACTTTTCTTGCTATAATTCAGTTTGGACAGTACTGGAGCAGTGACATTATTTTGAAGTGCTGTGTGTCATGGGACCAAGTTAACTTCAAAGCTCTGATCCTCCAGGCCCCAAAGACAGGACTTCCCCAAGAGTTTTGGCATTTTTAGCTTCTGGAATGAAAAGTGGTAAGAAAGCTACGGATTTCCACAGAAGCTCAATCTATCAATGAAAGTAGACGTGGGGTTTTGTACCAAATTGTAAATATATGGTCCCAGAGGTTCATATTTGTAGAACTAATTTGCAAGGAACTGGTGCAAACATCAGCCAAGCATTTGTATCCTTCCTCCCTCTCATCTCTAGGCTCTATGAATCAGACCAGGATGTGTGTGTGTGTGTGTGTGTGTGTGTGTGTGTGTGTGTGCTCCCTCCACTGTTTCTCTCTCCATCACTCACCCTCTCTCTCTCTCTCTGCACATTTGTCACATGGACTCGCGTTGTTAAACTTATGGGATCACTGGACGCTGAGCGGTGGGCAAGGGGCAATAGATCCCCAGTACATTTCATCCATCATGTGTCTGACCATTCATTGACCCGCTGACACTCCCACCTAAACACAAACAACACACTAATACGGACCCATTTATCTTCCTCATCTCCCTCTCCCTCATATTCATCCATCTATGCATACCCAGCTGTCATCCATCCATATCTCACCCATCTCCACCTCCTCCCTCCTCCCTCTCCTCTCTCTCTGCATCATCAAATGGCTGAGCCATCCATCACCCCTACACACGCCCTCTTTCAGAGAGAGAGAGATGCTGAGTTGTGTGTCTCTGGTGAGCATTGCACTTCCATGGTCATTAAGAGGAGAGGTGGGGGGGCGCATGCTGCTGTACACACTCATCAAAACACTCATTCACACGCATGCGCCTGCACATTAGAAATGAAAACACCCTCCAAAAAACTGATGAGTGGATGGATTGACTCTTGCAGAAGAAACCCCATGTTGCATTCAAGACACAGCCCATAATACAAATTATGACTAAAGAGCAGATGTTGACATCTGGTTTTAAAGTTTTAAAGTAAATAAGGGAAATTAAACTCAAGTTACTTCCTAAAGAATAAGGCTGTGCACTTCATAAGGCTGTTTACTTAGGGACACGTGTTCTGGTGACGTTGTAATAGTTGTTCAATCCAGCTGTAAAGTGACAGTTTGAACAGTTCAGCCGTATTTGCTCAGTGCACCGCCCCACCACACGACAAACCAGCTAACCTGGTAGGAGTTAAACAAGCGCTCTGCTCTACAGTGAACTTGAGTCTGTGTCTTCTTACCCTGACGTGTCTCTGTCCCTGGTCCGCGTCCCCCCCCGCGGTCTGTCTCCTGGACCTCGGAGCCGATGGCTGTGCGCTGCGCTCAGGACGCTCCTCTCCCGGATCTCCAGGTCGGGCATGTGCCGGTCACTGGGAGATCCACCGTCGAGATAGTCAATATTCATAGCGTGCATACAGCTAACATCCGGCAGGGACTTTCAAAATAAAGTCGAAGGCTTGTGAAACCAGAATTGTTTTACTATTACTCCATCTTGCTTGTTGTCCTTCCTCTTCTCAAGGTCCTCTTTAGTAATAAAGTAATGTCACCATCGTATATAACAGTAATGTACATGCATAGATACTGGAATCTTATTTTGCACCGAATTACACACACTCATGAATCACTCTGTCTTTTGCATGTAGATCCATTTATCATTCTCATTGAAAATGTTGAAAAACACTTATCTTGCAATGTTGAAGAAAATTAAAAAAGATCCCTGGATTTGCCCCCTGATTCAAATCCGCACCAACTGAAACTGAAAATGAAACTACATTTAAATGAACTAGATCCACATTTTTATTTGGATCTACACAAAAGGACAGGACACACTCATAAATATCAATTCACTAAACATGCCTGACTTTTTTTGAATCAAGATCCATGAATTATTATCTCACAAAAAATGTTTGAATCAAGGAAAATGCTGAAGATGCATTATACTATATACAAAATGTGCATCCTTCTACCAGGTTTTGTGAAATTTGCAGAGTTAAACAATGCAGATGGAAGCGTTATTTGCTTATTGTAATTGTAAATTGATTTCACTGCTCATCCCCGCAGGGCAGGTCATTCGGTTCAACCCCAGCTTTACAAAATGGGCTACAATTCTTTCTAAGTAAAAATAACCACGTTTCTAATAATTTCCTCTTCATCGCTGGCTGCTTGACACAATTCTGGTAGTAAACTTCAACTGGGCTTACTGTTATTTGTTATTGGTGCAGGATTTACGCACCATTACGCACATGCACAAACTCATGACCTCTCAGTTAAATTGATCACTTATGTACCGTGGATAAAGTATAGCAGCTGATTTGTGAAGTCTAAAATCCCCATTTAGTACACTTTACTTCCAGATTAAAACTGCAGAAATATTACAAGTCTGAAGTGAGATAAACCAGTTATAGTCTTTATTGACAAGCATCGGCCTGACTGGGAGTATTGCAGTCATGCACCCAGGCCCAATTATCATGTCCAGACCAGATCAACTCTACAGGCAAACCACAAAGGCTGGTATTGTTAAACACTGAGAATACCAGCACGTATTTGTGCTGTGAGGCCTCTCGGTGAATATGAAACTAAGTGAATCATGTTGGAGCAGGAGAAAAACTGCTGCTGTGGGGCATTGATGCAACCGACCTGCCAAAACTGCAGTGTGAAAGAGGTTGGCTGACACAGCAGTATAGCACATCCTGGGGTTTTACAGCCTGTGAGGTCTAGAGCAACTGTAAACAAATTGAATTGTGGACTGATTTTTAAAAAATGATAAAAACTCAACATCTGACAGGTCTGTGTATATAAAATAATATATTATTGATTATGTAATGCTACGAAGAACAAGATCCATGTAGCCACCAGTGAAAATCTTTAATAAAATAAACTGTTTTAGCTGTTATAACATATTTCCAATCTGTGACACAATATGTACAAATATAAACAAGGTATTGAAAACTTAAGAAATGTTCTAAACTAACCGGAACAGGGGATTACATTTTTTTTAAACAGGCCAAACTATATATGAGATACTATCCTCGTCTTAGGTCTGTGGCAATAAGACGATTACTGCAGTGGATTTGTACACAGTGATGTAAAGTTCAGATTCTGCCTTGGAGATTTGTCAAAATCAGGCCTGTCTTCTTATATACATACATATTGATTATGTTATGGCTACAAAGAACAAGATCAATGTAGTCACCAGTGAAAATCTTAAAAAAAAGAAACTGTTTTAGCTGTTATAACATATTTACAATCTGTGACACAGTATTTACAAATATAAACAAGGTTTTGAAAACTTAAGAATCTTCGACAGCAACATCTTCAATTGAACAAATCTTTATGAACTTAAAGTAACAAGTCTATAACAAGACAATATAGATTCTGGAGGTATGCTGACTGCAAGGCGTTTACATACAGACCTTCAACCTCACTTACTCTGATTTAACACCAATCACAGCGTATTAGTCACAGGTTCTAGAGACAACGTGAGCAGGTTTTCGGTCGGATGAGTGATGGTTTGGAGCCGGATCGTTGAACGCCCATAACCTGCTGAACTCTGCGATGAAGGGTCGCACCAGCTCGGGCTCGTCCGTGATGAGGACGTTCTCCATGTTGCTCTGCACTGCTGACAGCGTCCAGTTGAGGGAGCCAGTGATGAGCAGCCGACCGTCCACCACTACAAATTTGTGGTGCATGTACACAGGGGTCCCGTCACAGCGCACACAGATCCCTGGAGAGCAGAGGGGAGACGGAGTGAAGAGTGAGGGGAAATTCTACAATACCTATTACATAGAGGTAGTACCTACATACAATCAGAATCAGAATCAGAATTCTTTTTATTGCCATGTATATTTGCACATACAGGAAATTGACTTGGTGTGGTTGGTGCACTTTACAAACAACAATATAAAAATATAAAAACAACATAAAAGACAACAATATCGAACGATATAAACAACATCGAACAATATTAGCAGCAATATAAAAAACAAAACAACAATATATACAGTAAAAGAGTAACGTGCAGTTTTAAGGTGCAGAGATTGTTTATAGTGCCAGTAATATAGAGTTATAAATTATGTGCGTGGGTGGGTCGGGGGTGTGGGGGGTCAGCAGAGTCAGTGTGATGAAGAGTCAGTGTGGTGCAGGGGGCTTGTTTGTGAGCCCCACCGCCATGGGGAAAAAACTGTTCAGGTGATGCGAGATTTTAGTCCTTTTACAAGTTCTAGATCTTAGACCTACTGTTCTAAGACCTAGGTCAAGTGCTACAGATATGAGGCTACTCACACTTCCCCATGATGGAAGATAAGGTGACATAACCTGGAAGAGACTAACCTTCGAAACGCCATGTTATCTCACAAACTACAGGCAGATTCTCATTTAAAAGTGCGACAGTGCTAGAGTTAAATGAGTGCTAAGAGAGTTAAGAACTAGTATGTATTATCTTAACGCATTTAAGACCATTATTTTAGATAATTACATTTTAGAATTTTTAAGAACCCAACCAGAATTTCCAAATGGACAATACAGGTCCCGATGAGTTGTAATCCGAATGATGAAAATGTAGAACAGAAGTAAGCTTCACACTTTACACCACATGAACGATAACATTTCTTAAACCACTTTAGACAGAAGATTTGCTTTGCTAGAGTGTCTGATTTGAGTTTCCAGGAGTTTTTCTATACACGACTACAGACTGATCTCAGACAGATAGAAGACGTACAAGTTCTCTCTTTTGAAGCAAAAGTGCCAGTCTGTATAAAAAAAGCAATAGATAATCACCAGAAGGGTGTTTCTAAGAATATATTTTCTGAGTATTTCTCTTCCAAGGATCATGACCCTACTGGGCCCTGAGGGCTGAGATGGAGAGTGGCTGAGAGTGGGGGCAGAGAGTGCGGCTGTCCTGGGTCCACCTTGGGAGCAATCTGCCTGAATGAACAGACGATTTTGTTGCTTAGTTGAATGTTTTGAAGACAGTTTGTTTGAATTGAAAGTCAGACCAGTGTGTTCTGCAGATCATAGATGAGCCTGCACACTGCTGAGGGGTCCTCGTCTTATATAGCAAACAACTCCAGCGGGGGGGCCCTGTGGCCTTTTTGGACTGTCGGTGTTATCACCCCCTTGATAGTGCCCCCGCTGCTCCCAGTTGATTTGACTGTTGGTGTTCAGCCAGATTTTCTGCTGCATCATGATTTCCCTCGCAGTTTTTTGTTACCATAAATGTGAAAGAATGAAAAGCTCCAGATCAGAGCGTTTCTGACAACTTTTTAAAAAGAGCTGATGTGACACCATCTCTCCTCCTCTGGGCATGTGTGTGTGTGCGTCATCGATAGAACGAGATTTCTTTGAAGTGAGGTCTGAAATGTGAAAGATCACTATTGCGTCTTTGTTCACTAAAATAGGAGAAAGAACAAGTTGGACAAAACAATTGTAGAGAGCAAGAGCTCAGAGAATCTGGTGCCTCACATGTTCTGCTCCCAAGCTCCATCTGAGCTCAGCTCTTCATGTGTAATGAGTGTCCTGCTGTGAGCTCAACTGGCCAAGCAGGTGACAAGCGAGGAGCATGCAGCTGCCGACCTGTGGTCATTGTCGACTCCTTCATTGACTTTACTGTCACTACAGTCACTAAATGCTTTCATGTTTCAGTGCAATTATATACTTGGAAATGAAGTCAATGCATTAGGTCTGGATTTTAAACTGATCTGGGGTCAGGCATATGATGCAGCAGAAACAACGTCTGCTCATTAATCAAGGCTGAAGGCAAGACTCGCACCAATGCAGCTGCCTGGGATGTGGTCGGCCAGGTAGTAAAACACGGTGCATCCTTCTGCATGGATCCTGTGTGTCGCCAGGTGCTTCATCCTGTCTGTTGTTTTCCTCTCTTGTCATGGAAATGTTTTCAAACATTGGCTGCACATTCCAGTGTCAGCATCCTCTCACGTGAAGGACAGTCACACTGACACACTGTTTAGCTCTAGGCCTTTTGTTGTTGTGTTGACTCAAGTAAGGCAGCTACTAGCCAACTGTTAGAACTGTGGAGAGTTAAGCTCAAGTCATGCTCCTGTGTTGAAGCTACGCCGTAGATACGCACGTGGCCTACACAAAGGGCCGAGCATTCCTAGTTGTGCGTAGGTGTGTGTGAGTTGGGCTGCAATTACACAGCCACACCGCTGGTGGCGGTAGAGTTTCTATGCTGCTGTTGAGTGTCTTCAGATTTCCAGTCTGATTATTTACAAATTCTCTGGCATCTCAGTTTACTATAGAACAATGGTGAGTGTAACTAAGCGGTTTTGTTTTGGAATTCTTTTTCTTAAAGAACTGCAATGAAGAAAAGTATGACATTGTTTATGCTTGTTCCTTCAACTCTACCCAAGAATGCCATCAGGTCAGGTGTGATGCTACCAAGCGGACCAATCACAGCTCTTGCGGTCTGTGTCGCTTTGATGCGTAATTATATTTTTGGGGAGGTGCACGTCAGGATAGTGCATAGCTTCGATGTAGAAGCATGAATTGGTCTTTAAGAGTCTCTTGTAGTGATGTTTATGTTGCCAGTAAGCAGAGAGTGAAGTGAAAAACTGAAAACAAAACTCAGGAATGAACCAACTCTGGACCAGCCAGCCCAATCACATTCAGCTGCTTCATTGCAAAATGTTTTTGCAGAACAATGACAAAATACCTGAACACAAAAGATTCTGTATGGAAAGATGAGGCAACTGTCCCTTGAATCAAAGAGGCACTCAACTTGCAACACACACACACACACACACACACACACGCACAACGAAACACTTTGCCTAATGAAATTTGTTGTCTGGTTGCCAAATTCTTACTTACTTAATTCTTACTTAACAATATGCTCCGACAGTAATATATTAAATGCAGAGGGGGCCGAGAGAGAAAGTGAGACAGTGTGAGTCAGACATATGACACAAAATCTTTCCGAGCTTTCAGAGAATGATTACTTTGACTCACAGGAGATCTTGTAGGGGCAACCTCCCTTCACCCAGACAGTTCCTATCGTCTTTCTTTTCACTCTGACAGACTTAATGACAGTGACAGCGGCAGTGTCGAGAACACAGAGTGAGCACCTTTTGTTGAGAACCCCCTGAGTCATCCCTCCCGTATTTCAAGTGGTATTGTCCATAATAATTCCATTTCGGTTAGTGTGACGTTTAAAAGAAAGATATAACCACTATATGAGCTAAATATGACTCTCTGGGTCTATATTTGTGAAATGTCTTGACAGTAAGATGCTTTGTCACACTGAAGGCTTGAGTCACAGTGCATGACGACATATACCTCGCAAAGATAAAAACAAATAAGTCAACAGATCTGTTTCCCTTACCGGCCTGGCGGAGGACCCCTATCTGGGAGCCAGGGATGGCAGCGTAGTCCTTGTCAGTGAGGACTTGGATGGTTACGCCCTTGCTCTGCAGCGCTAACAAAGCCCTGCATAGATCCATGTTGGAAAAGCAAAAAATGCACACGTCCAAAGAAGACTTGGCAGAGAGGATGCGACAGAGAAGACGGGAGAAAGAGGTCTCAACGCCATGAGGCAATGGGCACAAACAGGAACTAGAGGAGCAGAAAACAGAGAGAAAACAGATTTGGGTTATCCATATGGTCCTTCATGTGTTAAACGTATTATTCCTCCTGCATACATTTTTTACTTTCACCAAGGATGTTATGTTTTCATCATCGCTTGATTATCTGTTAGCAGATGAATGCAAAATCTACTGAACCAATTTTATTAAAGCTTGTTGAAAGGGAGGATTATTGGCCAAGGTTGAACCCATACAATTTTGGAGCAGGTTCAATTAACATAGAACCACTAAGAGTTTTGTCACTTTCCTTTCCAGTAAGATAGGATGTTAGCCTCCAACAAAACTTGTTGGAAGGATGAGGACTGGACCATTTAATTTCGGAATTTATTTGGCTTGCTTTGACATTGCAAAAAAATTCAACATTTTCTTTATTTCTTCATTTCTATTGAAATCCCATCAAAAAGAACTGCACAATAAAGGATTATTATTTGGTCTATTCGGAGATATGCACTCTACCAACAGTCATTCTAGTTATGAATAACATGCGTAACAAAGCTTCCAAGGCTGTGGCTGAGGGGGCAGAACATCTGATACTGAACCCTGTATAACCCCTCGTAGCAAAAGTGCTGCACATAGATGCACTGTATGAATGTGTGTGTGAATGGGAGAATGGAAATAAACTTCACTGTAAAGCGCTTTGAGTGGTCATCAAGACTAGAAAAGCGCAATAAGAAGATGATCTCGTTACTGCTTTAATTCTATCACGGTTTGGTTTGTAGGATAAATTTCATCTGGTGAAATTACTTCAGTGCAGAGCAGTATATTCATGCTGAGTAAGCAGTGGGGATTAATAATAACAAATGCACTGATTAAATCCACTTATTGCAAGTGAATTTTGCATTAGTGGCCGTACAACAAGAAAACGTACAGTGATACTGAGAAAATATAACTTAGCTTCTATTTACTCTGAGGGAAGGAAGATGTGCTGCACACAGGCCATTTCTGAGGGGAAGAAGAGGACCTCATGGATGGTTCGTCCCGGCTTGAGGCGCCGGCGCAGCCAGGCAAACAGCTCCAAGCTCAGAGAGAGGGCCACCACCCCGAGGCCAACTTCCTTCACTGTCCACATCATCGATATCTATCACATGACAAAATGAGGGGCTGAAGAACCAAGTTGAGAACAATGTGCACTTACTTATCATTATTTGTGATCAGAAAAAGCTTTTGATTGATTTTGTCTCACATGATTATGTCCATTTTCACAGCAGTCTCATGCAAAATTATAATTACACTATCTGTTTTGTCTAAATGTGCTCTAGTGCTCAATGAAATCTTTTAATTAATTTAGTCGTCCATTTGGGAGCTTACATGCATGTCTGTCTCACAAAAATGATGAACTAAATGTAAAAAACATTCAGCAGATCACAGGAATGTACCTGTACAACATCTGATTTGAAATTCCAGTCGACAAATTCAATAATTCTACTTTTCTGTAGTTTGTAATGATCAGTATTTGATAAAAAATGTGTGTAATACTTTATTAATATAGAACATTTCAAAACAGCTGGTACACAGCGTTTGTACGAGTGTAAAGTTAACAAATGGTATCATGCAAAGTCCTATATAGGTGTGAAAACCTATCATTCAAAAAGATCAATAAACAATAAATTTCATTAAATAAATTGACTTCAACCAGATTTATTAAAATATCATTGAATGTTCATTAACACAAACATTTCATGTAAAAAAAAATTACTAAAATCTCATCAAGGAGATTTAAGAGCAGCACACATTGTTGTGAAGAAACATTTGCATGTTCTGGCTGCTCTGATGCTACATCAACCAGAACTGGTGGAATGTTCTTCATATGGTGCCCTAAGGTCTAACACAGCGTTTGCAATATTTGTACTTTCTCTGTAAGCTCTGGATTCAGCCCTCCATTTCTCTCTCTGTTTCTTTTTTTCTCTCTCTCTCTGTGTGTCAACTTATTTGCATATGGAATATCTCCCTGCCGTTTATTTCTCCCGTATCTGAAAGAGATATGTAATGTCATGCCATAAATCAATAAGTCATTTTGGACTAATAACAGATTAACATTTTTAATGCAAATATGCACTTTGTCCAGAAATGAAAAACACATATGAGCAATATGTACTTCATGTAGCTTTATTGGTAGTTTTAATTTTAAAAATGTTAACCTTTCTCTTCTCCGAGCAAGGTTCTCCGCTCTTGCTGCAGGGTCAGAATTAATACGCTGCTTATGACGAGCGGGTTTTATTTTATAAATAAATAAACACATAAATAAAGAATAAATTACTAATAAAATCATAATAACCGAGATAAAATTACTTGTTACATGTTGGGGTGGTATTTATTCATGATATTGTACAGAATTTAAACATAAACCATTGTTTCTATGCAATTCTCTAATTGCATAGAAATATATTCCAAATAATACTAAATAAAGTACTTTATGTATATAAATCATTCATGGAATATAAAAAAGCCCCCAAACTCTCAATCTAGGACATATTTCTATCATGTAAAACACTCTGCAGAGGTCGCACCACAATATTTTTCTAGTTCAGTCAAAATTTACAGACCTGGCCACCTAGAAAACAAACTAGGTCAGCACTAAAGGTAAGTATTAAAGTTATAATCAAATTATATATTTTTAGAAATAACTTAAAAATCAGTTTTTTTTGAGGTCATACCACATGATATGTTGCAACTACATACAAGCTGTTATTTTTTTCCAAATTTTAGAGTTACAAACCTGTGGCTGCTTCCGTGGGTCCTTGGCAAAATGGTTTATGATGCAACTCCCTGGATTTCAACATCAAAGTCATAAATTTGTCATTTCTTGATAGTCAAGCCATATGATATTGAAATAACTAAAGGTTTTTGGGAAATTTAAAGTGTGTACATATACAGGAGAGGTACTACATATACGGTATTTCTTTATTTAGTTAAAACATTTTTTAACAGAAGAAAATGCAGTCGGACAGAAATAGGTATCACGTCAATGACCCAAATATTAATGATTTATGGAGAAGAGGTGAGATTTAAAAAATGAATTTGCACTTCTTCTCACTCCGCTTCGAATATGAACCTTAAATCATTAAGTGATTGTTTTTTTCCTCAGCACTGTTTGGCATAAAACATGATGCACACTGCAGTACAGCACAAGCATAACTGAGTGAAACCCTGATATAATAAATATAATAAAGTAGTGGTTCATCAACAAACGCTAACGTGACACTTCAGGTGAGTGGACATTGATGAACTGCAGTTTGCGTGTTGCTCTGTGAGTTTCCACACTGTACACAACGAACCCCGGAGAAAAGAGACACACCACGACACAGCAGCTGGTTCAGAATCCCTCCGCCTGTGGACGCGTGCTCCGAGATGAGGTCTGAACGGGTCCAGGGCGGAAGGAGCGAACAGAAACATGAGAGTTGGAGAAGAAGCTCGAGCCGCTCACCTGCTTCTGTCGCCACCACGCGGGAAGAGGCTGCGTGTGGCAGACGCGCTGACGTCACTGCCTGCAGAACCTTACTGACATGTGACGCAGCCAATGGGTGACCGCGACCCGGCTCGCTCCCCTCCAATCATATAAGGCGACGGGCTGCCGGTGCCGGGCCTTGCAGGAAACCATCTTCCTCATTACAGCAACGTGTGTTTTCGTCGATCAGAGGTAAACAAGAAAGTTAGACTCGACAACAGTGACGATGTATTTAACGAACCGCCTCGGTTGAGTTATAACTAAAGTGGTTCTCCTCGTGGAATGTGTGTAACTTGTGTTTATTATCGCGAGGCTTTAAGATCAACAACAAACAAGCTAAAGCTAGCATGCTAACTTACGGAGATAGTAGCGAAGCGGACTGGAATGGGTTTCTCCTCCAGGATCCTCCCGTGTCTTCTCCCGCTTCCTCCCAGTCAAGCTGAGTGACTTCTATTGTTGTGTGCGTGTCTTTATCCGCAGACTTGAGATTCAGTTCGGGTGCAATGGGTCGTCGCAAGTCCAAAAGAAAGCCTCCTACTAAGAAGAAGCTGACCGGGGATCTGGACAATCAGTTCACTTGTCCCTTCTGTAACCACGAGAAGTCGTGCGATGTCAAATTGTAATATCAACACACGATTCAATTATCTGCTCTTCACTGGTGGACTTCTGAGGTCGGTGTTGCCTACTCTTTCTTTTCCTCTTCTTTGTCAACAGGGAGAGAAGCAGGAACACGGGGATAATCTCCTGCACGGTGTGTTTGGAGGAGTTCCAGACGCCCATCACCTGTATCCTTTCATTACAACATCTCTGTCATACAGCAGTAAATAATGCTGCACTCATTTTAACAAACGGTAAATGGTCTGTGTTCATATAGCACTTTTCTAGTCCTGATGACCAATCAATGGGCTTAACAATACAGTTTGGTCATCCCCTTTCACACACACACATTTAAACTGTGTATCCATGTGCAGCCCTTTCTCTATCACCCACACACAGTCGGGAACAATTCAGGGTTCGCTATCCTGGGATGCTTTGTCATGTGAAATGGGGAAGACTGGGATTCAGCCACCCACCCTGTGATAAGTGGACGATCCGCTCTACCTCCTGAGCCCCAGCCGCCCAACTAATCAACCTGAATGAAATCCTTGAATACAGACAAACGATTGGTTCAACAGATTGAAAGGTCAGGGTTCACCTACAATCATCTTTATCCCAGCAGATGCACTAATTTGATCAATAGAGACACTGAGGCACAGTGTTTTATCACTATATTTAATACAGTTTCACACTGACTGATTTCAAATCCAAACATGGCTCTTCAGCATTGTTTTCTATCTGTGATCGCTCTGACTAACATTAATTTATTACCAACATCCGAAAGAGGAAACCACTCCCCTGGACAGAGTGCTGGTTGATTTCCCTGAAATTGAAATGTAATGTGACCGTGCTCTCAGCATTTGGTATCAGATGTGAATGGAACTCTCACCACAGACGCCCGGGTGGATAAATCCCACCACCTATGCGGTTGAAGGTGTGACTAGTGTTGAGTCTGTTGGTGTTCTACCAAGATTTTCATTTGTAGTGTCAGGATAAACTAGTGAGTGATCCCAGAGTTATAATTATACTGTCAAATTATTCCAATAGCTGCAGCTCCTATGAGACTATTTCCTCATTATTATGCCAGACTTTTTGCAAATATCACTGCTTTACTTCTAACAAGAATAGTAATTTATCAAATTGACGAGGTGCTCAAATTTCATCAGTATTAGCTCTTTCAGTTAACAAAATGTTTTACGGCGGCTAGTCAAACAGAAGGTAGCTTGTAAAGGGACTATACAAATGTTGATCACTGGATTGTACTTGGAGATCACCGCTCACCCTCAGTGTCACAGCAAATAGCAGCTTCACTGCTGTACGTGGTTTTCACAATTTTATCATCCTGCCTTCATTTGTATTCTCATCCTGCAGCAACAGAACCATGTTTATCCTTAACCCACTGCTCCTCAGATTTGTCAGAGGCCGTTGACGTGTACAGTGATTGGATAGATGCCTGTGAAGCAGCCAATCAGTAGCCCGAGTGGAGTTGCAAGCCGAGACGAGGTTGCGGCGGGTGGGTCTGTGCCCTGTAGGATCAAGCTCGCCTGAGGATATTTCTGTATGGCCACTTGAAATGTAAAGCAGTCTTATTTACAGTATGAGGTCCTCAGCACAAACAAGCTTTGAATTGTCCCTGCTGAGTAAGGTTCAGAGTAATGGTTCAGCCCACAAGTGTTGTCTTTACTCTTGAGATTTAGTTCTTTATTTGCAGTGTGTCATTATTGAGCACAGCTTTTGTTTGATTTTATTCTTTAGAATTATCTAAAAGACCCTTTAGATCGTTTGTAGTCAACCCTTTAAAAAACATTTATGTTGAATATTGTGAAACAATTAGTTTTAGTTGCTTTTGTTTGCTGTGTAAATGTAATTTTATACAGGAGACCGCTCGGTGTGAGAGTAAGATGAAAACAGTCAATTACACAAATTGTCCATCACACACTGCTTAAAGCAATCATCTTTAACCAGGCCAAGTGTGTCTCTGTGTTTCTCTGAAGACATTTCAGGCCAACGGTCACACGGCTGAATGCACCAGTTGATCTTCAGTATTATGTCATTGGCAGATCTGTAATCCTTGTTGATCGCCCTCAGGTAGCATTGATGTTACGGGTTCAGTCATAAACAATCACAAAGATCTCCTCATCCTCATGCAGACGGCCGTGTCACAGCATTAGGTCATTCCACTGGAGAGAGGGACAGACATGTGAAGGGTGGAAGCTTAGCTGCTGAATTCATCAACTTTTTGAGTTCTTAATCCATTCAGAATTTCATGTGGTATTGTGTTTTGCTTACACGTAGATATAAATTAAAAAACTCCCAACACGTACAAATCATCTTTTGTTATAGATCAATTATGTAAAATAAAAAAAACAAAAAAATAACAGTAATCTTATCCCATAATCGAGCTGTGATATAGTTTATTTTCACATGCAAAGGCCAAAAAGGAGGTAGCTGTTTTTCATTTTTATTTTTTTTTATGTAATAAAAACATTCAAAGGTGTGACGTGGGAAATAAATGAGCAATAATACTTGATACTAGTAAAAGTTGATTTTTTTATTTTATTATATTATGTGTTTAATACCATGTTTGAGTAGATGTTCCCAAATAAATCTTGCACCATCGTGAGCAAAAAATGAACCGCTTTGTATTTTTGTGATCACGATGTCTGTCCTTCATTTGGTTTGTAAATGTAATAGTTTTTTCTCTCTTTTAAACGAGGGAACAGGAAGCAAAAGGTGATGATTATATCCTACGTGACAAATGTCCTGTGTAGCTCTGAGCACCACCAGCTGATGACAAATGGAGGGGCAACCTCAGGGTAAAGATATTACAGTTGGGATTTAGATGACCTGTCAAAGGTGCAGAGATTGAATGAAGAAGAAAATGCAGAACATTGATATTCACAGATGATTTAACTTTAAGTCCCAAGTTCTGGAACAAGAGGTGTGTGGAATAGATATCAGGTGGAACAAGATGAAAGAACAGATTACAAACATGCTTTTATTTGATTCCAGCTTAATTACAATGCAACAATAAAAGCTATTATTTGTACTGTTTATATTTATGAGTATACAGAATAGAACAACACTCTTTTTGATAAAACCCCCGTACAATGGGATACCTCCAGCTGGTGACTTCATATAGTGAACCACTAAAGTCCATTTAAATAATTACAGCACTGAAACTCAAAGGTGTCAAAAGGTGCTGACACTACAGACTAGTCTCTGGGTGCAGCTTCTGATCTGCTCCCCTGTGGCATCTGGGACTGTGACACATATTTAGGACTCCAGTGTCCATTTATCCCCGCAGAGTGCAGGATGTAGCAGATCACAAATGAAAGAAGACACAGTGTGGCGAGGCTGTGCACCAGGCAGCGCTGAGTGATAATAGATGAGATGTGGAGTGCTGCCTGGGCTCTCCACCCAGGAAGAGTGTGTCCGTGCATGCGCGCACCGCACCGCGTATTGTGTTTGATGATGGACCCCAGCTGGAGAGGTATTGACGAAGCCTTATGAAACATGCTGGAGGATGATTACAATGGAGAATGATTATCACCTCGTCTCTCCTCTGTCTCTGCACGTCCCCTCCCACTGCCTCCCCCTCTCTTCTATTTCTCGCTCATTCTTTCTCCTCTTTCCATTCAGCACGCGAGGTCAAGTGTCACTCCGTCTCCGTTGTCAAGGCTGCCAATCACCCACACAGTGAGTGCGAGGCAACGGTTGCCAAGGAAACAGAGCGATTTGGTTGCTAGGCACCTGGAGCTGTGCTCACAATAGTCATTTTGTTGCTTAGAAGCGCGCACACACACACACATGCATACACAAATACACACAAAGCCACAGAAACGGCTTTGCCCGATCAACAAGTTTACACAGCCTTCAACTGAAATTCATATAAATTACAATTATATAGCGTGCTAATAAATATGAGATTTGCTTACTCAGTTGCAAGAAATCATGGAATAATAAACGATAAGAGAGTAATTTATCATCGGCACATTTGCAAACAGATGCTAATATATTGCTGAATGTGCAATGAAATGTGGGTTTTTTAATTTATAATACTTAGCAATAATGCTAATGTGCCAAAAATGTAACTCAGGATGTTTTATTCTAGCTTGTTGGCTGCCTGATTAATCAGCATGCCCTGACGTCCAAGAATTCTTCAAACGCACACCTAAACTTGATCAATAAAAGACATAAACATCCATCACTCTGACTAAAAATAGTTACCCATAAAATCAATCAGCCCCTTATTTCCCCACCGGCACTATGGACCCAGTGAACCCAGCTTTATACATAAGGGGATCTACTTGTTTTTATAAGCTCCATCAATCCCCCGACTCTGGACTGGCATGTAGATCATTTTAACTCTCATGCAATATATATATATAAACACACAAATATATATATATATATATATATATATATATATATACATATACTGTGTGTGTGTGTGTGTGTATGTGCTTCTGATTCTCCATCACTGCAGCCAGTCAGCTGAGCCGAATGCTGAAATGTCAGCCACGGGTGCAAGCCTTGACTTGTCCTCATGTGTTACTGTCTCCTGTTGCTGCAGCTACAGGCACCGAACTCTCACATATTTTTAGCATGAGCCAGGGAGTCAAAAATAGGAGTGCACGGGTAGTTTGTAGTGCAAAAAGGGATGATGGTTATGAACGGTATTAACATATCGTATAGCAGAGGTAGCATTGCAACCATTTACCTCCAAGGAAAATCACAAAAAAGCCATTTCTGCCACAGATTTGGCAAACTATAATATTTCTGTTGGCTGCCGAGTGGAAGAAGTGATAAGATTATGAGCTCACTTGTGTGTGTACACATGACAGACAAGGGTACGCAATCAAGAAGGTTTGAAATTAACGTCTGAGTCGGGAGACTTTTGTGTTAAGCTCCCTGAACTAATTCCTGGGAGGGTTTAGCTTAGTGGCATGGTGCAAATCTTCCCCACCAGCGCCTCTGCAGGAGACGCTGAACATGGCCGGGCGACGTAGAAACTCATTTCCTCCACAGGTGTGAGGAGTGACATGGTTGATAAACCTACGATGATAAAACCTTTTTCGGGGCTTGATTTGATTTGGGCACCTGGCTAGCCCTGATTGCCTTCTATTAAAGAAATAAAACCTCTCTGATTGAACCAAATACGCCTTTTCCTATAAAACACCACCTCTGGGTGCTTAATTAAGATTCACCTTGTGTGTGTGTGTGTGTGTGTGTGTGTGTGTGTGTGTGTCACCTCCTCAGCTTCTGCTATACTATCTGTGTCTGCCATTGTCGTCTACTGAATAGTGCTCTGCTTTCGGTCCAGTGTAGATGACAAAGCTTCCACTCGACTACGCGTATTCTCAAGCAATAACATCCACATCTGTATTATCAACCCAAGAATACCCGTGGTCGAGACCGGAGCAAAGAGGCCCACCTCCTCCCCTCCATCCCACTGCTCTCGGTAGTGGAGCTCAGTCGCCCCCCCCCTTTTCTTCCTCTGTGCGTATCCGCTCGGCTCCGGCACAATGAGATTGCAGCGTGGAAGAGGAGGAGGTCTGTGTGGAGGCAAATCTTAAAGGACAGCACCTGGGACAAGACACACAAAAGAGATCATATTTATACTTCAATGGCAATTCAGCAGGGGGGGCACGGAGGTTATAATGCACATTTCACGAGCGCTTCAAGTCACGTCTTGAGCACATTGTTGGACTAATAACCCTGATTGTAAGCTTTTAACGCCACAGCCATGCAAACACAAACACACACAGACACACACAGGCAGCCTGTATACCTGAGCTGCACCAAGTAAACAGATTACACTGCCAACAGCCAGTCCCATCGCTCGCCCCAGTATCAAGCAACCATTTAGCCGATAGCTGAGGGAGAGGGCCGGCTCACCAATTATCAAATAGGTGTCAGTGTGTGTTCTGCTGCACGGAGGGGAGAGAGCGATTACCAAACAGATGTTCAGCCCTCACCTCCATCCCCTCCTCCTCAACTCCCACCTTCTCCCAATACCTTTTCCACCTCCTTTCCCCCATCTATCTCCTTCCTCCCTCTCCCCTTCCTCACTGTGTGAAGACTCCCCGGTATGTCCTTCCCCCATCTCCTCTCCCTCTACACACAAACACTCTCTCTCTCCCTCTTCATCTCTTTCTTGGTCTGTCCCATGGAGAATAAGCCCAACTCTTCACCATCCACACTTGCCAATTAGAGACAAGTAGTTGTCAATCAGGAGCAGAGGAGGAGGAGAGAGCGAGAGCGAGGGATATTCATTGGGGAAGTGGTGTTGGTGGTGGTGGGGGCGTTAGTGGGTGGGGGTGGGTTTGCATCAGCACCACAGACATGTACAAGCATGACTTGACTGTCTGCCTTCTCCTCGTAACCTTTCCTCTCTGATGATTGTGATCCCCACCCTGGTGTTTACGGCCTCTTCCCCGGCTCCTTCCTACTTTGTCATCCTCCGATCAGCATTTTTATCCAACCAGACACACACACATAAACCCCCCCCACCCTCACTTAGCAAACCTGCTCACCCTGAAAACCTACACTCCCAGAAAAGTTCCCAGTTGCCCCTGATGGTCCCCATTGACTCACTAATGCCCCAAACGTGGTTAGTCCACATCACTACCCGCAAATCTGAAGCCGAGGACCTTCACGTCAAACGATATCCTGACACTGGTCCTTCCTCATTACCTTCACTCCTCCAATCCTCCTCTCCTCATCTCTCTCTCCTCTCCTCACCTCGGCCTCCTCCCCGAGTGTCCACGTCTGGGGCCGCTGATGATGACAACTCAAGTGGACGTGTCTTCTGTTCTCACCAAGAGCTGTGAAGAGATGTACGTAGGTGTCAGAGATCTGGTGTAAAAATACACCCGGCTGCTGCCCCCCCTTCAACACACAGGGCCGGTGTGTGTCTGCTCGGTGTCACTGGGATGCCTCCGTCTAATTTGAAGACATGCTTCAGTGTGGTTCTGGCTGTGTATGTGGAAGCCGAGCTATGATAGCATGACACTCACATATGGGTGTGCCTGCGGCTGCAGACTTGACTGGGTGGACCAGCCGCCTTCTCCTTTTTTCTTTCTTCTGGTCACCACAGCTTGACTTTTCCCAAACTGGTCCACATCTGCATATTTATGATCGAACCTTCGTTCCCGATACTTTCTTTAGATCGGATAAGAAGTTTATCTCGTGCCACAGGACATCTGGTTTGCATTTATAAGAAAATCCATTTCCTGAATTGACATGATTGAAAGTGAGCTGGCTCCAGCTGGAGGGCCTAATGAAAGAAAATGGGTCTGTGTTCCGTGGTTCTGCGTGACGCATGCCGACTTATCAATCCTCAGACCTAATGTCAGATAGAAGGCAAGTGGCAGAAGACAAGACACTGAGATGGAGACAGGAGAGCGAGCGGACGCTGGGGCCGCCTCTTGCACATTACCGCCTAATTGCTTGGAACTAAAGATGCTGTTATGAGGATGCTTATGCTTGTGCCTGCCACAGCAAATCTTTCCAGTCTTTCTGGCCACACTGTGGAGTCTCATTATCACTAGCCAGGAAAAAAAAATCAACAAGGTAGTGGTGGCATCAAATTCTGCCTAAAGTTGCAGAATAAAGAAAAACCCCTCCTGCCTTTTGGAGCCAAACTTTTAGTGACAAACTTAACACAGCCACTTTGTCTTTCTTAATGTTTGCTGCATTTAGATGCATTTAGGCTCGTGGGCCTACTATAGTCCAGATGACAGCAGCCAGGCACTGTAAAATTGCAGATAGCCACCACCTGTCCTCTACGTGACAGGCTTGGATATGAAGCTTTTCTTTGTTTGTAAATACATCCGCTGCCACTGACAAGGACCCAGTTCAGAGGGGATCGAGCCTTTAACCCTTTGCAGGGAGCAGGAAGGCGGAAGGTTGGGTCTTCATTGTACAAAGGAGGCGGACGGACACGCTGTGGGTTCGACGTGAACGCTGCGTGCAGGTGCCATTCTCCACCCAGGGGTTAAACAGGCACTTATTGGTGCTGATGCTGACGGGACCAACCTGTTCAGTTATCAAATCACAAAGCCCAGAGATGGATCGGGCGTCCATCCCGTGCCATGCGCACTGCTCCACAAATAATAACCCGGATCTCTCTGATTACAATCTTGTTTTTTTTAAATCCTTCACTTTAGGGATAGTCAACAAATATGTGTGAATATGAGGAGAGTGTCAAGTGATGGGCGCAGGAGCGGCGCCGCGCACTGAACTGTGTCCACGTCGCTTTTCGTTGTGATATATATATATAAATATAAAAAAAAGATTCAACTTACCGCTTGTGCACCTTGTTTTTGATTGTGTGTCCTCCTGCAGGAAGCCGCTCCACACGCCGCACATTGTATCCATGCTGAAGTGTGACAACCGACTACACTGTGCAGGGAAACGCCCCGCCTCCCCTCCTCTCTCTCCTCCTTTATCTCCCGTGCGCTTCTCCTCCTGCTCGTGGGGGAATCACATAACCACTCCTTGTTTTTCCACTCTCACCCGGGGAGGGATGGAGCGATGGAGCCGATGCAGCAGCAGCAGCATCATCAGCAGCAGCATCATCCCATGCAACTCAGCTGCAACCTCTCACCTCTCCTCCTCCTCCTCTTCTGCTTATCTCCTCCTCTCCTCCTCCTCTTCCTCCTCCTCCTCTTCTCCTTCTCGTTTTGTCCGTGCCTCCTCCCAGGCCTGCCGTCAAAGAGCATGCCCTAATAGTGCAGCGTTATCCAATCAAGGGTCCGGGGACCTTTGAGGGGACCAATGGTTGATGGAGCTTTGTAACATGGGGTATAGAGCTGTACAACCTAGGTTCTAAAGTAAAACAAACCATTCATTATCTGAATAGAGATTTAACACAATGATGTTTAAGCCCACGTAGAAGCCTAAGTCTTTATGTCTCTTATGTCTTATAGAAACGTCTATTTGTTGGAGCTTGCTGTTACCATGGAAATGTTTACCAAAAACACAAAAATGATGTCGGCTAAACAACCCAAGGATGAAATATAAGAAAGGATTCTCCAGACTGTTGTGGATAAAATGAATGAAAACCAGAGCTGTTCTAAAAGCAGGCGGTCACTGTTTTGCTTTATTGGGCTCAACAGCTTCAAGAGGTCAAAATCCCATTCATTTTCTAAATAGAGATTTTGATCCTGAGCCATAGAATTGTACCTGTCCAGTGTAGACTTACAACAAGCTAGAAGCTGCATATTTGTCTGTTATCAACTGCATTGTAAGAAAAAAATGCTTTATTGGTGATGTCAAGGAGAATTACTACACTGCGCTTAATCTTAAGGTGAAATGGCGACGTCTCCGATTGGTGGAGCTCACTGTTACCATGGAAATGTTTACCACAGCGATGAAAATCCTGTTGACAGATCAGATGGTTCAGCGTCACTGTCTGTCTAACATGCTGCGGTCCAAAGGGGTGAAAATCACTGCAACAAGGTTCAATTCGACAAGAAGCATGAGGTCACTGGACAGGGGTAATTTGCAAAGGTTTATGGGATCTGTAGTTCAATAACTCCACACAGTAGTACATTGTAGTTTACCTTTGCCTTTGGTCCATTTTTCTACTTGTTTTGCCGTGAATCAAATGTTTTATGGTCACAACAAATCCCTTAGCTGGTCTGCCTGGTTCCAGACTTTTTATAATGAGGACGTTTGGAAATGTCAAAGGAGAAAATTAAAGGGAAATTTACTTCTGGAACCAAAGACAAAGTGGGCCGTCACTGTTACGCTCTATGCACGTGTGAGAGTGGATGACTCACTGATATCCCTGCACCCACGGAGCCGACAGAGCGTTCTGTGCCGTTGGTTACAGCTAAATATGAGGAATAAAGTGTCTACGTCGTTTTGTATTAGACACTTAATTACTCCCTTTATTTTCCAGTGTGTGGACACAATAGAACATATCAGAAACACTCTGCATTAATTACACCTCTGTTGTGTTTTGTGACTCCTTCGGTCACTTGTTTGTATTCACGAGGATGGACCGACCAGTAAAATCCAATGCAACCTTGTGCAACATCCATGCAAGAAATAACCAAAGCTTGCTACCTACCTTTTCCAAGCTTACACTGCTATAACATATTTGCCTCAACTCAATGATCATTGTAGTACATTGTGCTGTTCATTCACCATTAGAGTTATTCAGAAAACAAGAAAAACGCTGACAGTATGAAGCGCTACAAATATGACACAACAGTACAGAATACAACAACACAGTTACGTTCTATACTCAACTGATGCTGTTGTCGTGTTAGATTGTGTTGCGTTTTATAAACAATGATGTTTTTTTTCCATTTGGATATATCTACTGAGATATAAATAAAGACTGTTGAGACACAAACACAGAAATAGAGGAACATCATGTTAGATAAAGCCACTGCTCTGTCAGTCATTAGCGCTGAAATCCTAATAGAAGATGAGGCCCAGATTGTGTGTTTTGAGTGGTGTTCCCTGCAGGGTTTCAACAAAGGTGCGTGTGTGTGTGTGAATGGGTTTGTGTGTGTGTGTGTGTGTGTGTGAATGTGTGTTCAGACTCCTAATCCAGTCTCCTGGGACCTCTGTATCCGGTTGATGGTCTTCCTTAGCGGACATGCTGGATGGGATTGGTGGTTAGGCCTTTTATAATCCTCTCCTCATCTGGTCCCTGAAAAGGAGCTGCCCCTCTAAACCCAAAATGTGTGAGTGTGTGTGTGTGTGTGTGTGTGTGTGTGTGTGTGTTATTGTCTCGATGCTCAGTAATGATCCACACAGGAGCTAAACTGGCTTTTGTCAACATTCTTTGCTCCACAGCAACTTATCTTCATTTTTTCCTCATTTAGTCTCTCCTGTCTTTTCCTCGCTGTCTTTATTTCTCTTCAGCACATCAGGAGCAGAGCGGCAGGCGCAGGCTTTGTGCGGCACTTAGAGACAGACACACAGCAAACATGTAAATTGGATGTTTGAGAGCCCACAAGGCTGATGCTGTAAGGCACTGGAGCCTTCAAGGCCATAAAAAAAAACTGATAGCATATTTCATGAAATAAATGAGCAGCCATACAGTCTCTCTCTCTCTCTCACACACACACACACACACACACACACACACCCGCAGACACACACACATACGCAGTGTTAATGGCTTCATAATTGTCAGAGGCAGACCATTGAGCATAATCAGGAGACTGCAGCAAGGCAAAGACCAATATTTGTAATTTACTGTGACAGATAGAACATTTTTATTACCCAGGGGTTGCTGGTTTGTTTTGGGATGCAATAAACTATGCTCATCTGCGTACTTTTTATCTCTCTCAGTTCACACACTCACTCCGTCTCGCTCTCCCCCTCTTACACTCCCTCTCTCCCCCTTTCACACACACTTGCTTTTCACACACACACGCACACATACAGGGATTCAGTCCCAGACAGTGTGTGACTTGTGGGTCAGGAGCATTACTCTCAGACAGACAGACACTGAGTCGGAGAGCAAAGTTCAGCTCAGCACAGGAAGTCATAGGCAGACACACACACACACACAGTCCTAGACCTATATCATATATCCACACATCACCCTCTGACATAATTAAAACGTCTCTGAACTGAACTCTTTAGTTTTGATCTGGCATCCACAAGTGTTTTCTTTTCTTTTCCATCCTGACAAATGCTTTTTTCCCAGGGAGCGTAATGCTTAAACGAGCACCCCATCGATTTAGCATTGTGCTCTTATAACATTGTCGGACTTATCAGGGATAATGAAAGGAAACGGCCAAAATCAATGCAGCAGAACCGGAGATAACGTCTTTTTTTTATTCCACACATTCCTCATGCCTGTCAAAACCTGGCGCCTACACAACCCACAATGCAACGCAACAGTGCAGTCAGAGTTTGTGTGTCTGCTATTAGAGGCTGATATGTCCTCATGTATCAAGAGCAGATGGTTAGACACACAGGTCGGATAACTCAAATGACCAAAGCGAGTTCCCATTTAATATGTTGCTCCTAAGATTCTACACATGAATAAAAAGAATCTGAAGGTGAGGGACAAGCTTCTGGGGCAGGAAGCCCAGGGTTTCTGTTTCTAGTTTGACCAATCACAGTCCGTGTGGAGAGCACAAGAGACGGAACATATTAACAGAGATTCATTGGCTGTCAGCTTTTTAATTCATCTGAATTCATATGCAGACATCTGTTAATGGAGATGAATCAAAATGTTGTCTGGATTTAAAACACCCATAAAAGCATCACTGGTTGTCTTTCGTGTGTTCGAATCATGTGACAAAAGCAACTAGGAGGATTGTAAGTAACAGAAGAGTCTCGGTGTTCTTCCTAATGCACATATGTCTTCCACGTGTTAGCATGTTTATGAGGATTATGTCCTGTCACTCACATTCACTTGGCTCTGGGAGAAAGTGACGTAAGCACAGAGTCAGCCGGCGACCACAGCAAACACAAATCACTTCCCTCTCAGGCTAATGGCTTTAAATACTTGGGTATTTAAAAAAACATGACATCACCACAAGAGGCAGCACCATTCATAATTAAAAACTAATTTGTACAGTGAGCCTGGAACATATGAATCATCAGAATGAGCTCCTCATTGGTTTTAACTGGAGTGAGCCCGGTCTGTTGACTTTAGTGACACCATATATCATGAAGTATCTGCTTGTGTCGCCCTGAAAGAGAATCACTCACTGGTTTTAACCCTCACCAGCCATTAGAACAACACATGTGAATTATTAAATGAGCGTTTTTCTATTTATTTTATTTAATTTTTTCAGTCTGAGGCAGAACTTTAAAAGTGTCAGTGATTCACACTCTAATTGGAGTGGAAGGATGCTCATGGTGCTCAGTAGTCAGTTTGTAGGGTTGGGAACGGGGGGAAGCTGGCAATCAGGGTGGAGAAACAGTGTGTGTATGTGTGCGTGTGTTTCTGTGGTTGTGAGGACCAATTTGTGTATGTGTGTGTGTCAGTGTTAACAAGAGAGACAAATAGGAACAGAGAGAGCGGGAGAGAGAGAGAGAGAGAGAGAGGGAGAGAGAGCAGGTGCATCACTAATGGCTTTTTAAAAAGGTTACAGCGTAGAGCTCTTCTTTTCTAATGGGGCTCCGGCTGTGCTTGAGAAGCAATTTCCGGAAAAGATAATGTTGTCGAGAGTGCTGAGAGTTCTGTGTGCTTGTGTGTGGTTTTTTGTGTGTATGTGTTTGTGTGTGTGTGTCTCGTCATTAACAAGACTGACAAACACAAACTCAAAGGAACACAAAGAGGGAGAGTGGGGGGAGACATGGGGTAATTGGGAGAGAAAAGAAAGAGGAATGGCCTGTGTCTGCATTTCAAAGTAATTGTGCCATTACATTACATTTATTAGCTTGATGACTAATGCCTAATGTGGGCCAGCCGGGGTCTCAAGTGGAAAAGACGAAAACATTTTAAAAAGCTCTTTTCTGTTTAAGCATATTTTTACATTCCTAATGTGCAATTTGATTTCACAAACATTTCATCTGGATTCTAAAAGCTTCCCTCCCTCCAGGCTTTATCCTGGGTTAGGCATGGTGAACACTGCCCCCGTGTGGTCACAGCTGCTAACGACAACTCTTTATTTTCTTCAAATCCAAAATAATTTGTCATATTGAAAGTTGTGATGTTCATTTTTACAGATACTTCCGTCTTTGAATTAGATGCAAATGTGGGCACCTCACAATAAATTTAGTCAGAGCAATGTATACATAGAAATTATATATTTTACATTTACACTTCCATTCCTATTACTCATCCGGCCACTGAGGGGCAGTGCTGTCCCATGAGTTCCTTGCAGTATCCAATTCTGTTGTGTTTGCATCGTAAAAGTGACAGAAATCCCTCAATACAAGTGAGCTACAGTACTGAGGGACACTAATGCTGGAGCTGCTCACAGATGCACAACATGAAAACTAGTTGTGTAATTTTTTGTTTTCTCTTTGTGAGATTTAATTAGCGTAGGCAATGCAGGATGGTTTCTTCTGTCTTCCTGTAATTACAACTATTAGTGTGTAACGTACGGTGACTGCGACATTGTGACAAACCTCCAATACTCAAGATCCAACATGGAATACAAATCTTTTAATGTAAAACACAACACTCTGGATTGGCTTTTTCATTGAATACTATTTTAACATTTATTCTGACAGTAGTCGAAGTGCGCAGGTTTGAATAATATAATGAATGATGCCTGACAGCTGTTTTTGGGTAACTGGTTCACTGGCAGTTGATATTAGACACACATGAACAAATGGCTCAAAATGTCTGCTGTGAAATACAGCTATTGCTCTTAGTTGAGTGACATTCAGGATGTATTTATTATCATCAGCACACAGATATGCTCAAAATAGGCCTGGGATTGTCACTCAGTAGAGCTCAGACCTGCTCCAAGGCTCGACAACGCCCTGATGAAACCACACCAAATCCAGATTTCTATTTGGATCTGCACTATATTACACACATCCTTAGAGCAGCTGCCTAAATATGCCTGATATTTTCATTCGGATCCATGACTTATTCATCTGGGACAATGGTTAAAAGGTTGAAAAATGCAATGATAAAGAAAATGAAGTATAAACCTCTTAGATCCAAAATTTTGTCATGGTGGTTTTGGTGATTTTGCTCACAAACAAACAAACGGACAGATGTGACAACAAAAGAAATGGTACAGGTATAAGGAGCCGGATTGTGCTCACTCAGAACTATATTGTACAATGTGTCTCTGGATCATGTTAGACATCAGGCAGGTTTCTATTGGATCTGAAGGGGGGCACTCAGAGATGGAGGGAAAAGCTGGCTTTCATAGAGAGAAAGAAGACTTGATGTAACACGCACTCACACACATTCTCTTATGGCAGATATTTATAGTTATTGTGTTTTTTTTTATACACATTACAAATGAGAAGTAGAAAGCCTATCTCACAGCCAATCACAGTCCAACCCTTACTGAGGTGTGGGAGGTCTTCAAACAAAGCAAACAAAAAGTGCAATACAGGCAGCAGCGTGTGGTAATTGCCATTTATTTTGTTAAATAAATACAAAACAAAGACATATTAACGTGGGTGTTCTCTATCCCTTCGGTTGTTTACAAAAAAAAACAGATGTAGTGTTACTGTGGCTAATCTCAAAGCTATAGTACCTTCTGCTATAACAGGCATAGTTGGGACGCCTCAGCAGGGGGTCCTTTGAAGGCCTGCACTTACGCACTAACACAAGTGTGGAATTATAGCAGCTACTTTTGACTGTTTCACTTAAGAAAACCAAATTAACAGTTACGCTGCCATACAATGTAGAATCATCGTACACACACCAGTAAGCATACACACTCACACACACACACACACACACACTCACACATGCTTAATATAACCCTATGTCTTCTGTATATAAGCCACTGCACACTCTCCCACTGGCAGCCTGTCTGTCCTTCTGAGCTGAGCAGAACCAAAGCAAGTTGTCAGCCACCACCACACACACATCAGGATTTCACACACTTCTCCACTGGGCTACATTCCTGCTTCAGACCAGGCTACTGCTCGTGTTCCTGCAGGACAGATCCCAGGTTGCGTCTCACTGTTATCACACTTGAAACATAATGACAATGTGGTGTATACTGTGTTGAGAAACCTATTCACTGTACAAAACTATACAAAAGTCAAGAGATCGAAGCTTCGTGTCACACACATGGTCTGCGCCATTGGATTATTGTCGGTGTGAGGAAATAATGGCAGATAGGAAAATTAACAAAAAACAATCTTATAACACATTTGTTTTGGTAACATGTTGTGTGTCATGTATTTAGATAAAAGTTATTTGAAATTAAAAAACGAAGACAAAGCATGAGAGGGTGTAAGGGACACAGCAGATGGTGGATTATATGGGACACTGACAAAGAATTTGTATAAAACTTTATAATAAAACTTTTCCAAATATTTCACAGCATGGACGTAGAACATACACATTGTCATAACACTCACACACACACACACAAGAACACGTACCCGCGCACACACACACACCTGAATATTAAGTAGTTAAAATGTTTGGAAGGTTGGTGTAATTCCAATTCCGTCCTCTACAGGGATGAGTCAACTGACGTTCCAACACAAACATGCTTTCAGTGTAGACTGTATATAAAGATGGACGATATGACAGCTGCCCTTAATTGAAGCCTAAGTGTCTTGATCTCCACCTGGTGGCTGGCTGCAGTATGTGTCATTCATTTGAACACCAGGTAAACTGTGTGTCCTGCTTTTGGAGATGACTTTAAGTTTTATAATTGTATAAACATAATTCTATCTAAAAATATGTTTTATTATTGTACTGTATAGGTCTATTTATGTTTTTTTATTGTTCACTTGATATGTGTGCACAGATAAGACATCCTACATTTCACTGAGTCCTTGAATCCTGCCTCCTCTCTAAAAAGTTATGTTCAGATATAATTTTTTCAAACATGGTTCCTGTCATTGTAGGGAGTTCTTCATGCGGCTCGGATCTATGCAGCCGTTCGTATCCAGGATTTTTCAGGTTCCTTTCTGGAACGTGGGAGGACATGGAGACGTGTCGTCCATCTTTACGTGCAGTCTACGTGAATCACAAACACAGCTCTTGTGTGTGTAAATCTCCCGTCTATCACTTCACACGATGTACAGCAAGAGATCAAACCCATATTCTCCCTAAACAGGTGAAGAAACAACACTTATGACTGAACGCTAAACTGGTTCATCTGTGCTATAATTTACAAAAGCGCTTTCCTCTTCCACAGCATCTCTTGTTAGTCCTTTGAGACAGAAAAAAACTTCTGTATCGTTCTCGGTGGCACCTGCTTTTTGATTGGATGAGAGGTCTTCTTCTTTTTCATTTGATTGTCCTGAGTGTCAGAATGTGGTCTTTTGGGGACGATCCGGTAGTGATTGGGATATTCTTCCGTCCCCAAACCCTCAGTTTTGTTTTTATTGGTGTGTGTTTTATCAAGTCATCACCAGCCAACAGTCTTTAAAGTTACTGTCGAGTCTTTGTGGAAAGACAGGACAAGGGAGTGGGACACAGTATTGCTTCAACACCTCTGGCTTTGGCAAGTCTCATAAGGGGTCCTTTACACCCAGAAGATAACGTGAGACCGTCTCAGAGGATAAACTGGACAGAATGACAGGTCCATGTCTCATATTGGTCTTCAAAACGACAGGTTCTCCTCCAGGCTAGCCGTGTGCATGTGGGCGCTGTCCTCCTCCCTGTGATTGGTCGGCCTTTCACACCTGCGTTGATTTGATTCGACGGAGAGGATGTCGTCCTTTGGGGTGGGCGGGGCAGGGCGGGGGACTTTCGGAGGGCAGGTCTAGACTGCGCTGGTGAGGCAACGCCGTGATGGGAGGAGCACATCGGGAGGGGTGGGGGATGGGATTGGCTGATGGTCATGTGATCTCAGAATACGGTAGCCCTGGAGCCTAACAGGAGGGAAAGGAGAAACGGAGGTTCAGGTGACATAGAGAGCGAGGGAGTAGAAAACAACAGGGAGGTAAAACCTGAAGGAACAGGGAAGATACACTTGACTAAAACAGCAAGAGACAAGACTGGAGAATGACCACGTCCAGAAAAGAGAAAGGATGCACACAACAGAGGAATCATACAGGAAGAATCATGTAAGAAACACAGAGATGCAATGAAACAATATAGGTTATAATGGAGGAGATAAGTAACAAACTCTCTCCTAACATATTTTAACTATTTGGCACTGAGTGGGGATCAAACCTCCACCCAAGGCCAAACAGTCTCCTTAAATTCAATCGAGCTGCACCAAACTTCACACACTCATGGATAAGATTGAGAAGAAAGAAAAACACAATGTTAAAGAAAGCATCTGGTAAATGTAATTTGTGTCTAAAGTTGCTTATAAACAAACAAAGGACAAAACTCTTTGGTAGAGGTAGTACTAGTAAGTATTTGTGTTGACAAACCCTCCCAATTTAAAGAAATACATAGACTATATGTTTATTGCATTCTGTTGATCTGTTTGATTATTTTATCAGCGATCTGACACCCACCCCTTACCTGGAGGCCACTTAACTTTTCGAGTGGACTCTCCACGCGGGGCAGGCTGAGCAGAGGGAGCCCGACAGAGGGCTCTAGGGGGCGCTGCGGAGGTGGAGGAGTCTGCGTTCCTATCTGGGTCTGCTGGAAATTGTTGATCACACATGACACCTGAAGGAGAGCAAGGAACAGATGGAAATTAAACAAGAAGGGGAGAGGTTCACTGCACTGCAGAGATGGATGAATGTGTGTGTCATGCGCTGAGTGTGCACAGAAACAGGTTCTGAAGAGGGCACTTACAGTTTGAGAAGCAGAGACTGAATTTAAGCTTTAGTGTTAAGATGAGCCACAGTCAGCACTTTGAGCTTTGACGTTATCACTGCTTCTAGAAGATCTTTGGCCAATAGCTTTGAGACCTCTTCAACAAAAACACCCAGATAATATGTTTGATTCTGTGTCTGCATAATCTTTATATATATATATAAATTATTAGATTATTGTAAGATTATTGTTTTCTTGTATTTAAAGCCTCTTCAGCCAACTGGTCAACTGTGGTTGTTTTAACTGTGCTTTGTTTTGAATTAAGAGAGAACAGTGTGTTAGAAAACTGACAAAGCAGCTACAGGTTTTTTTAAATAGTGGCTGATTTAAAATGCTGTAGTCCTCAACCAATCAGGTATATGTTAAGCGCTGCAAGCAAGGGGGTAAATAGATTTTTTTCTGGAACTTTATTCAGACCCTGGTCTCTGCAGTGGAAACACAAAGAGTTCCTGCAAAGGTTCCTAGTTGCTGGAGAAGTTCCAGCAGTTGGAAAAAGGCGGAAATGGGACTATATGAATGTGCCCTCAGGTCAACCCAGTCACATTCATAGTGCAACAGTGTGTGTGTGTGTGTGTCTTTTCTATCACAAAGGCAGTCAGTCTCTCCTGCTGAAGTACATCCAGCTACCACTATCTCCTCCTTCACATGTGTCTGATCCCTGAAATGTGATCTATCCCTGCTTCTCACCAGGAAGGCAGCAATGGCCCCTCCGGTAACAAACCCGGCCACGACATCGTTCCAATGGTTTCTGTGTTCAGTCACTCTCACCACCCCCACCAGCACGGCCAGCGACAGCAGCACCAGGCAGAGGGTGGGCTTGGTCAGACGGGTGCCTTTGGTCCGGAACACAAGGGTCACGTACATCTGGAAGACACAAACACACCCGGAACATGAACCGTTGTGTTGTAAGTTCAGTGTGAGCTGCACCAGGGGTTGAATCTACAAATAGTGGGATGAACAGCTAGAATAAGCCACCAGAGGTCGCTCTCTGCACTGGTTTAGAGCTGCTCTGATGAGCCACAAAATCATTAAACACCGCTGTGATTGGTTGACTGCTAAAAAATACAGAAAATTGAGGCTGCAATCAAAAAGAGTTTTTTTGGATCAGGTTGAATCTTAATATCTGCTGCTGATGATCCAACACACAAATAAACAGTGTGAAAAGAAGTCAGTATGAACATACAACTTTAAAGCAGTTGTGTTCTTAAAGGTTTGATTTAAAATCCTGCCAATTTAATACTTCAAATTCGAAAATATATTAACCTTATTTCAATTAATCTTCTCTCACTGTTTGCATTTAAGGTGTACATGTATTATAACATTGTTTAAATTCAGTTAAATGATCATTTCCTAGACCTACAGTATAATTGAGTTAATAAATGATGACAGAGCATTACTGTCTCTAACACTCAGGATTTAATGTTACTCGTTTGGCTGCTGGAGAAACTCACAGACCAATTTGCATTTGTAAATAGTTGAGTAAAATAAAAGTGCGTTGAATGGTGCACTTTCCAGTTATCTCTTGACAAACACCACAGTCAGTCATCAACACACACAATGTCATCTTATCCCTCAATTACACGTTGTGTCTCCCTTCTCCCACCGCCCCTACAGGTTTCCTTACCACTGTGTAGATGGCTGAGTAAAAGCTGAGAGCTGCGTCTTTGGAGGGGAAGGATTTGCGGGCGGACGCCACCAAGTACGGGTTTCCCGTGCAGGCTCGGCGCTCGGCGATGTACTGCAGCGGAGACTGGCAGCCCAGAGCCGTGTAGTTAGGCCTGCAGGCAGACAGGAAATGAGGGGTCTGGTTTCCTGTCACCACTTGACCGGCGTTGGCGAAGATGGTGGTGGTGAAGAGGCCGAAGGAGTAGACACCTGTGAGACCAGAAGAGCGAGAGGGAGTGTGTGAACGTGTAAAGTAAATCAAAGAGTGAGAAGCTGAGTGCTGTGAGAGTCAGAGAAAGGAATGGAATGGTCAAACTGACTGTTGTCTGTGTGGGAGGGAGAGGTCAGACTGATGCATCCTCTGCTATTATGTTTATCCTTAGATAAATACAGACTGGAGATGATGGAAAGGATCACATCACCAGGACAGGACTGGCTAAAGATATTTAACCACAATGTCCAAACTAAGGACGAGATCTGTTTCTTCTCAGTGCACACACTCAGCAGAGGAGTGTGGTGTAAGTCTTAATGAGCCTCGGTACAGTCAGAAAAGAGGTGAAGTTATGACAACGACTGACCTAGAAAACGTACGATCCTGCGGAGGAGAGGGTTGAAATAACAGCAGTCGGCGGTCACTATGGTTTTCTCCTGAGCTCCCTCTGCCTTCACAAAGAAACTGGTCACTTCCCCGATCAGGATCTGGATCACAGGAAGAAAGAAGAAACACAAACATGTCAAAGAGAAAGCTAAAACCGTGTGGTTAAGGACTGACTGGACTACATTTCTGTATATTAGTAAGTGTTTCTTATATTTTAACCTTCACATATAAATGCACAAGATCAATGTTTGTTTTCAGAGCATCTAAATGATATAGACTGTTTGGTTTTCTTTGGTCCTTTTTACTGGTAAGATAAAAAAGACAATAAAAACAAAAAGACGAGACCAGGTGGTTATAACTGGTGAAAATAAGCCAGTTTTTTTGGATAAAACCTAGGAGGTGAGAGAAAAAGGCTTTTGTAAGGATAGCGTGATGGCTTGTGGTTCTTTCCTCTATTCTGCCATCCAACCATCCATTAGGCTAACCATACCACCACTTATCTTTTAAAGGTCTCGGGGGAGCGGAGCAAACTGTCCAGGTACACATTAGACAGTTCTCCAGTGTATCACAGGGCTGACATACTGAGAAAAACAACCATTCACACCTACTCCAAGTAACCAAACCTCAGTCTGCATGTCTTGAGATCGTGAGAGGAAGCCGGAGTACCCGGAGAAAACCCACACAGACACAGGGAGAACATGTAAACTCCACAGACCCTGGTCAAAATCGGGATTCAAACCAAGACGCTTCGTCTTTTTTGTCTGACTTGAGCTATTACTTTTCATTTCTTAACAATAAACACAACAATCTCCAACCAGCTTTAAACAGAGGTTGAAAGAAATACAAGAAACAGATACATCAACACCACACACAAAACAAAAACAAAAAAAGCCAATGTTTATCAGGCCATATATGTTGTCAAAAGCTGCCACCATTCCCAGTTCTGAAACCTACTATACCTTCTGCAGCTTTCCACTTTCTGTTTATGATCTGTGTGCCAATCATGATACTCGTCTGTACCCAGATAGCTAAAGGTTTGACCACATGGGTACTAGATTTAGAGCTCCACAAAGAACGGCTTTGGCTCTCGGTTTTAAATACCTTGAGGCAAAAGTGGTAACCGCTGCACCACCGTGCCACCAAGCTTCACTGAATAATCTGTCTACAAACGGTGCACAGCAGGACTACTTACGAGTTCTCTTCCCTCAGCTTTCCAACAAAAACGTTTGTCCTTTCCTTTAAATTTCCATAACTGACTATGCCGCATCAACAAACATGAACGCCTTTACTGAAGCTCTGTTAAACCACGACTATACCTAATTCGATTGATCCTTTAATTTAAGTTAACATCTGCAAAAGTCAACATTGGGCTTGTCAGATAATGTAAATTAAACACAACTACCATGAGATATTTGAAGTGTCTAAACCCAACCCTATCAGACCTTAATAAAACCTCCATTATAGTTTGAATATTACACCCTTAACTCATTTTCAGAGCATGTTAAAAGAGCATGCAGCCCCGGGCCTCTGGCTGCTGTCATGGAAGCGATTGTAAGAGTTTAGAAGTCACATCAGCAGGACGTTGATCCCTTTTGACAGTGGAATAAATGGGCTAAACACAACATAACACATTCCTGGACACCATAACACCCTGCATACTACACCTGTCACATCAGGAGACCCCCGCTGACAGGAGAATGGATAGATGTGGGTTACAGGCTCATACAATATACATGGCCCGGAGGCAGGAGCGTGGGACGATGCTAATGCACCGAAGCTCAGTGTGCTCAATGTGACACATGAAGGTCCAGGTTTATACGAGAAGTGATGCTAGAACTTATGTCGTTGACGGGACCTGAATGCTAGAAAGCTAGGCAGCACTGAGGTCTTGTGTATTATTATATAGAAGGAAGACATCATTGGTGCTTGATGGTAACAGAATGCCCACCTTCAGGCTTCAGCATTAATTCACAGTAACACCTAGTTGAGTATTAAGGACACAAACAAATGTAAAAACAGTCTGTACGGAACACTGTGTATCCCAGAAGGAGAGGCAGCAGGTTGCAGTGAGAGGAGATAAGAAATCCCAGAGGACACCTAATACCTCTTTTACACCAACATTTCCAGATATACGCACGTTTTTTTTAACGTGAGGGATTGATCCCTTTCACATTGCCAGTAGAGGAGTTTGACTCTTTGTTTTTTCCCCCACCCCTGCGTTATGTTAGATGCCACGAAAGCACAAAACCTGAGAAGCGCTCTCCCATCTTGCTGTCTTGCCAAATATGAATGTTCTTGTTTGGTCTCATTTTCATAGCTGGATCCAATCACTTGACATAGATGACCAACCATAGTAATGATAAGCATGGACATGGTCATGATAAGCAAGGACGGTAATAAAACTTTTCTTCAGAAAAAGTCAGCTCTGCTCTCATCGTAGACCTTTATCAATATTACCCTCAACACACACACACAGACACACACACACACACACACACAAACACACACACGCACATGCACACACAAACACACAATGTGACTATGACCTATGGCTTTCTGAAGGGAGGTTTATGAGGAGGGTCAGTAAATCCCTAGAGCTGGTGGAAGTTTGGTGCCTTGCTGCAGGCACTTTAGCAGAGCTGGTGAGTGCCAGAGTTAAACAGCTGGATTATAACAAATTTCATCCTCTAAGCTGACTCACATCACCCACTGCCCATGATTAAAATAACTCTGCACTCCCACCAAATGTACAATCAGAAGCCTGAAGAATCACACACGAATGGGAATCAGGTTTGTATGTAAATTAATGTCATGGTAGATGCCAGCAGCAGTGTTCATTAAGCTGGATTGTTCAGCTTTGGAATTGTGTGTTGGCATTTATACTAAAATTAGTATTCAAGAGTCAGTCAGTTAAATAGACTAAATCTCTTGCACTCTTCATACCCTAATGCAGGGGTGGGGACATTCAGGCCTACAGGCTGTAAGCTACCTGCGAGACAGTTTGATCCGCCCCACAAGGTAATTCATAAATACTAAATAAATCAACCCAGGAATACTGAAATGAGACGATAGGTTACGATACAATACGAAGACGATACGTTACGGTACATGACAAGATGGTACAGACACTATGGCACGAGACGATACAAGATACATTATTTATTCTTCGAGGTGGATGTATGACGGCCAGCCACCAGGGGGTGATCAAGATTATTTGGTTTCACTTTTGGGCGGCTTTACTGCTGTCTTCCATTATAAACAGGTCATCGCCATAGAGGTCATCACACGGGTTTCTTCAAGCAACATACAGTGATAGATGACAGTAGTCTGACAATATCCTGGCTTCTGTTGTTCACAGAACCCGATGTGCTCTTATCAAAGTTCTTATTTTTTTTTAATGAGCCAACTTAGTCCTTGAAGGCATCACTAATCCAGAGGAATCGTCTTCAGGGAGACTGAGGGGCACGTGGGAACAGAGAGATTGTTTGTAATGTGCATAACTTCACATTTGATATCAATACAGAAGCTGCTGGGGCTGAGGTGGACTTGTGAAACTTGTGAAACGTGCATTTCAGAGTTTACATTTGAATGAAGTACTCGTTTCTGGTGTGACAGCATCACTGTCGATCACTTTACAACTTGTGTATAATTGTATATACAACACAGCGGCTATAGATAATGGTATCGGACACTGACTTGGCTTCTTACTTTTCCTCTGCCATTTTCGCTCCCTGCTTCCCACTGTGGTTGAAATTGAGTCTACATCCCCATGAGGAAAGCGGTCGCAATGTCCACTCACTCAATTACTCTTTTCATCCTCTCCCAAGCTAATGTGTTCACATTGACGTTCGATGGTGATGGGCTCCCGCCGAGTTGTTACATGCTACATTTCTCCCCCGGCCATGCATTCAAAAGTATCTGCTGTCAATACTAATCCCCTTTCATACTGATCTCGCTCAAAGGTTACTTCCTGCTGCTTTAGTTCACAATAAAAGGTCTGCGATAGAAAGAAATGTCAAATGTGTTGATAGGACAAGGCTTTGATTAGAAGTTACCTTGGTTCTCTACAGGAGTTTATATTTCAAGTCTCAGTATAGTTGATAATCGATATTAATGCAAATAATAGAAAAACACTACAATCTCTTGATCTTTTACTAAGAAAGCCTGATGATATATATACATATATACATATACACTTTACGTAACAAAAGGGGCTATAACTTTGCTTTCCTAACTTCCAAATACAGTTCAATAGATTCAAGATTTTAATTCAAATTTCCAGCAGAGGGCGATTCAAGCATATAAGTATAGAAATCAATGAGAAAGGAGACTAATTCTCACTTTATTTAAAACAACAATAAACAATTTATGGTCTAGATCTCTACTTTTAGATTAATATGATGAAAAAAAGCAGATATATTGGTGCAGGTCACAGGTTTAGGTTGGCGAGTAGTGTCCTAGAGCTCTCAGTCAGGCCCCCCCTTCCAGTCCTACAATTATGGCTACTTCTTGTTTTAAAAAAAATCAAATGACTCTGGACGAAATGCCGTTCGGCAACCAATGGGTGACGTCATGGTGAGTCTCTATACTCTGGAGATCAGACTCGGCCGCTGGTTACGTTTCACCAGATGTTAATTGTGTTTTAGAGGCAGGTGTCACATTTTTTAGGAGAGTCAGAGGGATGCAGATCTGAGCTCAGTCAGAGATGGTATGAATGAGATGCAGACAGACATTCATGAAGTACCTGAGGCTATAGGGAACAAGAAGAAAGACAAAAAGACAAAATAAAAAGAATAAGGCAGATGAATGACTGACACAAACTTTCATCTCCTGCCTCAGAGAGCAGGAGATCAGATGGCCTCCTTTTGTTGAGAAAGTCGGTGAAAAATAAACCGTTAGTAAGACTTCTCCGTCTCTAGGGGAGGAACTCTGGAGTTTTTAAGCGCAACCTTTCAACTCTTGACAGCTTTATGGACAAGATGAAAGGGTGACTGCTGGAATAGTGTTTGTGAGAGACTGATGGAGAAACTCCAGAAGTTGAGTGGGTCATAATTGGCTTCCTTTGAGCTTCTACCTGGTGTGACATGGTGACAGTTCTTTTGCTTTTCTGAGTGTGACTCCAAACAGAGTGCGAGTGTGTTTGTATATATTAGCAAGCGTGCACTCATTTGCCAAAAGCTGAGGAGGAGAAAAACGTATAGAAAGAAAAGGTTCAAAGTGATCATAAGGCACAAGAGAACACACAGTCAGTTGAAAGGACCGGATTCTCCAAGGAGAGACCACAGCGCTGTCAACAGGCATCTCATCATGAGTTCTGAGTGTGCAGACAGAGAGGCAGCATAAACTGTATCCTGAATGCTCAGTCAACCATCACTTTCAATTTTACAGCCCCTTAAAGAAAAATACATTAGTGGCTTCGAATAGTAAGCCAAATCACACCCGTGGAAACATATTCAAGTTCACCTCGCGTATAGGGATGTATATATGGAAACTAGAGTTACCTCTCTGCAGTTGCCTCGACATGAACTTTGAGCACTCCAATCTAATCAAATAAACTTTGGGTCCCTATTAGTGACAACTGGTCAGAATTTGAAGAGATTCCCTAAGAGGTACACTTGAGATATCACGATCAAGAGCCTTAAAACATGTTCTGTGACCTTGACATTTGACCATCCAATTCTTATCAGTAAATCTGTGCTTCTAAATGAATATTCAAAATTTGAAAGGATTCTGTTGAGGCATTCTTCACATATGCATGCACCTTTAACCCCCAAAATCATGTCTTCCTGGAGTCCAAAAGAGTTTGTATTCAGTTTCACGAAATTATCTCAAGGCGCTTATTAAATGTTGCATTCACAAGACTAAATTCTAAAAATCATCTGAGGTCATTGTTATATGAAATTCCAAACGGCTGTTTGTGATATATCGCGTTAAAAAAACAAGATGTCAAGTGAACTTGACTCTTGAACTTTAATCAACAAATTTTGATCAGTTCATCTTTGACTCTTAGTGAACATTTGTACCAAATTTGAGAGGATTTCCTGGACATGTTCCTGAAATGTTTCACAAGACGACAATCGTGTTTTATAAAGTCCCAAGTGACTTTGACCCCTGACCACCAAATCTTGACCAATGCTTCCATGAGTCCAATTTAACATTTTGACCATATTTGAAGGACTCCATGCAAGTGTTCCTGATATATCGCGTTTGCAAGTCGAAAAATTTGCTTTGTGAGATCACAGCGATTTTACCTTTTGACCACCAGAATCTAATCAGTTTATGTACATTTTAACCAAATTCAGGGATGGACGGACAACCTAAGAAACATAATACCTCTAGCTATGTGCTGTCACCATGCAGCATGGAGGCATAAAAAGCATGGAAAATACAGACATCCACATTGAAGAGGATAATAGAACATGTACTATAAATAATATTAACGCCAACCAGAACAGGACGAGATGCAGCATGAATAGCAGTTTGACGTCACAACGTATAGAAAGCTATTTAAGCTTAAGGGGGACTGTAGAAATTGACGCTCATGCAGCTGTGTATTTATTGTAGATGTGTTTAACATCTTGATCTAACAAACTCAATCCCACCATGAACCGGTGAACAGCGGATCACACCTGGCCAAGAGTGTAAATGTGTGATGCCGGTTTCAGTGGATTTCCTACACGGCGCCTTCTGAAAATACAGAGAGCAGTTCTTTGTTATGGAGAGAAACATGAAAACCTTCAGGAGGATTACACGGAGTCTACATTAAGCTTGTACAAATATCACATGACATCTGTTGACATTGCAATCCCAGCGCTCTTCTTTAAACACACACACACACACACACACACACACACACACACACACACACACACACACACACACACACACACACACACACACACACACACACACACACACACACACACACACACACACACACACACACACACACACACACACACACACACACACACACACACACACACACACACACACACCACACACACACACACACACACACACACACACACACACACACACACACACACACACACACACACACACACACACACACACACACACACACACACACACACACACACACATAGGGAGGCAGTCTCCTCACACACAAGCAATGGTAACCATGACAATTTAGCTGCTTCAGCTTCATCATCACCCACACTCTCCATCTCCTCTCTGTCTCACCCTGATTTTGGTCTGTGCTGCGTTAGTAGGTGGGCAGCTTTTTCAGGTCTTTGTTGAGAGGACAGGCAATTCTCACTTTGTATTTTCTGATATAAAAATGAATGTTCCTTTGTTGTCTCCTTTTTGTCCTTCATCCTCATTCAAATTCTATTTACTATCATATACGGTTTTAACCATCGTTTGACCCTGTTCTTCTCTTCTTCCAGTTTCCCTCTTCCTTTCCTTTTCTGCTTATTCCCCATCTCCCTATCCACCTCCCTCATACTTGCCATGTCTTCCTGTAAGTTGTGTTTTTTGATGATCTGCTCCCGCTTAAGAAGAAACACAGGGATCGATGGATCAGTGAGGGACGAGACCTTTGCAGCTAATCTACCAGAGTTGGGCTGTGAGTGCATGGCCGGATTACGGTTCTCATCATATGGGATAGTGAGTGTCTTACAGGCTGTCGTAGAGGGAACGGATAGCTGGTCAGGCATATCGACATGGGGCAACATGACCCGCTGTCTTCATCCCAGTGTGATTGGCAGTGACAGGATAAAGCTGTGATTATCCCTTATTATCCCTGCCCTTTTTCCACAGCTCCGTCTCAGGAGCACGACTGCTGATGCACTCATCTGTCTGCCTCTCTCCATCTCTCTCTCTCTCTCGAACATACAAAGGCGCGGTGCCGGTCCCTTTAAATGTGCAAAATAGGCAGATAAAGGCCTCTCAATTAAAACAGTTACACAAGATCGAGTTTAATGACTTTGTGATGCAGCATTGGATCATCAGAGTTGTTGTCTTTGCCACCATTTCTTGTCCAGCATGTCGGGGGACTAATGGGAGAGCTTCTGTGACAGAACGCCAAGCAGACGACAAAGATTCTTTTAATTCAGCACCGAAAATCACTTTTACCGAACAAATTGGTGGCTTTGTCCTCTCTCCTACTTCCTTCCTGAAATTGAAACCGACAAGTGAACTTATCTCAACTCAGTCCACTGTTCCAGACAAAGACAGAAAGATGGAAAAGTTTCAATGTGACGCCCAAATCTTTTCTCTCGCTCGCTTTTTCTTCCCAATCCTATACTTTGTCATATGTGACTCCATTATTCATGAAGGCTTTTCCCGGGGCTTAACAGTGGGCCAACTTCTGGCCAATTTGCATATGGGCATTGGATTGATGTGTGTGTGTGTGTGTGTGTGCGTGTGTGAGGGTCCGTGCTTGTGTGTTTGATATAATTCACGCCTGATGACAATTACAATCAACTCCAAAATGTCAGATGGAAAAAGATGATTGTACGTCTAAAAGATGCTTACTGGTCTTTGTGCGCTGTGTGTGCGAGACATTTCTTCACCGTGGCATGTAATTCGTGAAAACTCTGATTACAATAACAATAGAAAGTAAATATAGAATAGAGAACAGGAAAATCCTTGATATTCTGAACAACATAATTTGCTCAAAAATTTGCATACGAATGGAGCAGTCAGGCAGCGTGATGGAATCCTTCTAAATACAAGGGGAGCTGTGGCAGGGTCTCACATCCTCACTCCATTCGAATCCAGCCTCAGCCTCGTATACCTTCCCCGGGAGTAAGAGAAGGAAACCAATATCCAGGTGTTTATGACAGAGAGAGTGGAGGGGAAGTGTTGCATGCCTCCTGTGGATTTGACATTTCCATCTTATTACTGACATCTAATCAAGAAGATTGGATTTTTTGATGCGGCTGAATTTTAAGACAGCAGGGGAGGTGGGCTTGTGGTTTGAGAGGAGTGTGCGTCTTTAGAGCTAAATCCAAAGCAATGATACATTTATGAAAGCTAGACATGGATTTAATAAAATAATAATTTCAATCAAATTATCCCACACAGCGGAGAGGAGGAGGGAGGGGAGAGCAACTATGGTAAACTTAACATGTGAACTAAAGCAAAAGGGATGAATCTTTGAAGGAACAGAAATAACGCCCACAGTGCAGGTAGCTATGTAATTGGTTGTGTCACATCATTCAGTTTTACATCAATCTGAATGAAAAGCAATCCTCATGTCACTTTACCATAAATGAATTGAACTGCAAAACCAGCACATATCATTACAGCAGCACGCTTCAAGAATCTATTTCATTAGTGGCCTTTAAACTGCTATTGAATGTGGGAATAATAATATATTTTGTGTATTTCTAAGAGACAAATTATCTTTACAAGCTGTATATGTGAGTCAAAGAAGTTGTGTAAGTCAATGTATAAAACAGCAGCAGTGATGAGTACATATTGTTGCTGTTTTGCATGAAGCTACTGTTAGTGAGGAATCTGCTGTTTCTGCCTCTTCTTCTGGATTCATGTGAGTGAAAGCATCATTTCACTTCTCATCAAAGGCTGTATGCTTCCTTAACTTTATGTCTGAAGCTGCTTTCAGACATCCGGATAGAGTCCCCTCATAAAATCCCTGAGTGAAACAAAAGCAGGGACATTTTTTTGAAAATTCACAGCGAATACACGGGCATGTTGATGATGTTTCTGACACACAGTGGACACAAAACTTGAAGGAATATAAACATCTCATGATGAAAGAGGGGTGCCGTACATGTAGAGTGTGACTAAAATGTCAGCTTGGAAAGACAATGAGATTCAACAGCTGCTTTTCTAACCGAGCGCCACCCCAGTCCTGATTATTCCAGACATATTCATGTTTTTGTGAACACATCTGACCAGGACGATCTCCTGCTGAGTTCTTTAATTGTAAAAAAGCAAACTCCGAAATATGTCTGGACATTTTCCATGTCTTTCTGCTCCCAAACTCCAGTAAAGCATATCTTCCATTTTTCTCCAAACGTCATCTAAATTTGGTCATGAATATCTTGAGAAAAGATAAACCTTTAAAGAAAAATCTGTTCCAACAACAGAGCCCTGTTTCCTGTCCTTCTGACTTTTGACCTCTAGAAGAGAATCACTGAACTTGGCCTCATAGTGAATCTGCTTCAACCCTAACAGTCTTCTACTATGATCTGTCTTTATCTCTTCACTCCGAGGTTTGACTGCACAAACTATTAAAATCTCCAACTCCTAACTGGCTTTAAGCACATCCACCATCTGCTTCTCAAGATATGATGGCAACAACAGCACAGTGCAGTATATTGTGCGTCAAGAGCTATGTCTTAATAAACTCTGACTTGAATGGATTATACGGTCTGTCTCCATGGTTCGGCCCGATCCCCATCTTTCTGTCACACGGAGCTGTATTATGCATGAAGGCTCTTCCCAAGGTTTAACAGACAGAAGCAAACAAACTTGGAAAAGCGAGTGGCAACCGAACAGCATTGGACAGGCTCTCTCTCTGAGCCTCTGCCTCCAGCTTCATCCTTCAGTCTTCTTCTTGAGGTTTGTTTCTCCACTTGTTCCCTCTCTGGTACCTCTGTCTCTTGTGTTTTCCTCCTCTTTCTCTCATCGTGTCGCGCTTGAACTCTCACTGTCTCTCCTTGCCCTTCACTTTGCTTTCATGGACTGTTTGAGAGGCTTATATTTAGCAGCATTACGCTCTCCAGGGCAGAAGTATTTGGAGTTATGCGTCTGACCCACATTAAATAAAAGGTGGAGAATATACTCAAAGTATCATTGATTCACGAAGAGAGTCTGTTTGGCACAAGGTGAGTCTCCAAGTGCTGTATAATGGTGCAAACTCTGACACATGCATTTTAAGCCTAGAATTAACATTTGGCCACAGTTTAACTGTAAGGCCAAATGGGAGGTTGTAGTGTGCAATCAGCATGAACATATGGTCTCCATCACTACACACACACTCACACAGACTGCACTTTACCCTGCTCCCTCGGCTAGCATGGAAATGTCCCCTGCAATGCGTCTGGTTCATGTACTGTATACAGACTATGCATCGTGTGAGTTCACGTGTGAATATGTGTGCTTGTGTGTGCTAAGCAGTTAAGTTAAGGTTTGTGGAGAGTCATAGAGATAGCCTGTAGGCACTTTGACTAGTACTCAGCACACACACACACACACATATTGACTCCCACTTGTAGACACAGAACCTGTTTTCAGGGGTGTTAAAGGAAAGATGTGCGCCATCATCCACCCACACACATACCTTCACTGATGGACTGAAACTTGCAGCATTTTTGCCAAGTACCATACAAGTGCCTCCATTTCATTCACCTAACTACACTTCCGCTCTCTTTACCACGCACACACCCGCACACACGCACGCACATACACAGGCACACACACAGAAACCTACATCTCCTGTTCTTTTCCATGGCACATTAGAATAATAAGATGAAGCAGAATCTAACTTCTCATCTTTTATTTTTATTTTCATACTGTCAACAATCAATCATGTCTGTTGGACCCAAAATAAATTGAGGAATTTGACACTTTATACTTAGTAAAATATATTGGTAAATCTTTTACACACCATTACTTAGCTACTGCCAGAGCTTTTAACGGTTTTCCGATGCATTCTTCAGGGGATTAATCTTGTTCAAGTGTCATCAAATGACCATCAAATGACCTGACAACCAGAATTAAGTCATGTAATGATAACTAATCATTAATCCTTTACATGATCTAGAAAAATCTTACTTGAGATTTAATATCCAGGCTTAAAATGTACATGTGTCACTCACAAAAAACCTCAAGAGCATCCTTGACTTTGGATATATTTTCTTATCCAAAGTTAATCTTTTAAATCCTACAATTAGGTTTTCAAGCAGAGACTCTTCTTCTTCTTTGCTTCTGTCAACACACTGCTGCATTTCTCCAACCAGTACTGCCACTTGTAGATGTGCGGAATAGTGTGAAAACATTGGCAGTGTGTGTATCACATCGCCCACATGAACAAAACAGCTCCATGGCACAGTAGGTCAAAAACTCCACATGGCATCTTAAAGGGGGATTCTTTCATCTTCAGCATGTTGTCAGTAAGAGGTCCTTTAAAAGATATTTCAGATTTCAGCAAAGATGACACGGCATCCACCGAGGTGCTTGTGGCAATGTCTCACTTTTTCTTTGTACAGCTGGATAAAAAAAACACTTAACAAAGTAGGTACTTGTATATCTTTAAATAGTCTCCATAAGTGCACAATCTTCAGGCAAGGGAAAAGATGTTTGGACGTGAAGGCTTCTTGTTTCCGTTTCTAGCTTGACCGATCATGTTTGAGCTAGTTGCCCACAGGTAACCAGTTTATTGTGGACAGCAAAAGACAGATTGACCACACTACATTGGCTTTTTTGCATTTAGATGCAAATAGCTGTTAATAGAGATTTGCCAAAATGTCGCCTGGACCTTAAACAGGATCGCTGTTTGAGTTTTGTTTGGAGACAATTCTAACTCTTGATCAAATAAACTAGTTGAACTGTAAATATTGTATTACAGAGGGAAGATGGATTATTGGTCTGAATATCTGCTGTCTACAACAGAGGCCTCAATATGTCGACCGGTCGTTGGTGCATGCTTAAATGATTGTTCTGTAGATTTTGAATTTTTGAAACTCAGAGCTTTTCAATGACCTTTTATCACTTTGTGGTAAACGTCTCTCAGAGACTCGGAATCAAAGCTCTAACCATGGGTGATATGCTCTTTCTGTTGCAAGCTTACAGTTTAAACAGAGGCAGCAGCATCAGCAGCTGCCATGAGTGGCAGGTGGGGGGCAGGACAGCAGTCTCTCAAGCCTCAATTATACTCTCTTACTGACACGAACACAGACAGCTGTGGACACCACAGATGTGGAGCAGACTTATTTCTAGAGAGCCTGGAGTCTGCTTGGAGGAGGGCATGCGCAGTCGGAGCCCTTGTTGTGTTGCGGCACGCAGGCTTGACCCACACAAGGGGATAAAAGTCTGGATATCTCAGCCTTTGCGCCAATAATTTTGGCCCTTGTGGGTTTATCCTGTCTGTCACTGTTTCAGTGGAGTTTGGGGGCCCCAGGCAAAAGTGACCAAACCTCTCAAGTTATGTAGCTTCTGGCAGAGAGTGGCACGGGGCCTCATTATAGGGGGTTTCAAACGATTGCAGTGTCCTGTACATAGCTAGCTAGAGAATATAAGGGTGTTCTCAGCCTGGAGTCAGTGGCAATTGCCTGCTCTGCCGCTGTTCAAACACCTCTGAGTACAAAACTACACCTCTGTTTCACCATCTTAAAGGTTTTAAGTTGAGCGAGAAACTGCAGTTACATAGCCGTCTGTCTGTAACCACCATTATACAATGAGGCAGCATGAGGCAGAGAGAGGGTCTAGGGAAAAATATTAAAGAAACCTGCAGAGTTTCTTTTAAGTTTAAAAATCTGTTTGAACTGTCACACACACACACGCGCGCGCATGCACACACACACACACACACAGAGACACAGTGAGTCGATATGTGCTGTAGCAGCAAACTTCTGTGCTGTCAGTCTAAGAAGTCAATTTTTTCTTCGTGACAAAAAGTCTGAGGCAGATTTGAGAGACACACACGTGAGATGAATATCTACGTTTTTTATTGTATCTGAACAGAGGCTCGTGGGATAGAGGGCTATCTCGGAGCGAGAGAGAACACAGATGCTCTGACTTTAAAAAAAAAGGAAGCCGCTCTGCACCCCAGGTAAAATCATACCACTTTACTCCCTCAACTATGCACAGCTCTCCCTGGTGCCTGCAGCCTCCATCCAAACGCACTAATAAATACAGAGTGCACCTGTGCATCTGTCACATGAGGATACAATTTGTTTAAAGTAAATGTAACTAGTAAAAATAATTACCATTGACACAAACTTCTCAGAATAACAAAACGTGAAATAATAGTAATAGAGTAATAGAGATTTATAATTGCATTAAAGACCCAAAAATCTGGTGACCTATGAGAGAATGGAGTAGTCCCTTTTATCTAGCAGCAAATGACCCAGGACTGCCCCTGACTGTGTGTGTCTGTGTGTGAGTGTGTGTACTATGTGTGTGTCTGTCTTTGTGAGGACATTTCGGCAAGTTCTCAACTTCAGCAGGCTGTTTGAGGGTTAGCACTTGGCTTCAGGGTAAGGGTCAGGGCTATGTTTAGGGGCAAAGGGAATGCATTACATCAATGAGTGTCCTCACAAAGATAGAGGATAGTGTGTGTCTGTGTGTTTGCGGCTCGGAGGCATCCATGTAGTAATGCCACTTAACTGTGGGACATGAAAGAGACAGGCCCTTGAGGACGAGACAGGCCGTCATGGAGACAGAGCTTTGATGGAGATTGGAAGCTATGTTTCATTAATAATTATATCCCACTGTACTGAGAAGAAAGTGGCTGCCGCAGTGGAATTCAGTAGATTACTACAATGAATGACAAAAATAAATCTGATTAATAGTGATGTTTGAATCTCCGCATTACATTTTGTGTTCTGCCAAGACCACATGACCTACGAATTATGTGTAATTATTAAAGATGCATCAATATGCATATGTAATTCTGGGATGAAGTTAATGAAACTGTGCCGCTTCTTGTGCGCAAAAATAGGGAATCCGCTCGGAGCTGCTGTCGTACCCTGTGTTACTGCCGTGCATTCTTGAAACAAGGACGCTGTAGCTACCTCGGACTGCTCTGTAGAGGACAAATATAGTACTGGTTGCCATGGTTACGACAGCGAACGCATCCACAAAAACAGAGCGGTGAGACCACGAGGATGCACACCTACACACCTCTCCTCTCTTTCATTCCACAAACACCACGTGTAGATGAGGAGGAAGTATCCGTGTGTGTGGGCGTGTGTGTGTGTAGATGTTTTAGGTTGACTGTGTGGATTCATGTCGGGGATTGTCATGCCATCTGAGATGTGTGTTGACGTGATAAGCACCTGTGGAAGTACATATTTTTCTTTCTTTCTTTTTTCTTTTACAAGTGAAACACTGACTCACCGTCACCGTGGGGATGGCAGTGACCAGGGAGTAGACCAGGACGGGTGGCGCCTTGCTGTTGTCCTCTGGTCCCGGGAACGGCTTGGAGTAGGCTTTGTCGAAACAGAAGAAGCCCTGGACGTGCACGGGGAACGTGTCCGTGTACTCGAAGTAGTACGCCAATAGAACGGTCCCTGCCATGATGACCAGCTGGAAATAAAACATATTGGTTCCAGCTTTAGTAAAGGATCCACAGGAGAGTGAAGGAGTTGAGAAAAGAAAAGAGAGCCGGAAGGAAACAAGTGGAAAATATTGTCAGGGATAGAAAAAAAGGAGACGATATTTTTTCTTCACAGAGCGAAATGATGGATGCCTCCGTAATGTGTAAAATGAATCAAGTGTGCGTGGAGAGATAGTGAGGGAAGCGGATAAGAGGGAGAGGGAGGGAGAGAGGGAGGTGCGATAGAGACGGATGGAGACAAATGGGAGGAAAGACAGATAGAGAGGGGGAAAAAAGAGAGCAATGACAGAGATACAGCATGAGAGAGCAATAGAGAGAGCGAGAAAGAGAGAGAGAGATCCCTTCAGCAGTGCCAGAATGCAGAGTGGGAGGGTAAAGAAACAAACCGATCAAAGAAAATAACGCTGTGTGGAGGAAGAGAGGAAGAACTGAACAAGGAGAGAGAGAGAGAGAGAGAGAGAGTGGGGGAGAACACAAGCATTCATCCAACATCAAGACTTGTGCATGTGTGACTATGCATAACTCAAGTCAGTACTATTTTCTGCTATTTAAATTACCAGCTGTATGCAAAGCACGTGTTCTGAAGCATAAACTATGACCTTCATAATTATTTAAAAACTTAATAATAAAGACACATCAGAAATTCATAATAGATTGTGTGTCTGTGTGTGTGTGTGAGAGAGAGAGAGAGAGAGATGAGAGAGAGAGAGAGAGAGAGAGAGAGAGAGAGAGAGAGAGAGAGAAAGAGAGCGAGAGAGACATAGAGACATAGAGACATAGAGAGATGATAAACATAGAAAGCATCCGAAAGAGCATGTTATTCTACACTGATGAGACAGATGCACAAGTCCTAATTATTAATTTATACTCCACTAAACCGCACGCTTATTTAAGATTTACAACTGCATGTTTCACTGTTTCTAACTAATTTGCATGCTTTTATAATTTTCATAAAATAAAATATATATAAAAAAATATATTATTTAAAAAGAAAATGTCTAAACCATACAGTTTATTATCTGACTATTATTGTCCCAGTACTTTAAAGTATTTCCAAAGGTGCAAAATTCTCAACAATCAGAGGCCTCGTGACCCCAAAAAAACGCAAAAAATAAAACGAGAGAGGATAGAAGAAGACTGTCCTTCAGGTTCAAAACAAACAACATGAGACCTCCCGAAATTGAAGCTAAAATATTTCATCACTCCTAGTGGCTCGCGAAAAAAGGTACACATGAAAAAAAAATACTCAGAGATTGGTTAGTTATTTTCAAACAGATGTATGTTGATGTCTTCTTTTCACTGATAATTGAAGGTTTTATTAGTTATTTGATGCTATAAAAACAAGCTGAGCCGTCATGATTGACAGCTGGGACCAATTTGTGATTGGTTGAGGGCATGTATCAGCAGGACGTTGATACCCCCTCATTTGGCTTCATTTTCGTACAGTGGAAAGAATGGAAACATGCTCTCCATCTTTTAAATACAGTCTGTGGTTCAAAGTAATGGTTCGACATTTTGGGAAATAAATGTATTTACTTCTCAATCTTTCTGATGTTCGCTATTACACGTGGGATTTATTGCAAATCTGTCCATCCTGGGAAAGGGATCCCTCCAGATGTGACTTCGGAAATTAGATTTTCACTTAACATGGATGAGGTATGTGATCAACAAGTGCCATGCTAGTTTCCAAATAATCTCCTTTTGAAGAACTTTTTTTATAAAAGCCAAACTAGTACCTCTGTTACTTTTATTCAGAGGCAAACAAACAGAACATGCAAAGTGTGCCAACAATGCAGCATTCATGTAGGAATAGTGTCCAATATAAACTAATAAGGTATAATCTTCGCTGATAATTAATTGGAGAAATTTACATGAATTCATCTGGAAGTAAAAAAAAATCACAACAAATTGAACTAACTACAATTACAGTTTCAGAATTTAGTCATCGATTAATCTTAAGGAAATAACAAACTTAACAAAATATAAAGCTTTAATGTGATGTCATTATGAAATATATATATGATTACATAATTCACAGCACTTAGCGGTCTGACAGTGGCAGATGGCTAAACAAGTGACAAACCACTGAAAAACCCTCCTCTGACATGTTTATCCTCCTCAGCAGAGTGACAGAGGACCTACTTGGTCCACTGCTATAGGGAGGAGAGAGCGAGACATGTTACACATGACACTTTAGTACAAACTGAAGAGTGATGATGAACAAGGCAGAGTGGGGTGCGACCTAATTCAAACTCCTCACATTACATGCTCTGCTCCATCTTCAGTTCTGCCGCTCAGCAAGTTTCCCTCTCCAGTAAATTCTTTTAACAGTTTTTGAAATTTAATGAATGATTCCCCATATCAATTTCAGAATTAAGTCATCGGTGTGTAGGTTTCCATGATAAGGCACAGACATTATCTACTCCGATCTGTTTGTGTGTTAATAGTCTTTACACTGAGGGTCCCCACACGAGGAGAGCATTGTTCTGGAGGGACAACGTATTCAGTGACAACACACACCTCCCGGGGCTCTTAAAGGCTGAGTCTCAAGGGACATAAAACACACACACAGTACACACACACAGTATCCACACGTTGGCAAATCATACCAACACCTCCGGCTTGTAGTTTATATATAGTCCAAAAATATCAAGCCGCTTGTTCGTCCTGTTTGTTTCGTTCTACACGAGCTCTGCGTTTCAGCGAGTGGGCGTCCGAGTGTGTTTGAGCATGTCTGTGAGCATGTGGGTGCATTCCCATGTCTGAGGAGGAACTCTGACACGGGCACTCTGTGGTGAGCGTTTCTCTCCATCATTGGTTTCTCTCTCCTCTCGCTGAGCCACAGCAGGCTTGAGGGAGGGTGCGAGGGAGGGAGGTGTAGAAAGGTGGGAGGCAGAGAGCGACGGAGACCCACGAGCGCCCATCGAAGTTTTAACAAACATTTGAGGACAACTGCAGAAGAAGCGCCTACAGGGAGATTGTGCACGTCCTCTTGCATCTAAACTACAAGAGCTTTAGAGACGGCTTGTGCTTGTTGACTGTAACATCAATCTGAGAGATCCAACAAGCACGTCTGCAGAATAATACATGAGCAGACACAGTTATAGCTCAGAACACTTCCTGTTCATTATGGGACGAGGTATTTTTTCGCTACGACCCAAATAAAAAAGTTCGGCTTGTCATTAATAAAATCAATCTTCCAGTCTTGTTAAGGCTCAGTATGAAATCTCTGTCTTTTCTTTCACATGACAAAATAACTTACTGTGCACTCTAGAGCCACAGCCAGTTTCTTAATATATTCATAAAGGTCAGTGCAACTTCAAGTTAATGGTTTCTAATTAATACAGGAGTCACCTTCACATATGAAAAATGATTCACAAAACGTCCTGTGCACATGCAATATGAAGCTGCTGAGACCGCACCGAGGATCCCTTCGAACTCGACATCATTCTGTCAATAGTCTTTTCTTATACTCATGGTTGTCACATGGCGGTTTCCTTAAAGTGTCTGTGACTCACAAAGTGCACATACCCTGAACTTCACACAAAACTATTTTTCAACCGGTATGCAAATGAGTTCTCCTTTTTGTTACCACAAGCTCCTGCTTTTGTACCTTTAGATTCAAATAAATAAACATTTTCGGGATTTTACAATCAAGGGCAATTTATAGAATATTCTTAACAGGCCATATTAAACTAGAATATCACTCTGAAGAGCACATACTTCAATCAATGACGAACAATCTGCTTAAATTCAAGAAAGAGGAACCAAATTGTTCTTTCCTGACCCAGAAAACACCCTTCCACCGAGTTTCATGGTAATTCGTCCATTGTGCATATTTTTTTCTCTCTCTTTTTTGTTGATGCTGTGATTTCGCAGGTTTCATAGTTTTAAATTGGGGTCCACTAGAACAGGTTTCCATGCTTTTGTGTAAGTTTGTTTACTGTCATATACGACTTGAGTCCAACAAAAGGCAAGGGATGTAGAAAAGGCATTTCAGGATCTTCAGGAGCAGTGTTTTTGTCGGGGAAATTCACCCACAGTGATTTTGACTGTTGCTATATCAAAAACTGTTTTTAAGGGTGTATTGTGTTACTGGTCTAAAGCACTTTGTGATTGTGTGTCTGTGAAAGGTCCCATATAAATAAACACTTACTTCACTCACTATATAACAATAACCTCCACAATGCGAATACTGGAAGCAGTTTATATTTGATGAAGTGTCTGATGTCAGGTGGTAGTTAGGATGATGCTATTAGCTGGTTTTTAGCCAAAACAAGTGGCCCAAACAAACTCTAACCCTAACCCATGCATAACTTGCATGACACTATTGTCTATTTTAAACAAAGACAGCTCAATTTGACACATTATCATCTGATGTGTGGTGTGTGGGTCCAGGAGTGAACTATTCAACCAGCACTGTAAAAAGACAGATAGACCTTTATTTGCTTGTATATGTGTGCTGAGACTACATAGTAGAATAAATTAAATTAAGGGGTTTAAAGCCAGTATATTTGAAAGTAAATATCGCAGCTTTAGTAGGTGGTTTTCCCTTTTAAATCAATCACATATATTTCAACGAAAGGAAGGAGAAATGAGAGATTATGAATCCTGATCTGATTTAGCAACTAAAATAATATATTCAGATCAGGAATGAAACCAGACTTTTTGAAATAAGGCAGGTTTAAGATGCTGAGCCCTCTCTGACTGACCCACTAAACTAATAAGACTTATCGGGCCATGTAATTAAGGCTTAATGCTCATACCTCTGCACTTCAAAGGGAAGGAAAGCGAGAAAATCAAGGAGACTAATATGACACTGCTGTGACAGACAGAGAGGAAAATCTCCCGGCCCTGAAAGCCTTTAAACCAGAAATGAAGAAAAATTAAATATGAAATATAATGTGTCATGTTATTTAAGGTGGGTTAAATAGATGTGGACGTCCCTGCTGTCTCGGGGGTCCAAACAGTAAACCTGCCTGTAAGTGGTGCGCTTGTCTGCCCTTGGCCTGTGTGAAGTGGCCAGATGGCACAAAAGTCAACTGATAAAGTCAAACATGTTTACAGAGGGTGAGAATGTGTGGACGCAGGCTGGTGTGTGACGGCGCCCTGCTGGGAGAGAGCGAATGTCACGCTGCTCGGGATGACCTGGAGACACGTCGCTTTGCTTTGCTCTCAAAATGTGTGACTTTTCTCCAGCTTCCTCCCACAGTTCAAAGATTGGATTAGGTTCATTGGAAACTATCCATTGACTGTACGTGTCACTGGTTGTTCACTGGAGTGTGATTGGTTGTTTGTCTCTGTTGGCCCTGTGATGGCAGCATGTCCAGGGTGTTACTTGCCTCTCGCACAATGTTAGCAAGGATTGGCTCCAGCTCCCTACAAACCTCAAAAGGATAAGCGTTATATATATTGGATTAATTGATAGAAAGCAGAACAAATGGGAAGCCAAGAGTGTATCCTTACACAAGTCCTTTGCTCTCACCTCCCGTCATGCCTCTTAATAAAATAAATGTTTGTTTATGATCTTACCAGTTAAGTTTAGATGCTACACTGAAAACCAACAATGCCTTCTTCTCTTTCTTACAGGAAGACAAACAGTCCAGTTACCATATCAACAGGGCACATAAAGATATTTATTTTCTTTCTTCAGTGGAACACACATGATTATAGTCTAATCATGTAATCTAATGTAACTGTTCTGCTATTGAGTCTTATTTTTGTTGCTATGTTTGTTTTACGCTGTCATAAACCTGTTGGTTAAATAACATAAATTATGAGTAAGGGTGGTGATGTACTGTTATGCATTATATTCAGAGTTCTTTCTATTATTCTGCTGCCTTTGTCTATATGAGCAGGAAGGTTAAAATGATAGACACTTCTTATTAGACTGTGGTCCAGCAGATCATCACCTTCGACTGTGAGCTCAAGATCAAACACACAATTGAATGTCAACAGTAACTGAACACTACAAGAAAACTGTTGTTTCTAATGAAGTGACCACATAGTGTATACCATAATCAACCTAATGGCACATCTGTTTCTAGTGTGCGTTATTATCAACTATAAATTAACTGTCGAATTGAAAATATATCCTCACAATGTAATGCTTCATAAACACCTCAAACTAAAACCTGCTATCCTCGAGCACAGTGCGTTTTACATTAATGTCACATTACTCTCACAGGACCTTGCAGGGTTGCTTTATCGTCTTCCTGTTCAGCCCCGAGAGTTCAGCCCTTTAAATTGGCATGAGATGAGGCTGTGAGACCTCTCCTCTGATCTTGTGTGATTTGGGTTCCTGATGAGCTCACACAATCACTGCAACACGTGATCAGAGCTGGCGAATCTATCACAGCTGCTCTCTCTGCTTTTCAGCACAAGGGTGAGGAAGGCCAAGGTCTGATATGAGATCACAAAAACACATGCACACACAGGCATGATGACAGGACGTACTTTAAATGAGAGAGACAAATCATACACACACCAGCCTCCTCATACACATAAATCACATGTAAATGTCTGAAGGAATAAAAAGCAAATATTCTCACTGAAACATATCTAATAATCAACAGGCATGATCAGCAAAACTACGGGCTTGACTGCCGCCTGGTGTCGATGGATTGTATTACAATGTTCTATGTGCAAGACAGATGAGCCGACGGATAGAAAACTGTGGATGAGCCAGAAGTGGCATAGAGCCTTGAAGAGAGGACTGGGAGAAGCAGCAGAGGTAGATTGGAAGAAGATAAACAAATGGATGAAACCGTTAATGAGGCATTAGTATATCACAGAATGCGGCAGGGCAAAGCCAAGCATGCCGCTGGGAAATAAAATCAGAGAGAGGCAGCAGAGAGACGAGGGAACAACAGGGGAGAGGAGGCGAAGGAGAGTAAATGAGGATATATGAGAGGCTGAGAAAGGGTGAGGTGGAGAGAAGGGTAAAATACAAAGCGGGGAACAAGTAGACATTTATCTTTTGGGAACCTCAAGCAACCCCTCCTCCTCCTCTTCTTCTTCTTCTTCTTCTTCTTCTTCTTCCAGCTCCTTCTTTTGTCTGATTACTTGGTGTAATTCATCTCTCTGCCTTGTTTATCTTAAATTCACCTGTTCTGTTTTACCCCTGCTGTCTGTCAAATCCTCCCCCTCTCTCTGTGCTGTATTTCCTTCCATCTCTCTCAGCCATCACACTCGCTCACATTCACCCCCTCTGTTTCTCTACATTATCTGAATCCCCTCACTCGTCCCCCCCCCCTTTCCTTTCACTACACATGCATTGCTTTCTGTACATCCGTAGCGCATTTAAACGTTCGCAGCCACACACACACACACACACACCAAAGAACAAACGCATAATTCCACAAAATCCCCCAGTCCTCAAGCGTATATGCCCCCGCATCTTACAAACAAGGACAGAATAAAAGGAGAAGCAGGCACGCACACACACACGTGGACATTGAACAAAACCCTGCAGTGCCTTTAAAGGTTTTAGTTTAAAGCTCTCTACCAACATATATAAACAAAAAGTATTAGCATGTATTAATTTGTCATGAAATACTTTTGTACAATATGTATTTCTTGGTGGATTTCCACCGATGCATGCAAGATTAAAGATAACAAACATCCACTATCATGAATATATAATAGAATGCAAAACTCTGAAAATGATTCTGCTGCCCAGATCAAACACCGATGGGGGAGGGAACCGGGCTCGGAGATATCTGAGGAGGATTGGAATGATGTTTAGCTGGAAGGTGACAATTTAACTGGAAGATTATATCAAGATCTGCATGAGTCAAAAATTGAAATTTATACATCAGGGCTCTCGGGGATTGGATGAATGTAGGATGGTTGTGTGGTAAATCAGTGGCAGGCCATTTTCATGTGTTTTGGGGGATGTCCACAAATGCTTTAATATCAGCAAAAGATTGCCAAAGAAATAAGAAAAAATTGGTGGAATAGAAATTGAATCATCTTTTGTCATAGTATATCTGTCCAAATCCTGGACATACCCGGGGCTCAGGATGAATGTCTTTACAAAGCCCTCTTGGCTGCCAGCCATCAAACCATCAAAAAGAAAAGCTACAGACAAATCTGCTATCTAAGACAAATGGATTGCAGTTGTCAAGAAAATACACTATATGGAGAAACGGATACTTCCTGAAAGCTTAACATCTGAAAAAATACTGGGAAATGGACTTTATAGAGTAGCACATCCATTATCCATCCATTATATCTACCGCTTATCCTCTGAGGATGGCGGCGGCGGCGGCGGCGGGGGGGGCGGCGGGGGGGGGGAGCTGGAGCCAATCCATGCAGTAGTCAGATCCAAGCGGACATGCCAGGCGAGACACAAGCTGTGTCTCATACCGAGCACTTGTGCACTTCGAGCACTGACTTTTAGGGCTTAGGGCGTTCACACTGACAGAACCAGCAGAATTCAGGGCACTGAAAGTACCCGGATGGCGCACTGCAAACGGTCAAAAAATGCAGTGTAAAACAATGGACACTTCTCGCCCTAAACGGGCGCCATCTTGGCTACGTAGCGGAAGAGGAGGAGCCCTTTTGGCAGCTTTTCATTTCATTTCTCGCGGGTGCCGTGAGCAGATTTGCGTCCGTCACTTCCGCCAAGTGGTTAACGTAAGTGTTCCATTTGAGACAGCACTAATCAGCGACGGAGTGCACTACAGATGTAAGTGCACTGTATTGCAGTGCACTGTATTGCAGTGTACTTCGTAAAGTGTTCGGTAATAGACACAGCCACAGTGTACATCCTGGACAGGTTGCCAGTGTCTCACAGGGCCAGCATGTAGAAACAAACAAGTCAGATTCACATTCACATCTACAGTCAATTAAAAGTCTCCAATTAATCTAACTCTGATCCGCATGTCTTTGCACTGCAGTTGGAAAACCCACGTAAAAACAAGGAGAACGTGGAAACTCCAGACAGAGAGACACCGAGAGAATCAGGATTCGCTCCAGGATTCTTCTTTCTTTGACATGGGATCCAACCCCTCCTCATCTAATTGTAAAACTAACATTTGTTGCCCAAACTTCTTATTTTCTTTCACTCCAACCAAAAAAATAACATTTCAAAAGAAATAAAGATGATTGGATCTTTTTAATGGGTTTGCAGCAGCGGCACAGAAATTATTTCGCTAACAAGTTTGACTTCAACTTAATCAGTCCCTCTGCCAATTTCATAAACTGTTAATTAATATCTTGATTTCTGTTCTGGTGAAATCAAAACATTTCCCTGACCTCATTCACAGCATCATGACCAGCAGAGAGGATGCATCTGCCTTCTCAATCCTATAATTGCATGTAGCCGAGGAAGAAGCAAGAGAGAAGGGAAATGATTACATCTTACATAAGAAATAATATTTTAGAGCCTTACTCCAGCATGGTTCTTATATTTCTATTTTTGATGAGGCTCTGTGGCCTCAGCGTTGAATCCTAGCGTATGCAACATTCGCAGAGGACATGATTATACAGTATAGTGCGATATACAGGGTCTCTCATCTAGCCCTCCCTCCCTAAAGTGATAACAGGTGGGAAGCAGCCAGCTAACAAGTGTTTCAAACATCCAGCCAGAGAGCTGAGAACTCCCACAGCAGCAGAGAGACATGCAGGCAGGTGCTATTCATGGAGTCTGAGAGATAATGAGGGAAAAACCAGTGAGAGGATAATTTGAGAGTGAGCTGCTAATGTGAGTTTGTGTGTGTGTGTGTGTGTGTGTGTGTGTGTGTGTGTGTGTGTGTGTGAGAGAGAGATGGCTTTTTGAGGGATACATCTTACCTATAGGGCTCAGAACATAATAAGATTAGGATTAAGATAAAAATAGGGTTGTTAATCTTGAAAAGCAGGCTACTCTTTGAAAATATGTAACCGATACATCCCATTCCCTCCATCGGCCCTCCCATCAAAGCTACACCCCAAAACACGTCCACGTGCACTGACTGACAACTGCTAGAAGCCGACTTTGCCGTGAATCACACGCTAACTTCTGACTACTGTTTCTGCTTCAGAGATGTATGCCTCTCGGCCATGCGTAATGAGATCACGGGCATGAGGGGGGTTTCAACAAATATGATAAAAAACTGTTTCAGAAGCAAGGTACAGACACAACCCTTAGGATTAGGGTTAGGATAGAAAATGGCCGTTTTATGAGGGTTATGCCTTGGTGTTAGGTTTCAGGTTATAGGGAAAAGGTATGTGTGTGTGTGTGTGTGTGTGTGTGTGTTTGTGTGTGTGTGTGTGTGTGTGTGTTTGTGTGTGAGTGTGAAAGGTAAATGGCCTCTGTAAATGACAGCTTCTGTACTGCACTTTTCAAGTCTTTGTGACCATTCAAATGGATTTATATTATGACTCACATTCACACATATTATACTCATATTCATACAGAACATCTAAATGCAGCACGATCACACTCAAGCACTATTTGGTGTGTGTGTGTGTGTGTGTGTGTGCATGTTGAAGATGGATGGGTCCTAAAAGTAATTCGTTTTTTCCGCGCTTATAAAAAGGTGAAACAGAATAAAAAATAATCACTTGTATATTAGGAGTTGTATGAGAGGTTGACTTGATTTTATACTAACAGAATAATTTATATCCGTAGAAGTAAAGCTGAGGCTACCTTAAAAAGGTGTACTACAGGAGAAACCCAGAGTCAGTTCGGTGGAGTCTTGGTCTTGGCACAAATACAACTGTTTGGAACAAAACATATTTTGGAAAAAGGGTAAACACACAAAAATTGCATAGCCTGGAGGTAGAGGATACACTGAGGCAGTGTCAAACCTTGCAGGGAATATGGATGAAGCAAGCGCATGCGGGGAGGAGGATGCTTTGTTGTCGGGAACTGTGGGCCTGATGCATTTAGGATGCTGTTCATTATTGAAGAGAACTATGGCATGCTGCTTTCACACCGAAATCAAAGGCGGTGAAAGATTCCAGCGGCCGCCTTACACACTCACACTCTCTCTCACACACACACAAACACACACATCTAGCAAGACATCAACAAGCCGGCTAATTTCTTCCTGAAGTCAGTGCACTTGGCAGTAAAATCAAGCTCTGACAAGCCCTATGATCAGCAATCAGACATATGAAACAAAACAGAAAGCTTTTCTGTAACCATTAACATCCACCCTCCTAAAGGTTTCTATCATTTTTAAAAATATGAACTAATAAGGTAACAGCCTTGTCTGTTCAGTGGCAACATTCTTCCAAAGGTAAAGAAAGACTATCTGAATCACTCACTTACAGGTACCAGGGTTGATAGTGGGGGTACAAAGTGTGAGATTATTATTCTGAGTACCTGGTTAAAGTGAAAACTTCTTGGTCACCTTTTCTTAAAGTACACACGTCAGAGCTTCATAACTGAGTTTAACAACAAAGGAGACCTCAGATGTAACAAACAATGTTGTAATCGTGAGAATTCAATCGCCCTGCAGAACCAAACACTTGGCGTTTAATCAAACGATTTCCGAGCAGCGATCCCAGACTCCCTGGAAACTCACAGAAACTTGCCTGATCAAACTGGACTTCAGAGTAAAACAAAGATGAAGGTGGCTGCGCTTGTTTGTTTCAAGGTTCACACAATCAACAGGACATATTAAACAAGAAATCACACTGTTGCCACAGTTCCACAAAATTGTCCTCCTTTGATTCTCTGGCTTACCTGCGGGAAACAAGTCTCATTTACGCAGGAGGCCTCCATGTTTCGGCTCCAAACACAATTACGCTACATCTAGTTTTTGGCGCTTGCAGCAGGCATAACTTTAAGAGAATACTCCACTGATTTAGCATTGTGGTATAATGTTGTCCGACTCTTGACAAACATCCAAACTGGTGCAGCAGAGCCAGAGATCATCGTTTTAATTTCCATCCATTTCTCTTGCCGAAACTTGGCCCCTGCATCACACACAGTGAAACACTACTGGCAACAGTTCGTCCAGATCTCTCAGATCAGTCAAATGTTTATGTTGTTATGATTTTAGCCTCAAGCAGAAAGGAAGAGCAGAGGTCAAGTAAACCACAACTTCATATTCTTTTATTTCAAACTTGTCGTCTTTCAGATACACTAGAAAATTTGATGTAAAATTGTTAAGGAAGTGCATAAAACAGTGAAACTTCCTCCAATTGAGTGAATGTTTTAAATATATATTCAAAGATTGTCAGACTCATCAGATATCCTAACAGTGTCGGCCAATATGATGATACATATAGAAGTGTCAGAGGTGTAACTTATGTTTACAAACTGTCAACTGCTAATGATAAACTGAAAAATTGAACAACACCAAGACGGTTTCAAGTTTGTTCTGGTATATTTGTTAAGAATGTATCATTTCCTCTTTAATGTGGTTATTTCTGTTATTTGTCCATTTGTGACTACAACCCTTCTGCCTTAATAAGCAATATATGTATCACCAGCTTCATATCCATCAATGAACAGTTGTGTAATTTTTCTTTTGTACAATGAAAATGAGCAATGAATATACAATATACTGTATGAATAATTCTACTCATTAAAACCTATTTAAAACCCAGAACGTATTTGGTGCAGGATTACATTTGACGCAAATTAGACAATAACCTACATATTTGCTTCTTCTTATCACTGAGACAAAAAGCAGCAGCACGGAGCAGGGACAAATTAGGGCCTCTGCAGGGAAGCGACGAAATGAGAGATGTGTGCAGACATGAAACAACACCTTAGAGTATCACTGGACGCAGCACTGGCTATTGCCCTGACATATTATGTGGTCTGATGCTCAGCAGTCTTTACTTTATAGTCGTTGCCGGGCCACAGGAGGACTCAGCCAACGATGCGTGAGGAAGGAGCAGAGAAGAGGAGGCGACTCGGAGCTGGCAGTCGAGGCTGAACAGCAGAGCCTGGGTGCACATTATAGAGGCTGGGCGCCGTGATTTAGTCACAACAGTACTCGCACTATGGTTAAAGCTGATACCATGCTACTATTCATGGGTACTATTACTACTCGAATGCTCAGCGATAGCCACTCAAAGAGTCCACTTGTAGTCGCTCAGGGTACTTTGTAACTCAGCTCCAGTACAGATTTGCACAGTAGGACAGCCTCGCCTAGATCACAGCGACTCACATCCCTCCTCCCACCCACCAGTGTCTGAAGCCAGTCAGGAATAAGTTGTATTAAAATGACTTTTTAAAGAGGCCCCTTTGAAGCAGCGCCTCTGTGAGGCCCCAGACCAGTCTCTTGTGTCTCTTGTGTCTCTTGTGTCTCTTGAGTCTCTTGAGTCTCTTGGCTCACTCCAGCAACAGCGGGAGCATGGAGCGAAAACAAGAGAGAGGAGCATAAGAAAGAGGGTGACAGAGAGAGAGAGAGAGAGAGAGAGAGAGAGAGAGAGAGAGAGAGAGAGAGAGAGAGAGAGAGAGAGAGAGAGAGAGAGAGAGACTGAGAGAGGAAAGAAAGAAAGGCTGCTTTTGCTGCTTTTCATTAAGACTGCTCTTATCCCGCACTGCTTAGGATTAAATTGTATGAAATCACTCTCGCATTTTAATCTTCTCGTAAGAAGAAATCGCTGACGAGAAAAAGACAGAGGGAAGAAACATGGAAAGTGTGAATAGAAAGAAGCAGAGAGACACTCATCAAAGTTCAAGATGCTAGACGAGTCTGGAAATAAAAAAGAAAAAAAGGAACAACTGGCCTACAGTGACACTGAGCAGGGGAAAAGACATCTCCGTGCAGATAAAGGAAGAGGAAACAGAGAGAGTGGTAGAAAGCGAGAGACGGTGGTTTAGACTGGGAGGAGAAAAAGAGTGGAACAAAGACGGAATCGTCAACAAGATCACAAGATAGAAAGAGGAATAAGACTGGATATTCGAACTGGAAAATAAATGGCTAATGAGATGCTAATGTAACAACAAAGGAGGAAGTGCCCTCCGGGGGGAGCTATTCTACAGCAAGCTGCTTCAGGATGAACACAGCAGAGGGGGCATAGGCATTTAAAAATGCCCTTTATTAATCTATACCACAAGGCACACAGATGCGTTCAGGTGGGTATGTAGTAATTAAAGCCAAACCATGATTCTCATTATTACATCAATGCTTGTGCTGGATAAAATGAAAACAATAGGCTCAATATAGGCCCCGGCAGAAAGGGGTGATTAAGTTGACGGAATGAGAAGACTCACCCTCCCCGGGCTCATAACATGTGCACGTTACTCTTCAGTCTGTGACACGAGGGGAGCATGAGGACACGCTCTGCTCAGGGCAACGTCTGCTTTAACTGTGGGTAGGATTGTCAAAGTGGAAGAGGTGAACGAAAAACAAGAGGAGGGATTTAAAGGAAGAAAAAGAAACATCGGAGGCCACGTGAAGATGGAGAGAAGTGTGGAGGAGAATGGAGGTCCTCGATACGGATATTTTGAGTGGGAGGAGGAGACGAAGCTTTTCAACTAAAGGGGGAATAATGGAGAGATTCGTGCTGCAAAAGATATAATTACGCGAGGGAATAAGCGCTGGAGAGGAGTGATGTGGAGGATCTGTACGAAAGGACCGACTGGGCAGTACTCAAGAGACCGTCAAAGAGAATATTGGAAGAGGGGAGGAGCACCACTGACGGATACAAGCCTGGAGATATAATAGACGCACTATATGAAAAAATTTGAAAGCGGTAAAAATCATTATAACAAGTCCTCCAGAGGATGTTGCAAATGAGCCAGTACCAAAGCACAATGAAAGGGGGTAAAATCAGAAGCCTTAAGAGCGTGCATGGAACCTGCAGGGATCGTGGAAATGCAGTGGTAACAGAGGTGTGTTGATGAGTATTGTTATGTTGAAACTATGTTGCGTTCATGTGTTGTATGCGGCACAAAGAGCAGATGAACATGCTGTAGTGTGATCTCAAGAGCATGCTGTGAAATGAGCGAGTGAGTGCAAAAAAAGAGAAGGAGAGCAACGCTACAGTGACTCCTTCAGGAGGCTCAGTCGATGAGGTTAGGTGCTCCTGCAGGTGAGCTAAATAAAGATGTAGTTTGCCAAAGATAGTTTACGCTAAACTTTTTTGTGTTGGAGCAACTTTTTTACAAGATCTGGGTTGGCCTAAGTTTTCTCAGCCGGTTTGGAGAAAAAGGAAAACTTCGATATCAAGCCTCAGCTCTCTTGTTGCCTGTGGGCTGTTTCTTCTGTTGAAACACCTCAACTTCTGATTCTCTACAGCTGATTTCAGACAGGAAGTCTGGAAAATGTCTGAAAAGCTGCACTGGTACGAAGAGTTTACCCTTCAGATAGGAGGAAGGCAACAGGAGATTGAAATATACAGGCGAGGGGTGAACATGACGAATACATTTTCTTGTGGAGATCCTGCATTTTGTTTACAGCATACGTGTTGGACCGTATTAGAAAAATTGTTGTCTTTTGAGATAGACATTTTTCGTTAACATCTTCTATCGGTACTCCACCTCTTTTTGATCCTGAGATATTTGTATTCTTTTTACTTTTTTCAGTTCTCAATCGGTCATGTGTTAGAAACGCACCCGCTTGCAGAAGGGCAATTAGGGGGCTTGAAGGATAATTATGGATTATGTCGGCTCTAGCTGAGTCAGACATTTGCATTCTCACACACTGCTGTTTGTGTCACCTTACCTTCTATAACGGTAATATTTCAACCCATTTGCAACAACACATTTTTAACCATACTTAAAAGCAAAGACTATTTTAATGCTGAAATAAATTAAGCCAATTCCCCTTGTTCTGCCAGTGTGCTTGTAGCTCAGGCAACCTGCAGGCTTGGAGTGCGTTAGAAGTCACACGGCCTAATTGGGTTTCCGTTCTTAATTAGGCCAATTAATTAGGAAATCTGGCAGAGGCCATGAGCGCTCCATCAGGTCATTTAGGGATTACAGGGAAGAGAGAAGTCATGGGAAGACTCGAAGAGTAGAGAGGAAAGGAATCAAGGGGGTAATGAGCAAAAAGCTCACTTGGGATGAGCTTTTCTTGTGACAATACCTATAGCGTTGGATCCCTTCTCCCTCATGCTGAATCTCATCACTAAGAGAGTCAAAGACTGAGGGTAATTACACAAATGGGATAATTTGATCAAATCAATCACTTTTTTCTGGGATCAGCGAATTGAAAACAGATCCAGCTAATTCATGCAGTTTCCCCCACTGACATCCTTTGTCCTTAATCTGCCATGAGAAACGTGTGAAATGATGGGAGAACGTGATCCCGCAGAAATGCAAGAAAAAGAGGAGCGAGTCCATTCACAGGCAGAAGACCGGAAAATGCACTTTCATGCGTCATCAGTTTGCTCTGTGTGACTCCAGCCTCACACAGGTTTCAAAAACGTCCGACACCTGCGGAGTAAACAGCTGGCTCTTCAACGCTGTCCACGATATCAGCACAAGAAGCCAATTCTGACTCTGGATTCCTTGTGAAGTTAAGATAAATCCGTCAGATATTATGGCTGATGTTGCCTTTAGCTCTGTAAGGTCATAGCTAAGAAAAGAAAGGCGGAATAGTCTTCAAATAGGCTTCCATTGTTCAGGCCAGATCAGGCTGAAATAATCAGATGTGAGTCGAGTCAGTTGAGCTGTATATTTTTCCCTTTTCTGAATAATGTTGAAAACACTCACCTCCACCAAGAGGAAGCAGGGCACGATGTAGGTGCTGGTCTTCTGCAGGCCTTGGTCTTCATCAGGGATGTTCCTCATCATCGCCCTCCTCTGCGCTGATAGCTGGCTGTCAATCATCTGTGGGGTCAAAGGTAGTTGTAGAGCTTCAGTCAATGAGATTTAAAATATGTGGGTCAGACATATGTATTTGGTGTGAAGGTTTCCTGATCCTAGGAGAACGGTCCGGGGGACTTGACGATGTGCTAATGAATAAGAAATAAAGCTGAGACAACTGATCCCAAGTCAGACTGTAACTTTGGCCTGAGATAATTAATGATTTAGGTTGAATTAGCAAAGACAGACACTTGACTGACACCACTTAGAGTTAAGCTTAGTGAGAATTATTCATGGTCCAAATAGTCACAGCAAACTGTGTTTTATGTACCTGAAAATTAACTATCTGTGAGTTTTAGTCACTTTAAATATTTGAATTAAAGTTTAGTTTAATAAAGTTGAATTAAACTAAATTAAACCCTCAGTTTTGCACAAACACATGTGTGCTGATTAAAGAAATGTGTTGCCTGGCAGAAACAGTTTCAAACTTTATTAACTTCCATTCCAAACATTCAAGGCAAGTAATGAATTCAACTTTATGTCTTAAATAAAGAATTGACTTTTCAATTGAACTGTGGTGGGATGTGACATTTACATAGGTACTGAACAAGTGCAGTGTAGACATACTTGAACTTTACTTGATATTTCCATGGTATGCCATTTTACTGTCTCCTCCACTATCGGGAAATATCTCACATTTCAATCCACTAAAATCGGATAGTTGTAGATTAGTTTAGTTTATTATTAGATTAGTCTGCTGATTCAGATAATTGATACAAAATACAATCAACTAATACATTGATTTAATTTAATTTATAATTCACGTAATAACAGAGTTAGATATCTAGACTGTGGTTTTGCTACTTTTATTTTAGTGAGAGATCTGAGTAGTTATATCACCACTGCAATAAGAGATTTTTTTACATATAATGTGTTTAAGTTGAATAAATATGAACCGCACCTCAGCCACATTGTTGTAGCAATACAAAGAAATGTAGTAATAAGTAAAATAAAAAAACATTGGCAGTGTACATTTAAAAGCACTATTCAATGAACACCTTCAATCAGGCTCAGTCTCTGTGTCTGAGAGAGAAAACAACTCTGCTATCAATAGATCAGCTTGAGGAAGTGTTGCTGCAGAATTTCACCAACGTGGCACCATTTGTGTGAAATGAAACCTTGCCAGTGAACAATAGAGACCCAGTGTCCCATTAGGATCTTCAGTCACTGTGAGTGCACTTTACACCTGGAGTTCACAATGTGCCATCCGTCCACTAAAAAAAGCAGGAACCCTGAACAGAGCTGACGGGCCCCGTGCTGCATGTTGTCAGTTTTACCAATAATCATGTCTGAGCACAAAGAGGGATCTATCATCAGTAAAACAACTGCATCTTTAATGCACATATACTTATCCAATACACACATCAACTCAGTCAATCATACGTCCACAAAGATGTTTTCTGCAGGATTCAAAAACTGCACATACACACTACAGTGTCAATGTACACACACACACACACACACACACACACACAGGTAGGCAACCTAAAAATTGGGGGGAAATGAGGTTGAAAGGAGGAGAAGTAGAGTGGAAACAGAGGAGCGATGATCAAAAACAAAAGCCTGACAGAAAGAGATAAGAGGGAGGCAAAGTCATGATGCAGACGATCAGAGACTCGTCAGAAGTAAATAGGCTGGTGGTGAGAGGCAGCAGACTCAGCAACGGGAAATAATAGTGATTGGGGGAATAACAGGTAGAAGTTGAAGGGGAGCAGGAACGACAGCTTCTGAGATTCTATGGGATCGTTGACAAATATAATCAACTTTTTTAATTTCAGAAGTGCCTTAAAGGGCTTTCAAATATATGAAGCCTCTTTAAATCAAACACCAATTGCAAACTTTAAAAATGTGATGTTATCTATCAGAAAGCGAAAGCCCTCAGCAATCTGCAGTATAATTTTATTCATTCAAATAGCAATTGGATTTCCTCTCAGATACTGAGCACATTCCCTCATCTCCTTGACAACAATTATCTCCTTGACTTTATGGCTAAAGGCGAATCTCAGCTGCCTTGTCAGCCCCTTCCCTAATCGATGGTCATTATTGGGGAGAGGGGACGAAGCCACTTCGCAACGATGGAATCCGTCCAGGCCTTCACAGTTTAACTGAATTATTAACAATGTGTTAAAATGCTAAATTTGAAAGATGAAGCAGGGATGGGGACCAAAAAAAGTTATGCTTAAATGGATAAGCACATTTTAGAATAAAACATAAAGGAGTAAGGAAAAGGTGAATGATAAATTCCTGTTTATAGAAGCACAATAAATACACCAGCTTGTTATCCATGATAAAGAAATAAGTGTAATTTTGCATATGAGGAGAAATGTAAAATATTCCTATTAAATGGTGTCGGAGCACAGCAGTGTACGCACTAGTAATTATTTAAGTTATAAAACTTCCAGAAACCAGACTTCACTTAAATCTTCTCTCCTCTGAAACAGTTCAATCAAAGATGAAATGTTAGCTCATTCACGCATGTTATCGAGGATTCCCAGACCTCTAAATCAGAAACAAGCTGGCACTCAAATAACTGATATTTATCTTGTAATTTCAGAAATTTGTCTGTGGCTCGATCTTATCGTCTTCACACTTGACCATGCCTAATGTGAAGAGCCCTAGGAAGTGCAGTTTTGAATTTGATGTAATTATTTTGACACGTGACACGTTCTAGATTACAAAGTTGGACAATCTTGCAGCCAGCCTTCTCTAGCAGCGGCGGCTCGAAACTCATCGAAGGAACTGGCCGTGAATCGGAACAACAGCCACAACGACGGATTCTCCAGTATGGAGGTTCTTTTTACTGCGTTGAGCCTCACTGAACTTTGATTGAACAGGTGAACAGCCCTTTGTGCAGCAGTGGTGGTGCAGCTTCAAGGGTCCATGGACTGAGCCGCAGCAGTAGGTCTTTACTTGCTGCGACTCAATGACTGCAGGTCATTTTTACAGTTTCACAAAGAAAATTGTCTTATCAATTGTAATTTCTACTAAAACCACAAGAGATGCAGTCACATTGTCCTTGAATTTAAGACTTCAATTATTTGGCAGTGAAGTTCCTCTGGGCAGGTTCTATTCCACCTCATAGATTTATCATCATGCTCCTCTATTAATAGCTTTGCATGAGACTGGTTTACAGCCACGATTGGTCAAAATGTTTAATAATTTCCTTCCTCCTCAAGAAATATTGCCTCAATATTTGCACAAGTCCCACACTTCTATCTCTGGACTGTGCAATGTTAAGCTTATTGTGGCTCATACACATAGTTTGAACCCCTCTTTCTTCACCATCACCGGTCTGCCTCATGGGAAACACTATCCCACTATAATTTAATCTCACCACCCCAATGAAATATCAATTTACATACAGGCAACCACAGCAGAAAGGTTCAGATTTTTGAAATGGCATAAATTTATACTACAAAAAAAAAGGCTAAAGAGGCTGCACAAGCGGCAGTGCATGATATAATGATTGTATTTATACATAAATACACACAGTAGAAAGGTTGGCTGTTGTATTTACAGTATTTGTGTCCTCTTTTATTCTCCCATCTTCAAAAGCAGTGAGAAGCAATCGGGCATAAGGCTGGCGTGACTGATCGTCTCTTATGTTGCTGTCCATGTCGTTCACTATGATGTGCATCCTTAAGGCTCGCACTAGCACCACAGCAAACAAAAGACCCACTCACTATCTTGTGGGTGCAGACACACTCACACACACGCAAACTCACACACACAGGTAAACACACATTTACTGATTAGTGATGAATTCCTGATGAATATTGCAATATTTATTACATGTCAACTCCAATGACAGTCCAACAAGTGGTGCTATGTGTGTGTGCGTGTGTCTGTTTGTGTGTGTGTGTCTGAGACAGAGGCAGGGGGTTGAATCCCTGCTGTGCTGCACCTCAGGTTCGACAATGTGGGTCATAGAGATGCACAATCACACTCACTTACATTATCTCTCTCCCTCTCCCTCTCTCTCTCTCTCTCACACACACACATTCAGGATCAATCTGTTTCCCAACAACCAGAAGAAAAAGCAGGCCAGTTGATATTAAAAAGCACTCACCTTAAATCTTTTGTCCGTTACAAGCAGTGACCACTGCCTCCTCCAGGTCTCCGTCTCTAGGAGGATCTGCACCTGCAGCCTTCTCCCATTCTGTGGTTCTGTTGTGGTCTCAGCTGCGCTTCTTTCCCCTCCTCCCGTCTATTTCAAAGCAAAAACCACCTCTCACTTCCGCCGCTCCGCCACTGAGAAGTCCTCGGCACTGAGTGTGAACAGAGAGAGATAGAGAGCTTGCCCGCAGCCAGGCACCCAGCCTCCAGCCAGCCTAGTCTATATCTGTCTGCACTCTGCCGCTAGGTCGCTAAGCTAAATATGAGGATCTTTAACAGCACTTCAGGGCTAATTAGTCAAGTGAGGGGATCCACTGGGTTGGAGAAGGAGGCTGCTCAGCGTAGTTGCCGGTGGATACGAGGAGAGGAAGAGAGAGGAAAGGGGAGAGAGTGTGTGTGTGTGTGTGTGTGGATGTATGCCTGCGTGTGAAAGAAAAAAGAAGGAAAGGCACAGAGGAGGAGGAAAAAACAGAGAGTGGGAAGAGGGAATAAGAGAATGAAACAGCAGGAGTGGAGACTGAAGGCAGAAAAGAGGCAGAGAGAGAGAGTGTGAGAGAGAGAGAGAGAGAGAGAGAGAGAGAGAGAGAGAGAGAGAGAGAGAGAGAGAGAGAGAGAGAGAGTAGGAGGGATTGTATGTGTGCGTGTGTGAGGCAGTGGCTAATATGGTCGACACTGTGCACTTTTGTACCCCAGTACACCAATTTGATACATGCACACTATGGGCTTTTTGTGTGTGAGTTCACTGGGGTGTCTGTGTGTGTGTTTGTGTGTGTGTGTGTGTGTGTGTGTGTGTGTGTGACAGTTGTACTAAGCTTGGACAGTCAACGTGTGCTCAGGTTAGCAGACAGGGCATTAATAATGCCCTGTCAAGGTGGACGCATCCTGCATGTGGACCTATGTGGGTCAGACTCCCTCAGGTGCGAGCTCACCAGCAGCTGTGTGTGTCTGTGTGTACTTGCGTAATAGCATTGGCTGGCTTTTAACAAATGATCTGCCTCCCTCAGGGTTAAACAGGGACGGCCTCTGTATGTTTCCCTGCACATACATGTGAATGTTGATGCACGCCGCTACATGTCCAGACAACCTGCACAGGCACAGGTGGACTGCTGGACAAATTCCCCTCAGGCTCTACAGCACAGGTCTCTATGGCCGTGGAGTTTAGCCAGCAGTTGTTTGCCTTGGAACCTCATTCAAATGCAAAGAACATTTTAAAGGAGACACATTATGCTTTTTCTGTTTGTTTTTTCCTATTTCTTTAGTGTATTGTAATTTTTTGTTAATGGAAAAGGTCTGCAAAGTTTCAAAGCCTAAAGTCCGAAGTGGAGGGAGCTCTTCTCGCGCAGACAAAACACTTATGCTCCTAAAACACCTTGTCAGTTATCCAACCAATACTTCTGGGGTTTCATAATAGCATGCGACATCCCAATGCCCTACTTTTGCATAATACATGTTAGCGGATAGTCTTGCATGTGCCCTAACAAAGCCAGGTTAGGCGAAAATAATGTCTTAAAAAGACAGGGGCTACAACCTAGTGTTTCAGACAGAGGCTGAAAAGAGAGGCTGCAGCAATCGACAGATGAGGACAGTGATGTGTTTTCTGAACATGAGAGCATGAAAATATTTTAAAGCAATTACCCATTAAAATAAGACACCTGAATATGAGTCTAATATGTCTCCAAAGGTATCAAACATTAGATGAGAAGATAAATCTTATATGCTGTTTAGCTTAGCTAAGCAAAAAACTCAAGGCTAAATTGGCCTGCCAACAACTTTAAGCTCAATGATTCCCATGATATAATCTTTCACTGGTTAAAGTCACCTCCCAAAGTCTCTAAATCCCTTACATGATAACCTATTGTTTTACTTTGGCTTAAACAAATGACATTGAATACGGTTCAGAGGTGCCGGTAGTTGGGTTTTGTTGCATTTGGACGAAGTCTGTTTCCTGCCATTCCAAGCTCCATGTTTACCTTATCTGCAAGAGGGCTGTATCAACCCTCTCATCTTGGCAAGAAAGAAAAGAAATTTCAAACTATTCCTTCAACATTCAAGGAAAGTAAATATTAATCTTCTTTTGTATTAAAGCCGAAGACGGGTAAGATCTTGAAGTCCAGTTTGAGAGGAAAAATTATGATAAAGGATATAGCCAGAATGTAAGAGAAATTTAATCTCGGGATAATGAAGAGGACAAAGAGAGGGGTATGGCATACCTAGTGCCAATGTTGAAAACCTCTCTTTTACTAACAGAAGACTTTTGAGTCAGATGTATAAGAAACGGCATGATAAAAGCTCTTGCTGCACTCAAACAAATCTCTCACAATGGTGAGAGATGACGGACCACTCACAGTTCAGTGTCTTTTTTTTAAAATCAAATCACGTGGTATCAAAGATGTCATAGTTCCCATGGTAACTCTCTCTGCATTCGTAGAGTAAAATGACAGGCAGGGGAAGTGCAAATATACGCAGTAATACACAGAGACACCTTTTAAAGCGCACACACAATTGGCATTACAGAAGTGCTACTTAAAAATGACATTGTTCCCAAAGCGTTGAATTCCCAAACCTAAGTGACACTGCTCTATAACAAGCTCTGACACACCTGATATAGACTCAAACTGCAAAACTCATGTGACATGATGGCACTCTGATCAAAAGATTAAGAAATAGATATAAACCATTTGACATTGACGTGTCAGTTTGACGCAAAAAAAACATTATCATCATCACTGGCACTTCAATTAACTTAAAAAGGTCCATAAAAGCCATTCCTTAGTATATGACTAATGTTAAAGAATAAGCGAAAAAAATAACTATTTCACATGATACAAGGTTTTTATGTTACCTGGTAGCAACAAGGACATGGAACCAACTGCAGTATAGTTCAGTGACTATATAAATATCTGTCTTTTGCAGCTCCCCAGAGGTCATCTTCATTATCAGCCCCATCACTTTAACTCATACTCTGCCAGTATGCGGTTCACTATAGCAGCTCGTCTGTGACAGGTGATGTCTCTAGATACCTGCCTGGTCATGGCTTGTGTGCAATATGATGTATGGGATGAAACAACACAGGTACAAAGTGAAGGGCGAAACAAGCAGGGTAAGACACTGCAGGACTCTAAATAGAACAGGTACACAGGGAAGGGCATGTGGCCTATAAACAGTCACACACAAACTGCCATGCTCGTGCGCACACGCACACACCCACATACACAGCTCCACTTTAGGACTTTGAATTGACTTCCATTTATTGTGGAAAGCCTATACAAATCATTATCTCTAAACTTAACCATGGCCAATTGATGGTTAACTCTATCCTTAACCTCACAGTTCCCATTTTGACATTAGTACATCAGAAATTACCTTTTAATTTCGTAGGACCAAGCTTCGGTCCCTATGAGGTCCACTGGTCCTGACAAAATCTGAGTTATTGCTAGAAAAGCTCTGAAAAAGGCAACAAATATAAGTACACACCTTTTGTTTTACTCCCTGTGTGGAATCTAAGTGCTTTTGGATTGGTGCATAAAGTTAAGGATATCATTAAGATTAAGATTAAGATTGAGATCCATTTATTAGTCCCAAACACATGCACAGACATGCACAGACACACTCACGCAGTTTTAGGAAATTTAGCCTCTGCTTTAACCCATCTGGTGCAGGACACACAGAGCAGTGAGCAGCCATGTACATCACCCTGGGAGCTGATGTTGAGGGAGTAAGGTGCCTTGCTCAAGGGCACTAGACAGGTTAGGGAGAATCCGTTTGGTTTTTTGGACAAATCAATCCAGGTTCGTCTTTTGTTTTTACTCCATGGAGTTGAACCAGAGTCGAACCAGAGACCTTTTCTGCCCATGGTCCAAGTTTCTGCCACTAGTCCACCGCCTCACATCACAAAAGTATTGGTATTGCATGTGAAAAAAAGAAAAGAAAAAAGGTTTCATAGAATCACTCAATACTGGCATTCTTATGCAGCAATAGAGATGCAGGCTTCTTTCGTATACATAACAATACAGATACTGTTAAGTGTTCACATGAAGTACTTTCATTCTCACTTATATGGCTCCAGTGCAGCTAGAAGGCTAGACAGTCTGTCCTTCAGCTGGCCAATAGAACCACATGGCGTTTTGTCCCCATGTATCTTTCCCGGTAGTGATTTCACAGATATTTTTACTCATAAAGCGGTTTTAAAATAATCTGTATCTCATGTGATAAAATACCAGCAAACACACATAATAGAAACCATTCATAAAAACCCTTTTTTACATGTGTTTTGTGTGCATGGGAACACACAAACACAGACAAATGGAGCTCTTTCTACAGTATGCTACACAAGCACATACAAGCATGCGCGCAGTCAAACAAAGAGCAGCGTTTAGAAGGTGCTGGCACTCGTACGCATGAACACACAGGCACAAAATCACAAGCACTCAGTATTGTTAAAGAAATGTTGCCATGCTAACAAATACCTCTGCTCCAAAATGCACACACACAAAAGACAGAGAGACCATTTTTTCCATCCAAAGCCATGTGATACAAGCCTGTGTGCTCGTACTATCTGGCTGTTCATGTGAAGACTCTTTCTTGTCTTGGGGAATAAGAAGTAGGCCGAGGCGGTGGATGTGCTCATTTCAGACACTATCACTGTGGATCACAGCCAAGGACTTTCTTGCTTCAAATTGCCATGCTAGGGAATTTGAGCCATAAAGAATTAATCAGCAAAATGGGATTATAAAGAAGCTACAGCACAGGTCAGCTGCACTGTAATTTATGACGCTAAATTACTGACCATCTCTAAAGATGTGGTCATACTATTAATTCAGGGGTTTATACCCTAGATTTGGGCCCATTTAAAAAGCAATTAACTTTGCTAAAATTAGTACATTGAACTAAAAATGAAATATGAGTAGGCTATAATAAAATATACATAAAAATAACCTAGTTTAATTTCATGGCCCTACAGAGTGGTTTAATGGTCTGTCCTTGTTGTCTATCATGAATTTAACTTTTAGCATTTCCACTCCAAGGTCAAATAGGCATCACTTGATATGAGGTAAAATAAGGAAATGGAATCTGGTTACATTTACCAAACACATTAATTGATGCTAATTCACTGTTGTAAATCACAAATTACAGGACAAACAAAATACCATGAAACATTAGCTGTAACTTAGCTTTTGGTTAAAGGCAAATCCTGAAATCCTACATCCTGGCATACGAAAATAAATGTACCGTGTACCATGATGTGTATTGAAGTTATTCTGATCTTTCTAATTAAAGAGAGACGCTATATAAAAACCCATGTACCCATCTAACTCTCACCTACCCAGTAGCTTGAAAGGTGGCACCGAAGTCCGTAAATAGCTCCTTAGCAGGGGACAACAGCAGCTGCCACTTTGGATTCACAGTAATAACGATGAATTCCCATTGTGAACCTATTTTATAGTGAAAAAAAAAGAGAAAATCAGAAGACAGCTAAAATAAATATTCAAACCACTTCTGAACCAACCCCCTTCTCCTCAGCTCATTAGTGCATTTCCAGTCCCTCATATTTTCATCTAAATATGACTAAATATAGCAACAGAGGAAATTGTATCTGACATTCACACAGTGGTATACATTAATTAAGCTTTAAAATAAGCTTTTACATGTACGTGGTCTCTGCTGCCTGAGCATGTTGTTGATGGGTGCGACCTGACAGGCCAGCCGCACCGGTGCTAGCTGCTAGTTAGCATGCTAACAAGCAGAAGAGTGATACAGTTTACATTAGTATTGCGTTTCACAGCTGGAAACTGCTCTTGGTGACAAAAGGAATGCAATTGGATTTTGAATTTATAACTTTGGCTAGAAAACCTGTTAGAGAGGCCAGAATCAACAACTAATATTTCCAGACTCACTAATGGCCTAGTATGCAAGATAAGACTTTTAAGCCCTAAAGTGTTGTCCATTATGTTTTACCTAAGCGGGAGAATGTTTTAACTTATGAGTTACCCCTTATATATAGACATTTATTCGTGTTAGAATTATAACACGTCTTATTTTTGTTATTATCTTTGTTCACAGATGTCCACATTTCAATACGAATCCCATCTGATTACATCTGTACAAATACAAACCATATGGCGATGATTGGTGTCTTAGACTCATTTATAAGATAATCAAGCTGTTTACCAAAAATAAAGCTACTGCATCATTTTTATTAGTACAACTTAATATCCATCTCCATTCATTATTGCTCATTGAATTGTCTGGTGGAAATTGATGAGAGTTTAAACATGTTTGACCCTTTAATGATGAGTTCCAGATACAGTTTTAGTTTAGTTTAAGTGGTGAGTTTGATCTTTAGATATAAAGTTCTTCTCTGTGTGTACAGTGTGTGTTTGAATCCGCAGATGGCGGGTCACTGGTGGTGTGATGACAGGATGTGAACCTGTGGCGGGTAGGGGAGCGTGAGTGTGTGTGTGTGTGTGTGTGTGTGTGTGTGTGGTGTGGTGTGTGTGTGTGTGTGTGTGTGTGTGTGTGTGTGTGTGTGTGTGCGTGTGTGTGTGTGTGTGTGTGTGTGTGTGTCTCTGTCCTCTGCTCGAACAACAGGAAACATGAGGCTGCTGCTGCTGCTGCTGTGTGGAGGGCTGGCCTCGCGCTAATGACTGGAGTCAGGTAACCACGGACCGACCTACCGACTCTTCCCCTCCTCTCACACGGGGTCAGACGCGGAGGGAGGCAAGCAGCTCTCCGGGACCAGCTCCTCACTCTTTTTTTAAATTAAAAAAACAACAACAACAATGAGGCGACTTTCTCTCCGTGAAACCGCGTAGACCTTTTGAAAAGTTTCGCTGAAACTCACCGACGCGTCGACATCCATGTGACGGGGCTCCGCGGCTCGCTCCCTCCGCAGAGGAGACTCAGGTGTTCGGCGACACGAGGAAGAAGTTCCCGTCGTTCTTTTAAAACTCTCCTCCGCACCGTGTTCACCGTGAAGCTACGTGGAGGAATTATCCGCCTGTTTTCGGTGCTTTGTCAGTGAGGCTCCGCTTCTCCGCTTGGTTTTGTTTCGCCCCCGCCGGACTTGGAATATCAAGTGGCCGAGTTTGAGCAGGTACGTGCAAGTTTTTAATTTTTTTTTGGCTAATGTCGAGCAAACTCTTTGCGGGCTACGTGCTCGGTTGACACCTTTTGAAAACGGGCCAAGTGGTGGAAGTGAGCCCAGCCACAGAGCAGGAGAGCCCCGGCAGCCCCTGACTTTGTCTGACCTCAGCAATACAAACAGTATGAACAAAAAAAAGTAATATTCTCCTGTTATAAAGTCACTTATTATCCTGACACTGCATGTATTTCTAAACCCTGACCCAACCACACTAGAACTACATTTTGCATGTGGAAACACACTCGAGTTGTAAAGGTGAGTGCCCAGCTTATCATAGTTATGGTAGTATTTATCTTTTAAAGATAAGCCCTAATGTGTTTATATTCGGAAGCCACTGCATCTTTGTGCAAAATTCAAAACCCTGCACGGCTTTTGCAGCAGTTTCACTTTATGACGCCTAGTGGGGCCATGTTCTGACACCTCTGGCAACCAACACACCCCCCTACACACACACACACACACACAAGACACACAGCATGCAGTCAAGATGGAGTTCTTCACATCAGATAAACCACACGTTTGATGGGTGACTCACACAGAGGATGCGAATCACCTACTTTGTGGCAAACTGCAATGCTGTCTCATCGCTTTTAACCTCAACCAGGTTTCTAAGAGCCAGTTTCTAGCTTGAGACACATCAAACAAACGCTGCTTGGCATGCAGCTGAGCGAGCTTATTTACAAGCAGAGGCCCCAGCGGGATCTCCTGACATGGCTCTTCTTCTGTCAGGCTGAGGAATCCAGGGCCTGGGGCCTGAATCCGAGGGGGTGTTGCTCACCTTCGGGCTAAATCTACCTCTCCGGAAAGAGTAACTTCTTTGAAAGTCTGTTAACAATTATGCTTATGCCTGCAGTTTCAAAGAGAATTTGCACATAAAGGATCACAGCACAGGATGCAGGGGACTATAAATGTCACAGTGGATGAAGAAGTCAGCTGTTACCAGATGAAAACTGCTGTTTCATGACACAGTGCAAATTAATCCTGATTTTAACATTGCCCCCCCGACAAATCCTTCTTTCCATTGACAGTGGTAGTGACAGATCTGTGAAATTCTGGCTTTTATAAAATACTATCATCGATGCGATGTAACCCACTGCTTGCTGAGGTGATACTTATCCTTTGCAATCATGATATTTTCTTTTTAACTAAAGTGCTAAAGTTTCTATGAGACCAGATAGTGATACCTCTGTCTAATATGCTAGCCTATTTGTTGCTATTCAGCTGAAAAGTTTTAGCTTTGATGCATATGAAATGAAAAATAAAGCCCAGGTGCATGTACAAGTCACTCAGGAAGCAGCCTGGTTTTGATATGAATCCAGGAAATTCTACCCGAATGTTCAAAAAGAAAGCAGGGAGGGTAGAGTGGGCGAGATAGCTGTTAAAGACAGATAAAAGGGCAGGAGAAACTGTGTGGTCGTCAGCACCACCAATCAGCGAGAGACTCATCTTTTCAAATCTGGTTGAAGAGAACAGGAGAGACTCCGTCTCTGACAGAGGCAGAGGGAGATTTAAAAAAGAAAGATAAAGGGAAGCTGAGAAAACAGTAGCTGGGAGTGATGAAATCTACAATTTCTTTGCTTGGCAAACTGGATGATGGATGAATTTGCAGCAGGAGAGAATTTTCTAACTGCCACATCGCCCCCAGCATATCTCTCTGTATGTCTGCCCATCTTCAGTTGCAATGATTCAAGATTTTCAAGTACGTCCTGCCCTTCCACACTGTAACATCGTCATCAGAATCAAACCTCTGGGATTGTTAGTGCGCTTCCATGTTTCAACCAAGCTGTTTCCATGGTTCTCAGTTTACCGTAGATGCTGGTTAAGGAAAGTTCCTCCATGTTATGTCACAATGTCAGAAGTCCATCTTTATGTCACGTTGCCACTAGTCTGATGATCTGTGTACACGCTGCTCAAACTCATCATGCTTCAGGCTGTTATTATTATGGCTAAGCAGAAGATTAGTCTCAGACAGCGGAGCAAGTACAAAGATGGTTCATCTGGCAACAACAGATCATGAGGAGACTTGCCAGGCAGCAAGAAATAATGGAAATTATGTACAATAATGTCTTCCCAGAGAAACAACTTTGGCACAAAATGCTGAATAAATTCCAGTAGTTATATTTGATGCATACATGTATAAGATACTCCAGGATTTGTATATTAAACTTTGTACATTAATTTAATACCTTGATTGTTCAAATGTTTCATATTTCAGAAAAAGAGAAATTGCCACGAGAAAATTTGGATCATAGGCCAAAATATCTAAAATTTGTCACTAGCACGGGTCAAGTTTGAAAATGTATGAATACAGCACTTCCCAAAATGCAGCATTTCATATTTCTGTTTGTTAGACAGCTATGTTTTTCCAAACCTAAAATTGGTTAGTAATGCTGGCCATTTATTAAAGATAAGTAATCTCCTATCCCAAGCTGAAATCACCCTGACAACGTCACTCTTACATCACAAGCCTTATTTTCTGTTGTACAACTGTTTTTCTCTACTCATGGCAAATAAACTCATACGTGTTGGAGTGCCCCTTTAATCAGTTTTTCCCCCACCTGCAGTAGTTCACAGTACATGCTAGCTAAGTAACTAATAATGCTATCAAGTAGGTAATAAGTAGTTAATTGAAGATAAGGTCCCTACAACCAGTCAGTTAGTTGGTAGAGAAGCTGCACTTTCAGTCTTTATGTTTTCTTTGGCAAACTGCAGCACAAGTATTCAGATGGTACTTTGCAGCTGCTTGTGTACCTATGTGTGGTATTCTTTTAATTTCCAATTATCTGTTGACTTAAAGTCTTAGATATATGACAGGTGGTGAGAAATGGGGGAGGATAAAAAACCATTTACCATATTCAGTTTACTCTGTCTGAGTTGTACGCTCCATGCATGTCCTTCTTTTGACACCAGCAACAATGTATTAGTCAAGCAGACAAGGGTTAGACAGTTATGTGTTATGGTTTGAGGGGAGAACCTCAAGAAAGAGTGGAGCCTTCTCTTGACAGGAGGATTTTTTTTCTTCTTAGCGTCTTAGCATTTACCAATATCTTTCTCGGTTAGGGTTGGGTAACGTGAATAATGTTGAAATCTCCAGCCTTTCCTTTATTTGGTTTCCACTTATTAATGGAATGCAGTATTCATTCTTAATCTAACGTTTAGACATGCTCTTCTAGTCCCACACCAGGCAGCCATCCACAAACCCCAAACATGTCATGCATACTGTCATCTGTGAATTGCAAAATGCCCTGTGTGCTCCTGCAGTCGTGAAGTTCCGGCCGGTGGTAGACTCATGTTATTTGCCTACCCAGGTCAAGAGACAGTATCTTTTGTAAATATGTTTATAACCTTGGTTGAACACATGTTGCCATGGAGAGAAGAGGTATTCCTTGGAACCAGCTTGTTGAACCTATTTCAGCCACAGTGGTGGTTGAGTTGTTACTGAAACCCCTCAGTGTTGGGTCCTGGGAACGATCTTTGACCTTTAACCTTGGTACAAAATGGCTCTGGAACCAGACATCGATCAAAAATGACTGTAAGATAAATGGCATAAGCTTAAACTAGTTCATTTTAAGCTTATAAAACATCCCAGACACTTGCATGCAACATCAGATAAACGTAAAAAACCTGAAAGTCTGGGTGTGTTACCTAAGGGAGAGATAGTGCCTCCCTAGTAACATTGAGCTTATTGCAGAGGTTAAATCAAATCAGTGCAGAGCTCGAGATAGGGTCAACTTCTGTTAATGCTTTACCCTAAACCTTTGAATGGGATTTATTCACACTTTTTAATCAATCCTTCTCAGTTACAGTTAACATATTCCTTAATTATATAAAGACATTTCAATGAAGACACTGTATAATGTCTATTATTTCTTTAATTGTGGCCTGGAATACGGTTTGTTTGTCCACAGTGATAATGACAAAGGAGGAAAGTTAAACATTACGTTCCCTGACTAGACATTCACAAGGTGACTCAACACCCTTTCAGAATAAATATATATGCAAACTCCTTGGTCTGACCTTGAAAGGTTTTATAATCTGTTAGTGAATTAGGTGTTATGTGTTAAAGGGAGAGATTTAAGGATAAATAATAATAGTTTACAGTTGTTTAAGGCCCTTCAAATGTTTTACAATCTACTTTTCACTGTTGTACTGTGTTGTACTGATGTGGGTTTTTTGATTTGGCTGCAGTGTGTGTTATATGAGATGATGTATGTAATCGTGACTGAGCTGCGAGGCCCCACGGCCCACAGGACCACAGGCTTTTGACTCTGTGACAATAGTGAAAATGAACCGAGACTGGATTACACAAGCCCTGCATTCCTCTCCAAACCTGTTTGAGGGACACAGACAACCACATACACACACTAATCCTGCACACACACAGACAGACAAATGACTGAAGCAGGCCAATACATGTCTTGCACAGGCTTGTTCAAAGGGCAAACGAACATTTACCAACAATAATATTGTCTATATGTGTACACAAACTCATTTGTGGAAAGTCCTGGAACAGTTATTTGAAAGGAAGAGTACATTTTTCCTGTGGTTTATCAGTGCTGCTCCAGCACTATTGTGTTCTGAGCCAGTCTGTGTTAACACTATCGCAAAGGCAAGGCATTTTTATATTGATTGGTATTTAAGCCTGGTCCAATTCACACACTTTGTTTATTGTAACCCATTGCACTGTGGGAAAGTCACTTGTCAAAACCTGCTTTCCATTAAGACAGCTGAGCTTCTCTCTAATGCACAGCATGGTGAGTGATTAAACCGCAAAGCAGCACAAACGAATAAACAGCAGCCATTGGTTTAAATGAAGATCCACAGTGACAGCGTGACATAGTGAGCGGAGGAGGCAGAGACAGTTTTGGTCAAAAAGGGACACATTGCCTTTATTTCACTGACATTGTGCAGGCGTATTGTGGAGGGTATTACAGACGTCCGTCTCCCAAGCAATAGATATGTTGCTTGAAAGATTACCTGAAGTATAAACTTATCCCCAAAATCGTAAACTTCAAGGATTCATTTTTATCAGCGCAACAAAAATATCACACTTAAGTCAAGTAATTAAATACCTCTGAAGTATTGAGTAATCTCTCATATCTAAAGCTGACTGATTTTGAAGGTACTTGTTTTTTAAGCCCACATTGTATGTGTACTGCAAAAATCATAAGAAAGGACCAAGGTATCAGATGTTCAGTGATTAATGATAGCGAATCGCACTGACGGGGTTGGAGCTGCCGATCCTGTTTTACTGTCACAGTTGGATTTTTAAGAAACCTATGACTTGTGTCTGCAGGTAAGAGTGTGACAGAATGAAGAATATTGTACAGTGTCTCATTGTGAGGTTGCTCTGTGTTGCAGGTTTCTGTGGAGGTGCAGGCAGAATGTTTGTTGTGTCACAGTGTCTTGTCAGGACTTGTAAGAACAGGTGTTTTAAACTCAGATCCCCTCTTCACCTCCTCGAGTTCACTTTGTCAAATCTCTGGTTCCTTGTGAGATTTTCCATTCACATGAAAGTTCCTGTGTCTTATATTGTTCATTTCTATCATTCGCTGCTTAGTATATTCTCATTTCCAAAGTTTGCCTCCTAATCTACATGACCTCATCTGTTAGGCTGGTGAGGCAGGTCATGAGGACTTGAGTCAGTCCACATTACTGCACTGGACATCGTTTCAACCAAGACTCTTTTTTTAAGATCCATGGAATGAACCTTTTTCATCCTTTAGCAAACAACTTTGTTGAAATTACACACGCTGTATATTCCAAGAAGCCTAAACTAGCCTGTATCTCGACTTGTTCACAACTTCTGCATTCCACCGAGGGTTAAAAACCAGCTGATTCTTATCCCTTTACTCCCTGCAATATTTCAAACTGATCTTCTCTCAAAAATTGTAAGCCATAGACAACCAGCTCATAAAACTGCAAATATGTAAATATGTAAACATTGTCGATGAACCATTGTCTCAATCACCACTGTTTAACTCATTCGCTAATAGAGGGTAACAGACATTTATTCAACGGAACATTTTAATCAAAGTCATAATTTAAGTTACTGAACTGAAATCTACAAGAAATCTTGTGTTTAGCATGATAACAGCAAGTGTGGTTTTTATAGGTCCTAGATGTGTCAGACATTTCATTAGATGCTTCTTGATTAGAAATAAGCAGAAACTTAACTGCTGCATCAGTTTACTGTGCAGCCGAACAAATTGCAGCTGTGGTAATTACAGCTATGATCTGAATTCATGCTGTGCACATTGTACATAGTTTCTCACACAACAGCCCGTCACATCGCTCATATTTAAACTTTGTACAAATTTACATATTTTAGAAACATTATGGAACATTATAATGGAATTTTTTTTCTTTAGATTCTGATCATGTCAAGTGTATGAGATTGTACAGCCTTATTGAATATATATAAATGACTGGCTTTTTTGAGTATGCTTCATATGCATGCATCATCACCTCTGAAGTTTGATCTGGTTGACCTGTTTTTTAACATATAACCATAAACTGTGTTAACATAGTAAGTCTATACACATTTGAGCTAATATTGAGTTTACTACATGTGAGAGGAGTGGAACGACTTCCCTCATCACAAAGCTGTTTGTTTTAACTGATGCTTCCAAACTGAACAATTCTAGAAATTATATACATTTAGACGAATGCAGCAAAGTGGCTCCTCCGCAGCCTGATTTTACAGATTTTCCTGCATATTAATCGTTCTCGATAAACCAGGATGACTCATCTGAGCTGCATATTCTTCAGCTTCACCACGCATATGCATGTTCCAGATGACCGTGTTATTCTCCACAGCCCTTCTGCTGATTTGATGAATGGATGACAAGGTTTGTACAGAAACATCACCATGCCGTCAGTTTTGATCTGCTGCTGAGCCTAATGGTTGTGGAGCTGATTTTCCTTCCAGACTTAATATTTTAAATGTACAAAGGAGATGGTTGACATGGCTAGTGAATGGAAGCTTCATCATATTGGGAACCACTCACAAGCCAATGTCAAGCACCAGCAACCAGTTAGCTCTATGTCAAGCCAGTTTGTTTGGTTAAAGAGATAATGACTGTGCACACTGTTCTGACAGCATGGACTGTCAGTATACGACACAGTTGGCACTTAAAGGTAATCATGCTACGTATTTTGTTGCGACTTCTGTCCAAGAAAAATAAGCCGTCTCTTTACTGTAGCACGTTTAAAATTATCCATATGATGAGTCCAAGGATATCTTTTTGTGTATAATTAAATCCGAACTTAAAGCAGGACATGGCGGCCAACAGAAAATGTTGTCGCCCTCCCGTCTTTTTCAAAAATCCACCAAACATTTGAATTGTTAAAAAAGATTTAAAAACTCGCCAATTACCCAGAAGTTAATATATCAAAACAAATAACTGCAGCCTAAATAAATACTTACCACTTACTTACTGATAATTGCACTGTTGTCCCCATTATATCGAAATATCTTCCTCCCAGTGAAAAATATAGAAAGCATGTTTGAATAGGACATTTAAAGTTCCTTAAAATACTAAATAGGTAAATTTCTTACAGTGAATAGACACTTTTTTTACTTCAGGATCCCATCCCATAGAGATAGAATACAAAGTGATCCGACTAAAGCACAGATTAGACAGAGATATGTAAATCAATGCTATTTGCTGTTTTGCTTATAGCAATAAAAGCATGTAATGAACTATTGCTTACTTGACATTTCTGCTTGCTATTCCCCCGTAGCTATCTGAGTGAACACATGTTCCAATCAGCAAATCAGTCCCAGAAATGCTTCATATAAATACTTCAAGGGAAATACATTCTGGCTTTGTGACTTATTAATTTGATTCCTTAAAGACAGAAAAAAGGTCTTTCGAATTTCTTTGTGCCCCGGTTCCATATAAGTACCCCGGTGAGTGCAGCCTAGCTAGACGAGTGACTCTGAAACTGTGTACTCTGCATTGGAATTAGTCTTAATTATGATGATTTACATAGCAATAATAATATGGAAGCTGTCTCTTGGAAGTGCTTATTTTCATGTATAATTTGCCTTTTAACAAAATAAATTTGAGACTAGCTAGCTGACTTAAAGAGCCTGCTTTTTCACCAGCCAGAGCTTGGAGATGAGAGTTTGAGGTCACATTCTGTCTCAAATGGTCAGATGTGGCTGAGGTGAGAGCAAGATAGTAAATACAGGGAGAAGGTCCTGTCTTTTGGACGTGGCTATATAAAGAAACACTTCTTTGTGCTTTAATATGGTGGCGCTGCTACGACCACTACCCAAATTACATTTCAAAATCACACCCACCTACAGGAGCTGTTCAAGCTCAAACTTGCAAAGTACAGCTTGTCAGTGGGTTGGATCAAGGAAACATCAGATTCTCGACAAAAACAAACTGCTTCAGATTTTGATTGGAACTATTTTTTGCTTTGGTCTACACCCAAGTGCAATTACTGCATTCACTCCTGCCAAAACGAATCATGTCATGAAGTCTAAGAGTCTACAAAAATGCCAGGATAAAAAAAAGTGAGGATGTGAAAACTATTTTCCTTTACCATATGCTGATCCTGTGGCCAGCGGCAGGAGAGGGCTGAGTCCTGCCTACGTCCTCCTGAATAGAGTCTCTATTGTGAGTGTGCTGTTTGCATGTATGTGGGCATATGTACATGTTTTTATTAGGACTCTATGGGAAATTTGAACATCAACTTTATCGAGCCAAGCAGTCCTCATATGGAGCAAAGCATATTCTGGTAAGGGTTAGGCAAGTAGAAGAGTTAAGGTAATGTCCTCCGACATTTCATGTAAACGTGTGGGTGGTACATGACAAAGCACCACTGATCCCCCCTCAATCTTTTTTTATATGGCTGAATAATGAGAGCAAATTAATTGGCTCCTTTTAGGTGCCATTGTTTCATCATAGTCTCTAGACTCTCAACGCGATTCAGTAAAATTGTCAGTGCATTAAAGTTGCTTTGGTCTAACCACTGAACACCAGGACCAGTTGGAAGATTTCTTTGATATTTCCAGTGCAGTGATGCCTTTGATGCTGCAAGTGCTCCGTTTGTGATCATTTGTGCGAGGTAACTACACTGCAAAGTTAAAACGCTGATAAATACGGGATTGTTTGGTTGATGACATCCATGATGCTTTGAAGTGTTAACATTATTTGAGCCTCTGTGTTACTTGATAGGTTAGGCAGCAATAGCACTGTCACGCCTGTGAAGTGCAGACGTGATAAATGACTTGGAGTAAATCTCTGATGTGTGTTGTTGACTTTGATCAATCCCAACACTCTCAAAAGTCTGCTACATTGTGGGATCTGTGACGCAAGACACACACACACACACACACAGCAGTGGAATGCACTGTTTTCATTCCCTCATCTTGGACTTTCAATCAGAGGAACTTGGGTGCGTTCTGTTGCAGAAGCATCGTCCAAGTTACACAAATTCCACCCATACCACCCTCACACACTTCAACACATACGTACAGTAGACATACACACTCAAACACAAACACACACTCCCACTCTCTCACTCTGTCCGATTTAATTATAAATAACCAGGATATCCATCTCCTAAATAGTAATATCTGCAGCAGAGTCTGTAAAGGAACTTAAAATCAATAGCTGATGAAAAAGTGCTTAACACCATTTCGCTGTTTCCATCCCTCAAGCTAAGAGTGATTCCCTCTTTTATTGCCTCATCTCCAATGAAAGTTCTATCTGTGAATTTCTCTTGCAGTTAGTTCAATGTCTGTTTTAGTGAAGCTGTTCCTGTTGCAGTGGCCTGTGACGACAGCGGAGGATGCAAGTTCAGAGATCAGGGTTGTTGTGATTGCATGTTCCGTCTGTAATCGCCTGGAGGACGGCGATGTTTGTGCTCTTCCTGTTCCCAAACACAAGGACGGATATTTTCAACTGACAGTGGCCTTGGAATGCTCTGTCTGTGTCTGCTCAAAAAAAAAGTGATTCTGTCCAAATTGAAAATTAGAAACCTTTAGAGCAGGTCAATGTAATTTGTATTGCATATTTCCAAACCTTTTGCTTCCTCTTTCCTGTATTACTCCTTTCAGTCGTGGGGTTAACATGCCAGCCAGCTCATTTTAGAATCCAGCAGCAGGGTATGAATAGAATAGAGGCAGCGTAATGGGATGTGTAGAAGCAGCGCTGTAAATTAGCCTCAAACAGATGAACTACACATCAAAGTGGAGACATTTGTAGCGCACAGTCGCTAATAAAGGTATTAGATATTAATAAAACTGTTAATGTTTGTACTCAAATGTTCTCACACTATGTAATTGAGGGCAAACAAACTGACACCTAACTCCTGTGTCCGCTTTCCACTCGTCTTTCTTTACAACAATCATCCCCCTTCTCTCCAAGAAATGGAGCAGAAACTTCAAAGTGCAGAGAAGCGGGGGGGCCAGCGGCCTAACAGTGTTATTGCATCATCACATAAAAACAAAATGTCACTGGGTGGCCTTATAATGACTCCCCACCCCACCCCCTATAGACCTGCAGCTATTTTAGCATTACAGTGTACATTGTGTGTTCAGTGGCTGGTATTTACAGAGTCGGCCAGTTCAGAAGACTGTTGCTCTCTGATCTTTCTACAGGCTGTAACAGCATCTTAGTTGTGAGTCGAATTGATGCAACCAGAGAACAAGTTGTTTTCAGTCCTTGACCCATGACTATTATTTTTACAGGATGAACACTCATCTGTTAAAGTTTATTTTCTATCAGAGACTTAGTCAATAATTTAGAGAGGCCTGTCCTGAAACCTGCCCTGTGATGCAAGTTTTTAGTGTCTCATGACCGAAGGTTCACCGTTTTCATGCTCCCTTGCAGCCAGCGTCTATTTTTGTGAGGTCAAAGTCAACAGACATGTGCTCTTACCTCTCTGCTAAAATGCCCTCTCATATCCATGCTGGAGTGGAGAGCTATATTTGAATTAGCTTGTCAGCAACCTCATGTTATACTAACTAAGAAAACACTATGATGTGATGCACCAATATCACTAACCCTAACCCTAACTCGATATATCAGGGTACATTATGGTTTATTCAAACAATGGCATAATCTAGATGCGCTTCATTGATTATCCAACTCCTAAATTTGAATCCTGCCCACAGAAAATGTGTGAGTCTAGTATTGTCGAGAGGTAACTTAGTCCTAACATTAAGATGTTTAATAAAATTACTTTAAAGCAATGTTGAGCGAACTACCTGAGGCATTGGTGTAACACTATCTAATAGCCTCCTTTATGCTACATGGCCTGCAGTAGGAGATTTAAACTCACTGAATGTCAGTAGCCCAAAGAACACACCATACATTAGTCGCCATACATATTTCAGTTCTTGAGGATTGTTAAAATGTCTGAGGAGTTAGATGTCATCTCTTATTGTGAAATGTGTCCTTTGGGTAGTAGTTAGCTGTAGACATCTAATATTAATCTCGCTTCTTCCGAAAAGAGGTTCCAAATATTTTCTTTACAAATGTATTGTAAAGTAGTGTGTAGCCTATTGTAAACACTTATTGTACAACACAATCTAGAACAACACTTCCACAAAAGCTTACTTAAATCTCTTGACAAAACTAAACATTGACTCCAGCGGTGTGGCACAAGTTTATTTTTGGTGGTGAAGTTACCATCGTTGACTCTTATATAAGTCACAAAGTTTTAGATTGTATTGGATTTGCTCATGGTTTACGTTTTAGTCTTCAGGAAAGAAAATGCTAATTCTTTCTTCTCTTTTCTTTAACATGAATTGTGATTTGGATTTAGCGAAACCCCAAAATATTTTGTGGAGATTGTCGACTTCTCATTTTATCATATATTTATTTTGCTTGTAACAATAGTAACACTGCCTATAATTCCCTCTCTCAATCTGATCATACTCTCAACTGTGATACTAGATTATTGTTAAATGTTCATTCCAGACCCCCTAATGTTTTTCCATCTGTTCCCGCAGTGCTAATGTCACTACACTTCATGGCACCCCACAAGGCAAATATACATTGTTATATAAACACGCACACACACACTGAAGGCAAATATACATTCTTTTGCAGAAGGGCAGGAGGAATGTTTGCAAAGAAACCCTGCTGAGTGAGACTGAATGACTGAGAGGCAGCGGTAGCTTCTAAGATCTCATAATTACGCAGGAATGCGATGCAATTACTTTCACTTCCATCTATGGTTTATAAAACCAAATTGAAGCTGAGTTGATGAATTGATTGGCAATGTAAGTAATTTTTATGCATGAATCCCCAGTGATGTCCCCGTACAGGGATTGTGAGGGAAAGTTTTACAGACCACACTAGTGACAGAAATGTTCAAGAAAATAATTTGCTGATTCGTCCATAATGTGACCCTATTGTGGCAGCTCTCAATGATCAGTTGTTAAGCCTGGAACATGTCTGAAAATACTCCTCACTGTTTCCTGGTGCACAAAGTGAAGTCTTATCACTTCTTTGTCTGACCAGCAGTCTAAAAGCCAACAGCATTCAGCTGAAGGTGATGGAAATTAGAAATTAAATAACGAATAGTGATATTTAGATGCTAATATCAGCATTTTAAATGATAGATTAATGTCCAATGTCTTTATCTAGTGAGCGAGGCAACCGCCATTTATTGGCCTTGGGAGCACATGCATCAGACCATGTAGATAACATCAAAATGTCAGATTGTGCTTGATTAAATGGGCGACTGATTAAATAGTATATCACTCGTAAATGATCAAATTATTGATGGCTGACTTCCATGTAGAGGACTCCGTTTCAGAGTCCTGGTGTTGTGCCTGGTGGTTCACTGTCTCACATGGTTGCCATTATTCTGATATTCACCTGATTTATGATAGTCTGAATAAGATAATGTCATGCTTCAGAAAGGGAAGGACCACCGTAGGCCAGATCCTGGCCTTAAGGAGAATCATTGAGGAAGTGAAGAGGAACAACTTGACAGCGGTGCTATGTTTCATTGACTTCAAAAAAGCATTTGACTCAATAAACAGAAGCATGATGCTGAAAATCCTTAAAGCTTATGGGGTACCCCCGAATCTACTCCGGGCCACAGAGGCCATGTACAAGGGCACAAGAGCCAAGGTGGTAACCCCAGATGGCATCAGCGAGGAGTTCGACATCCAGGCAGGGGTGCAGCAGGGGGATACTCTTGCCCCCTTCCTCTTTATCATAGCCCTTGACTACGCGCTCAGGAAAGCCATCAACGGGCGGGAGCAGGAGCTGGGCTTCACAATCACACCAAGGAAGTCTAGAAGAAGCCCTGCTGTAGCCCTGGCAGACCTAGACTACGCAGATGACATCTGCCTGGTGTCTGACCGCGTGGAGCAGGCACAGGAACTCCTGAACAGAGTAGAGGTGGAATGTGCTAAGGTTGGCCTCAAACTGAACATAAAGAAGACTAAGGTAATCACCTACAACATCTGCACAGACCATCTGCCGATTACAACATCAGAAGGCAGCTCTCTGCAAGAGGTCAATGACTTCAAATACCTGGGTTCCTGGGTAAACTCCACAGAACAAGACCTTAAGATCAGGAAGGCAATGGCGTGGAGGGCCCTGAATGTTATGTCAAGCGTGTGGCGCTCAAATCTCCACCGTCGCATAAAACTGAGCCTATTTCATGCCACTGTGGAGTCCGTCCTCCTGTATAGCTGCGAAAGCTGGACCCTGACGCCCACCCTGCAGAAGTCCTTGGATGGGTGCTACACCAGGATGCTACGAGCAGTGCTGAATGTAGACCAGAATGCCCACATTACCAACAAGGATCTGTACGGGCGGCTGCCAGGGCTCAACCAGAAGGTAGCATCCAGGAGGATGAAGCTGGCCGGCCACTGCCACAGACATCGGGAGCTCCCGGCCAGCAGGCTGGTCCTGTGGGAACCAACGCACGGGCATCGATCGCGAGGACGTCCCGCGCTAACGTACGTGGACGTGCTTAAGAAAGATGCGGGAGCTGAAAGTTCTTCGGAGCTGGCCGGGTGTATGGAGAACCGAGAGGATTGGAGACTCCGATGGAAGCTCGTCTGAGGACGACCGAGAGAGATGTAAACAGCATTGTCTGATTAGATAGCTCTGAATAAGGTCATTCTCTGAATAAGCAATTGTTTGACGAAGACATGTTTAGTGTCTACACTACACTACAATTTCCTGTTAGAGTTTTCTCAACATAAGCTCAGTAGCTGGAAAATTGCTTTCCAAATAAACGCTATCAATTCAGTTTACTTGAATGGAACAGAACCCTTATTATTATCTACTTATTTATGTGTGTGAACAGCCTTTTTTTAATCATAACAGTGCTAATATAGAACATACTTCTTCTACCTCTTCTCCTCTACTCTTGTGTCTTTGACTTCAGCTGCTACAGTCCATTATGTGACTAAAACAGTTTTCAGACATGATCTGCGGGTAACAGCCGGAAAATTGGCAACAGAGTTTACCGGCAGTCTGCCTTTCATTCGCACAACGCAGCAGCAGGTGGATATTTGCAGATGCGTTCACGACAGCAACAAATGCTCCACATTATTCAGGCAAGAGGTGGGGCAGCCGTGTGCAGAGGCAGGAAGTGATGTATTGACTCAGCTGCAGAGATAACAATACTTTTTTGACAATATACGCACACCGGTGTCAGCTCTTATCACCACAAACTCTATTGACATCTTCGTCTGTGAACTCTGTGTGTGTGTGTGTGTGTCACTGCTTTTTCACCAGGAGATTCGCCTGCTGTGTTCTCACATCGAATTCTCCTGGAATTCTTACATTATACTAGGGGACCAGGCGGAGTCCGCAAACAACTCAACTGGAAAATATTTGTGCAGGACAGAAAATGAACACCTTGAATCCCAAAGAATGAACTGAGGCTTCAGCCCTTTGAGTCATCTGTGCTTGCATGAAACACGCGTTACCGGTGAACGAGGAGCCTCTAATTAAATACTGTAGCCGCCAATCTGTGTCAGTGGCCTTGTGCCATATTGGTGATTTACTATGACTGGTTTGTCTGAGAGTTAATGGATGTAGTGTGAATTGACAGGCAGTGAACAAATGCTGTGAGTCCCACAGAACATCTGTGAGATGCTGTGCTTTCTGGATACCAGGAGAGGATTGTGGGAGTGAGAAAATTCACAGTTAAGGTGAAAATATTCATTAAAAAGGTAAAATAATTATGCATAAACAAATAAATGATGATTTATTAAATAACTCATTTGTTTTATAATATGGACACTGGTCACTGTTTTTTCAGTGTCTGCATTTCTGATCACATGACATGTATTATGTATATGTCTGCTTTAGAAGAGATGTTCTTCATGTGCTCTGGCTTCCTCCACAGTCCAAAGACAAAGAAATGCAGATTGGGGTTAGGTCAAGTGGGTACATGTCTCTGTAGCTGCTTAGTCATGCACTGAACTCTGTATGATCTCCTGATATTATCCGAAGGAGCTGAATGTGAGAAAGCGAATGTCTGAGTGAGACTCCACATATTCTCCCAAGTTTCTCCTGCCAGCCCTGAGTAAAAGTCTGGATAATGTTTGAATGAGTTCATGTGAGAAAACAGCAGAATGTTATCTGGAGGATTGAAAAACTGAAAAGAACTTGGATTGATTGATTGATTTCCTGACTGATTTCCTGACTTTTCTATCTGCGTAGGTTCCTCCACAGACAACCCTTTTAGAGGAAACAATCGACTTGTGCAAAATCACTTTTTATTTTAGCAAGCTGCATGCTCAGGGTCTTCTGGGAAACAGTTGATTTAATCTATAATTTCTCTGTTATTCCAGTTCTTGAACAATCATTTATTTTGTCTGTGTTGTGCAAGATGTTTTTTTTACTTCTATGTCACCAGTTGTCCCATTTTGTGAGCCTTATTCCCAAACCAGTTGCCAAGTTTTCCCGTCACCTCATTCGCCCCTCGTCTTTTTCTTCTCCGCTTTCCAGCCATCTTGACTTTCTCTTGTCTCGTAACTTTTTTGACTTTGTCAGCGTTCCCTTCTCTAACCTCCTGTATCATGTCTAATTATCGAAGTCAGAGCTTGTCTACGGGGAGCTCCTCAATACCTCCTCATCAAAGCCTCTGTTTGTGTCTGCTTGTTTATCTCTGGCTGCTATTCTAGGCGCTCTCCTGGAGCCCTGATGATACACAAGCCTCCGCTCACTATGGGGGCTTATATACTGTAAGCTGTCACTGCACCTCCAGTCATTCAAAACACAAGAAAAACAGATTATGTCTCTTTCTACCACTGCTGCTCTTGAAGGAGCATTGTCTTTCAACCTCTATGTATCTTCTCATATGTCTTTTCCCCCTTCTGAAATGTTTCCCCTGCCCTTTTCTTGTTTCATCCTCCTGTTTTCCCTTACAACTTGCTTTTCTGATTCTGATATGGGCCCTTTTCTCTCGTGACCCCCACCCCCCATCTATAGAGCATCAATGGAACCCCTTAGGGGTTGTATAGGGTTAAGTTTCTCACTATTATAACTAACATCCCCTCAAGCTGAAGATATGTACTATATTGGAGAAGCAGCAATAGCATCAGCTCTCCTTCTGGGGAGAAATGAGAAGCAGCCGTTGTGTAGTTGGGATGGGGGCGGGAGGGGTTTCAGGAAGAATGAGGAATGCAGCTGAGGGTTGATTCGTTGAAGCTTGTTTGGTTGACGTGCAAATGAGAAAAGGAAACGTTGATTTTTCATTCTCGTTAATGGTGCAGTTGAATTTTGATGTTAATAGAAAGGTCACTGTTTGAGTTCGATATCCTTATTGTCGATGAGGTTTCGCAGGTTATGCATCTAGAAAGTGTTTTGCGTTTGTGTTTGTGTGTGCATGCATTGGTAGGCACTCGTTTTGTGCTTCAAAGCTCTGTTATGGCAATTAGTGACACAAGTTGTGACAGAGTGGTATCTGTTGTTTGTGTGTGTGTTTTGAATCGAATATGCACCACCTGGGATTGTTGGAAGATTATTATTGCTGTTGCATAAAATCATCATATTTCCCATTAACAGTGTTTTGGCTTTAATTCTTTTTAAAATATAAAGTCTTTATTTATAAAACCCTCCCAATGCAGAATGTCAATGCAGGCTTAAAATAAGTCTTGTTTATTTACTTTGAGGAGTTGATTTTTTGAGTTAGTGCTGAGAGATGTGGCTTGTGAGAACTGGTTGCTATGCATGTCTCCGGGCTCTGCTCACTCGTGTACCTCTTAGTTTAAGGGAGCTCAGATTTTGTGCCATTTAGTGTCTGTTTCAGCTGTGTCAAGACAGAAACACAAGCCTTGGGTGTGGGGGGGGACATGTTTCTGCTGGGGAATTGTGGGGAGGATTAAGGGGTCCTGATGACTGCACTGCAGATGAAGGTCTGCACTTTACAGAAACAGTCTAATTACATTTTTCACAAAGTCTGGAACCCTGCCTCTGATTTTAGTTTTTGCCACTCAAGATCTGATGTAAGCAGGGGAGGGGAATGGAGTTAGGGGACTATTTTGATTCTCCTCTTCTCACAATCTTTGGACCACAGACGAGTTTTAAAGTTTCCCAAGACCAAAGAAATAGGCCATCAAGCTGAAAAGACGGATATCTCAACAAAAGAAGAAAATGCTAAATAGGTTTTCAAGTGATTTTTTTTTACAAATGTTTCATCTGAAATCATGGCCTGGATTAATTTCCTCAGACTAGTGAGCACAGTAAAATTCTGTCCAATACATGATTCACTTGACTTGTCTCATATTTATTTAATCTCTGATCTCAAACCTTCATCCCTGTCTCGTGGTGTCACAGGTTGCACGATGGATGAGACGGAGAAGTACCAACAGAGACTGGAGGCCATTGCTGTGAGTATTGACAACAACACACATTTATTTTTTTCTTGATGAACCGGGCGAGGGATTATGTGTTGTGCCTGCGCTGAGTTGAATCGATCATATTAACATTGAAAGCAGAGATGCTCGGGTTGTACTCGGTCAGCAGCCGCCCCCTCTGACAGATGTAGTATCTAGCTGAATGCGGAAGTTATTCTTTCCCAAAGCACTGACCTTCATGTACCGTTAAGATACAAATGATTTATCTGACACAGCCTCCACAGGCTGAATGTAAATGTGCTGTGTATTAAGTAAGGGAGCAGGGATTAATTGCTATTTAATGATTGAATAATACATTTCCATGATACACTTTAATAAGAACAAATGCATAATTTAACTAGAATTGTTCCCCGGTGGAGTGCATAACTCCACGTTTTTTTCATTGTTTGGACATACTTCTTAATCTATTGAAGATACATACAGTGTAAACTTTGTATTCCCAAATGAACCCACATTATCTCAGCTTGACATTGGTGATAGCAACAGGTTTGTAATCCTTTACAGTGGCTAAAAAAAATCATTCCCACCCAAATAAATCCACATTTAATACTGCTAGATCCAGATTATTACTTGGTTCCGCAACAACTTGCAGACAATCATAGATATAAGTCTACTAGATATGAAAGATCATCAAGATACAACTAAATTTCTCCAGGAAATCTATTTTTAAGTTTCAAATGTTCTCTATCATGGGTTCTCTTTTGGCCTATGTCCTCTCCTTTCACCAAGTTTTGTGTAAAGACTGTTATATCTATCTGTAATCCTGTTGACGAAAAAAAAATACAAAATAACATCTACTTTTAAAGTTGTATTTCAGCCAGGAAACAGCACAGGCTTCCAGGGTGATGCTTCACCATTGGTCTTGTGTAGGCAGATTGCTCTTCAGTTGATCATTTATTGGCAAGCTGCTCAAAACACTATGGAAACAAGGATATAATGGCAATGCATGAAAGTCAAATAAATTTCCTTGAGCAGACGCTTATGGCTCTTAAATGGCAGAAGCTGATATTATACCAAATTAGACATCTCGTTTTGAAAAGTTTTATTTCAACAGATCCTAACTTTTCTTTCAGTGGCTTTTCATTTCTATGTTTTGAAGATGTTACTGGTTTCATAGGGTCTCCTGGATTTGTTGGCACAAAAAGAGAAATTCTCAACGTGTTTCAGTTATCATCAGTTTTTAGGCAGGTTTACAAATGAGGCACCACCACTGTTCTCCTACTTGTCTGTATAGAGAGAGCTGGTAATGGGACTAAGCTGTGCTCTCTGTAACTCCTAAATAATTGATCAACTGTGCAGTGTGGTGAGCCAGGTTGTCCCTTGTCATATGTAAACAACTCCAGGTTGCCATGCCGACCTGAGCCCTGAGCATTATGGGATATATAGTTTGCCTGATGTCTATGGTGACGGTGTCCTTGTGACAGATGGCTGACCAGGTGTCCCGGTTTTTACTTTTTCTCAGTGATGTTTTATTCACTGCTCATCTTCCCTTTCTCTGTTTATTCCATTTCATCAGCTTGTGTGAGTTTAACCATTTAACCAGTTCCCCTTTCTCCCGTTCTTTCTGTTTGAATAAAGTCATGCTTTTCCTGCTCTCCCTCTTCGTTCATTTGGTGTTTGATATTTTTGTCATTTTTCTACTTCCCTCCCACCCCTCCCTCCTCTTTCAGGAGAAGCGTCGGCAGCAAGAAGACCAGGACAGAACCAGGAGAGAGTTGGAGGATGAGAAGATCCGACTACAGCAGCTCAAGGTGTGACACACACATTAGGGATAATCTCAACTGTCTCTTTCACTCTCTCTCTCTCTCCCCTCTCTCTCACACACACACACACACACACACACACACACACACACACACACACACACACACACACACACACACACACACACACACACACACACACACACACACAGATAGAGACGCAAAGCTTTAATTTCACTCAGCTAAATCCCCTGCAGACTCATTCCAGCTTGTTAGCAAGCAGATTGGCTCCAAATTTATTTCCTTTCCACAGACACACAAGAACACGCACATGCGCGCACACACACGCACATACACACACACAACCTTTCACACTTCCTGTTTCTGCCAGTTTCTCGCAAGGTTAGACGCAAGCCTCCCTTCGCTGAAATTGGTTTTAATGTGAGTGTTTACACACTCTTAAAGTCACGGAGCTGCTCTATTGTTTTCACATCATTTCCAGACTGCCGTTCCCACTTCCTACTGCGCTGTGCTGCACTGCCCTGAGGCACATTCCTCAAATAGTGTGAAATGTGTGCATCATGTGTTCACGACAACACAGGAATGCATGTGTGCACTGAAGAGAATGTTTTACACATCACCCCCATCATATAAGTGCACTCCATTAAAAGCATTTCATCTATGAGATCATAATTCACAATTCAACATGCCTGAAAGATTAATTTGGAATCATTACTCCCACACTTGCTCTCTCACATGAGGTGATATCATAGTTGCTTTACATGCATTCATTAGCTGTGACATTGGCGTTCACCCCTTGGTGTAGATGTAAGGATGTGATAGGAGAGAGCAGCAGCATACACACAGCTCCTGACCTGCAGGAAGGTTTGGAGGGGGCTGTGCCTCGCTAGCCAAAGGCACAGGGAGGGGAACAGAGTGGGGCTTGTTCTGAGCCACATGAGAAAACACAGAGATGGTTTTGTGACGTTTACACTTAAGTAAGTAGCTCCTGGCTAACTGTTGCCAGATTTGGAAACATCGGACCACAGACTAGAGGGGAGTTTGGGTTATCAAATGTTTTAATCTTGCAAGCTTGCAAATAGCAAGTGGCTGTACAGTAAGAGAAAGTCAGAAATTAGTGCTTATATATCCTGATAGTTTAAAAAACGCTAACCCTGTCAGTTTCACTTGATTTAATTTTCTGCAAGTTACAGTATTTCTTCTCTTCAGCACCTGATTCAGCCTTTTTAGAACAGGCAAGAGGCTCAAGGGCACTGATGCACATAGGCTAAATCAAGCAACTGAACCAAGGTCAGCTGGTTGCAACGGAAGTCACCCTGCGGCCTCTGTTATTGGTGCTCAAGTATATAACAACTGCTCTGTCATATGTTAGCATGAAGAAGGTTGTTTCCCTCTGGGACAAAGGAAACTGAGCACATTCAGTGGATTGTTCCATATCGACATTGATTTTTCTATAAAGTAGTTTTGTAACAAATAATATATATACCGGTGTATATATATGTGTGGGGAAATAGTTTGACTGGCGACTTCAGCTCAAATTAAAGTGAATATCTTTCCACTTTTTTGGTCCTTGGATGTGTTTTTTCCTATCTTTAAATAAAAATCTTGCTTCGAACTTGACAAAGATATTCTTGACAGTGTCCTGGAAACCGAGCTGAGAACACACTGTTCTGGTTTTCTAAATGCATCAGATTAGTAGTAAATATTTTAAGATTTTTCAGTTTTAAAGTTGTGTCCCCAGTGATACCACTAATTAACACGTTATTGAAATAAACTAATATCGTACAAAGCAATACAAAATCTACAGAGGTTTTTGCAGTTTGAGCTCATATTTGCTTTGTATTAAATCAGTATCAACCTTAAAGGAGTCGTGTGTTGTTGTTGCTTGTGTTGTAACAGTCTCTTTTGAAAACGATGTTCAGTCAGCTCGACAAACTACTGAGAATTGCGCTCCTGTTTTTGTAAAACTTGAAAGCTCCTGGTTTGGTGCTGTGTCAGGAGGGAATGGTAAGTAGCCCCAGGCAGCTTTCATTCACTGGGTCATGTCTATTTCCTGGAGTGCAGTGGTGGAACAAAAATAGAAATGAGGTGAATAAAGCATCCGCACATGCTATAAAATTCAGACTAGCTCTTTCTCTTGGATGACTGAGAGGAAGAGGTTTCTGTCTCTCACCTTTGTAAATGGAATCCTCCCCTCAAATTACCACATTGAACTTTATGATCCCCAGCTCAGTTTCTCACTCTGTTCTCTTCACTGCTCAATACATCTAACTTCTCTACTCCTTTCAATCCTCACTTTTTGATTTGGCCACCCACCCTCACTACATTACTAATGTCTGCATTTATGATGTCGGGTTTATAGTAATAATAAATATTCAAGGACAAAATGTCAATGTTAGAATATCTTTGGCGAGATTTGTTTGTATTCTATTGCTTTTTTTATACAAAGTATTAGACTTTTTAATAAATTTGATGCATCAATCAAATCCTCTTTTTATATATTCACCATACTGCCTCCACTAAAATCCGTGCCAAGACTACGTGAAGTTTGAAATTATACAACAATATTTCCTGATACATATGTATATACGCCATTTTTTGATAAAGCAAATCAAGTTGATGTTGAGTGTACAGACCTTTATTCCATTGTGGGAGTGGGTCATAACAAAAATAATGTGTTTCCTGAAAAATCAATGAGTAAACAGATAAAATATCCATAACCGTAATAACAGTTCTGTCTGTTTTTGGCTAATCCAGCAAATGAAGTTAACGTTTAATATTGCAGATACGCACTTTTGCTTGTTGTTGCAGTGCTGCTCACAAAGGCCTAGTTTTAGAGGAATGGATATCACAGTATGAGTGATATTGTATAGTGGAATCTATGACGGTTGATATACCAATACTATCCAAAACTGTATATCAGCAAATTTCATTACAATTTATTTGGGGAACACAAGGTAATCCTATTTTCACAATACACAACTAATGAATGTTGACTCACTCTCTTCTCTCTCCTGCTTCCTCTCCCTCACCTCCTCTCTCTCACTGCAGAGGAAGTCACTCAGGGACCAGTGGCTGATGGAAGGACCTCCCAAGTCCCCAGCGTCCCCGGAACCCCAGAGCCCTCGCTCCCCTCTGTGGGGCTCCCCCAGCCATGAGTCTGAAAATCACATTAACACGTATGTGCACAGTGTGTTTGTGTGTGACTGCAAATTAGAGCTAAAAGACAAGGAGACAGTTAGTGAAAGCTAGTTAGTTAAAGCAGATAAATCATTGTTTTAAATAAGGGTTAGGGTTAGCTATATAATTCAATGCAACATTCCTGTTTCTTAATTTTCTTGTCATTTTAGCTGCTTTACTTCATGAATGCTTTGGGAAAGTTGAGTTTTAATTGTACCAGTGCTGAGCTCGGAGGCAGAGAGTGAGAAGCAGATCAGCCTGCACCCTTGCCAGGCAGTGTGAGACTTTTCTTTATTGCAGTGGACAATGTTGTCCAGTCCCTGCAGACGACGCTCCAAGATCCTAATCTTATTATTGCAAAGGTCCACAGCTCTGCCTCACTTTCCCACAGGGCTCCTCGTGCTCTCTGTGGGGAAATTTGAACGGGCTGTTTCGGAAGAGGAATTGCCGACAGTGTTATTTCTTAGATTGGGATGATAAAACAAGGCTATAGCCATAAATCCGGACATTTAAAAGCACTGTAGACTTAAAGTTTATTGTTGATTTAGATTTGATGTGTGTGTGTATGTGTGTCAGGTTGCAGTCAAAGAGTCTGCGGTTGGATGAGGAGATAGAGGAGCAGATGGAGGATGCCAGCGAAGCGGTGAGGAACTTGCACACAGACACACGCCTGCCCACTCACTCTATGGACAGAAAGGTGGTGGGAATATGTGTTAAACAAGCTCTCTCCATCATCTTCCATTAGGCAGACAACTTCCCACAACTTCTGTCGGTGGCTTTTTGCCATGAATAATACATTTATTTTCCTAATGTACCTTTGATGTAGCACCTCTCGTTCAGAAGATGCACTGCATGAATGTCCAAAGCCCTGTTACGTGGATATTTTAGCATTTGCACCTCTAGAAGGACTTGAAATGTTTTATTCAAGTCAAGCTCACCAGCCTCACTCTGCTGAAGGTGTTCATCATGAAACAAGACTTGTCCATCTTGTTCTGCTGTGTGGTCCAGTGTCGTTTTGTTGAGGGTATTTTCATTACGTAATGACAAAATACAACAATAAAACATATTTGATGGGAAAAACATAACACTCTTAACCTTGGCTTAAGAGTGTTTGAGTTCAAATCACCTGTAAACATAAAGAGAGGATTCCATTTTGAATGCTATTAACCAGGCAAGCAGTGTTTCAATGATCAATTTATGAAGAAAACCAATTCCAAACCTTCTGCAAATGGTGATGACGCTGCACAGAACCACAGAGCCTGTATCGTTTGGGTGGGGTATTTTTCCAAATGGCCAAGCAGAAAGTCTTAATCTGTTTTCAGCTAAACTTAACTCATTCATCCACTGTGGCCTTCTGGGTTGTTTTAGGTATCAGACTGAAACTTGTTTAGACACCAACAGGAAGAAGATTTCAGAAATCATAGAAGTACAGCATTCTGGATATTATCTGTCTCTTCAAAGCTTGAGTGATGTTCCAGTTTTTGTATTTCATTTGTTGTTTTCTTCTTTCTTCCCTTAAAAATGCACCAGTGGTTCAGCCGGCATAAAAACTAAATAGCCTCCCCTCATCTCATCTCATCTCATTTTCGTCCGCTTATCCGGGGTCGGGTCGCGGGGGGAGCAGCTCAAGCAGGGGGCCCCAGACTTCCCTTTCCCGGGCCACATTGACCAACTCTGACGGGGGGATCCCGAGGCGTTCCCAGGCCAATGTTGAGATATAATCTCTCCACCTAGTCCTGGGTCTTCCCCGAGGTCTCCTCCCCACTGGACGTGCCTGAAACACCTCCCAAGGAAGGCGCCCAGTGGGCATCCTTACCTTTCGGTCATCACCCAGCCCTCATGACCATAGCCTCCCCATTGAACCAATTTAATTCTTCTCCTTTCCTCTTTACCCAGCAGGAGGCAGAGACGGTGGCTGAGGCTGCAGCAGGTAACAGATCAATCTGTTTTTAAAGATAGTTGCAAGAATTTCAGTGGGCATTTTAGATTCTTTCAACACTGCAGAGGTCCGCGCTGAGTATGTTCAGGGAACATGATAAGCTCCAACACCCACAGCATCCAATCAGTCAGACTTTTTTGAAACACTCACACTGCGTCTATCCAAAAATACATTTCAACCTCCTAACACTTCATCTTGTTAAAGTCATCATGTGGCGTGTGCAGAAATGCTACATTTCAGGTGTAGACAGTGATTCACATGCAGAACTTGTTAGTCAACAGCTGCACTTCTGATGCTATTCTTACTTATTACAGCACTACATGTTAATTAGAGTAATGAATAATGTTTCCCGTTTAGTTTCATTTGCTGTAGAAATTAGTTGAAAAGGATAATTTGGTTGTTTTCTAATGCATCAGTATTATTCCATACTCAAACACACTCAGGAGTCAATAAAGCCATACAATAATATCTCAATTATAGATACTGGTGCATTTTAGTCAGAACAATCTCTACCGTGTTTTTAGTTTCTTCTTAAAACAATGAAATGATGTCTTCCTCAGAAATGGTGCGTGGTGTTGTTGTGAAGAACGGAGAAAATAATGCAACAGCATTTGGTGGGTATTGAGTTGGCATAAAACACACACATTGGTGCGCACAGCTCAAATGTTTGTTATGTCATCCAATCTTCATCAATCTATCTATATACTTAACATCTTACCATTAAAAAGCATGTGATCCCCTATAGATTAGTCCATATACATTGTATGTACTGATCTTGATACATTTGCATGATAGAGGAAGGAGTGGCAAGGGCATGCCTGCACTTCACAAAACCATTACGCATGTTGAATAAGGCTTTGCATATATATTTATGCTAATCGAACTCAAGTGCATAACTTGCATCTTTAGAGGGCAGCAGGTACATGGACCTGTCAGTGACCATGCTGCTCAAGCTGTTGAACTGGACAAGAGACTTCTGAAAATGCAACTGCCCCTTCCATCTGTATTGAGTATTAAATGTTCTCATTGAGACTGTCAAATTCAAATGTATGTCAGTTTTCAGTCTCTAGTTCAGCTGCATCTCTTTCACTAGTTGATCCAATGATTGACCGTTGAAATTGTTGTAATATTTCACGTACCGGTTTCATTCAGAAGTGTGTTGAGGGTGGTTTTGCTTTATTTTCTGATTGTTAAACAAAGGCCAGTAATCACATTCTCATCTGTAGCAAATATAAATAGTCTCCATGTATTACTACACAGTTTCTGGCCTGTGGTCAATGTTATCTTATTAGCTTCTGCATCTCAGCAGAGACGAACAACTTTCCCACGTAATTCAGCAGCGTTTATAGACAACAGAAGATTTTAGTTTGCAGCATTACAATACAAAACTTGTCTGTATTGAGCGCTGGCATATTCATGGGAAAACAATCTAATTGCGATCAAGTAATGGCGCATACACCAACCACAATGAAAGCTTATAATCAGTGTGAATCAGAGTGTAGCTTATCAGTTGCAGTCACTTAGTAACATTGTGTGGAAATCTGTATGTTTTCTAATATTTCCTCTTTTACTGGGTAATTTTTTTCTGATGTTCTTTTCCTTTCAGAAACAAGTGAAGATGAAGAGAACAAAAGCCCCCGACTGGATGAAGCAGCAGTTGTCTTGACCAATGGTGGAGGAGTTTTCAGTTTGGACACTAATCAGAACAGCAACGGACCGGTCGGTGATGCAGAGGGTGTCGTGAGTATGAAGTCAGAGCCTGCGTCGAGCCTCTGTGTTTCTGAATCGGAGCCTGGTCATGTTCCAAACGTCAATATTAACACGGAGGACGAAGAAGAAGAAGGAATTCTGGTGATAAGAGCAGAATGTGTGATCATCACTGATGAAGGGGAGGATGCACCAGAGGATGTTAGACCCCAGGAAGAGGAGCAGGAAACCCCTCTGCCAGATCAAGAAGGGGAGTCTGTGGAGGAGGTAACGGATCCAGAAACCTTCACACAACCAGACAAAAGTCCGACATCTGAACCCACTGCAGAGGCACAACCAGACACTGGAGACAGAGATGTGGACGGTGACATCAAGACAAATGAAAACATAAACGGATCTGAATCTGAAGACCCAACATCTCTGCAACTGCAGTCCCCAACCACATACGTAGAGGGCGCTACTGTGGCTTTAGTGCCGGTCTACTCTGAAATGCATCCCTCTACCGTCACACCCAGGGTTGAGGTTGAAGCTGCAGCATTGTCACCAGAGGGAGCCCAAGATCCTGCCACTGCCTGCGGCCAGTTTCAGGAGGTGCCCCTGGTTGATCCCCAGGTGAACCAGAGGACAGAGGGGAAGCAGGAGCAGGAGCCCCTCCTCTCCCAGGAGGCAGCCCCCCACACTCGGGCGGATCCAGCAGCGGTAGCTAACAGCCCAGCCAACTCAGAGACACACAGCCCAACCAGGGCGAGTCAGGGAGAGGAGATGGTAGCACCCAAACGCAAAACCTGCCAGTGCTGCTCCGTCATGTAGACCTCCCTGCACATCAACTTCCTCTCTCCCTCTTCAGTCTGCAGGTCTCCCGTCTCTGTGATGTTCAACTCCTAACACACTCCTTCCCCTGTCTCTTTGTTACAATGCACCCGCCCTTCTCTTCCCTTCCCTCCACCACCCGCAGCCAACATTCCATGTGTTTGTCTCGAAACTTCCTCACCCTTACTCTCGAGCCTTCATACTCCAAGAGGAAGTTGGCTCTCTGCGACATGAAGAGAGGAGGCGGAGGAAATGACCTGGACTTGTCAGTGTTTAAGTGCCTTGAGGAGCTCTACATTTGAAATTCTCTTCACACAAGTGTATTTTCATTTCCTCGGTTTGGAGACGAGCCAGCCAAGCAACGCAGCATCCCCATACCCCTGATTTAGATGCAGATAAGCAAAGACTAAAACATTATTAATTTTAATTGTGTCTGCATGTGAAGTGCATCTGGTATTTTTCCTAATCTGCATATGAGATTTAACTGGAAAAGTCCGAAAAGATCTAGAGAGGTTCAGAGAGGATGCTCTTCTAATTTAATGAATTTAAAGCTGATTTATTTTATTGTTTTTTTGACCTTTGTATTAGAGACATTTTAATCCAAGTATAGAGCTTGAATATTTTTATTTACTTTGTAATACAGGTTTTGACAATATAGAGACTAATAGTACGGCATTTATCAGCAGCAGGGTGCAACACTGAATATTTGTTGGCCACTGTCAGTTGTAAAAGAGAGATTGTTTTAAAATACCTGAGAGTATGAAAGCTTTGGAACAGGGGGTTGGGAGCTCCTGACACAGCTCTCTGCCCGGACGTGTACACTGTATACAGAAAGCTTGTGAAATTGAGAGTGTCTGATTCATGAATGATTTAATGATTAAACTGACACGTGTCATACAAAGCTGGGTGTTTGTCCAACATTTCTACTCTTTGTCCCCAAAATCACATTTCCTCATCCTCTCGCTTTCTTAGTCCAGGGGAATGAGATCTTCGCTGAAGATCGATCTCAGTTTTAAACTTCGGGTTAAAATTTCAATTCAGTTTTATTGTGTTAAAATTGAATAGTTCTTCACCTGCATGTTAAATTCATAAGTAACCATTTGAATCAAAGTTCTTGGAGCAGATTCAAGCTGAAGACCCTTGTTACTTGTTATGTTTCCACCCCTGTATGTTTGGTGTATGGTTTGTGTATGCGTTTATCAGGATTACACAAAAACTATGATTTTTAATAAATCCTGGTGACATGACATGGGCCAAGAAAGAACCCATACAATTTCAGCGTGGTTCCAGTCCCATCCCCAAAAAATTGACTTTCTTTAACATTGCAAAATAGAGTTTCTTTTGAAATGTTCCACTGTTTCCCAGAGTATAATACATTGACCTTGATTAAAAAATGTTGCATATAAGATTATTGATAGAGTTGCATCTCAATTTAGGGTCCGAATCCTTTGGAAGTTGCATTTCAAGATGATTGCATCACTTTGGTGTGACCTCGAAGGCTTCAACAGGTGGATCCTTCTAAGGCCCACCATTCCCAGAATTCATTGTGCTTCCCTGACAAACTGTGTTTCAAACAGAAAATACCAGCAGCAAGTGACATGACCAAAACGTATGTATGAAAGTATGAAAACTTTGTTGTCGTTCCCATCTGCAGCTCTGTAGACAACAGTGGTCGGGGAAGCTGCCTCCTTTGTGGGTTCCATGGACAACATCTTTCAAAGGAGGCGGCCCCTGAATCGGGAAACAGCAAATAAGTCCCTGCACATGTCTCAAAAATCCCCAATTTATTCAAGAATATGACCCTTGTCAAAACTGCCGGGGGTCCCAGCAGTGTCTCGGCCACATCCTTCAGTAGTTCAGTGATGAACAGCAGGGTCAGACCAGAGTATGAATCATCGGGGGGGAGGGAGGGAGTAAACAGCAGTTTGTCCTATAACTGTAAAAATATGTCCCACAGAGTCAAGTTCTTTCAGGGAGTCTTCTCCAACTGTGAAGGGATTTCAGAGAACATTGCAAAGAGGCAGTACAAACCATGAAGTGGAAGGATAGTCATCAAACTGCTCTCAAGAAAATAATTATCAATAAGGGTCATATGCAGCTGTGGGTTTACAGATAATCGTGATACATCAGAAAAGATTAATTCAATATTCAGGTTGAGAGGCTTTTATTCTCCAGAGTAGCTTTTCAGAATCACTTGAATGTTCATTTCTGTGTAATTTACATTTCCAGTAAACTAATCAAGTGTGTCAAGGTGGGGAGGAACCATTTCTATAATTCTTCACATTTTGATTTGTATTTTACAGCAAGTTCATTATATGCAGATGAAAAGTATCCCAAATTTAGGGATTAAAGTGGTTCCATTCCCTCTTTAGCTCTTTAATCAACTGAGCAATACCTGAACTGATTGCTGACAATTTCTATACATATGTTTATATATAAAGGGTTCTCAAGTGTGTTTATTAGGAATGAATTTAAAAGCAGATTGAAGCTTCTGTTGCACCAGGGAAACTTCTGTTATTGCTCTTGGCAAAAGATCGAGATAACATTAAATCTCAGATTCACAGGTTGCTCTCAAGTGTTTTTATCGCCTGCTGTTAACAATGTGTCATAGTCACAGTGAGGTCAGGAAGAACAACATCCAAAATAAACACTCAGCGTACTCATTATCCAAATAATTAGTTCAATGCACATTTAGTGTATGTGTGTGTTTGCCTGCACGATTGTTATCGAGCCTTTGGATCAACTGGATTTGTAACAGGAGCCAAGGAATCAGACTCAGATCCAGAGAACCCTCACAAGACAAGGGTCTGGATTTCATTGATCATGCACAAAGAATCAGTCCAGGTAAGGCATCTTAAGGACAGGAGGCAGGGCAAGGCTGATTTCTAGATTCCAAAAATGCAAACAAAGGTCCCACACAAAAGAAGAAACACAATAAGATCACTGGAGTGGCTGTAGATGAAGGTAACAACTAACAATGGAATGGACAGACTATATAAAGGGGTCGACTACAGTATAGGCTTTCAGGTTCAGAATGTAGGATTTAGGTGAAAGGGATCTATTGGATATAAAATAATCCTTGTGATGTTTTCACTAAACTGTACGAATTGTTGTTTCTTTACCCTCAGATTAAATTTAACTAGATTTTTATTTACATCAGGAGTGGGTTCTCCCTTCGGAGGACACCATGTTTCTTACAGTCGTCCAAACTAAACCTGTTTTTAGTTTTTATGACCAATTGAAGGCTTCCACGGGTTCTCTTCCATGTTTGGAAGGGGTGGGGGAGGTGAGGGGCGAAGTGTTGAAATCTGTGTTGTCCCAGCAGAGGGTCACTTATGATCTCCATTTCCAGGTTTAAGTCTTTTTCCACAGAGCAAGATTTTTTTTAATTACAATTATGGTTTAATTTAGAGTAAAATAGCTGGCTATGCATTGGGCTGTGGATATAATGTGTTTGACATCTCGAGCCGTTCTATGGGTTCATGTTGCAGGTGTAGGTGGGCGTGAGTTGGCCAGGGGTTCCTATACTACGCTCAGCCATACCCCCCTTTAAACCATGATGACATCAAAACTGTGCTGTCCAGTAGAGTACCAGTATTCCATTAAAAACAAGAGGGAATGAATGTTTGTTTTATTCTGACAATATGTGACTAACCACCAGCCTTGACCCATTGAACACCAGTGTAAACACGGAGTAGTACAAACACATAAAACCTTAATTTCACAATCACAAACTCCCCCGGTTGGATTGATACAGAAGGTTTCTATAAAAAACAGAAATCCTCTTTGCCTGACACCAGCGTGCAACTGAAACATGACACAAACAACCCAGCAGCAAAACAGCACACGAAGAAGAAACATGTTGGCTGTATTAGTCACAGTTCTCTGCTGGATGTCTGTGGGCCACTCCACTCCGCTCCTGATGTGCAAAGACTTGATCCGGCCTTCGGATCAACTGGATCCCCATCGTCTGGAGGGAAGATGGGTCTTAGTTGCTGGCAGTCTGGCCAGTAACCTATCTCTGAATGTCATGCAAGAAAGTGAAAGCCTAACCATTGACTTCAACATTACGTCTTACACAGAAACCAGCAGTAGAGATGGCCTTTGTGTTCGATTCCACTTCTACAACGTCTCGACGAATGACCACATCGTCAGCATCAAGGAGAAGACCATGAAGTTGACTGCCAACTTGCTCCACACGTCCTGTCCAGACTGCGTGGTGTTGACCAGCGAGGTCGAAGCGCCCATTTATCACACGAAGGACTTGTACCTGTTCAGCAGGAGGAGGGAGGTGACGGAGAAGGAGATGGAGGAGTTCGGGGCTCAGGCAGAGTGTCTGAACATGGGTCCGCCTATCGTGATGGATCCGACCGTAGAGCTTTGCCCATAACGCCAGAGTAAAGGTATCGGCTCGAGAGCCTCAGGAGCAGGATATCTGCGTCCATGGTGAATAGTTAATGTCATATAAATATACAGAGAGATTTATAAAGATATATTATATATAGCATCAGTGTTTTGAGTGTTGTTGGAAATTAAGATTAAACTGCTCCAAACATGTATTTTGAATTAACATTAAAGTCAAGTGATCATTTCTATTGTAAAAATACAACTTTGATGCATTCTATGATTTGCCAGCTGTAAATACTTTGTCCAAAAACTGATATATCTCTATAACAATGCTTGTACCTTTGTATCTTTTAGTGATTAAAGCAGTAAATATGTTGGACACATTTGGTCTTTAAATGTCTTGTGACTGTGTCAATGACTATTCTCCAGGTTTATTTTATTAATGTTTTTTTTTACTCAGATGTTACAAAAACACTAAAAATCTCATATAAGATGTGCACATCTGTTTTTAATATTGTTTTGGGGGTGATGACAGAAAATCAACACAAACAGACGATGACAAACATTAACATGGAAAACGTACATAAAACAAAGGAATAAAATATTAAAGTAAATCAAAATGACATGTCTATGTTCAATGCTGCAAACAGAGGCAAAGATATACAACATAAATGCATTATTCTTTGGTTTGGAGCTGGGCAATATCTTGTCTTGCAAATGGCAGAACATTTTTAGAGTTGGTCATTCCATTATAAGACTAAGACCAGGTCAGCCCTCCATACTTGGAACGAGGGGATAGAGGGTGATTTCCATTCCTAAAAAATGAGTCTTTTGTCCACAATCATCCCTAACACCAGGATTGTTGCATAATTATTATGTGTACAGCTTAAGTCTGTAATTTAATCAGATCAGAAATTAGAAATGTTACTGTTTGTCTTCTGACAGTCACAGAACTGACCGGGGGAGAAGGGACTCTGGCCTCTGTGTTGCAAAACAGGACATTTCTCATCCAACTACTTATTATATATATAAACAAACTGAGAATAACGTTTTGCAGGAACAACACAGCTGTTCATATATTTTAAATATTCAGATATATGTTTGTTGATGTGTGCCTAAGCTGTTATTCATCAAAGTTCTTCATTTCCAGAACAGTGTCTCAGGCGGCACAGTATAAATAAAGAAACATTCATTTAAAATCAGAAAAGAAAGACAGCAATTATTTAATCCAGTTTGAAGTATTTATATTATTCATACGCCACAATACTGATAATACTGATAATACATCCCTAACAACCGCTGGTGCTCTGCTGGTGGCTGGCAACTAAACATCAAAGTTGTGCAAAAAAACGTCAAACGTTCAAAAATCCATAGTTTTAACAGCCAGTTCTTTTTAATATTTCAAACCAAAAATGTGAAAAAAATTCTTTGTCAGACCCAGATGTCTATTCATTACAATACAACTTCAGAAAATGAACATTTGCAACTTTTATTCACAGATAAATCCACTCACTCCATCACAGATATCCAGAGCTTTAATACAGAAGCATTACAGAGAACACAGTAATGCAGCACGTGTTTTATCTCACAGCAACAAGAATTGTAAACACTTGTGAGGGACAGACGATAAGGGGACTCTGCTCTCTGATTTTCCAGATTTGTGACACTTTCTGGGACAACTCTATAAAAGCAGCCAAATCTCTTCCTCGACCTCACTCTCCCTCGGTCACCTTCAAACTATTCAATATGTGTTTGTTTGTGTTTGCAGTCGCTCTCCTCTGCTCGGTGTCCGTGAGCCGCTCATCCCCTGTAGCCTGTGAAGACCTGGTCCGGCCCTTGGATCGACAGGACCTGGGTCACTTGGAGGGGCAGTGGGCTTTAGTGGCCGGCAGTCTGAGCCATCTGCCACACCTGGAGCGGTTCAAACAAAGAGACAGTGCTGCTCTGAACTTCTCCAGGAACCACAGTGACAGCAACATCTCCTACACTCGTGGCATCCGTGTAGAGAACGGCTGCATGTATGCTACCTACAACATCTCCCTCCAAGGCAGCGGCTTCACCTTCGATGGGGCGGCTCAGAGGAACCTCTCCGCCCACTTCGTCCGGACGTCCTGTCGGGACTGCATGATGATGCGTATGGACCTGCATCCGGGGAAGAAGACGCACTTGTATCTGTTCAGCAGGAGGAGGGAAGTCGGGCAGCAGGAGATGGAGGAGTTCAGAGCTCAGGTGCAGTGTCTGAACATGCCTCCACCTGTGGTCATGGCTCCTGAGAAGGAGCTTTGTCCAGGAGAGACGTCAGCAGCTCAGAGTGAAAACTGAAAGGAAGCGAGGGGCCTGAAAAGACCCTTATTATTCTCCAAAAATGCTAAAGGACCGAACATGATTCATCTTCTCTGTCCTATCATCCCATGGCTTCACCTGAATTTAACACAAAAAGAGATTGTGTATTTAAAATCATTAAACTTGTATTCCTTGCTTTTCAACTGATCTATAACTGCAAATAAAAACATTGTAATCATTCAACTTTTTGAAAAGAGTTTGATATTCAGTTCATTTGATGATTTAAATTTTGGCTTTCTGCTATTGTGTCTTAATAGATGCAGGCCACAGCAACGATAAACCACTGTAGAGATAGTTCTGAATACGTGAGACTGTTTGAAATACTAAACCCTTGTAGTGTCCGGAATGTGCCAAACCTAGCATGGGAATAAAACACAAAGTAACAGTTTACACGTGGTTTAATACTTATTCTTGAATAACAATAACAAGAGCATGTTTTATTCAAAATCGATGAAAATCACATACACTCAAAAGGCAAATTGGCCTAAAATGTTGACTTTCTGTATTTCAGTGATTTGATTAAATAAATGATGTGTTTAATGTATATTTTAGGGTATACGTTTAACTTTTAAAATGTTTTATTCAGAAAACACTTCTTTAAAAAAGTGACTCATTACATTGAATTTAGCTAATACAGTTATATGGAACATTAATGTATTATTGAGACACATAAATTCAACATTTTAGGCCCCGGTTTCTCAATCTTGTATGAAATGTCACCTAATGGGAGCTACAGACTTTTGGGTTAGGGATGTCACTGGTGTCCCTGAATCTCTCTGAACAATATACTATCACAGTGTGCCACCACAAGAGGCTTCCACCTCTTTACACTGGTCAACATCTGTAATAATGGTTTTAAACTGGTCACCAGTGGCCAGGTGGGTTTGAAAAGTTACGTAGGTCTTTACACACAACATTTTCACTTAATATATTGTTTATTTTTATATTAAAAACCCTCCCTTCATATTTGGACTGTTGTATTTTCACACCGTTGTTTGTTGAAGTTGATCGCAGGACGCAGTAAACAAAGAGAGGAAGGGATTTTTTATTTTATTTTATAATTCTTTTCTCTCGCTACCGAAAATAGGTCAACTACTAGAACAGAGCCAAAAGCTGTTAATAATAAACTGTCAACAAAAACAGTCCTTCATTTCACAATCAGAGAATCCACAGGAGGAAACTTTGCTCTTTGTATTTGCAGTGTTGTGAAACTCGAGGTCCTAAAGTAACTATAAAACCAGACCAATCTTTTCATACAATCGACTGTTTGATAATCCGGAGACATGTTTGCTCTTTGTGTCTTTGCTGTCTTCTGCTTGGTGACTGTGGGCCGCTCAGCTCCCCCGGCCTGTGAGGGACTGGTCCGGCCCTTGGATCGATTGGATCGCGATCATTTGGCGGGAAGATGGGTCATGGTCGCGGGCGTTCTGAGTGACCCCGCCCACGTGGAGCACTTCAAGACTAGAGACAGCGCCGTCATCACCTTCGCCAATTCCAGCGATTCCTCCAAACTCTCCTTCACGTGCGCCTTCAATTTGGGCGGCACCTGTCGATACCTGCACTGCAACATCTCGCTGGTGGGCAGCAGCTTCGCCCTCAACAATGTCAACGTCACCGTGACCTTCCTCTTCACGTCCTGTCCCGACTGTCTGGCGATGCACTTTGACAACCGGGCGAGCAAGGTGCAGCGGCTGTACCTGTTCAGCAGGAGGAGGGAGGTGGAGCCGAGGGAGATGGAGGAGCTCCAGGACCAGTCGCGGTGTCTGAACATGACTCCACCTGTCGTCATGGATCCCACCAAAGAGCTCTGTCTGAAGGGGACGAGACCACAGAGGGACACAAGGACTCAGACTCTCTCATGATACATGGTCACTGTCAGAGGAGGATGTGTAGCTAAACTGTGCTGGTCTTTGTTACTAAATGTGACTTCACTTTTGTCTTCAATAAAAGTTTGTCGTCCAACATTATAATGGTTTGACTGGCTTACCTCAAGGATTCTATAGTATATTGTCACATAAACACATGAACAATGTCCTATTCAACAACAAGAAATCGTTGTAATATGATGTATTAATGATTTATCGAAAGCTTCCTATTTTAGTTGTGCAATCTCCCTTCTAGAACAGTGTTGATGAATGTATAATATGGGTTGACTGGATTTCACAAGATTAGCTGATTTTCATTTGCTCCCTCTATCAATTTGCAGATTCAGCAGTTCTGTTTATTTTTTCCATTTGGCACATCAATAAGTGAAACAACTTCAAATACAAAGCAGACAATAGAAATCTATGTGTATACATATGATATCCAGAAAAATATGAGATGTAGCATAAGGATATTGTGTATTATGAACATTATACGCTATGATCATATGGTATTATATTGGTGTAGGTAATTTTATTTTACCATTTATAATCATATTTTTTTATAAAGTAATATTAAGTTATGTAGACTCTTTAACAATCTTTTCCTTTATTAATACTTTTATCATTTAACGTGTCACTCAATACATGACCAAAGAAGTTAACCCGATGCAGTGATGATAATAATGATAAAATAAATAATGTCAGAAAGTCATTTGCTTGGTTTATTCATGTTTCATATTTCTGTTAAGAAAATCATCAGCCAAAGGTTTTCAAATGTGTGTAAATACTTTCATAACACGAGAAAAGCTCAGAGTTATGAAATGCACTTGTGTGTTTTTAGACTTGTGCATTTTTAAACCATATTATCTTTATTTACCAAGTGTCTCATCTTTAAACCATTATTTTGTACATCTTTGTTTTGCTATAATTTTGAATAAAGCATGTATTAAGTCTGCTGTTAATACTGATAATAACACATGTTGCGGTACAGGGTTGATTTACTCACTGAGCAGAAGGAAAAATACAGACACACAGACGCTTAGTAGATTTTTGTTTATACTGTGCACTCAAAAACAAAATGACTAAGACAAGTGAAGCAAAAGCAAATAGAGTCACAACCTCTTACCTCACACTCACAGAATAAACAGGTGGAAACGGGACGTCCTGCTCTCTGGTGTTTTCAGTTCAGAATACGAGTTCAGGTTTAGTCATCCAACATGCAGCAAGAGAGTGAGTGTCCCTGTCACTGAAATCACTGCAAAATATTTCTTTAAGTGGCAGAGAAGACGTATACGATTAAACTGATAAAGTTGCAGTTTGATTTCTCACATAATAAAAATAATATAAATTGGACCAAAACTAAATCATGCAGTGTCATAACCACACAACTTCCCTCTCCTGCTGCACTCACAATACATCTTTACACAAATCCATTCTCATCAATATTTTCCCCGTTTTTCATTTTCGGGGTTTTTAATAAATATCTGCAAACATCTTTAATGAACCCTCATTTTTTCATTTGACGCGAGGAGGAACAGAAAGTCTGTTGAAAGTTTGTTGCCTGAATCATGGGCCTTTTTATTATTCCTACATTTATCACTATTTAAAATGTCTCGTATCTTGATTATACACTTTACTATTTATAACTACTGTGTGCATTGTGGCTGTGTAGAGTTACTACTTGAGCTAAGGCAAGGTTAGCGATAAGTTCTAAAATAAGTGATGTTATTCCAATGCAAACACATTTTGTATATCTCAGTAAGTAACCTACAACATCAACTCAGGAGAGAAACAACTAATAAGGTGAGTTTCTTTCATTGCACATTAATGGAATTTAGTTAGATAAGAAGTGATGGACCTGTCCTGTGTTGCAATAGTGGACTTTCTTTCTTTCACGCAGTCAACACTATAAAGCCGGACCCGTCAGAGGAGACGTTACAACTGAGAAAACGCACCGGAAGGTAAAAACCTGATATTAACACTTAGAAGCAGCAACAAACCTCCAGAGACATGTTTGCTGTGTGTGCCGTCGCTGCCATGTGCCTGATGTCTGTGGGCCATTCAGCTCCCATGGTCTGTGAACAGCTGGTCCACCCTATGGATCTGCCAGACCCTCATCGTTTCGAAGGCAAATGGGCTTTAGTTGCCGGGAGTCTGGACAATGCGCCGGCCATGGAGGCGCTGAGACTAAGAGACAGCATCACTATGTACTTCACCAACTCCAGTAACGCTCCCAGCATCTCTTACACCCAAGTCAACCGCTTGGGGGGCCAGTGCCAGCACCGGCACTACAACATCTCGGTACAAGAAAGCTCCTTCAGCTTTGATGTTCAACGCTTTGAGCTCACAGGGTCTTTCCTCTTCACGTCCTGTCCAGACTGCCTGGTGATGAGGTGGAACGTGAAGTCAAGGAAGAGGAGTTCCATGGACCTTTACCTGCTGAGCAGAAGAAGGGAGGTGGAGCAGAGGGAGATGGAGGAGTTCAGGGATCAGCTGAGGTGTTATCGGCTGCCTGCACCGGTTGTGATGGATCCCACCAGGGAGCTTTGTCCAGAACAGCCTGAGAGCCAGCCGACAGCAGCGGCTCAGACTGAGGAGACAGCAGTTGGACAATAGACATGAGGCACATCTGAATGTAGTGTTCAGTCAAAAGTAAAAAGGTCACCAGCTGCCTTGTACATGCTGTAAATGTTTAGATTCCTTACATTCATCTAAATATAAGTCCAGTGGGCTTGTCTCTCTATCTTTTTGATTCCTTATTTTTTCAAGTTTTTTGTTTGTCTCCGTATGATCAATCTCTCCATCAGTTTCAATACTTCTTTTTCCTTCCGGTGATCCTACGTTCCTCAGACACCACCAGCAAAACGCAGCAGAGTGAGAGGAAACTGAAGGAGGGGAGAGAGGAGCCTTCTGCAATTTCATTTTAATTTAGGTTAATAGTAAAAATCTTTGAATCTTTGAACATCTTGACTTATTAGCCAATAGACACAAGAAATCTCTGATGCAATGCAGCCGACACTTTGAGCAATCTGTGTTTTTCTCTCTCTACTATGCGGCCACCTGCAAAACTGAAAATAAAAGCTGAATCCAACAGAAATAAAAACATTCTCTTGTCTGATCTCGACACACTCAGTAGTTTTGTCAGTGCAGCCACGCAAACTTTAGTACGATGGAGTTTTGGGGCCATATTGTAGAAGAAAAAAAAGAATCGTTATATAAAAATAACACAAACGTAATGGATTTATTACATCACTCTACTTTTGATTATACTAGAGGTATTAAAAGTAAAAGTATTTGCAGGGTCTTTCCAATTTCCTAATGCACCTGAGCATCCACCCAATTTTATTGTGGAAATGGACATCGTATTATTTCACTGTCTTTAACATTGCAAGTGATCTTTAGCATTTTCATTGTTTTCCCAGAGAAAGATTCACGGATCTTGATAGAAACAATCTGGCATATTCAGAGCACTGCTCTTTATGAGTGTGTGCAACTGGCTGCAGCCTGATTGAGTTCTAGACTGGAGGACTTTTGTAGAGGTGTGCTCTAGGAGATCCCCTCTGCCTGAGTCTCAGCCTCTTCAAGCCAGTTTAGCGTTTGTTCACTGGTGAAGCTGCCTGTCCGCTCTGATTGGATAGTGAGCCAATCTCATTAATACAGAATGCTTTGTAAACATACAGTGATTGAGGAAGTGCAGATATTTGCTGATGTACCTGAAAATAATAAATGAAGTACAGATACATGAAAAATACATACAGTGACAAAATACATGGACCTGGTTACGTGCCACCTCTGAGTGAAGGTTACACCATGGATTGTAACAGAAATATTCTTTGAACACGGGTGTTTGTGTTTGTACCTAAAGAGTTAATGAAATAAAAAGTATACAGCATGTAATCTCAGTGGACAATATTAAAATGTACAGCGATACAATCAAACCACCTCCTTTCATCCCTCTGGTACATTCTCTCATTCACTTGCACTGCGTGTAATTAATGTGTTGCTCACTAATTGGATTAGTAATATACATTTTCAAATCCTCGTCAATAGGCTAATCCTCCAGCGCACGTGTTTGTGCATGCACACGTGCACCATTCTTGGAGAAGTGTTAGTGAATGTTTAAAAAAGGGGTTGTGCGTGTATTGTGCACCAGGGGTGTTCGTGTGCACCAGGGAGGCAGACACAGGCAGCGAGGCTCTGGAGCTGTGAGGAAAAGAGAGAGATTTTCTCCGGTGTTCATTAAACTCTGGTGTCCTGAAACAAGAGATTCTCAGAAATGCATTCCTGTCACTCGGAGAGCATCTTCAAAGGCGTTTGTTAACAGGTACGTGCAACTGTGGATTTACATTTTATGTGAGAACTTCTCTACTTTGGTTGAGCTTGGAATTTCTTCTACACATACAAGAACCCAATTAGATAAATAACAACTACCGATAGAACACAGCTGTCACAGAAATGACTAGCACATCTCAAAGTAAGTGGCTGTAAAATATGCAAAGAAGTCCGATAAATAACAGAAAAGAACTTTGTTTAATTCATTTTTTGCATTTATTACAATTCATTTGCACTGGTGTCAAATGCCGTCACATCCTAAACCTACCTCAGGACACTGCTGACCCCAAACAAAGAGGGTGAGTGTATTTGTAAGGCCCTGTCCTAGATGTATTTTTAATGACGATAATCAGCGAAACACAAGACTGTTATGTAATGGAGATTTAATTTGCATCCCCTGCAGCCTGACTTAACTTACCCAGAGAGTTTGAGAATCTTTAGTTAGATTCTGCAAACTCACTCTGTGCATCCTAGGAAATATGACAAAGCAGCATATTTTATTAGATACTTAATGCCTCTAGTGTGTTGATGCGAATGTGCCTGAGAGAACAATCGTATTACTGCATACCAGAGTTTACCCTCAGATTAGGTTACTGTGGCTCCATATAAATGAAGGATTAGTTTAGTGATGCAGGATCATTGTTTTAATTGATTTAATCTTGTTTGTTTTCAGCAGGTTCTTCAGCAGAATAAGCAACTGTTGGCGAATAAAACAGTTTAAGCTCAGATTTGTTCACCAGAGTTTAAACCCACTGTGACAAGGTCCTCGTTCTCCTGCTTTATTTCACAATGACACTTAATGCTGTGACGCAAGTGAGTGACAGTGAGTGTCTGTGGCTGGTGAGTGGTTCCCCAGACCGACCCTTGTTGATTGTAAACAGCGTCTGTCATGACTCACAGACTGTTCTGATCCTTTACCCACATTAGGCCACATTGTTCTGCTGCGGCATCTAAAAGCTCTGCCGCTATAATTACCAAAGTGTTCCCCATTCTTCCTGCCATGTCATGCTGCCAGTTCTTATTATCTCTCTGATGCACTGTGCGCCTCTACCTATCTGTCCTATCTGGCCCAGTTCTCCAGAGATTAGTCATCCCCAGTGCTGTGATCTGCGTTCGCCTTGATGATCAGTCCCTATGGCAAGGATCGTAGTGTGTGTGTGTGTGTGTCTCTGTGTGTGTGTGTGTGTGTGTGTGTGTGTCGTCCAGGTTTTACTCATGTTGTGGGGACCTAAATCTGTTTACACAGTCACATCATAGGGACAAAAACATGACCATGACGTTAAGCAATACATTTTGGGATGTATAAATGTTTTAAAATTAAATCAGGGTTACCTTTAGGCAAGTAGTAGCAGTGTTTGTGTTTGTGTGTGTGTGTATGTGTGTGTGCATGTGTGTGTGTGTGTGTGTGTGTGTGTGTGTGTGTAGGGTGGACAATTATATTTATTAAGGGTAAAGATGAAAGTGTGTGTAAAAGTAATAAAAAGTATTGGAGTAGCCAGACTCCACTTAATTCAGTTTTTCACTATACTCAGCGGCCTCTCCTATTGTTATATCAGATTGTGTGTTGTGTGCTGTGTGTGTGTGTGTGTGTGTGTGTGTGTGTGTGTGTGTGTGTGTGTGTGTGTGTGTGTGTGTTTGTGGTGTTGAGCCATTACACAGCCTGTAAGCTGATTAAAGGAAGGTTTGTTCAGCAGAAAACTTTATACATCACACAGTGGAGGAGAGTAGCTGCTCTCTGTTCCTTACAGCCGAAGCCAGGCACCACGTTAGAAACAGATTACCAGACTACAGCTTGCTCAGTTTGTCATTGAAAACATAGGACATGAATGCACTGCACACTAACTGGATGTTTGCTGCTCGAATCTTCTCCTGCACCAGATGCTGTGCACAACTCGTTTTGCACAAACACATGGATGGGTGACAGATTAAAGGAAAAACACAACACAAAGTGTCATTCGAATTAGAACAGCTTCAGTGCTCAGAGATCCTTCCCAGTATCTAGGTTGTGTTAACGCCATGCTTCTGATATATCTCCACTCATTTAGAGTTACTGTATTCTGTCTCGTAAAAATACTGTATGAACTAAAATCCTGCAGATATGGTTCATTTGTTGAGATGTGAGGACTGTGATGGCAACACCATCTCATTTTCATTCTCATTAAATCAGTTAGTGAACTCATGTGTCCTGCATATCTGTATCTGTTGTGTTCTCCGCTTGTTTGATCAGATTCCCATTAATTAGTTTCTCATTTGGGTTTTGGATGAGTTGAACAAAATGCCTTTCTGTAGCAAACTAATTATTGTAACCTCGGATTCCCCATCGAAGGTTCCCATTCTAAAAGCAGGGGAGAAAAATCCTGGCATGCAAATACAAATGGAATTTTTTTTAAATTGTGTATTCCGCTGTAGGATTGCACCACAGGTTGAATGAGCTATGAATATGTCACCTGTTGTTTGTTTCTGTCATTCCACAGTAAATGTTACAGTGATGACAAATTTATGAATCATTCCCCAAAACCATTATAAAGCAAGTCATTCAATCTGTGCTGATATAATGGGATCTCTAATAATCACCCTGTTGTTCCCCTCTCCCCTCTCCGTCTCCCCCGTCTGCCTTCATTCAGACCGACTGGCAGGAGGCCGAACCACCTGCTCACTCCAAACTGTTCTACATTACCAAATTTGTCACAATGGCAACAAAACCCGAGGCCTGGCAGCAGCAGGGTCCCATCAACTCAATAGACAAGCAGGTCAATGAGTCCCGGGCTCAGTGTGAGGTGGGCTCCACCGATGGCCTCCACAGCTCCCCTCTTCAAGAGAAAAGAGCTCCCAGGGCAGAACCCGAGGAGGACATAGATGACCTGGAGCCTGGAGCTCATGGCCAAACTCTGCAGGAAAACCAGACTCTGTCAGGAATTCAAACAGGGGATGCATTCGACTTGGAAAATCAAGAATCAACAACCACCTGGGAAACGCTAGAAACTGTGACAGAGGAAGATTCAGAATCATCACAGGCTGAGGAGGATGTATGTGAGGATGCTTTCCCACCCCCGCCTCCTCTCCTCATCGCCTCATCAACGGATGAATGCTCAGAGGCTGAGGGGTTTCCCAGTCTAGCGGACGAGGTTCCTGAGTGGATCAGTGATGCTAAGATTATCCCGGACCCTGCAGAAGACCTAATTTCTCCTGATAAAGAATGGGCCCTGACAACTCAGCTCACTGAGCTCGTTTATCAAGAGGGAGAGTCAATATCCAAGGAGTTGACAGCAGATGATATGGCAGCCGAGCAGAATGACACACAGTTGCACTTTTCACCCGATGCTTCTGACAACAGTGAGCCTGAAAATAATATATCTGGGTCTGCTCAGTACTCTTCCTCAGACAGTAACAACTCCGATGATGTACGCTCGCCTCCTTTCGCTGATGAAAGTGAGGAAGAAGAGGAAGTTAGCATGGATATTGCATCTTGCCAGCAGGAATTAAGTACACTAGATATCAGAAGCAAGCTACTCCAACCCTCATACTCCCGTGCCGATGGCCAATCATCCCCTCTGCCTGCAGTTCCCTCAGCCAAACAGCAGGAAGAGCTGTTGCCTCAACGCCAAAGTGCACTTGTCCCCAAGAGAGCAAACCAGGAAGCCACACAACAGGTGCAAGGCCAGAGCTCTCCACCTTTGTCGACCGTTGCCATGGAGCCATCCAATCAGGGCGGGGCAGCCTCTCAAGGCTCCTGGTGTATTGGAGCTGTGAGAGAGAGGCACAGCGGGGCGGGGGAAAGCACAGAGGGAGAATGCGAGCAAACAGGTGAGGAGGAAGGGCAGAAAGAGAGTGGACCTGACAGGAGCAGGGCAGAAGGGCAACTCAGGGCAGGACAGTTAAGATCGGTCCAACAACCGGAGCGATACATGAAGGGAAATTTTGACCAAGGGGTGAATTTTGAACACAGTAAACAAGACAGAATGGAGAGCGACTGTTGTGATGACAGCCAGAGCGACAGTGGGGTATCAGCGGACTTCTCCCCAGGCAGCACTTTGGGGGGCAACACCCCCATCTCCCCGGGGACTCCAGCATCCAAAGAGACTCCCATTGAGAGGGAGATCCGACGTACTATAGAGCGTGAACACAGCCTGAGAAGGTCCAGAGGACTTCCAAATCCCCCCACTTCTCCAGAGTATGTGGAGGTTCCTTTGAGGAAAAACATGCTCTCTGAGCCGCTCAATATTAAGTCTGAGAGGTGTCAAGGCAAAGACAAGCAGTTTGCAGGCAAGAAGATGCAGCAGGAGATCCACGAGGAGACCCAGAGAGAGCAGGACCTGGTCCAGCTGGGGAAAGTTCCGGGTTTCTACGACAAAGGCACAGTTCGCCAACTCAAAGACAAGAAGCAGCTTTTTGAGGCCTTTCAGCAACCCAGTGAACAGACTCTGTCTGCCTCAACCAGAAGTAAAACCATGTCCTTGTCCTCAGTCAGTGACGTCTTTACCTTGGAGGAGAACCAGGAGGATACCTTGTCACAGACATCCACCCTAGGAGCCTTGTATGTGGAGAGGAGACAGAGCACAGACTTGATCAGTCCCCCAGCGAGCCCTTACTCAGCCAAAGGAAGATATTCAACCTACTCAACCCATCCGATAATGGGGTTCTCCAAGGATACGGATCACCAGGTCATCATCATGGAGAATAACCTAAGTGTCCCTGCTCAGAAGCTCTACCACGCCAAACTTGAGGCAGAGCCTGTCACCACAGTCGACTCTGGAGATCCAAACATCTCATCGCAAGGGACAGCAATGAGTGGTGGGATTATCGAGGAGGAGGAGGATGAGGAGGAGGAGGTGGCCCTCAAGGATAATCCCTTCTTCAAGCTGCGCTCCTCAACAACTGTAGCCAAAGTGGAGCAGGACATCCGGGAGGCTCAAGAGAGGGAGAAGGAGCTCCGTAAGCAGAGGAAGAGTCTGTATGGGGGAGCAGGGGGTGTACGAGTAGGAGGAGAAACGATTCCCACAATGTCTTCCACCTCTCTGAATGGTCCAGCTGTTCCTGACATACCTGACTCCTCACCCAGGTGGAGGAACGGACCCTCAGCAGGTGAGTGAAGCCCCAAGTATGGATTTAGAGGTAAAAGGTGTCAAATTGATTCTCATACTGTGAGGAAGCTTGTGAGCATGGATGTGTGTGTAAATGTTATATCTGAGCTGAGATGGTGAAAACCCTCCCTGAAAGAGCCCAGTGAGCACACTATTTCATTTTTTCTCATGGTCAGTGGAAAACCACACAACCGATTTTTCGAAACCAGAGTTAGTGGTTACCGGCAATAATTCAGTGAGACTCGGCAGCTGCACAATAAATGCAGCATCTATTAATTGCAAAAGCCGAGGGGAGGAAAACCCCCGAGTCATAACTCAGCACTATTGTGTCAGCAACAAAGGTTGAGTCAAATATTGGGGATGAAGTCTAAATCCAGCATTCAGAAAGTGCAAGCAAATGGTTTTTAAGTTCTTATGGTGATAAACAGTTAGTGTAGAGCCGTATGTCATAGTCAGAGCAGCAGCCTACCCAGAGGTCAGGTTGTGTTTCAACTTTGCTGCCACTGTGGCCATGTGCTGTGCAGCAGTGATTCACAACCAGGGGGAACTTGTTTCCCAGTTGCCAGGGGGTTGTTGAGAAATATTTGTGAATTCAAATACATAAATTAGAATATGATTAAACAAATATATCCACACGTTGAGTCAGCTTTAACACCTTAGTGACAGTTGAGCAGTAAGATTTATTTATGCATGGAAAAATCCATGCATAAATCTTTGAAATAGCCAAAGGAAATAGATACATTTAGTAATTTAGTACTATTGGAGAAATGGAGATAAATATATATTAGATAAACTATATAAAAATCAGGATGGCCCCATGTGGAGACCATTCCTCCCTCAGGGGTACCAGCAAGATCCAGACTTTTATTTGGATCTGCACCAAACTGCACACATTAGTATATATCAGTCCTTTAAACATGTATATGTTTTCCTCATTAAGATGCATGCCACTGATGGGTTCGGTCTTTGATCTTGCCCCACCCCTCCAAAAACATAATCTCCTCGTGCAGGTAACAATGTAATCAGTGAGATAATAATGATGAGGAAGTATTGGACTAAAGCTGTGCTGTTGAGAAAGAAAAAATGCTTTTACTCAAAGTGTGTACTCAAGGTGAACAAACCAACCTAATAAGTTCATTTATTTAAACAGTTATTATTATTATATTAGATTAGTGTTGATTACGTTCCTTTTAAAAGCAGTGGTCACATTTGGAGCCTGATGGGTGGCTGATTTTTGTTAGATTCCATGTTTGTGTGTTTTGTTGCCAGGAAATGTTGCACATGTTTTTTCCCCTTTTCTTTGTGACTGTGTGAAACTACCTCTAGTCTTTGTAGTTTAATAAATGTTTAACATTTCTGAAATGACAGGGGTGTGTCACTGCAGGACTGAATGACCATGACTCATTGTTGGGAAATGAATCATTTTACATTGTCTCATTTTCAATGGTTGAATAACCTGTTTTTTAAATGATTGTCCTTCCTTTCTGGCACCTGCTTTCTGTTTCCATTTCACCATGTTAAATTTCATTAAAAATGAATTCTCTACCTAATTCCTTCTCCATCCCTGCCTGTCTCCCCTCATCTCTCTGCACCGCTTCACCGTGTTCGCGACTAATTTGATTCACGGAGGCTTTACTGCTCGCAGTGTGGAGTACAAACAAAATACTGGAACACCTTTGCCTCATTGTGAGACCTGCCTTCACCCACCTTTTATTCTTTCTCCTCCTTTGTAGCACAACAGTCAGCTGGCAAGGTGAGCATATGGTTGCCGGCCCAGGCTGAAGAGGGGAGGACTGCTCAGCAAGAGGTGAGCCTGTAAATCCAGACGCAGTAAAGTACAGACAGAGCTGTTTCCTCCATGCTACTCTTTGCTCTGCATGTTTGACCACGTGGGAGAATAGAACAAGTCTTCTTTCTCTCAGACATCTGCCTGTCTTGCTCACCTGGTATAGGACATGTAAATGTAGGCAAATCCCCTTTCTGAGTCATTAGCCCTCCCTTAGCCCTAACTCTTGAGTTCAGGAAGTCAATTAAATATCAGGTTCAACCATACACTACATATAAAGAAGGACAATGCATCGCCACTGGATGTTGAAACAACTTTTTCCTTTCCCGATACCCATTCTGATAGTTGGACTTTGCGTGTTAGCCGATAACAAGTACCGATCCGATACCTTCGCATTTAATAAATAACAACTTATATAACGTACTTTATCAGCCGTATGCTTCCATTCCTGTATGGAAGTGATGATTGCCATTATTGTTGTATGACCTTCTGTTTGTGTTATGATTGGCAACACTAGAGCCCCTCCGCCCTCGAAACCAACGTCTTGCACTCAGTACACATCTTCATTTTAATTGTGTGACTTTCCAAGACGAAATATTACTAAATTGCTGACACTTTAGCTAGTTCCGGCTAACGCTAGGGCACTGGAAAGGATTTCTTCTTCACCACTGTAAAAACAACACTTGCCAATGGCAGTGCATCGAAACTGCACGCCCACTGGCAGTGTAGTGACAGTTCCTCGCTTGTCAGGTTTAATTTGAGACCTGTTAGGCGGGGACAGTAGCTGAAGCTCCCCTCCTTTGATACTTCACTTTGAACACTTCGGTCCCTTCCCTATCTGTGATCTTCCAACCACCAGCCACCTCCTGGTGACTGGTGGTTGGAAGCCCTCATGCTGTTTATCTTTATATACAGTTTATGGGTTCAGGAAAAAGGAAGCTGATTTAAACAAAACATCCACAAGGCCGATGGTCCAATGAAGTAAAGCTCTAAAGAAGAAGTCAGCATCTCCAGTACACCCAATGTGGGCCTCAAACATCTGATAACACAGAACAAACAGCGAGGAGCTTATCTTTAAAGATAAGGGAAGAAGGCAAACAACCCTGAGACTGAGAGGGAAAGTCAGTGTGTGAGTGTGTCTGTGTGTGTGTGTGTGTGTGTTTGTATGTGTGCGTGTGCAGTCGCTGGTGTTTAAAGACGACAATCGACAATCCCACCGATTTTTTGTTACCTGCCTCTCGGGTCTCAAATCTCTTTGAAACTGTGCTATCTCTGATTAGAGCTGAGTGCCGCTCCGTGGTTCCTGGGGTTTAATTCAGTCTGGCTTTGATATGCCGGGTTGGAGCTGCACGGTTTGGCTTGACATTAGCAACATTTCTTTTCCCTCCCTCTCTCCCCGCTCACTGTCACATGCGATTCTCCCGGTCTCTCCTCCTCCTTCTCATCTGCTTTCAGCACGGACCTGGATCCCGATTACAGTTGAGAAAGAAACGGAGGATTGCAACAGGAATTGACTCAGTTGAGCTAGGCCTTGGATCATTTTTTTGCATTAACCTCCCTCTGACTTGCAAAGCTAATGATGCTCATCCAAAAATATGTCCTCCAGGGGCAAATAAATTCATCCTTCTCTTAATTTATTTTCTCTCCCTTTTTCCTTGTTTTCTATATGACCCTAAATTTCCCCTCCCTTTACAACCAGGTCCCCTGCAGTCCCCGGTCCCCCAGACAGAAGACCCCTCTAGTGCAGCGCTGGGAGTCCGGCCTGGTCAACGGACACAACGAGGGAGACGACTGAGGAGACGCTGACAGAGCCAAATGAGCGAGGGAGGAAGGTTTACAAAGGAGGGCTGACAGGCTGTGATAAAAGAGGAGTGCCTTGTACGGAAAGCGGGAACAGACTAGAGGAGAGAGCGGTGATGAAGAGGAGGAGAGAGAGAAAGAATGAGGGGGACAGAAAGAGGTCAGGGATTTGGGATTGGAAGGGGGTCGGGTGGATTGGGAGCACGGGGAAGGATCGGTGGTGGACGGAAAAACCCCAAAGAGTTCTTCAGCAAGGAGGAGAGGACAAGGAGGAAGGAGGGGAACCTATTAGTGGATAAGCACGCGGCCTCCTTCTAGTGCTGGGAACTCTGAGACTAATGAACTTAAACTGGGAAGAAAAATAATAGTGCACTGCAGAAAAGAAAAGAAAAATGTAAATGTAGTAAGAATGGGATTTTAATGAACTTCTAAACCATTGGATTTTTGGAATGATAATGATTTATTATTTGATGATGAACATAGATAAAGTAGTGCAGCATCTGATACTGAAAAGAGCTTGATAAAACAACTTGTCATTCACAGTTTTGTGCTTTTATTAATGATGTGGTTCTCTGAGTTACCAGTTTATTACACTTGTGTAATAGCAATGTAATAAATCCGACCGCTGTGCTTTTAAGTATTTTTGTTGGTTCAACTTTGCTGTTTTGATGAGGTTGTGTTATATCTGTGTTGCAAGATATCTTTCAGATATAAGTAAATACATGAAGAGGGAGAATGTAACAACTCTCAACTTATGGCACTCAGTAAAGAGTAGACCTTTTATCAAGTCCCCTTACGAAACCACATTTATATTCACTTGATCTGGATTTTTTTATTTGGATCTGCACCAAATTGCACCAACATGTCGTTCCCCTAAACATGATTCATGAATTCTTCTCTGAAAAATTAACAAACATGTTGGAAAAACACCCAATCACCCAATGATAAAGAAAATGTAATGGATTGGTCCCCACTAAATCTCATTGAAATGGATTATGTCGTTTTTGTGTAATCCTGCTAACAAACAAACAAATGGAGACACAAACACAACTGGGCAGAGGTAACAGTTAAATTAAACACAGCCAACTTACGACTTTTTTTTGCTATTTTGATCACTTTGTCTTTTCAGAATAAACTGGTAACTCGGTGCAGATACTGCACAGGTCTTAGTATCAACCGCTCCTCCTTCTGTTATTTCATGCCTCACAACTTAAAGCTGGATCAAAGTGTAATGAGGAAACATTCTGCTGGATTGCAGATCTGATTAATACCATACAACACAAACCTAATGATGAATAGCTGCTCTGCTGTGGGATAACTAACATTTATATAAAGTTAATATGTTCAGTGTTATTCTACTATTATAATAAAACAAGATTAAAATTGTTGGCCACACTGAAGCTGAGTGATTTCTGTAACTGTAAAAACATTGTCCTCAGTTTCTCCTGCGGATTGTTTTATTGTTTTCATTTGCTTTCAGGATTTGGTGTCCCACACCACCCACTGCAAATCATTTATTTTTATTTTACTCCACATCATAACATTTTCCGGAAAAGTACTGAATTGGTAACTTTTGCTCTTGCCACAAATCAACACATTTGATGAGGTGACAAAATATGGAAATTACCATAATAGCATTTTAAATTAACCAAATTTTTTGTTATGTGGACTATTTGTAATCAAAAAGTGGAAATATGTTCTTTTTAGTGCTGAAGAGGCTCAGGGAGAGGACTAACTCCCAGATGGACCTAAATGGACTATATGGTAAATTGACTGTATTTATATAGCACTCACCGAGTCTTATGGACCACTCAAAGCACTTTACAGTACAAATCACATTCATCCATTCATGTACATTCATACACCATTGATTGATTGCCCAGGTAAGGTCTCAAACCAGTAAGCAGACAACTCGCTATTCCTCCTGTGCCACAGGAGCTCCAAATTACTGGTGTTTAATTTTCTAAATAAGTATTTTTAGGCGGTGTAATGCTCTGTTAAAGGAGCTTTTAACACCTCTCTCACATATAAAGCATTCAAAAGCTCCTTGTATTTAATCCTGTTTCACAGCTGGGGTTTCTGACATCTGAAAGGCAATTTCCCGTTTTCTGTCCTCAATACAAATTTTTTGTTTAGAGACACGTCCGAAAAAATTAGCCCATAAAATACCAAAGCCATGAATCACTTAGTACTTTTAAAGAGGGTCCAGGGTCTCCAGGAGCCATGTATTGTTATGGTAATAATTTACATCATAACATTTGGGTGAAAAGTCCTGTTTGAAAGCTGCGATTGGTCAAACACATGTATCCCCAATCGCTACTGCTTCATTATCCAAAAGGATCAAAAAGACGAACTACTTGTTGGCGTTCACATTTGGGATATTTTGGCTTCGTTTTTGGATTGCTGGAGGAAGTGGAGACTTGTTGTGCATCTTCATTTACAGGATAAATTCAACAGGATGTAAATAAATAACATCAATGTTACAGATCCTCTGAAAAGTTATTACCTGCCTCACTACCTACCGGTCTTTATCTGGACAACTCACACTGTCCCTGTAGACCTTTGTGTGTGAGTGTGTATGTGTGTATGTGTGTGTGTGTGTGTGTGTGTGTGTGTGTGGGAGGGTGAGATCACGCTTTAGTGACCTCCCATTCTCCTGTGAATAATTCATCACCTCATTCTGACTGGACGCAGCCCAGTGACATTATTATTACGGTGGCGCTGAAGCAACTTAATTGTTCAAAATTATTAATAAACTTTGTCCTCACCAGGCCACGTCCCTCATGGTGCCACGTTGCCAAACCTGATTGCACCACACCTAAAGGCTTTGGCATGGAACTGATGCATAGTCTGAGAACAAATGAAAATTTAACAGAGCAAATTACATACACTTGCTAAAAGACAAAAGCTTGGCACTGAGAATCTGGATCCTTGTTTCTGTTTGGTTGCTTGGATGGAGATCAGAGATTATTATTGTTATTCTCACGCCAGCATGGCAACCCATCAGAAAACTGCACTTTTTCCAGGTTCCGTCTCTCACGATGAGGTCTAATCTGCCCACTGTTCAGATGTGGTGAACCCATAATTCACCTGCACACCTGTCGGTCACCTGCTGGGCCAGATTGATTTCCATCATGCTTAATCATCAGTTTCATCCAAAGTCCTGCTGGCTCCGAGTCATCGAATCAGCAGCATGTCACACAGTCGCTCTTTGGAGGATTAGCCGCTCCTGCCTTTGTCAAGAGGACAAAAGTAAGAGCAGAGGTGCTTTTGTATTTGTCTGTGTTGGGGGGTGTCGGCGGCATATTGGCCGATCTGATTCTATTTGAGGTTATATTATATTTGTTTGTCTGTTAGTGTGCAGGATGAGGAAAAAATGTCAAGATATTCTTCAAAAAAGGGACTGAAATACACCAGGTCTAATTAATTGAAATGTTGTTTCATAATATAATACAGTATTTGTTGTATGTGTATGTGCATTGAAATATAACAAAGAATATTCAGTCATACACTGTAATTGAGTATCATTTCAATGTACTTCTACTTGAGTTCTGCCATTGAATCCCTCTTCTGCTTCGCTACAAAACAGACCCTCGATTTTATCAGTATATCAAATAGGGATTGCTAAAAATAACTTTGTGCTCTGGCGCTAATTATAATGAAGAAACATCTTGTTGTCATGATATATACTTTTTCAAACTAAGAGGCCATTGTCTTCCGACTTCTTGATATGGAGGTTCTGTCCGTGCGTCAGTACTGTCTGTGATTACACCTGGAGGTATGTCATTCTTTAGCCAGGTTATGGAAACTTTCACAACACCTATTATTCCTGTTCAAGTGAGTTTATTGTTTATTAAACTGAATAATGCAACGTCTTTGTTTGGAGAACATCTACAAGCCGCGGGTTTATCTGGTTATTTTAAAAAAACGACTCTGGATACTAAAAACAACACTTATCTTCATGGGGGGTTCCTCGCATATTGTGGTTAGTGTTTAGGCATGAACAGTAGGTGGTCTGCAGTCAGTTGGTGAGAAATACCAAAAGGTTAAAAACCCTTTTCAATTCTGTGCTTGTGTATAATTGCCTGAAAAAGATCAGACCCAATGATTCATATTTGCTCTTTTCTTTGAAATATGAATCATTCTTCAAGCCACCGACAGAGAGAGAGGAACCCTCGGCTGTGGGAAGGCCTCAATCGAATGTATCTGCAATGAACAGAAAACATGAAGAAAGCTACAGCGTTCTTCTTCGCCACAGTCTGTTGAAGACAATCATGTGAAATGTGTTGCTGCCCTGAATCTTGACTTACTAAATTAATGAAGGGCATTGCATCAGATTGAATTTAATCATACGACCACAAACCGGCAGCCGATACTTTCAGTGCGCACAGGAGAAGCTTTGATTCCAACACGCAACGTCACATTTGTTCTCCCTGTTCACTCCTTTAGCTAATGGAGGCTCAGCGTGCGGTGGCATTAAAAGGGCAATTATCATGAGTTCCGAGATTGCAAATGTCATTTATTATTCACCTGACGCCTGTGGAGAGGCATGCAGGGCGAGGCCGGCGTGCTGATCGTGCAAACCGAGGTGCCACCTGCGTTAGTCAGCGCGATGAGGTCACATGTCAGAGGCCTCGATACTCGGCCTCATATTCAAACAAATCTTCCTGATGCTTTTATCTGGAGCTGAATGTCTCCACTGTGTGTGCATGTCGAGGAAACTGTGACTCGCTGGAGAATAAGAGCAACACAAACCAAACAAACTTAAACTCATATCTCAGCAGTTTTTTTTTGTCTCCATAAACAAAAAGAGAATAAGTACTTTCCCTGCATGTGTGTGTGTGTGTGTGCCGCTGATACAAAACTGCTATAAGGCCAGTAAAGTGTAATAAAGCCCTGTACTAATACAGAGTTGGCTTTCTGCTGCTTCCTGAAGGGCAGTGCCAAGCCTTAGTTGTTATCCACCATAAAACGATTATATGTTATATCACCCATGTGAGTCCACTTACTTTCACTATAGTACTAAAGTCTGAGCACACGTATTTAGATAATAAAAACAGATATAACAGCTCACACGTTATATCTGCAGCTGCTGCACTTCTCTGCTGCTGTTTCCTCTGTTTCTTCCATTCTTTTTATTTTACATTAAATTCACCAGGGTGTTCATGTACATCAGAGTCATGTTGTTCCGGAGAACACAGGATCTGTTCTGTCTTTATAAAAGAACGTGGTGCACAACCCCCCTTCCAGCTGTTCTGTACCGCAGGTGTGTCCGTGACGTTCAGATGAAAAAGAAATGCTGCCCTCTGCAGAGAATCAGTAAAACTGCAGGCCCCAGTTTGTGAATGAATGGTTTATTGTTTTCTGTCCTGCCTGATTAGCATAATTATTAAACTCTTCAAAATAATATCTAAAAACAAGAAACAAGAATCTAAAGAGTGTTCAAGAACTGCATTAAAGCACACTATTAAACGAAACAAATCTAGAAAACTCACAATTTTAAGGCACCTATCCTAGGTAAGATAGTTTACTATGGGATTTATTCAAATCTCTGACCCTAACCCTAGTTCAATTTGAGTCACATGTTATTTTACAGCAGCCAATCACAATTATCTTCTCACGCTCACTTAAGCTCTAATAAGTAAACCTAACGTGTTATATCCACATGGAATATTTATTCCACGATGAATGAGATTGTTTTGTAACTGTGTCGAGCCTTAAGTGGAGTAACAGCCTTTGTTTATGCCAACAGACACAATCAGCAAAAGAACATTGTTTCTCAACACAAAGCTGCATGTGACTCAAGTGTGTTTCATCAGGCGTGCACAGGAAGTGAAGAAGTGTGCACCAGCCCTCACCATGGTATGTCTGCATTGTTTTGATGTTGATCAGAGAAGATCATCAAGTTGTTCACTGTAATTCAGGGCAGGCATAAAGCATCTTAATAACTCTGTAAACTAAATTCATGATTCAAATTCATGAATTAACAAATAAAGACCTTAAACCTGAGACTGACTAACCTGTTTGTAGTTACTCTTTACTGAACTGAAGTGTTGAGTTGACTTTACAATGAATCACAGGTTAAAATAAACTGCTTTATAAATAAACTTTAATAACTGCAAAAAAAACATGTAGTTAAAAGAGGAACAGACATCACCTAATGTCGCTGGAATTATTTGCAAATCTGCAAAAGCACTATGAAGCAGTTCAGTTAGGCCAAAACAGTTTGATCATTCACACAGCTGGATCATTTCATAAACCTTCACATTTCAAAATTAAACTTTATGACATGTGGACAACTCCATCACCCGATGAAGATCATGTGATGTGGCTGAAAGCTCCAGAGATGGTTTAGTTAGCTGCTTTGTTCAAGGTCAATAATAATCACAAAAGTTTCATATAAGTTATTCACAAGCACATATCCCACATACAAACAATAACAACAATAGTGGTAGTAAAAATTAAAAATCTGTATTAAAATCCACTTGGTTAGTTTACATGTTAGATCAAACATCCCATCCTGTCAAATTGTACAATTTGAATGCTGCACATGAAACAGGAACTGAGGAAACAGCTCTTCCTGTCCCGCTGTGTAACGACAACTGATGTTACCCTGATCACCTACGATAAAGTACAAACCAAACACACACACACGCACACACAGGGAGAGATCACAAACATAACAAACGTCTCTAATGGATCGGGGCTGTGAACGTGGAGAGAGAGTTCCATAATGGAGATCGGGAGGCGGACGCAGTGTCGCCATTGATACAGTCCTGCAAATAAATAAACACAAACAGAGAAATTATGAAAGACTTCAGCTTGACATTTCCTTTAGCACGGTTCATGTCCTACCTTGCTATAAATACACAATCTGCATTTGATCTGCATTCCTATCGAGACAATATTATAGCAATGTTTGTGTGTGTGTGTGTGTGTGTGTGTGTGTGTGTGTGTGTGTGTGTGTGTGTGTGTGTGTGTGAGGACCTTTTGGCTGGTCCTCACTAATTCAATTGGCTTTTTGGGGGTTAAGGTAAGGGTTAGGTTTAAGGCATTTAGTTGTGATGGTTAGGGTAATGGCTAGGGAATGCATTATATCAATGAGTGTCTTCACAACTATAGACAGACCCGCATGTGTGTGTTTGTATATGTGTGTGTATAGGAATCTGGAAATGTGTATACAGATACTTGGAGTGGGTAAAAGTGTAATGTGGTTTGCAAATGTAGTGTTGACAAATCTGCAGATTTATGCTCCGATCTGTGAATCTGTAGATAAATATTTAAAAGACAACATAGTCATTAATTTCTGTAAATGCAAAGTGTTCTGTTCCTGGAACTGGAAATACAGACAAGTTACAACTCTTCACGGCCCTCGCACCAGGTTGATCTACCGGTGATTTTTGCTTCACTTCCTCGTACAGAAAGTGATAAAAGTGTTTGCTTCAATTGCTATGCCTCAGTTCAGGGTAAAACTAATTTACATAATGTGAATATGGTGGATGCGGTGTGGCTGTGGCTTGGAGGGGCCACGTGCCGCAGTGTTCCTGGGCAGGATACTGAATCCCAAATTGCCCCTGACGGCTGTGCTGGCTGTGTATGAGTGATGTGTGATGTGAACGGGTGAAAGAGGAAACTGTGCTGTGAAGAGATGACTTCCAGACGAGAAATATGCGACATAAATACTGATGTTTTTTCTAAAAAGCATGTGAAAAACAAAGAGATATAACTGATGATGCATGTCTGGGTTGGCAGCTCTTGGAGCAAAAAGATTTGTCTGCCATCGTATTAAACTGCAAATCTCATTACACATTTACGGATTATTAAGAAAGATTATTACAAATCTGATTAGCGACACAGAAAGTCTGAAAACACATCTGCAGGATCCCGTATGCATTCGCAAATCGCAGCACATGTTGGCAGATTATTTTACACATTCACAGATATCACACAGATTCAGATGCAGTTACACAATTCTCCTCATTCACACACAAATTATAATGCTGCGATATCAGTCCCAGAGATGATCTATTCTCCTACATGCTTTACTCCTCTGTGGCTAATATTGTGTCTGTTGGCCTCCTGTTCTAATTTAATCTGCCAGTTCTGCTTTCCCACTCTGCCACAGTTCACAATATATGCACAATTTCTCATATCACTGTATCTGATCTTTGCTCCTTGAGTTGATTTGTCCTTGGATGTTGTTTTTTAAATACATTTCCAGCTTTGTCTCTCAGACCTCATGGCCTAACCTCCTGTTATATCTCCTACATTTATTTGGGTTTACACTTGATTGATATCACATCAAGTCTTTCTCTGCTGCTAACCTCAACAAACATTGAAATGAAGAAATAACATGAGGAATAACAGCTGCAATTATTATTTAAGTTGTATGAGTCACATCTGTTTTTTATGTATTCATTTTTCTGGTAAGTAATTGTGTCAGTGTCTTATCCTCTGTAGTGGCTGTTCAGTGACAGAGCACAAAGAGAAAGTGAGAGTCTGCAAAGAGCCTTTTGTCCGAGAGGCCTTCATCGAGCTACTTAGTGAACGTGATATGAAAACATTGAGATGAACTCAACCTCTGCAGCACTAATAAGGAATACGTGAGGGTTTCAGTTGACAGTGTGTTTGGGGATGGGAAATGCGTGTGCATGAATGTGAGTGTCTGCATGTGCATGTTTGTTTACAGCAAGGGGATCAGAAGCATTAACAGTTGTTTGTAACAGAGAATCCAGAGGAGAAACACGGAGGCTGCAGAAATACCAAACATACCAACGCAAAGAGGAACACTAATGTCAGGAAACTGCACATGGTCTTATTTCTGTGTCCGGATGAAGTTTGCTCCTTCTAAGTTTTCGGCGTGTATTTCAAAATACTGAGAAAAAACTTCGATATGAGGAAGGAAAGTAAAAGTAAGTAAGTTCTATTTGAACCCATAGCTGATAATTCATCAAGATTTTCTTTTAATCAAATGGAGAAGATCCGTGCCTCTGTTTATATTTACCTGAGAGGTGAAGCCTGACCTTCTGAGTGTAAGGTCTGTAGCGCACGGTTAACATCAGCTAGCTGGATCAGTTTCTCATAGTTTTCAAGAACTTGTGAAATAAAAGGAATGTGGATAAATAGAGGAATCGAGAAACTACTAATTTATGAGGAAATGCTTTTCTGAAGAATCAAAAAACTCACCAACAACGTGGTCCTTGGAATGAACTTGAGTCCAGAACTGTGCCTCCTCTCTGAAACAAGTCAAAACCCAAATTCTGAATACACAGGATCAAAACTACATGATCCCGCAGGGAAATCAAGTTTTCTTTCCAGCCAAGAATAGATATATATGCATCCTATATGTCATAGCTGTCAGGGCTGTTTGAGAAATTAAACTCATTAACTAAAAGAAAGCATAAGTATAATGATCTTTTTATGGTGTAACCTGTTTTAGGATTTCAAAGCAAAAAATGTTTACCTTGTCTTCTTTTTCTCAGCTGCTGCTTTTACTGTTGGAGTAGAAAGAGAAATGAGAGTGGAAATCATGTGTCTCACAAAGGAAGATGTACACAAGAGCGAAAAAACTAAATGGGTGACGAAGCAAAGATTCTTGTGTGAAATGACCTTTCCTGTGTGCGACCACAACCACCAGAGCCACGGAGCAGAGGAACAACACCACAGCAGAGAAAGATCCCAGCACCAGAGGCCAGTCCACAGCTGACAAACCTGCAGACACACAAAGAGGAATGTGAAAATATAATAGCATTTTTGTTATTAAGGAGCACTGTGCTGGAAGTGTATGATTCATGGTAGATGTAGCTACTTAAAGTGGTGAGTAATGAATTCCCTCAAACCACAGACTGCAGAGATACATCCTAATTCTGCAGAGTCTGAGTAATGGGTTCAGCCTTTTGCTTCCTGCCACTCTGAATTAACAAAAAGATGAAACCACATATGAAGTAATGGAGTGCTAGTGTTCGCCTACCTGGTGATGGAGGAGGTGGATCTCCTGAAATAGATATGAGAAAACATGTATTTATTATCAGGTTTATCTCATTGAGATTAAAAACTCTACTTTACAAGGGAAACATGGCCCAGAATAGAGCCAACACGGTCATTGACTGACAAAAACAGAGATTAACTATTAACTGTTACGTCCTCATCAAAATATAGATACTAAATAACATAAACAATACAAGTTTTAATCTTTACCTTTGATTACAGATAAAGGGTGACTGCGTTGGGAGGTGCTCCATGTCTTTCCGAGAAAGACACTGTACTGGCACTGGTACAGAACCATTAGAGAGTCTTGGACAGGCACTGGGAAAGAGGCCTGGTGCTGGATCACTTTGGCGTGGTGTGTGTCGACAGGAAGCTCGTTGTCTGCCAGGTAGAGGGAGAACACAGCACCGGGGTACGCAGGAGACCCGGTGCAGAGCAGATGCCAAACGTCCGTCTGCTGGTGGAGATCGAGAGTGGGAACTGGGAGCACGTCTGCTGCGGATAAAACCAGAGGAAACTTCAGCTGGAGTGAAGAGTCCACTGACATGTCAGGCATTATTAAGAAATATGTTTATGGGATGAATAGCCACATTAAGCTCAAACGATTGATAGATAAATCAATAAGTTGATGCACAGACAATTAATCTGCAACAATTATGATAATTTATTAGTCATTTATGTAATTTATTGATCTTTTAAAACATCATGAAATGTAATATTATCGGACAAATGGTTTAACAGAAATGTTATTAATGTCAGCTTGGGATTCGTGACTCTATGATGGTGGGCAGCTTTCAGAATGTTAGGCCCTCTCTCTCTGTTAGGTAAAATTCACACTGTGTTTTATTTAGATATCAGACCCTTGATGGTATTTAGGCCTGACATCACCTCACTGCTGTCTTTTAAAGTGGCCTCTTATCGCACACGCTCAAACTACTGTTTTTACTGAGCTCATTGTGCATCTGCAAAATTGAATAAAATGCAGATGAATGTAAAGGTCAACTATTTTGTATCCTTAGGGCAATACAAAATTGTATCACCTCAGTCTACCTCCAATTTGGTTTAAATCAATTTCCATATACTGTATTTATACCTAAGGTTTTTACTTTCTTCTTATGAGTTTGCTATTTTGACCTATCAGTGGGACCATATACAGGGACTGTTTCAGAGCTGCTTGGTCTGATCATTTAAAGGTTATCTGATCCATTCTCACCTGTGACAGTGACCTTAACCACGTTGCTCACAGTAGAATTCACCAACTGCCTCTTTTTGGTGACCTGATAGATGCAGGTGTACTCTCCGTCCTCTCCTCCCTTCACTGGCCCCACAGTAAACACTCCTGCCTTAGGTTCGGAGCTGGACACCAGACTGGACCGAGGCTGCAGGATAACAGGTGATGCCCCCAGTGGGTCGGTAGTCCTCAGCAAAAGGAAGGCCACTGGTGACTTGGTGTGGCCCAACCGGGCCTGAGACTGGGGTGGGAGGGCAGGGAGGGAGCAGCTGAAGGAGAGCACATCCCCACTTTTCACCACGCCACTGGACGGCTCCACAGACAGGACTGGAGGAGGGATTGTGGGTGTTTTGCGCGTGGGGGGAACTTCTGGAGGGATACATAAAGAGAGAAGAAGAGGAGACAGTTATCTATACATGTTTGTGGCCTCGTTACTTTTACGGATCATCACTTGGCCCCAAATTCATGTACAACGTAGAACAAATACTGGTTTGCCACAGTTGCTAACCAGACCTCACTCTGTAACCGTCAGCCCTACAAGCCAGTACACATTGTGTTTGATGTGCTTGGGTGTGTGTGTGTTTATGTGTCTGGTTTCTATATGAAGCGCAGGATGTAACCAGCTCTCCACACACCCACAGAGCCGAGACAATAAGAGCAGAAAGCACCTGCAGGTTGTGGTTCTCTGTTGAGGTTAGAGACGAGCGGATGGGAGTGTTTATTTTTCCAAACCACATGTCGAAATCATGACCTTGTGCACCTTGAACAGATCAACTGTAATCCCTTTGTTCTATGTTTCCAAAATGTAGATACAGCCTTCGGACAGATCATTTGTGTGGTTTGTTCTTTTATAATGTAATAAGAAATGTGTGCAGGTTGGTGTAGGCAATAAAGAGATACATTTTTTTAAATTAAAGACACACAAACCGTTTTGGCGCTCCAGCTTCAAATAGGGACTGAATGCACTGTAGCAGCCTGTACGGTCTGTGTACAGACAGCAGAACAGTTCACCCAAATCCTCCTCCTTCACCTCGAGGGTAAACTGAGCCTCCCCAGCACCGGACTGCAGCTCCTGAGAGTCCTCCTGCAAGAATGAAATGAAGTAAAGGGAAAAATAATACCACAGGAGCCCAGTGATAACAACGCACACACAAAAATAAACACACAAATCAAGTTACCCTCGCTCTGAATCTTGATAGCAGGAAGAAAACCCCATGATGGCCCTCTGGGACCTTGCAGGTCAGGACCACCGTGTCCTTTGACCTCACATAGATGTCCAGGGCAGGAGCCGGAGGACTGAGACAGGTACTGGCCGTGGAAATTTGTCCTACAGACGGGATAGAGCAAGGTATTCGATTTTAGATGAGCAGCAGGAAAACAAACTTTCTAGCAAAACAGGTGAGTCAGCAGCTGAGGAGAAAATTTAACTAGAAAATGAAAATGAAAATGAAAAATAAAGAAGTAGCCTGTAATTACAATATAAGTGTTTGTTTTATTGCTTATATATTTTATACAAAATATTTTCTCTAATTTCTAGACCAAATAATCAAGATTGTTTGTAGAAACACCTGAAGCGTGACTCTTACCCTCTGTGAGGCCAAGCTGGAGAGAAGTGAAAATCAGAGTGTAAATCCAAAGTGATCGTCCCCGACTAACAACCTGCATCTTCGTCTCAATATGAAGAAGAAGACTGGATGAAGTTTGACAGAACGCGTGGTCCTCTCTCTGTCTCTCTCTCTCTCTCTCTCTCTATCTCTCTCTCTCTCTCTCTCTCTCTCTCTCTCGCTCTCTCTCTCTCTCTCTGTTTATTACATCCTCTTGGAGACGGAGCGATGGGGAAGTCAAACCTGTAAACACACTTCCTTTTTTGGGGCCAGCTGGTCGGATGTGTGGTTATGAGAACAAATAGCAGCTCGCTAGACCACATATGAAAAATATCCCTGTGTCAGCATGTTTAATGCAAACATGGAAAAGTCAGTAATGTTGTTGGGATGTTATGTGCTTGATGAGAAACAGTTTGGATGTTCTATCATGTTCTATCACTTATTTTTGAAATTACTTAATGCTTTAATTCATCTTTAGGAGGATTTTTACCTTTACATAATGTTTATTTATATCTTGAAAGTATTATGTCATGTGCAATTTTAGGATTTCATTTTCTAAGATGCGGTCAAAGTAAGGGGAAATGTCTGAAATATAATGGTCTGATACTACAAAGGTTTTAACTGTTATGAGTCAAACAGGCCCTTATGTTAAAAATAGCTTCTACTAGATGATGACAGACATCCGTTCAATTTGGAAGTTTGTATTTGTTTTTTTATTGATTTATTCTTTTGTTACTAAAATGACTAATAGATTAAATGCTGAATATAACAAGTTGATTTAACTATTGTAAATATAGTGCTACTGGGAATATAAAAACCCTGATGTGGTTTTGTATTTAAGGAAATTACCTGTATCTCCCCTAACACACACAATGCATAAAATCAACAAGATTAAAAGTGTGAGTACATTTAGGAGCAGACACATCTGCAGACGATGGAGGGGAAAAAAAGGGAAAGTGGATAACAGTGACCAAGAATTAGGTCAGCGCTAGACTGAACAAGATGTTTATAAACTGTCTCAACAAATCACAACTCACATTAAGTTTGCGTAAGTGGAATTTTAAAACCCTGAGGACAATTATAAATGTGATTTCAAAGCTTCCTAAATGAGGTCACACATTTACACATATTTCTTTAATGGTCCGATTTTCTACCCGCAAATGGATTTCATTCATGTAGCACAGTGCGCTAATGCTTATACTGCTGATGTAATATGAAAAAATTGGAACTCCAGGTTCGGAGATTACACGCTCCTCTATGGGTTTAGAAAAGCAAGTAACCTCATCTTTGTATGAAACATTTTCACAATAAACTTTCATAAACCAGTACAACCATAAAACTGCTTTAGTTGCTCTCAGACAGTGTGGGGTGACAGCTGCCCCCAAACAGTTTGTCATCAAAGGCAACAGCCATCATCACAGGCTGTTGCCTCTAAACAGTGTGACCAGTGGACGTTTCTGTTGACACCAGAAGTGCCTCTACGATCTGCCGCTTCCACGAGTTGAGCTTGCCCTTTGAACCTTTATTGATGACAGTAACCTAACAAAGTATCTTTACACCCAACACGTGGTAGAGAAAGGAGAAGTAGCCATGGCTGATAAAACACAAGGAGTCACTCAACTGGAACTGGAGGCTGTCATTGGCTTCAATGGTAAGTTTTCTAACCAGCTTCCAATGGTTTTTTGTTGATGTTAAGCTAATGCTAATGCTAATGTTTTGATCATGGAACTCCGTCAAAGCAATACAAATATATATACTAGAAGACTGGTCGTCCATGTTAAATCGTAAGTATGACTCAGGATCTTGGCGTAAATAGGTATTTAACCAACAATTTCACAACTGACATTGTTCGTTAAATACCTATTTACCCCAAGATCCTGAGTCACAGCCTTAGACTGTGACCCTCCACAGTTGTTGTTCCTCATTATAAGATGAGATGCTGCTCCCTCCATGGCGATTAACTCCAAGAGTTCAGAGCCAAAGTCCTTTCATTTGATCTGCGACCGTCCAGTTTGCTGCTATCAGTCTTCTAGCTGTCATGCATCCCGTTGTTAGAACTTGCTTGTTGTGTTTGGACCGGGTTCCTTTGACAGAATAATTCAAAAGGCACAAAGAACAGTATCACCAATGATGATCACAAACAGTGTCAGTTTCTGTATTAAAACATGTCAAATCTTATAACATGCCACCCTTTCATTTCATCAGGACACGTTTCTTCTGGCTTGAACATTCACCCAGACAAAGAGCACCTCATCTATCCTCTAGGATCCACGGTCATTCTGAAGAGTCTCACAGACGGCAAGCAGGAGTTCCTCCATGGACACACAAACAATATATCCTGTATTTCAGTGTCCAAGAGTGGATCGTATATTGCCACTGGACAGGTCAACTTCATGGGCTTTGAGGTAACATAATATAAGCTTTTCTATTATGGATTAGGATAACTCACTAAATTCCATTTAAAGTCTGTTACTTTGGATTCAAGCCCACATTGTGTGGAAGACCAAAACTTGGAACATTTAGAATAATTATTTACATATTTTCCTAGGCTCCAATTATTATCTGGGACTATACACAGCGAACGATCTATGCCAAGCTGAACCTCCACAAGACGAAGGTAGAGGCGCTGGCCTTCTCTCCGAACGACAAGTACCTGGTGTCCCTCGGGGGTCAGGATGATGGCCGGTAAACATCATGTTTAGTCTGCTTGTAAATAGACTCAGATGTACATATTCTCAATTTTGTTGAGTGTGTGATGTGTGTTTTCTGTGTGTTTTCAGCATATTCCTTTGGGATATTGAGACCAAGCAGTTCATGTGTGGAAGCCCAGCCTCAGCTAACAGCTCTGGTCACACCTTCACTCTGCAGTACTCGAATACCAACGACCACGTCTTTGTTTCAGCTGGAAAGTGAGTGACTGGTGTTTTAATGTGGCTTTGATGTTTCTATCTGCAAAAATATTAAATAACTTTTGTTTGGGTGGGGGGCAGCGAAACACTGCGAGTCTGGGAGCTGAACCTCACCAACCGGAAGATCACCGCCACGGAGTGTAAGGCAGGAAAGCTCAGGAGGATGGTGAAGTGTATAGAGGTACGAGGACGTGAGAGTCTTTCATTCACATCATGTTGTTTATCCAGCTTATTAAACTACTTTTAACCACTTTGATGTTTATCTGAGTTTTGCTTAATGGCTTTTGTCAGTTTGACTGCTGAAAAATGTGAGCACCCCAAGGTTCTGCAGTTGCATCTGGGTACTTAAAAATGTACATTTGTTTTTTTTTCTTTTAGTTTTTTGTGTTGAACTCACATTTTGGGAGATATACAGCCACTAAAGAATGCACACAAGCACACCACTGAATGTGATATGACACACTTTCATGAACTAAAAAAACATATAGTACACTAGATATGAAAGCATTAATCAGGTTGACTTGTTTGTATATCACACAGATCTCAGAGGACGACGAGTTCTTTTTCTGTGGCACTGCCAGTGGAGACATACTGAAAATCAACCTGAATTCAAGGCACCTGAGTAGCTGTGGTCCAGTGAAATCAAAATACAGCATGGTAAGTCAGCTTCATGAGGCGCAACACGGGTCAATTCAGCTGTTGACCGTTTTCCTGTTTCTCCTTGAAAATATATGCAATGGATGATGTTGTGGAGTTTATTTGATCAGCAGCTGTAATTTCTCCATTTGTGTTTATGCTCCATTTATTATTTTATTTATAGTGTGGTAGCTTTTAGGTTATACGTCCTGTAGGTTATCCAGACAGCTCTTCATTATTTGACCAAATCTTTGTAGATAGCTTGATAAATCAGCTTGCATCAAAGAACTATAAATTTGAGAAGTAATATATTCTTTGTGTGCATAATACGTAATTTAAAGTCATGCCTTTTCTGTGCAGGGTGTCAGTGCCATGAAAATACTGAAGTCTGGGGACCTACTTCTCGGATCTGGATCTGGTACCATCACTCTGTGTTCCAGTACTAACTTCAAAATACTCAAGTGAGTCCAACAACTATATCATTATATCATGTATATATGTACAGATGAACACACACACACACACACACACACACACACACACACACACACACACACACACACACACACACACACACACACACATTTTAACTGTTTAACTTTGCTTTATCTCTTTTCCCACATTAGGAAAGTTCAGGTGGAAAAGGGAGTGACCTCCATTGCTTTAAGCGGAAAAGACGACCATTTCTATGTTGGGACCGAGGCTGCTCGGATGTACCGCATCAGTTACGTGGACTTCAAAGCTGAACTCTTGTCCAGCAGCCACACCAGTGCTGTCAAGGACGTAGCCATCTTTAAGTAAGTAGTAGACAGAGAGGAAATCCGGGGCACCGTCATCAGTCAATGAATCCACCAGAGAGTAAAATGGCTTCTGGCCTTTTTCAGCTTTAATAATTGACATTATCTGTTTGGCATTGAGATTAACATGAATTAGGTAAATATCAAGCACTGTTTAAATTCAGTCTTGTTTATATTATATTCAAATGTAATCATAAAAGCCTCTCACAAATTGTGTAAACAATCTCCAACAAAGAAATATCAAATAGTTTCCACTTCAGATTATTATTATTGTATTGTATTGTATTGTATAAGTTTGCATTGGCAATTGTTGTCTCATTCCACATTTTCAATCTAGTCACATTTGTCGTGGAAAAAAAGCTTAAGTATTTCACTGTTTTTCTCAAGCTTGTCATGCAGCGAGGGTGAACTTTGCAAGAATGCTATATTTCTGAAATTCTGTTAAACAAAACTAAATCTTTGCTAATATTCTATGAACATATATTGATGATTCCTAAACCTCTAATGTCAGTAATTCTTTCTTTGGCAAAAAAACGTGATCTCCGTGTGCATAACTTCAGTACCGCATTGTGCTCACTAGGAGGTGACATATGAATGCCTCATCCATGTCACTCCATCCGGGCTTAGACATATTACATTACATTACATTAAATTTCATTTAGCTGACATATTGTTTTAACTGTAGATATATTGGACAGAGACATGTGTTTGAATCTAACTTAATAATATAAATAATTGTATTATTTTACAAAAAATGGGTTATAACCCACATTCACTTCACTAAAAATCATCTCGATCCTTTTAATTTTTCTGCCAGTGGAACCTCTGAATTATTTGGAACCTGCTCTGAGCAGGACATCAAGCTGTGGCACATTGACAACCCCAAAGAGCTGCTGTGCATAACTGTACCCAACAAGACCTGCAATGCCCTGGACTTCATGGCCAATGGACAAAGCATCATTAGTGGTGAGAATCAGGGAGAGATACCTGTAAACCACACACTGGAGTTTATTGCTCAAAGGCTCTGTTTCTCTCTCTTGATGTGAACTGTAGTTCAGCCTTGTTTATATCGGTCACTGGTGGGCATGAACCACAAACTCCTCTGCTAATATTGACTCTTTTACCTACTGAGATCAAACGTATCTTTTTGATGGCAGACTGCTTTGAACTGGTCTCTATTTTCCAGCATGGGACGATGGTGCGATTCGTCAGTTTGGGCCAGAAAGCGGTCGGCTCATACTCATCATTCACAATGTACACAAAAAGGGGGTGACAGCCATCGCTGGCACCAGGTCCTGCACCAGGATCATCAGTGGAGGGGGAGATGGAAAGGTCAGTCGTCATTAATAGTGATATGCTTCAAACTAGTAACTCAGTTTCCACATCAAGTAAAATTAAAAACAAAGCATCATATTCTAATTCTCAAAATACCATGATAATTAATAGATTTAAAAATGTCCGTAGCCACCAACCCTTCTTAGATGTGCAGTGAACAGCTGGTTACTCAACACATTACTGTGTGGGCATTTTCGTTGTAAATAAGAAGCTACATGGTTAAATAGTAACTGAATATAAATTAGTTTGAGTAACACAATCTAAAGCTAACTTAGAAACAGCAACTTCTGCAAACCACACATGGTGATGAGTTATGTTAAACTTTATGAAAACAGAGTTTCTCAACCCTCTGACCAGGGCTCTGACTGCGTAGTAGATTACTTCTAAAATCAGCACTATACTGCTACACTTCTTGGGCCTGATTTGGGATCAGTCTTTTGCACACTTCTCACAGGAGATTGTACCCGATCACCAAAGTCACACAGCAATATCAGATGTTCAGGCTGAGGAGTGGGAATGAAAGTGGTTTAATTCTTCCTGTAACAACTCAGTGTCACATCAAACTCAATTTAAAACTGCCATTATATGGTAATGAAAAATTGCACAGAGTTGCTTTGCTTTAATCTATTGTAATTCAATGGTACAGATGCAGGGCTATAGTGCTCACACACAAATATTTGAACATGTGTGTTCAATACATTGAGCCTGCATTATGTCAGATTTAAAAAAGAAAGACAGCATATAGTTGTACTATGCCATTGCTTTACAAATCACTGAAAGAAAGACAAGGGAGTATTTCAATATGAATAATATCTGATGTACAAAAGCGTATCCTGAGAGGCTTCGTGGGTTCTCCTATTGTAGATGCGTGTGTGGGAGCTGCAGAAACAAAGCCATCGACTGCTGGAGACCATGACAAAGCACAAAGGCTCTGTGACTTGTATCCAAATGAAGAGTGACGACAGTGAGTGTGTCTCTGTCAGCACGGATGGTTCCTGCATCATCTGGGATCTTGAGTGAGTCGCCCATCTGCATACGCAAACACATGTGAACTTCAATTCACAGGGCAGAAACTTAAACACCCATTTACACTGTATCTATCTTTATTATTGTATAATCAGTAAATACAGTTCTCTCCTGGGTTTTCTAATTCAAATTTAGTTTATAGTAATGGTTTTAGGAAATACAATACAAGCCTGTGATTCATTGGTCAAATGTTGATTCCACACATAACCTCAAAGTGGGTGAATCTTAAATAAGAGTGTTCTAACACTCAGCTGAGTCTATTTAGCTGAGAGGACATGAATCCAAAGATAATTAATTAGATATAAAATGTCTGATCAGAATAATAAGCATCAGAGAGGCGATGGAGAGTCTGCATGCAGTGCATGTTGGCAGTGCTGACTTTTCACTTTGTAATAATAGAATTTCTTATAGGTTGCAAATGTTCATGTTTTACGACACTATTTACTGCTATGATGATAACAGCATCGCTATCATATGATCACAAATAGAGATACCTCGAGAAATGCACTTTTGAATATTTATCACATGACCTCATATGATGAGGAATTATTTTCTGGCCCAAAAAAAGCTTTAGATGTCTCTATGATTTGTAGAGGCCGTTCTGCCTGATGGTAATGGACCTGCGGTAATTGAATTTAGTTAGAAAGTTAAGGCCTCAGTCAACTTAATCCTGTGGCCAAGCCTGCTGTTCACCTGTTTATTCAAAGCTTGACTCAGTACACAGGACGTTTGTGAGTGTGTGTTTGTGTTTAGAATAAAACCAAAGCTTCTGCATCTCTTCCTGTAGGCGATTCATGAGTCTTCAGGTGATGGCCACCAACACAATATGTAAGGCAGTGTGCTACCACCCTGAGGAACACCAGATCATTACCAGTGGCACAGACAGAAAGGTGAGTGTCCGGACTCTTACTCAGTGCCTATAGTGCTGTAGAATACTGGATTGATTTAAAGCATCTTGGTGTATTGTAGAGCCCAACTAGAGTATCCATTCCATTAATGTCAAGAATCCGTCCATGTATTGGTCTTGGTTGGTTTTAGGCACTTGGATGTAAGAGCTGGTTAGGAAGAATTATTTTCCCTCACAGGGAAAAAAAACATAATGATTGAAAATCAAAAAAATTGAAAAATCCCTAAACTGCTCACAAAGCCCCAAATGGAGGTTGTCTTCGATGATTTTTGGATCAAAACAGATTAATACATGCTAGCTTTGCAGAAATGTCACTCCATTGCCTCTCTCCATTGGGTCTAATGTTAATTTTGAGAGGAAATTTCTGGAAGGAAGAATTCAGTCGAACTTTTCTACCTCGATCCCACGGCCCCATTTCTTTTATTAATTTAATAAAAACTATATCCGAGTGTTCAGCAAAGCCTTGGGATTCTCACGGTGTCTTAATTTCACAGAATGGACATACAGTATTTGAATAAGAAGCAGTTGTTTAAGACTGCGCTAGAGCGTAGAGCTGTCTCTTCCCCATTAGGTCTAATGTTAATTTTGAGAGAAAATTTCGGGAAGGAGCTAGACTTTTCAAACTCGCTCCCATGGTCCAATTTTTTGACTCTTACCAATACAAAATATATATTTCATTTTTATGACACCTGCTAGATGATGACAAAAATAGTGAAGAAACGAGACACAAAAAATCCATGTACATCATACTTAACATACATATAAACTTTGGTTCTACCTCAATCTAGGCTAGGACGTTGACTTTCATAAACAATGCCGATAATGAACCCACCAACATTTACTCATTTATGTGTGCTCTGCGTTTGTCTCAGGTTGCCTACTGGGACGTGTATGAAGGTGCGACCATAAGAGAAGTTGAGGGCTCACAGACTGGTCCCATTAACGCCATGCACATCTCCCAGGACGGCAAACACTTTGTGACGGGTACGGCCCATTACACCTCTGCTGCTTGTTACATTGCTCACTTTATGTTTATATTTAGCATTTGCTTATAGCTGTAATCAAACTTACTGACAAATTTCTCTCCCTTCCATACCAGGTGGAGAAGACAAGCTGGTGAAGGTGTGGGACTACATGGAAGGTACAGTTACACACGTGGGGGTAGCTCACGGTGTCGCTATCACCAGCATCAAGATGTGCTCCAACAACCGCACCTTAGTCAGCACCAGCGTAGACGGAGCCGTTCTCCGCTGGAGGTTCCCTCATCCGTCTTCCTCCAAATGTGACACTCTCAATCCAGTGCCATAATTCATATTATATATCTATCAAAAATTCTCCTGAAAATTTCCCTCTGACTCAAATATTTTATATATCTTAAAAAAACGGTTTTACGTTCTTACACTGTGAAATTGTTCGTAAAAGCGAAAGGTTGAACTTTTGAACCCGCCCTCGACCAATAGGAGGCTGCCACCTCACGTTGTCCAGTCTCCTGAGCCCGACCCCTTCCAATGAGCATCCACCATGTCACGGTATCCCTCCCCTCCTAATCCATTACCAATGAGAAGCTTGGACAATCTTCGTCAAGCTAACAGGTACTACACCCCCTTCCAAGAGAAGCTGTCACGTCATGGTGTCCCGCCCCTTGGCCGATGAGAGAACCAATGAGAAGACTGGACATTACGAACCCTTTATGAACCAAAGAGTCCATGGTTCCATTTATCCCCATAAATATTTGTTATCAACACTACTACTGAATAAAAATACTTTTATTAATGCATTGGGTCTTTAAACATTTCTAATGAGCAATCTTGGTGGCTTGAGGAGTTACAATTCATCATACAATTTTGAAATTTGTCTAAAAAATCTGGTTATACAGAGGGTCCTGAAGGATGTGGGGAAATGGAGCCAAAACCCCCAGACTTACCTCTAGTGGTGAAGTTGAATGTTGCAGCTGAATACACCTCACATCACCAACCCCTTTAAAACATGACAACTCTCTATGGAATACCACCAGCATCATCGCTTGCCATAGCATTTACACAAACACTTTCGGAGGTGTGTTGCCATCTTCTTCCGGTTCTTCCTGTCAATCACTCAGCATCACTCCTCCTCCTCTCGCGCTCGGCGGTTTGAGCCGCGAGCTCCTGTGTGACACGCGCACAGCCAGCACGCGGGCTCCAACCACTACAGCCCCCCGGAAATAAATACACCACAATGATGATAAACCCGTAGAGAGATGGACGAGGAGTGGAACCGTGAGCCGGAGCATCTGCTGACACTACTGAGGAAACTCCGAGAGGTGTTCGACGTGTGTGACGAGGACGCGGACGGGTTTATTCTCCCTGAACACCTGGTGCAGCTGGGCTCTCAGTTCGGACAAGAAGAACAGGTGAGGAGGACATGGACATATTACAAGCTGCTTCAGGCCACTGAAGAACACAAAGGGTAGTCTCATTATTTCTCTGAGACTTGATGAGCTTCTGTGATGTGCTGCGTCACCATTTGGGCGAGTTGGGTGCAAACTTTTCAACTTGTTGTAACTTTTCCGTTTACTTTGTAATAGTCAGGGAAGCTCTGGGGCCCGCTTCTATATTATTATACTTACTCGTCATCTTTAGATTTACTTATCTGCTGCTATATTAATCATCTATTACACATCTGCTCTATATATATTTACTCATATGACACAATATTTATTCATCTGCTGCTACAATTCCTGTAGATATATTTGTCATCAGTATTCACCTCAACTGTTTATAATCTGTATAAATATATATGTATCTGCTGCATATACATTTATTCATACTTTAAAGTATTATTCATCTGTCTCTCTCTGTACATATATTCCTCATTCTCCTTAACTGTACATAATTTATATCTGTATCACTTGCCTCAATGCACTACGATCACTTTATTTATAAGTTCTTGCAGTCCGTTTTCTCAGCTGTTATCCTGTTCACAATCCTTCAGTCATACACTACCTTTTTGTGTACTCACTGATTTTCCACTGTTTTATTGCACTGATGTCATTGTTGTTTTCTTTCTTGTTTGTACTTCTCCAGGGGCAAATGAAGGTGTTTTGAATTGATCTAGTTAGACATTTTCAAATCAGTCGATATTGATAATGACAACGATTCATTTAAAATAGTTGACAAACTTCTTCCTCCTGAGGGAAGGTTTTGGTTTTAAACTCTGCTTTATGAGCAGAGATTGACAAACATTGGATTTGCAGCAAAACATTTGGAAAATCTGAGGAAGAATATTAAAACTATACGTGTCTTACACCTCCTCAATCGCAAATCGAGGTCTATTGCAGAGGTTTGATTTTCACATTTCGATTTGAAAATGCTTATCTTACACTTTTAGTTATGTACTATTGACACATAAGAGGCTAACCAGTAGATCTGAGCTGGACCATTCTGTTGCAGCGGAGGTTCATTAATTAAAGTTTTACAGGTTGGAGCCAGAGCAGAAGTTTTTGTTCTTGAAGTAATCTAACAGAAGGAACACTGACGGGACCTGGACATTAGGTGTGACATGAAATAGTCAAGTTTAAGTGGAACTGTGGAGGAAATACTGGTAACTGAAAAGTGGAAATATTAGTTTTAACAGTGTAACTAAGGACATCAGAGACGTTACATCCCTGAACCAATCTGTTGATCAGTAGCAAACCACTGATACAAGAAGTATAAAACAGATGCAAAGACAGTATATCCCTAATATGATGCAATTTATCATGCAAAATGCAAAAAATACATAAAACTGGTGACCTGGCAATAGTGGGTGTAACATGTCTGTCACACAGGGCTCAGTGAGCAGATACAGCTCGGGTCTCCTGCATTCAAAAACAGGCCAAGCACAATTAGGAAAGGGTTCAGTGGATAGAGGACCTTCACAAGAGGGTATATTGCAAAAGTGGTAACACAAACGTTATGTCTACTTGGAAATCTTTTGTTGTGGAAAGAACAGATTCCCGTGTTTCTGCTAGTGTTGTTGAGGAGCCCTTGAGCAAGCTCCTAAATCTCTGGGACAGCTGTTGTAGTGTTGGGTTGTTGTTTTTATATTACTTGGTTTGCAAAGAGAGGCCTGGAATCTGTTAGTTAGTGTAGGATTTGTTGATATATACTGTCGGATGCAACATATGCATATATCATTATCTGATGGATGGGATGTACGGCCGCTCTGATCGATGAAATGCATCATGATTTGCTGGAATTTACTTCAGAAATGCAAACCACAGTTTTGACATTTTGACAATGTTCTTTTTTTCAGTCGTATCCATTTTTCAAGGCAAAACAAATGATTTATAATAAAAGACAAAGGATTACGATTTCGAAAGGTTTTTATTTCGTGTTTCTTTCTGTCTTATACAGCAGGTTTTTATAAAATATTTGGGTTTTAATGCTTTTTAAATTGCACCTCAGGGTCTTAATGGGTATAAACAAATTATTATTTCATCATATAAAACCCATGGCTACAAAAAGTAGAATATTCTGTAAACTACTGGACTCCAAAGCTTTGTGTGAGAGGAACAACGGATACTATTTCATTTCATCTTTCGTTGTGTTGGTCCAATCGGTTCATGTGTCACGTTGGACGTCCCTGTGGCCTCTTGTGTCCCGCTGCTCGTCAGGGTGGTTGAACACTGCCTCTGATTGGCTCCCCGGTGGTGTGGGGCTCATCAGCAGGAACATTGTGGAGCCACTGATTAGCTCCTGGGGGAAGCTTTTCACTGACCTGGGAAATCGCTTCAATGGATGAAGTGACTGTAATTTCTAACTCACTGACCCACATGTTACTGGATCCTGTAGAGCACAATGCATTCCCTTTTTACTTTGTGCTGCCATCATCCAACCAGTTTTTAAATTAGGCAGTTTTGTTGTTGCTCACCAAGTATAATACTGAGTGTTGTGTTCTGAAAGTAATTTACAAAAAAAAACAGAATTTGATTGTGATCATGTGACCCAAATATGATGGTATGAGGAGGAGTTTGTATTTTCTAATTGAGGGACCGCAAACCGTTGTGTGTCCTCCCGTGTCATTGCGCTCTGTGAGCAAATCCCACTGGTTTGCTTTGTGCCAACCTGACCTACTAATACACACGCTGGCTGACACTTTCCCAACCGCACAGTCACATGCACACACTCCCATAATCCTTCAGTTCTCTCCTCTGACCTCCTTTCTCTCCCCTTCATTCGGTCCTTAAAACAATATGAGGACGAGCAAATAACTGTCAATCTAAACAGTTTTTAACGGAACCTGCTGAGTTATACAACCTGATCCAAATGGATGACCTTGAGCATAGTCGTCCAGTGAACTTTTTAGAACATCTCAAAACCCCTCAGTGAGTGCTGCTGTACATGTGACCCAGTTGCTACAGCAATGAGTGTGTACCTTAAAAATACTTCCTAACAACACTCTATTTTCACACCCTTGTGTTTTTTTTGCGTCATACAGCATCTCCCTCTTGAGAAGCGAGGCATCGTCAACTTTTTAATTTGAACCTGGGAAACCCCCTCAGGTTGTTTCCTTCTCAGTCACAAACCTGTGATAACACTAGTGCAGATAAAATTGAAATGGATGTGGCTGGCTTGCAAAGAGAAGAATGCATTATTCAGCCACAGCACAGAGTGCTCGGCGGCTGCAGGCTTCCTCAGGGAGTAGATATACTTGGTCAAATTTTAGTCAATTTTATTAGACACGTGATGTTTAAAGTTGGAAGTTATTTTCTAACATTATATATTTCTATTGTACAGAGTTTTGTGTATGGGGACTGGATGCCTTATCGTCCATGGGTCCATCAGTGAACATATCAACCAACAGACATTCTATTTTTCCCTAATATCAGAATCGGCATCAGCTCTGAGAAAACAGTCGAGCTCTAACTGGTTCATTCTGATCAAGTCATATTAAGACTTGTATATTCTCTGGTCAAACAAACCCTATATCACCGTCATGTAATAAACATTAAAGACGTACACGGCTAGACTGTGCCTGGTTTAAAATATGATAAACACTAATCTGTTGTCATTCAGATTTTTATTGTTAGGATTATAAACCTCCAAGGTTTTAACATTTTAGCATCTCAAGCGGCCTTTTTGATGATCTAATAATGACACAGCTTCAGCACATCATAAACAATTTTATTCTGTTATTGTGGAATACATATTTAACTATGCATTTTGAAAAAAATCATTTCAGTATTTGATGCAGGGCAAATGAACCGATGGAGCAGCATGATGCTGTATTGTGATTATCTGTATATCTCTGAAGAGAAGATACTTGGTGTGATATTGAAAGTGTGGATGAGTCATCTGGTTTGGACTTAACAGCCACCTCTCTGTCTGGGAAACCAAATGGTGCAGCTACAGACACCAGCAAGATGGATTGATTTTGTTACAGAACACAGAAAGAGGAGTAGGAAGAGGAGGAGGAGGAGGAGGAGGAGGAGGAGGAGGAGGAGGAGGAGGAGGAGGTGTAAATAACACATAATAACAATGCTTCTCTTCTTATTTATCACATCCCTGCTATGCAGTTGTGTTTTTCTGCAAATCTCCAGCAAGAAAACAATGATTTTTGTCTGAGTTCTATATGATGCTGGTAATTTTAAACATCGACAGTAAAACTCATTAGTAAATCTTTGTTTGGTGTGCTTCTCCACAGGTGAAAAGGTTGGCCAAATGTTTGGACCCCAACGCTCACGGGAAGATCAACTTCAGAGACTTCTGCTGTGGCGTGCTCACAATGAAAGGTGAGAATGGGCCATACTGTTTTAATGCTTCTGTGGATACTGGCATCAGAAACAGATCATAAAAACAGAATTGAGTCATAATGTATAGAATTAATAGTTTTAGCACTGACCTCATTTCAATTTAAGCAATGTTCTACCAAAGTAACCAAGCAGAACAGCTCAGCTCTGGCATCAGTCTTTAATGTTTGAAGCTCACCGGTGGCTGCTTTTATCCACAGTTTAATATGGGGTCACTTCTGCATTTGATTTGCACAATTTGAGATTGATGACTGTGTGGTGGATCTGAACCAAACTTCCTCGCCCATTCACAGTCCTGTTGTCTTTGTATTAAAACCAGGTCAGTTTATCCACCACAGTGGACCAAGGCCAAACAGGACAAATGGAGGGACACAGCCTGAGCAGTAACTGTTATAGCAGAGGAACAAACTGGGTTACTGCTTCTGCCTTGTGAAGTGCTACTGAGTACTGAGCATTTATACTAAGATGTTAATTTAACACTGTGTGGGCCACACAGCATGTGTCGTCCATTAGACTTAATGTTCATCATCATGAGACCCCAGGAAGTTTATCTCTAATAACTTCATTAAGTATCATTCAAATCACGAGAACATTAAAAGGAGCTATTATAGATATTTTTAGAAAAACATGTATTAAGTGGCAATGTGAAATGAATGTAAAGGAGACAACTTATAGTAATGAACCGAAGTATATAACTGAAGGCAGCAGCTCCTTCCGGCCTTTCAGAGCTGTGAAGTGAGTTTCAGTTCATTCTTTAATAGTCCAGTTTACAACTTGACTGTTTTTCATTCACTCTGACCGGTAAGTCTGTAAGACTTTCATGAAACCGGTCAGAGTGAATGAAAGACAATCATTCTTTACTTTTGAAAGATGTGCACACTGTAAGAGCCCGGATAGCTCAGTCGGTAGAGCATCAGACTTTTAATCTGAGGGTCCAGGGTTCAAGTCCCTGTTCGGGTGGTAGTATTTTGGAGAGGTGGTGGCAGAAAAAGGTCTCTGGTTCGACTCCACGGAGAGACAACAAAGGATTGATCTGCCCAAAAATCCAAGAGTCTGTTTAAATCCTGTCTAGTGCCCCTGAGAACATGGTCGCTCACTGCTCTGTGTGTCCAAAAGCAATGGGTCAAACGCAGAGGTTAAATTTCCCTACCTGCATGAGTGTGCCTGAGCATGTGTTTGGGACTAATAGATGCATCTTAATCTTTATCTTTGCAATATGCTGTAACCAATATAATGATTATAGTTTATCTATGTAGGACAATGTGAAAACTTCCTTGTGAATTCCCATTTACATTGTAAATACAGGTAATCGTATGCAAGAGAATGATATTAAATATCTAAATAAAAAGAAATTCTGTATCTTGCGTCAGGATTTTTTGCAGAATCTCAAACAGTCAGAAAATGAGTCATAAATGTTCTTCTTGTTTTTCTTCACAGGCTATGTTTGGAACTTTAAAAATAAAAGTTCAACACATGAAACAGCCAAGAGTTATTATCAGGTAAGTTTTAAAACTGTGAGTATATAACCAGTTACAGTGTATCATGGGCAGTTTGATCACCTGGAGTAATCATGGCAATAACAGTAGCAACAATACTGCAGTCAACTGAAAATACAAAAAACGTGAAATATTGTATTTTGGCCACTAGAGGGTAGTGTTTAGCTGCAGAAGCCAAACGGTATCACTGGTGTCATGACTAGAAACATCTAAGACAAGTTCTAGGATACAACTCTACAAGCTGTTGGATATGTGCCTGTAGATGTTAGATTTTGGCCTTTAAGATCCTTTGGTTAAATGATGAAACATTTTATCGTAAAAATTAACATTCATTCTACAGTTTCTCTTTCACAGTTTAAGGCTTAATTGAGGTTTTATTTCCTCTTGACGTTGTCCTTTGTCTTTTGTTTCATTTAATGTCGTGATGTGTTCACCGAGATGATTGACTTGTTACATCAGTGAGAGGAACGGACCCAAGATGTTACATGTGACACAGATTTCATAATTGTCTGTTGTTATCTCTTGGGAAATTTCATACTCTGTACAATGTCACTGTATCTCATTAACAAGACGGGTGACTCACAGAGCCACAGACATCAGCTCAGTTCTCTGTGCATCAATATCATTGTGCGTCTATTGATATTTTCTTTTGTTTATCTGAGCTCCAGATTGTTTGCCTGGAGGCTGGGAGTCTTTTCTCTACCTCTGGCAGAGTATAACATTTCATCGTACCAATGGAGAAGTGCTCCTAAAATATTCACACTGTGTGAAATGCAATACGGCCGTTACCTACTGAGTCGTTCACTGACAACAACATGCGGATTTGAAAATGCTGTTTCATTTGTGCACCTCCCTTGTGAAGCACGGCTTATAGATGAGTAGCAGTCATAACATCCCATATTCCAAGAAGAGCTTTAATCCAGGATTTCTTTTGACTGCTTATCATTTTCTCCACACAGTGACAGGTAGGAGTGATTTGCAGTTGCAGGTGTGGATTTATTTTTTGCGTTTGAATAAGAATTCATTCCGTCCACGTGTTTCGACCTATGAGATATTTGTGCACTGACTGGGAATGAAAGCAACAAATCATCAAAGGATGGGAAATCACAAGCTACCCTCCTTTTGCAGTGTGGACACTAGGACTAAGGTTAAATGTTAAAAAAAATAAGCAACTGTATAATAAGATATAGATAGAAGCAAATTACGTATAAAACAAAGTTCTTTGATATAAATATGAGAACACGCAATACGAAGTAATGATGGTGCATACAAAGGTAGTAAAGTGATAATATGGATAAGAATGATTTATAATACAAAAGTTATGAAAAAAATAACACAGTGTATATAAGGAGTGTTGTAAATATGATAGTTATTTAACAGTGTTTAAGGTGACATGATGAATATGATAAAATCACAATATGAAATAACAAACACTGCGATATATGATCATATATACCTTTCTTAACCGAATTTTTTTTCCGGAGGATAATGTTCTACATCTTTTCACTAGGCTAAAAGGCTAAAATCAAATAATTTAGTAAGAGCCCATAGATAACTTTAATGCACTCAACCTTGTATTAGTTCTGGTTGAAGTGACGACAGCTCTGCTTACAGCTCCTCATATTAGAACTACTTGGCCTGGTCGGTTTGCATAATTGATCTGTGGTATAAGGTCAAGTGGATTCTGCTGATAACATATTTTTCACACTGTTTTTATGTTTTCCTGAATGTTTCCCCCAGGTGTAAAAAAAAAGGAAAAAGACACAAACTGTGGCAAGAGGAATCAGTCACTGCATTTAGACTCATTGGAGGCTGCAGCCAGTCAATGTATGTAAATACAGGGGGGCATCAGCAGGTACTTCCTCTGTTCTCTCCAGATTATCTCAGCTTTTCTTTAGGATGCTGTTTTCCTCCTGTGGTGGAAAGAGATAAAGTGAAACTAATACCTGCTGTTTAAGCTTCTCACTGACAGCAGCCGCTTTATTAACTTGTCTATAGTCGACTGGACGTGTCTTTGTCTTATTTTCACATTAGAGAGGTTTCTCTCTGCTTTTCGTTGGGTGAAGATATGTTGCTTATTGAAAAAATTCAATTTATGATCCACAGAAGCTCAGTTATTTCAAGACTGCAGTGTTCAATTGTGGGAACCCAGTCAAGTTGCGTTTCCATAGCAAAGAGATGGAGGAATCCCAGAGCTCCACAGGGTAGCTCTCTCTCTCTGTGTGTATGTGTGTGTGTGTGTGTGTGTGTGTGTGTGTGTGTGTGTGTTTGTGTATATGAGAAAAGGTGAGAATTGATCATTATTTCAAGAGACATTGCAGTTGAGGATTTATTAGCTTGCTCTCTTCTGCTGCTGAGGCACACACACTCTGACTCTCTCTTTCACACATGCACATTAGTGAAAGCAGGAGACGGAGTCAGCACGGCCTTGTCAGGTGTGGGGCTGTATTTTGGCACATAAAACAGATTAAACTGGAGCACTAAGCATTTGGGAGGATGCGTGTGTGTTTGTGTATTCATTTTTGTTACCTATTGAGGACCTTTTCCAGCATTAACACTGACCATGTGAGGACCAGTAGACCTCATGGGGACCGGACATAATGAGGCAAAACCTGCTTTCTGAGGTCCTGCGGTGGGGGGAAAGATGTGAAATGGGGTTAAGGTCAGAGTTGGACATGAGTCGGTCATGGGTATTGATTCGATTTTCGTTAGGCTGTCCACAATGAATGGAAGTCAATGTAAAGCCCTAATAAGGATATCTGCACAAACCTACACTTAACATGTTTATTGATTGTTATATAATTAACATTTCAGATTGTTTTTATCCCCTCACAGACACTGAGTGGTAACTATAACCTCCCAATCACAAACTGGTGTTGTCATCTTAACCGGCAGCGAACCTCACAGAACCTTACCCTATAAGAAATATGTTTAAAACTCAGTGGTGGCCCAGATCTGTCACTGCAGAAAAATAATCAATAATTTTCACCTCATTTGTCGTCTAATGGAGTTTTTTTTCTCCTCGGGGTTTCCAGGAGGTCACAGGAATCATCTGAGATCTCTGCCTCTAATGTGCTCTCCTCCTGCCAACGCACAGAAATCTGTGTGTGTGTGTGTGTGTGTGTGTGTGTGTGTGTGTGTGTGTGTGTGTGTGTGTGTGTGTGTGTGTGTGTGTGTTTGTGTGTGTGTGTGCGTGTTGCAGCTGCAGAAGTGAAGGTTTGCAGGTCAGACATAAGTGACTTTATCTTGTCCCCTCATCTGTTTCTTGGTTCCTCTCTATTTTTATCCCTAATGCTCTGTTAGTAGAACAAACCTCCTGCTTTTATCTGTATCATCCATCCCTGCCTGGTGCACGGCTGCATCACTTTCTATTTTGCACGAACGCCTCTATCCCCTCATTTCCTCTCCCTCGCTCGCTGATGTGTCTTGCTCTCTTTTTCTTTGATTTCTTCTTCGCCGTTTCCCTCTTCCATCATCCTCTGCCCCCCTCCTCCCCTCCTCCTGCCACCGTCCACATTGGCACTTCAGATGAACAGTGAGGAGGAGAGCGCTCCGCCAGCCTCTGCAGTCGTCTCATGATCTAATTAAAGAGCTGAGATGTGTGTGTGTGTGTGTGTGTGTGTGTGTGTGTGTGTGAGGGGGCGGGGGGGATGAGGAAGTGAAGCGAGAACTGAGACCGACATCAGGGGTGTAATAACGGTAAAAGTTGAAACAAACAAAAACCAAGAGGGGGATGAGAAAAGGGAAATAGAATGAAACAAAGAGCACAAGGATGAGAGGGGGGAAGGGGGGGGGGAGAATACAAAGGGTATGTTTACTGTTTACCATTTGTTTGTGTACGATGGGAAAATCCGCCCACTGAGCTCCAGTGTAGCACAGCCAACATCCCTGTCCCTGTCTGCAACACGAGCACTTCCCCATGATAACGATCCACCAGCCTTCCTCCAAGCTCGGTGTGTGTTAGTGAAGTGGCTCTTTTTACTGCAGAAGTTTGTTTAAAGGTCACTTTGTCTCTGTATTGTTTTGTTTTCATGCAGTTTTACATTCATGTGTCGTTCCTCATTAGGTCAGTGTGTGGGCTCTCGAGTTAATTTCATGCAGAAGTGACTTTTACCTATAACACTGCATAACTAATAGTCACTGCTGCTGCGTACATGTCTATGCACAGTCTGCGGGAGCACTCGCTGACAAGGAATGAGTGACCCTGACATCAGAGATTGTTGCTCTGTGTCGTTTCATTACTTCCACCAAGGAGGTTTTGTTTTCACCCCGTCTATTTGTTTGTTTATTGGTTTGTTTGTTTGTTTAGTTGTTTATCAGCAGGATTATGCAAAAACTACCGAGCAGTTTTCCAAAGAACTCAGTGGAAGCAGGAGGCAAAAACTGAACCCATTAACATTTGGCATGGAGCCGGACAAAGGGGCGGATGGAGGTTTAGGATTAGGTCACATTGCAGGATGCTTGCAGTAATGCCAGGTTATAACTCAGGAATCTTGATGGTTGCAAAAATCTGACATATTTAGAGGACTGATATTTATGAGCTTAAGTAAGATCTTGCGAATTTAAATATGGTTTCTCGATGGGATTGAGGGGCCTCAGCTCCACTGTTTGCCGTCCTAGTTACCTCCCCTAAGGAGTTTTTGCCCTGTCTGTCTGTTGGTTTGTTTGTTGGTTTGTTTGTTCGTCAGCATTGTGTTATTTGGTGCAGCTTGATTGAATTAAAGTGGACTGGTGGGCCTTGGCACAGGTACTCTGCTGAGTTTGAAGCATAACCACTGTCATTCCCTAACCTTAACTAAATGTGATGGTTCTGAACCAGATCCAGAGTCATCCTTTTCTCTTTTCTTTTAATAATTAAGGTGTTGTTTCAAAATGTAAGAACTGCCCTCTAATGACTTCCACTATACTTGGATTATTCATAGTGGCTGACATGTTTTAAGTTTTGGGCACACTGCATCTGTCCACAGAGACGTGATTCCACAGGACGTTTGGACAGTCTGAGACCAACATGTCTGGCCACACAGTTGACTGATAGTCCCGCTGACAGCCATGGAAACTTGAATATGACAGGATTTGACGGCACATTTTAATAAGCTGTCCTTCAGATTTTCCCATGTTTCCTTTGACTGAAGGAGAGTGTTGGCAGCGTGTGGCTTTTCTCTGGCGTTTTGCTAATGGCACAGACCTTTCTCAGCTGCTGGGTTGAATGTTATGGTGACATTTCACTCAAGACCATTTCAATCATATGTCACACAGTGGTAAACTCAGTGTTGCTTTCATCTGTGGGAAAGAATAACACACCATCTTAAAACATGCAAAGTTAAAGGAGATGGTAAGACTTAAAGATTGGTATCTAGGGCTAGAACATTAGCAGCTCATGCTCTTATAGTACCGACTAAATCACAACGGTAATCATGGTAAAAATGGAAATGGTAAAACTAAATGGCTGGAAATTATGGTATGCAATGAAACCGGTTACGTTCATTTTCTATTTGAGATCGGGGCAAGAGAAACTGAAAATATTGTTATTTATCAATGCATTATTTGGCTCATGCTCAAGATGATAAGGGACGTACTGAGTTGTACAGTAGTTATTTCATCACAAAGATAGGTGTAGTGCACAACAAGACAGCAACAGTACAACATTTACAGCGAAGTGATGCAGGAAATAGGAAAAGGATCTGGCTTTATTATGAGGGTATGTCATATGCAAAGTGTACTAAGCAAACACAAATGTACTAAATTTGGAAAGGGTTTGCATATGTGACTGAGAGCTTTGTCTAGATGTCTCTGAGAGAGGGAGCACAAAGTGAAGGGTGGGTGAAAACAGCAGAAAGACAAAGGATCCCACAAGGTAAACAGAAGCAGGGTAGAAAAGAAAAGGCAGTTAGAGGAAAGAGAATCTGATGTTAAAGTGAAAGATATATGACAGGTGATGGATGGAGTGTGAATGGCTGTGAGGGAATGAGACTTTGGAAAGCGATAAGAGCAGCAGATGGAATGCAGACAGAGAGATAAAGTCCGAGGAGAGATGAAAGGAAATGTAACAGAAAAAATGGAGAGAAAAGAAAGACATGATAAGAAATGCAGGCAAAGCTAATGAGAAGAACAACAGAGGGAGACAATCAAAGCAGCGTCTTTATCTAATTTGCCTGTGGATGTGAGTGACAGGGTCCATTAGTTCAGGTTAGCTCTTCAGGCCACACTTCCAAATCTGGAACTGATGGACCCGGGGAAAGGATGTGTTGAGGCCGAGCCAGAAGCGAGTGTGTGAGGTCTCTGCTGTGGCTTCTCTGCTGAGAAACATAAACGTGGTCAGCACAGGTTTCGAAAAGTGATAAATCATATTAACTGAAGCCCAATTATGGGCTTGAACACAATTCATTATATTTCCGTCTGTGTTTGTTAGCAGGATTACGCAAAAACTACTGATTTCCATGAAATGCGTGGTGAAAGTATCCATTACGTTTTGGTGCCGATCTGGATCAGGGGGCAGCTCCAGGAATCTTTTCTCACTTTCCTCTGACATTTGCTAGATTTTCCCTGATTTCCCAGTGAATAATTCATGGATCTTGATGAAAAAACTAACAGACAGCCAGTGTAGGCAACTGATATTTATGAGTTTGTGCAATTTGATGCAGATCCAAAAGAGAATCTGGATCAAGTGAATTTAAATGTGGTTTAATTAAGGGACTGTTGGGCGTTGAGGGAAATTAAATTTGAAAACTACTATTTGATCTTCCACATGTTAAAACTAACTGGGTAACTTATCCCAACAAACTGATATATTAAATCTTATACTCCTCACAAGTGGTTGAATTTAAATGTGGTTTCATAAGGCGACTGTTGCACCATTTTCTTTTGCAACTAACATTTAACAGTTCCAGATTTTAAATTGGACTTTATACATTTTGGAGCCGCCCAGCAAACTGTGTCAACTCAGTGACAATATCTAATAAATACTATCTGATTTCTGACTTATGCAGCAGGGATTCCATCTGCATTTATAGGATGCTGTATGTTGAAAAGAAAAATGCTGACATTTTCCCCTATCAATCAAATTGCTACAGAAGTCTGCACATGTGTCCCTTGAGGGAATCCGCTGGTCGACCAGTATTGTGGAGTTGCAAAATCATTCTGTGTTCCAGGCAGAGATCGACACATAGTATCAATAAAGAAATGCGGCAGAGGATTCTTGGTTTAAAAAAAACAGGGTGCATGTTGCTGAATCAGCTTAAGGTCCGTTGTTATATGGTTTCAGGCGACTGAGGCTCAGGAGGTGAAGAGGGTCGTCCATTAACAAGGTGGTCAGTGGTTTGATCCCTTGCGTCACTAGGGTGTAATCTGAAGTGTCCTTGGGCAAGATTTCCCAAATTTCCCCTGACGGCTCTACCGACAATGTAAGAATGGTGTGTGATAGAAATAGCGCTGTGTCTTTTTAAATGCCATCATTCCAGAGTACTGAGTGCAGAGTACTGCACTTTGTTGCCGCTACTATTGTCTCAGCTATACATCAGATTTGGAGCGGATTGGAAATGTTTGCACAATAGGCTAATTGGACAGGCGGGGAATTATATTTTGTCGATTTGGAGGAACACAAGCGTTAAACCGCCTCACACTTTTTGGCAACAATGTGTGTGTGTGAGGCTCAGTTGGTTAATTAAAGTTTTGAAAGACACACACACACACACACATGCACAGAGTCTGGAATAGAGACAAGGCCCAGCTGAGTCCCACCAATTACAGTCAAGGACACACCGTCACCAAGCCGACATGATTATCCCACAACTCTCCCGCTCTAAGGGAGGACTGCTAATGAACAGAAACACCATTCGTTCAATGCGGGACCCTCCCTCTCTCTTTTTCTCTCCCTCTTTTTTCCACTCTCCATCTCTGTATCTCTCATGTTCACTCACGCACACACAACAATTTCCTTTCTCCCATGATCTCACTGACTTGCAATGGCTATAGGCTCAACTGGCTCTCACTCATTCCAGTTCTGCCGTCCAATCCCCCAGTTTAATGTGCATGCATATGTGAACTGTACATGAGCATTAACATGTTGTTTTTAATAACCACAGACTTTCTGTATTGTTCATGATCCTATTTCTCCTTTTTCCTGGCTTCAACCTCATCATGTAGTTTGCAGAGCCTCAGTAAATACACAAAAAACATGCAAGTCTGCCCAACTCTCTAATTCCACTGTCTGATAAATGATGCTGTTCTGCATTTGATTACCTCAGCCGATCCCGCCACGTTGATTTATCGTTGGTGTGTGTGTGTGTGTCCCAGAGCTGCTTCTTCTATGTTATGCTAAACAGTCGCACAATTTCACAAAGTCCGACTCCACCGAGGGTTCTTAAAAATCTTTTTATAGCGACATTCATATGAGAATATTGCATCATGCTACAATCTGAGCTCTAGGCATTGTGAGATGAATTATCATCGGGAAAAATAAAACTGACACAAACGTGGAGCTGAAGGAGGTGGCAGTTTGCGTAACCTTATTCTGACTTTCAGCAGCCGTGGAGTTTCTCTTTTTATTCGTGCTTGTGTGTGGATGTGAGTTTTCAGGTGTGATGCCACAGGTCCAGACCATCTGTTAGAGCACAGAGGTCGCCTCCTGCCAGCAGCATCTGTGTGCAGAGCATGAAGCATGACACACACATACCAAACAGATGGAGGATGAGCTTATATCTGTATAGCTGCACTTATTTCTGTCAAGGACGCACATCAATTCACATACCCGGTAATATGAAAGTTGCATATTCAGATTGAACTGCTCAGGCAGTCAGAAGGCAGTTCTTTTCTACATATAGCTTGTCTTTGTGCCAACACGCTCCTGATTTGTTTTTATTTTCCACAGCCTCCTCTTGTATCTTATCATGTTTTGCCAGATGGAGAGAATGAAGTCTTGCAGAATTGTACCCACTGTAGTAAAGCTTGTCACAGCGGCATGGAGCCCACATTAAAGTACAGTATGGAAACTTTTGCTACAAACCCCGGAAATTTTAAAAAGGTGCAATTATTTGCCTGAAGTAAGCAAAATGTACCTTTTATAATGAAATAATTACAACCAGCAGTAGTGACCAAATCACTGTGCTAAACTTTCTTAAATATTTTAAACCTTATAATAGGTGGATAGAGAGTTTTTAAAGTCTGGTCTTGTGTAAATTTGGGATTTATAAACATCAACTGGAACAAAAATCTGTCCTTCACCAGCTGTCCACCTCCAACACTGTTTGATAGAGCCAGTCTGAAAAGCACCGTTACTGAGAATTGAATCTGTTCTTTGCAGTGATAGATGAGTTTGGTTTTTTTCGGCCTTGGCAGCGCAGGTGCCTCAATGTGAGTTTGGCCTTAACTGGTTTAATACTGTGCTATTCTTGCCTTTAGTTCAGGCTGCAATTTCTACACACTTTTTTAAACCCCTCAGTATTTTAGTATTTCTATTCTTGCAGAATTGAAAAGTGCATGTTAATGGGGCCTGCTGTCTGTATTTATAGTGTGTGTCTTTGTATGTGGACTTGAAAGAGACAAACACAGTGTTCCATTTTGCCCTCTACCCTCTCTTTTTATGATGACATCCCTTTTTAACACCTAACTTCTCCTTCTGTCTTGGTGCCTCTCTCCTCATCCCCTGTAAAACAGAGCAAAGTGCAGAACTGACGTCACTTGAACTTGTACCTATATAGTATCCTTTCTCCAGTCAATGAAGAAGAGATGGAGTCACAGGGCTCAGCATTGAACAGGAAAGGTGCCTGTCCAAGTAGATTCGATATTATTAATACCTGCAGATTTACAGTCTTTCTTCAAATATGTCTTTATAAAATACCAGATCATATATACTTTATATACATCGATGGATAAACGGATTGATCTCATAGCTTCAAACCAAAATATGACAACAAAGTTTTTTAAGATAGCAATATTGAGCATTTATTGGCTCAGCTACTTCCTGCTTCACTTTCAATGAAGACTAATGGAAGGGCAGGGAGGTGTCCTCTCTTTCCATCAACTGTCTTCAAGTTATTGCAATTTTTGGCTTTGAATACATTTTGAAAGTGGCCTCGACTGAAATATATTCACAAGCAATACCACTTAGAAATGACTGTGGTATGTGCTGAGCGTGCACTTTACTGAGAGTGAGTGATGCCTTGCAGGAAGGTGTCAAACAGCAGAATGAGTGTGACCAACATGATGCCTTCTCTGTTATTCATTCCTCTGCAGAGTCTGTTTTTTTTTCTGCATTTGCATTGTTAAAAGTGCTAAAGTTGTTAACTCTTCAGAGAAGAAACTGAACGGCTACAGGGACTGTGTGGTACTGGGCAAAACATGACCCATGTGTCATCTCTGTGCCCTGAGTCTTATTAAATAAATGAGTCCACTCTTCCTCTCTCTCTGTCTGACCCTCCCTCCCTTATCTCTCCAGACCAGGGCTGAGAGTCTGGTTAAAGCTCTTCTTTCCATCTGTCTGTCCTGTTATCCATAATTAGTTTCCAGACATTATCTTATTCTCTTCAAAGAGGATAATCTGGATTTTCTGTAACAGCACCATTACCAACAACCTCCCTTTCTCTCTCTGAGTAAAAACCCTGGACCCCTCCTCACTACCACTGTTTCCATCCCTCTTTATCTTTTTTCCTACTTTCTGTCTCGTCTGCAGCCCATGTTTTATTTGGGCGTTGCCGGATTTAAATCATTGATTTGTCTCCACAGGCTCAGGATCCTCTCTCCTTTCCCTCCCTCTCTCATTGCAGATTTTTGTTTCTCTGACCCCCCCCATTTTCACATTCAATCAATTCATCCCTCTTTTTTTTTACATTCCCCTTTCTTCCTCTCTTTCTTTCTCTCCTTCTTTTTGCCCCTCATTTTCTTTCTGTTTGTTTAATTAGGTCGCTGATTGTCCTGTGATGTGTGGCCTGCATATAAAAGCTGTCACAGGAGCTCAGTTCTGGATCACTGCCTCTTCCTTCTCCCCCCTCTTTCTATCTATCTCTCAGTCTTTCACCCTCTTTCATAAACAACATAGTTATACTCACACACACTCAAATAAATTACCATGGGGGCTACAACCTTTCATTGCATTGTTTTGAATTTAAAAACATGATACACAACAACATAATGTAAATGAGAAATTATAAAGTATTCATTATCAGTTCTGCAGTAGCACAGTTTTCAGACTTTAAAAGTGGGGCAATGAAAGGACAGTAAGTCACTTACAGCATGTTACCATATACTCTGTGGAAGTGTTTCTTCATGCTTTTTTCAAAATCGTTGTATTGTGCTACACTGTTGATCCTAAAACTTATTTAACATTGTTGATGCCAGCTGTGGAGATCATAGCACGGAGAAAGAAATGTAGTAAGGTTGAGGGAAAGTTACTTTAGAGGAAGATTCTTGTTGCACAAACTGTTTCAACAGGTGTTTCAGCAGAATTTTAAGCTCCACAGTGTCACAACACACACACACGCACAACACACAAAGACGCACAATAACCACAGCTGGCTGATAACCTTTTCCCATGCAAACAAGAACTGTGAGTAAATAAAGGAGCCATTTTCATCAAAGTGTTACAGAAACCAACTTCCTTTTTATTGCTAACCCATAAACAGATTTACACAGAAGGATGACTTGGCAGCATTGACTTAGTCCCTCAGACACCCTCGGCCCCAATAATAGAATACAAAATGAAAGACCATAAAATGTGTTGCTTTGAATTCAAATTGCATCGGTTCCCATATCAGAAAATATAGAATTAGTATAGTCCAAAAATATATGAACTTATAAAACAAAGTATAATAGCAAGGTACTGCTATATTACATTGTGTCTGTTGTGGTAGCACAAAACTGTTAAAAGCTTCACCTTCCCTTACAGGAAGAGTAGTAACCAATGAAATAATGTGACCCTCAAAAGTAAAAAAAAACCACACTTTCTTATTTGTGATTTCATGCTGTGATAATAAGTCCTGCCCTCCCTAGTTAATACAAATACCTTCATATCTGTTGTTTGTGTGCTTGTTGTTTATCTCATTTACATTCCGATGCTCTGGTCAATAACTTCCTTTCATGGTTCAGTGTCTTCTCTCCTGTCTGTGATGATAATTAGCAGCCATTGTTAGTAGCATTTTTTCAGTTCAGCTCACACAGAGCGCCCTCCCTTATCCACTGGAACCTTTCAACAGAGGAAGTGAAAACCTCAATGTAATCTCCAACGTCCTGCTCAAGCCCTGTACTACTTCTTCTTCAGCTTGTATCAAAATAACAGTTCATGTTTTTGCAGGAGTGTAGTTTTAAGTTTTTTTATTTTGTTAATCCCTTTTCTCTTTGCTCGCTCTATCTGGTTTTAGTCAGACTTGTCTTTATTTTCCTCTTCGTCACCTCCTCATTGATTCCTGGGTCACCTGCTGTCTCAGAGGTCTGGAGGTGGTTTGATAGATGGATGCTTTGATCTCGTATTGATCATTGAGCTTTGATCTTCTGTCAGTCAGGTGTTTGTCAGACCTGCTCAGCACTGACAGAGTAGATTCTCACTATTTGCTGTGGACAATGTTATCTCTTTTTTTTTGTATGTTTTGTAATTCTATAGAGTATATCCCAAAGCACATATATCAGCCTAATCTTGCAACCATTTCACCGATATGGAGATCAGTTTGCAGAAGAAGGAGATACTGAATCAATCATGCATTTATTTTCTGTGCCCATTAACCTGATTGAAATAAATCTAAAACATATGAGCCTCAGAAGAAAAGTCTCCTCTACAACCCACTTAAATAATTTCTGGGATTTTTGTTATGTAAGAACAGAATGTATACACAATGAAGAACACTAATACAGAATATTTTTATATATTTTTAATGCAATCTAAGCACCTAAATAACTTATTTTAAACAAATGATCATGTTGAAGGGGACAATAATTATTCACAAAAATAGGTCTTTAGGTTTTTGTCACATGTCTCACGGTTTTACAGCTAAAGATTTTACCGTGCACTGAGCAGGACCTGAACCCCAATATTAATTAAATCATATTGTCTGAACCCGAGCCGCCATGTCCGCTCCCGATGTGTCAAGTTCGGTTAGTGCTAACCTTACGTGATAGTGGACGTGACCAACTTCAACGTTGAACATCCCTTGGTTTTTATGGGTCTAAATTTAATGTTGAGGTGTTACGCTGAGGTGCATCCTCTGTATCTTCTCTTCTTACTTGACACTCGCTTTTCATTCATAACCCTGCCAGAGTACATTGTGTCCCTCTATATACAGATGCAATCATACCCATGTAAACAGTAATCATTCCCTCCTCGACACTGTGCGAGGTTTCCCTGAAGGCATCACTAACCCAGTGGCCTCTTTTCACTCATATTGCATCGCATCCACATTGTCACCAATATATAGATTTTGTCGATGGCTCATCCTGTGCATATCTGAGCTGCACGAGTCCTGATGTGACAGCCGTATCAAACGTTGCTGTAAAGTTGATCGTCCATTCATTCAAAGACGATATCTGTTGTTGTGACATGGCCTCAAATAGCAGGAGATAATATTACCCAGATGTTTGCAGTGCTGCCAGTGCTTTCTGTGTTGGGCCGCCTGGATCAAGGGAAAGAATTCAAATGAGGAACTTCACACAGGAAGTTGCTTTTTGGTTGGCATTAAACCCTCATGTTTTTATGACAGGAAGTCATACCTTGATAAAGCATAAACAGTTGTTTTTGCTTCATACCTCATGTTGGTGTCAATGTGTGCGTAATGGTGTGGTATTGTTGCTTTTGTGTTTGTGTATACTGGGCATATGTATAAAAATCTGTAAATGTTAATCCCCCTCCTGCAGATTAGTGTTGTTCAACTAACCTGCAATGTTATACAATTTTTTCAGTCTGACGTTGTTAGACTTAGATATTAATGGCCTCCGGTGTCAAGCTATGAAACAGTGGCAATGATGCTGCAGATTTCAGGCTGTTTCACTCTCCCTGACTCGTTTCACTCACTCTGCCTCTGACCCCTTCCTCTCGCTGCCTCTGCTGCCTACACTGTCACGTTGTGCAGTCCATGTTCGCATGCTGTCAGATCTCATAGGCTCTGTATCTGTAACAAATGTCAACTTCAACTTTGCACAGCTCCTCCAAACCTTAGTCCTGTATAATGATAGAAGATAATTATGGGATCTAAAGCGTCACATTATACATGTATCTGTAGTTATCAACTATGCCAGAAGTTATACATCTGTCCTGTAGCCTGATCAGGTCTGTGCCATAATTCAGACTGGACTCATGGAAATTATCAAGTGCAGGATCTAGGCTGGAGAATCAACTGTGCACGTGTGTTGGATACTCTGGGCTGGTTGAAGGAAACACAGGCTACAAGCCATTTACACTTGCCTTCGAGAGTTGATCGGTCTGCAAACGCTGTGGCCCAGTTTTAGTCTGAAAACTCCACCGCTGCGTTTGGACGGGCCAAAATAGACGTTTGTGGCGCAGTCTCCCACATTCACTTCCTGATTGTTTGTTGTCTGTCTTGACTCGGCCACCAGCAGTGACTGTAAAACGTTGTAAACATGTAACTGTCAGATCCACCTAATCGTCAGTCCAAGAATAAAAATCCCATCTCTTACTTTTCACCATCCCTGTGTCTTGTTAATAGTATTTCCAGCAACTAATCCAAACAAAATCTGCTTCCTGCATACTTCAGCACTCACATAATAATTTCAGTTTTAAAAAGCCATTTTAAAATTAAGAAAAATGTATTTGTTAGAACTTTGCCCGAGTCCATTTACTTGGTGCAGCTGAATTACTTGAGGTCTCTTTAACTGTTTCAAAGAGAAAGCTGCAACCATGCATCAACACAGGCCATGAAAAAAGTTAGGTTATGAACAGACACATAGAAGAACTGCTGTCCTTAATCTGAAATTCAATTTCTTACACAAACACGATAACAGTTCATATGAGACGTAGAAGACGTGCAGAAGCATGTTTAGAGAACATTTCAATCTGTGCATGTGTCTCATATGTGCAGATATCTGGCTGCAGCTGAGTTGTTCTGAGCATCCACTGTGCTCAGCCCAAACAAGCAGCTCTACCAGCCCACTGCCCCCCCGAAGAGCGTCCCTGCCCTCGTTTATTTCTCGTATGCCTCTCCTGCTCTCTCCCTCTCTCCCTCTCTCCTCTCTCCCTCTCTCCCTCTCTAGCTCTGCCCATGTCTTCCCCCACCCTCTTCCTCTCGATCATTCGTCTTGCTGCATTGCGAACCCCAGCAGCTGGTGGAGAATCCCCACAGAGCGGCTTCAGCCCAACTCTGCAACACATACAATTTGTTAGGTTTGTGTTTTTTTCAATACAGAGCGTATGCACTGATGTACAGTATGTGAAGGTGTGTTTACTTCAGTCCTGCTTCCAACCCTCTGTGGGGACTGTGATGCAGATTTTCCAGCTATCATCTCCACCTTGCCTTTACCCATCATGCAAAGCTGTATAACAATGTCATCCCCTCTCAGAATAACTTTAACGTAAGCGTGTTAACTCTCTGTGAACGGGCCCCGGTCCACAGCTATGTGTTGCCTTCTTGAATGAGGCAGGTAGACATGAATAGAATGGTAAATGGCTTCTGTGAAAAGGGGGAAAGGGGCCAGCCCTCTAACAAATTGCACATAAACAAACAGCCACAGGCCATTGGTTGAGCCACTGCCAGCGTCTCTGAGAAGTGAAGGAGAAAGAAAGGCAAATGAGAGAGAGAGAGAGAGAGAGAAAGAGGGAGAGAGAGAGAGAGGGAGATTAAAGGAGGGGTGCATTCCTTTCCACATAATTAGGTTTTATTTGGCTCCCTAAACTTGGATCATATCTCTCCCCTCCTCTTCATCAATTTCTCTCCCTTTCTCTCTCTCTTTTTCATCACTTCATCAGACTTCTTGCGACAGGCACCGGGACTCGAGCATCCGTGGCTCTCTGATAGAAGAAGCATATGAGTCACGGAATTAACACTAGAGCAGCGAAAATATGTCAGTCACACATTTGTGTAATTTTAGCAGGATTGATATTCAGAGAAACGTTCTGTTGAGGAGAGTCTCACCCTTCCTAATAATGAAATGAGATCCATTGGGTAAAGGAACTTCAAGCAAGACAAGAGTATTAAGGGAAGTTCTCAGATGACAATATTCACTCAGAGCTGATCGTAATGGTCTTTGAAAAAGGTGGAATTTAAAGCAAACTATCTCCTCTAAGGAATGTAGAGACTGACCACAACCTGTGATAAAACATAATGGCACAATTTTTCAGTGCTGACTCTCAAGTCGTTTTCTGTCATTATTCAACTATCGGAGCAATTACAAAGATACAAGAGAACGATGATGTAGCTGTAGCCAGGAGAGTGATTCAAATGTCCTGCCGTAAATATTATGAAGCATGCACTCAGATAAATGATTGAGGTGAGTCACCTTCATTTGATCTACAAAAGTTTGACCCAGTTGCACCAACATGTCCACTGCTGTAGGGTTGGGGAGTAACTGGAGTAACTGGATTTGTGATGGAGCTGGATATTTCTGTTTGTATAAATATATTGTCAGTCAGTGGAGCGCCAACAGTCCCATGATGAAACCACATTTACAGTCACTACATTTGGTGACATTAAGATCCATTAATTATATAAAATTCTGTACTATTAATAATATGTGAAAATGTAAAAACAAAATAAAACTGAAGGTCTTAAAGAAAGTGGGAAAAAAAATCTGCCCTCCGTGGACCTGTGACAAACTTGAATGGGTTCTTTCTTGGCCCCAGTCCCATCTCCACCCAGTTTCCTTAGAAATGCGTGTGGCAGCTTCTGCTTATTCTTTCTGACAGCCTAACAAACAGAGTGGGGTGAAACATGACCTCCTTGTTGGAGGTCAACACACTGCAGCTGAAATTAGGTAATTTTTTTGGTAAATCTAATGATTAATTTGTGAATAGATAAATTAATAATACAAATAATAAAAACTTTTTGCTAGGATATAAAGGCTGTTTTTTTTCTTTTTCGCTCTAGACAATTTTAGCCGAGAAAAACGCCTCAAGCTGATTCATCACTGCCTCCCCTCTTTTCTCTCTGTTTTGCTTCTTTGTGACTAACCACTATTTGTTTTCTTCTTCTTTTTGACCCGTCTTGTGGAATCTGCTGCATCACTGAAGACAAACAGTTTCAGTTTGAGAGGCAACAATCACCTCCCTCCTCTCCTCCTCTCTCCTCCCCTCTCCTCTCCTCTCCTCTCTCTCGCCTCTCCCTCTCCTCTCTCTCTCCAGAGCCCACACAGCCTCTGGCCCTCGTCCACACCAGCAGACACAGGCAGGCGGGGCTACATATGCAAATATAGCCTGAGTGGGCGGTGAGGCCAGTGCAGCAATGTGAGGACTCTTAGCGAGCCACGCCCACAGAAGCCAGTTGCCAGGCAACCGCAGGCAAAGGGTGAGCGAGGGAGAAGGAGGGGGGGAGGCGGTGCCATGAATTCAACAACTGTTGCCTGATCTGAGCTCTCTCCTCTCAGTGTGTGAACGAGTCAGCCGGCGAAGCAGAGCAGCCAGAGAGGGACAGTGTGTGAGGGTGCAGAGTCTGTGCTTGTGTGTGTGTGTCTGTGTGTGTGTTTGTATGTGTGCACGTGTATGCATGTGTGTGTGTGAATGTGTGTGTGAAACAGTGAGAGAGAGGAAGTGCAGGTGAAGCCAGGCAGTGTTTTCAAGTGAATGGTACATTGCACTCCTCTCTTTGCCTCTCGCTGGACTATTCCACCAACACGGACTCACCCTTCGGACTATTCGGACGCTTCCTCCTCCTCTCGGGAACACCTGTGTGTATGTGTGTGTGTGCAGAGGAGACAACAGACTTGGACCTGCTGAGGGTCTCTGGCTGGGGGAGAAGGGGGGACCACTGGTGACCATGGACTCTCCTCACTGGTAAACGGGGTAAGGAACCAGACTGCAGCCTGCCTGCTGAGAAGGAGGGGGGTCATGGGGCAGATTATTTGACAGACAGACACAGTCTATGTGTTGGGGAGGGGGCTGGCTGTTTCTAACATGACTCAGATTCAGTGCAGAGTCCATTGTCCGCTGCCTGTGTGAAAGTGTGCACACAGTGGACCCAGCCTCCCTGCCTGCGTGTGTCTGTCTTGCTCAGCTGTTCGTGACTGTGTCATCACTGTCCTGTGTCGCTCTCTTTTCATCCTCTTTCGCTTCAGGTGCATCTCCTCCCATCATTTATCTTTCCTCTCAACCGTCTCTCCTCGTTCACTTTCTGTTGCGGTTCAGCGTCTCTGTGAGTGTAATGGGATTGATTGGGAAAAACCAGGGTATAGCTGGAAGGAGAGGGAGAGATAAAAAAGGAAGTGTGCAGTCTCAGTAAGGCGGATATAGATGGGACACGCAGGTGTTGATGGACTGAAATGAAAAGGAAATGGAGGAGAAATGAGTTTTGTTATCTAACAACGTCTCGATATTTAAATGTATGATTCAAGTTCCTTATTTATGTTAAGTTTGACCATAGTTCAATGTTGAAAATGATGCAGGAGTAAGAATATTAATGGAACTCTTTAAGATATCATAAGTTATATTACAGTTAAATAAAATGTCTCTTTCTGAGAGCATCGCCCTTTTAAAAATAGACTTCACTATATTTTAGATTGTAAAATCTCTTTCTGATCTGTAAAGTTACAAAACACATGCAATAGTTAAGTAAAGAATAAATAAACAATACATGTGCTGCTTTCAACCCTATGATCGTGACTAGCCTGTTGAAAACAGAACTGTTGCATGCACTTTTTACCTTCTAAGATTAATTGACTAGTCCAAAAATAGAAACCAAGGCGAGGTGAGTTTTATTTGTATTGTGGGATCCCAGCAGCGACAGGTGACGTCAGACTCTCTGGTGGTTTTGAATACTCCTGGGCTGTGACCGGACGTTACATAATAAGATTTACTCTTCTCCTGCTGAGCTGAAAGTCTCTGCTGATTGTTCCACACCAGAAACATTCCTATAGACTTTTGTTTTCCACTAAAGAAATTTTGTTTATTACATTATATTAAATAAGACTCAACCTTTTCATTAATGCACATGAAATTGCACAGAAAGAAAGTGGGCTACAGAGACAACAACATGCACTGGCATATTATTGTCATATAATCTTATGTTGTTTCTTTCTACATTTATTTGATTTAGTTTCCTTAAACAAAACATTCAGCTAAATGTCTTTCACAGGGCACAACCTGTAGACCAGGACTAGAATAACTAGATTAACATGCGGCACTGAGCTGTACTGGACAAATGGAGGATAATCTGCAGCAGTCAAAACAGTCACTCCTTATTGACACAGAGAGGAAGAATCATTTCCAAAGAAGAACAAAAATATCTTCACACAAAACACTTACACCATCTGAGTCACTGGGTTTCGTATTGCATTGTAGTTGTTGCTGTTAGAAGATGTTCTAATGGGTTAAACAGACATTTGAATAACAACATTCACACACAACAAGTGAGGAGCGGCGGCGGCTCGACCACCTGCTGAGGGTCGGCCACCAACGACTCACTGAAGGGCCCTCGTTCAATAGGCAGCGGCAACAGGCTCAACTAACAGAAAGACAATGCACTTTGCACAAAGCATGGGGTTCTTTCTTTTTACGGCAGACATGACGTTTTTTGGCACAGAGTGGTTGTGGATGCAACACACCTCGGCTGTGAGATGACAAACTCAAACAATTAATGAAAGCATTTCTTTTTTGTGCGGCTACAGATCCATCAGGTTGTTGTGCGACACTCCCCCCCTCCAGTGTCGGCTGTAGGACTCAAAACAAAACAAAGTCATGACTTTGGTTTGACTTATGTGTAAATGCCGACTTCCTCTCAGTGTGTGTAGTTCAAACATATAAAGTGGTTGTCGAGCACTTGACAGCTCAGGGGCAAACTGACATTAACTGACTTATAAAACCTAGACTCGGGTCGACTTGATGTAACAAATCCTCGTAGTTACTCGTCAATATGACACTGATGCTGTTTAAGTTTGTTTCTTTCAAGGACCGGCAGCACATGCACACAATGACAGGAGGTCAAGTAAAGCCAGGTCAAATCTATTGCTTATAAAGGGCTTTAGAGGGAGAAACATCCAAATATAGGGCACAAGCTGAACACATATTTTAGTTAAATTAATACTAAAATAAAAGCAAAAAAAAAGCTGCTAATAATTATCCAGCTTACCCCACAACCTTAAGCAACCTCTTTTATTTTGTTGTCACTAGCGCACTGTCAACTGAGGCGCTCTCTCTCACCTTGCTGCTGAATGCAGATCAATTTAAAAGCCAATAGCTGGTGCATTACGGTCAATGTTGTTGAACCTCTTTTTCTGTCCACACAGTGTTTTAGCTCAGGACTCACATAGGACAGTTAAGACATATGGACGTCAATGTGTATAGATAGCTAACTTGTCCAGTCATGTCCTCAGAGACTGTGTCTTTAATTGAAGATGCGCTTCAACATTTAACCTGATTCACACACACAAAAACAAAGGACAAGAGGTGTATTTCAGGTTCTTCTTATTTAACGGAACTACTGTGCGTATACACCCACACACACACACACAGATGCCACTGTTTGCTTAATAAACCCTCACTGCCTGGTATTAACCCTTTACTATAACATTAAAACACCTTCTTGCTAAAGTCAGGAATATTTTAAAGTAACTTAAAAACTCAACTATAGGACTGACCTGGTCTAGTTGTGAGGTTTAATTACTTTTTGAGGACATTTACCTGTCATTCAGAAACACTGTCACTTACACTGTTTCACCACTTTGGGTTTCCTGTGTGTATCTGAGCTGGACTTCATTGAAAATGCCTCCACACAGTGTCTCTGCTGTCCCTCCAGTCCCCTCCCTACATTGTCCTTTGTCCAGTGCAACATTCCTGGTAATCCAAGTAGCTACCTGCTTCCCTTTGAGACTGAGACGGAAACAAATAGTGTGTGTGTGTGTGCGATTTATTACCTTAAGACAAAGGGGTAGTGTTTTTATATGTGTATGGTTGTAAATGTCGGAACTGATTTAAAAGCTGTAGTTTTGGCTTAAAGACGAATGAGCATTGAGGACGAGAGGATATATTTCGAAGTAATCACACTGGGGAGTCTCAGGTGTTTTGGTCAGATGTGTGTGTTTATGTGTGTTTATGTGTGTGTGTGTGTGCGCGCCTCATTTATCGAAACCTACGTTTATCACAGTGTTGACTTAACAAAATATTAGTGGAATATGAGTCATTACTTCTCTTTGTGCAATGTGCGCATGCAGAGGGAGAGTATTGCTTTCCATGGGAGGCGATTAATACAGACAAGCAGGCAGATACATGCAGATGGTTGTTATTGGTCCCCTGTCAATACAATTCATTTAGGCATGAATATGATTATGACCCAACGCAAAATGTATTTTAAATAGTAATAATAGGGATGCACAAATTATTATTTTCATTTTTGATTAAACAACAGATTGCTACCTCGGCCAAGGAGGTTATGTTTTCACCCCTGTCCATTGGTTTGTTGGTTTGTAAATGATTCCAAAACACATGAACAGATTAACAAAAAACATGGATGTATGAAGTTTTGGTGCCAATCCGGATCAGGGGGCACATCCAGGAATGTTTTTGTCACTTTATCTTGTTTATTTCCCCAGGAAATTAATGGCTCTTGATGAAAACAATCTGCCACATTTAGGGAACTGATATCTATGAATGTTTGAAATTCAGTGCAGCTTGAATGAATTAAGGAGACTGCTGGGCCCTGGTGGATGAATGTGCTCTGATTGCCTAGTTTGATTGTTTGTCGGCAGGATTATACAAAAACTACTGGATTGGTTATAGGGAACTTGGTGGAAGGACACGCTCAATGCCATTCTAGTTTTATCATGTCTAGGAAATGTCAACAAAATAATGAGTTCAGTTCCACCATCAAAAATATTTAATTTCATATTATGTACAGTGTGACACAGAAGGGCAGAGAATATCAACATTGGAAAAAGCTGGAACAAGCAAATATTTATCATTATTTGTTTGGGAAATTACTGATTATTGAATAATCAAGTAGTCAACAAACAATATAAGCTTTTGTTTTCAATGGGAAGTAGTGTATTATTTCATATGGCTGTCTGACTCTTGTCGTTCCCCAACGGTGAAATCTGAAGAGAGGTAACAGTCAAAATGCTGAATATGAAAGCAGGAGGATTAGACGATCCACTTTTCAGGTGAATATTTTTGCAGCAGCAGCACTTGAGGAGCTCAGAGATCGGAAAGAATAAAGAGAAACAGAGAGGATGAAATTAACAAAGAGAGAGTGAGAGAGATGCAGGAAAAGCCTCTGCAGAGAAACGCCTTGTGTCAGTGGAGCTCAGTCTGATAAACACAAGCAGAGAGTCTCTGCTGCTCTATGTTCTCTCTCTGCTGCCTTTCTCTGTCTCTCTCTCTCTCTCTCTCTCTCTCTCGCTCTCTCTCTCTCTCTCTCTCTCTCATTCCTCAATCCTTCTTTCTATCTCTCTCCTTTTCAATTCCTCTTGCGTTCCTCTGCTCGTCCTCCAGCCCCTTTACTGCTGACTCACACTCTATCAAAGCTTCGTCAGTGTCATTGATCGATCCAGTCGATCTCACCTCATGTCTTCTCCACCCCTGCACTGGTCTATCTCTCCATCGCTGTTCTCTCTTTTTGCACAACACTTGTTTTGCTTAATTGTTTAGCAACACGGTTCCTGTCCGACTAGTTCTATAACTAACATGTAACCTGAGAAACACCTTTTAAATCCTTTTAAGCGGTATAATTCATTCCATCTAGTTTTGCTCCAATGACTCACCGCAGAAGTGCTTGTTCGGATATCCTCAGAGGGCACTCCTAAAAAGAGATCACAAGCCTTACAAGACTCTCATAGATCCCCCTTTTTGTTGGGTGAAGATTGTGCAGAAAATGTAACTTCAAATATCTCAGGAAGATTTACAAAAGGTTAACACATTTATTATAAATGTACTCAAGTGATTAAGACACATATTGAAATCTGATATTCATATTATACGAGTGCAAGTTCAAAATGCCTTTTTTGATACATGGGAATCAATGAGGCCTTGAAATGCATTGTTCCAGAAGGACAGATAAAAGATTTATTCAGCACAAAAATGGCATTGACCCTCAGTACTCAGCACAGAATCAGAGGTGTGAGGGAAGTGGGTGGAGACTGTTGTTGTTGTTGTTGTTGTTGTTGAACCAGGGGCCCATCGACATAATGGTTTCAGAGTAAGAAAGCTAGTTCACTTCTTTCTAGGGTAAATCGCCATGGTAACTTATGTTGAATAGATCTAAAAACCTGTCATTGGCCCAACTACTGACCAATCAGATCATTGGGGAAACATGAGTCATCCTACAGGATCCTGAGTGGGGCAAAACAGTTTACTGCAAAGTGACAGATAATGAAGAGCAATATATGTTTTCATTAAATGTTGTTTCTGTTCCAGGGTTGATGCTGTAGTCTATACTCACGCTGTCATTTTTTTTTCAGTTTATTTAGTATAAAGTTTGCCTGAATCAAACCTTAGTGGTAGTGATACCTCAGGATTCATAGACAGTTTTCTTTAGATATACATGTCAGGTGATTGTATTGGTGTCAGAAATGTTTCACACAATAATATTGTTATTGTCTCACAAAAATCCATTTAATTCTGGTTTCTCTTCGTGCTTGTTTGCCAACTGCTCGACTCAAGTCTTTCACTAACACAAGTACACACTTGTTTGCTTCATGTGTAACCAGTACTGCAGCTCCAATAACATCACTTGGTTATTACCTTTTTCCAAACTGTGATCTAGTCTTACTCGACTGTCAGATGTCAGAAACTCTTCAGTATTTTTAGTAACCGTGTCGGCAGGATGTGATTGATTGTCAGCGTTCATGTTGCTTAGACTTGATGTTCACTGCTGAAGAGAATGATGTGATTCTCAAGTTCAGCTGAAAGTTAATGACTGGAAAATGAATCCAGTCACTCAGGAGTCAGTTTCCTCCTGTCTTTTCTCTGCACGCTACAGCTCTCTCTCTCTCTCTCTCTCTCTCTCTCTCTCTCTCTCTCTCCTCTCTCTCTCTCTCTCTCTCTCTCTCTCTCTCTCTCTCTCTCTCTCTCTCTCTCTCTACTTGAGAGTGATCTCTCTCTCTCTTCCAGAGAGAAGCGTCCTCTCCTCTTTATTTTCTGTCTCTTCCTCTCACATCGTACGTCTCTATCGCAGCTGCAGTGATTGAATAATACATTGTTCCCAGAGAACCTGACTGTGTTTGTCTCTTTGTCTCATACACCAGTATCAGTGCTACACAAGTGTGCCTTTACTTGGAAGCTCTGCTCTGACTGTCTTTGTGTCTATACGACACTCTCTGACCTATATTTTACAGGGATAGTTTACAGGGTAAACTTGCTTTTTCAGCCGCTCGTGACATTTAATACTCGAGACATTGGGTGTTTCAGTGATGATTGAGGGGATGTAGAAGCTAATTTTTACCTGGACACAGAAATCAGTCACACATATATACACACACATTTACATTTTATACTAAAATAACACATGAGCGGGCTCGAGCTGGCCACTAACACACAGCAAAGGTCTGTTCGCTCAACCTGAATTCCTCATCTCTGAAAAAAGAGACTGAGAGTTCCTCTTCTCTATCGCTCCATCTTTTCCTTCCCTGACACTGGTTTCACCTGGGAGAGCGGAGAAGAAGAGCAGGGAAGGACTCGCTGCATTTGAACTGGGTCAGACCCTGCGGCAACAGACACAGACATCTGAATATCTTTCTTTTTAGTTTAATGGGTAAAAAATATGTACATCAACACTTGCTGTGCACTTTATTCTTATCTTATAATGTTTGACCTCTAAGAAAGGTGATCAGTGGACATGGATGTTGATCAAAGCATAAAACGGAGAGATGTTTATCATCTTGATTTTTAATGTGCAGCCAATATCGCAATAGCTGATATATCATTTATCAAGTGTCTTACATCAATCTATTCTACTTTTAAACTCAAGGTTGTTTCATTTAGCACAGTTTTGATATAAATATATGTATTTATTATTTTAGTCCTTGCCCTCATTTTTTAGGAAACATTCCTTAAAATCTGCTTGCTCCATATACAAACATACTTAGAATATAGGTATTTCTGATCTGAACTTTTGGGAAAATGCTATTAATGTGTAAAAAAACAAGCCTGCAAAAGCATTATACTGTGTTGTAAAATAATTAAAATACCTGATTAGACCTGTTGATAAATTAAATTGTTCCCAGCAAACATGTAAGAACAGCAATAAGAAATCCTCCTTTTGGCAAAAGCAGATTTTAAGGCCCGTCAGGCCTCAGGCTTTTAAAAGCACAGCAGATCTCCTCATCCTCGGTTCAGAGCCACTGGCAGGTTGGATGATGTTCGGCAGCCGAGCTGTTTGTGCTTCTGGGAATCAAGCAACACAAAACACTCTGTAGAGTCATGTTTTGGCAGTTTGAAACCCCAGGCTGAACTGGAGCAGGGGGAACAGGGAGAGGCACACTGTAAACACACACAAACACACAAACACCTGCTTTTACTTCTGTCTTTGTGAGGACACTCATTGACATGATTAGTTCCCTAACCTTAACCATCACAACTAAATCCTATCCTTAAATCCAAGTCTTTGCCCTTAATCGACTCAACAAGCATAAAAATACAAGTACACACTCACTGTAGATTGATACTGTTCATCAGTCTCTTTGTCTGAAAAGTTTCTTTGCATGTGATCTTGAGTCAAATGACACTGACACTCATTCACCTGAACACAGGAAAATAAAGCTCTTCAAATAATCTGATAAAAGCAATCAGCTTGCAACTAGATACAGTCTTTGGTACCCGTGTTGTATGAACTGCAGGATAATGTTGTTTTTGAATCTTCTGCTTTAACTTTGCCATCAGAGTGGGCTAGCTCACCAGGAAAGTCTTCCAGCTGGCTCATCAAGCCTTTGTATCTCTACTCCTCAACTCTTGCTTTAAAGAAGACAGGGTCTCCTATCAGAGCTCTGAGATGAGCTTTGTGGTCAGCCTACGCCACCTTGTCGTTCCGGTTTTTCATGGTGGTGCGTGATGGCTTGTTTGTTGGTACTCTTCAATTTTTCTTATTCTGTTGGCTGTGCTTTCCATGGTGTATTCTCCCGGCTGTGGATGTGAAAGTACTGAATCTGCCAATGAAGTAAATATCCCCAGTTATAGTAACAGTCTAAGGCTGTTTTCAGACGTGATGAAAATGTCTGCATTAGACTAACCCAGCGGGAGATTTTTCAGGGTCAGACAAGTTGACAACATTCAGGAGAGGGGATTCGTCTGGAAAGAGCGTGTAGTGCATGATTTTATATTTCAGCACAGTTGCATTGAACTTTATAGGAGTCTCCTAAGTGTTTAACGCCTCTTTTTCCTCCTGAGATATTTGTATCCTTTCTGTATTTTCCAGTTCTGCGTCCATTTCTTGTCAGAAACATCATCACAACAATTTCCTGCTGTTTTCTCACATGGACTCACATGGGAATAGCTCTGGAGCTACTGACCCAGACATTTGCGTTCTCAAGTACAGTCCCTCATGTGAAGTGCATGTCTCAAGCCGGTTTAACAAAGTCAATACCTGTGGGAATGACTGTACATTGCATGAGCAGGATTTACTATGTTAGCGAGGACTTCATATGAAAAACTTCATAATAAGCACAACAGGTGTCAAGTTGCTTACTGTGTTGGTTTGCCCCGTTTCTGTAATAGTTGTGGGGGAGTGCAAAGGGGGGGTGCTGCCTATTTTCTTGCCGCACACTGGGATCCTTATTCATCTGCAGGGATATAAGGAGACTGGTCCAAGGAATGCTAAAGAGACCTTTATCCTTCATTTTCTTTCTCTTACAGACTCAGCCTCCGACCCCATGTTGGCTGTTGGCACAAGTGCAGTGTCAGTTAATGTGCTGAATGGATCTTAAAGCAGGTACTGTGTGTATGTTGCTGTCATTTCTCTATTGTTAACAGAAATACACAGCACAACACATACAGTACAAATAGTCTTGTGTTAGAAAGAACTGAGTATCCATTGTTCAGCCAAGAAATCTACATCAAAAAGGCGTGTGTGTGTATATGTGTGTGTGTGTGTGTGTGTGTGTGGTATTACTCTTGTTGGGGGGCCTAAATCGGTTAAGTGTCCCGGGAATCAATGTAGGCCTAAGTCAGTGTATTGTCCTGTGAAGTCGTGGAGTCTCGACTTTGTGTATCAGTCCTCAAGCTTCTTTCCCTCGTTCCTCACAGCTCTCAGACTCTCCTCTGACCTCTATTTGCAGTTAATTCATTTTTTTATTCTTTCTTTACTTTTTCCTTATCCTGACTTTTTAGTTCCACTCTTCTTTTTCTACACCTATTCCTCCTCACCTTCCTACACCCATAGCTTGATCCATGCCTCTCTCACGCCCTCTCCACCTTTCTGGTACTCATTCTTCACCCCACATCTCTCCGGCTCGTCTCAGGGATTTTCTCTTCACCTGCTCTCCCTCTCTCACTCTGCTCTGAGTTTCAGCTGTTCAGTCATGCTGAGATAAGTCCTTGTTCTCCGTTGCGTTAGACTAGATTTGAGCCGCTAGAGAGCTAAACTAGATGGAGCGGGACCTGTGACCTTTGACCAAGGCCACCCTTTCACCCGTCACCCTCCAGACCCCCACTGTCAAACTAAGAGCATTCCCACAATGACAGGGATTTACTAAATTGTAAATCCTCCCTAGAACTGAATCCACAAGTTTCTCTGCATTAACTGGACCAACCTTGATTTGTGAACATAAAACACAGTAGAGTTCTTAATTCCAAAGGGCCTCAAATGTCTTAAATTATAAATTCAAAGATTGCAATGTATTAACTTTAACCATAAGAATATTTAGCTCGTTTTCCTTGGTTTTCTTTCCCTTTTCTTATTTTCTTCTTTTTTATTTACAAATTCACAGTAATTCTTAGCAAGCCATGTGTTGTTATCTTCAGGATGAGTTAAACTCCTATAGGTCCCCTTCTATTCTTATACAGCTGCCCCGAATTCAACACACTCATAGAAAGCAGTTCCGTAGATATGCCAGATCTTTCATCAAGACCCATGAATTATCTCCTGGACAACCAGTGTAAATGTGAAAAAAATGCTCTATCTCACAATGTTAAAGAAAATAAATTCCAAGATCCCCCATCTTTGTTCAGATCCATCCCACCGTTCCACCAGGTTACTAATTAAATGGGTTTAGTAGTTTTTGTGTAGAGACAGACAAACCCCACAGTTAGCAATGAAACATCACCTCCTTGGCAGAGGTAACTATTTAGACTATTTCCTTTATTACAAAGTTCACAGATATTTCAGTGACACTGAGCTGGCTGTTTAGTTAGTGGGAAATAATATGGCTTATCAGTACCATGTTCCTTTGGCCCCCATGTGCTTGATTCCTTTACATTTTGTGATCCCTACCATATTAAAACCCTTACTGTGACAGCCAGTGGCAGCTCCTGTCAGCAATGTCAAGCTGGATTTAAATACAGCAATGAGAAAACATCTAACAATGAGGACTGGGAGAAAAGATCTGAGGTTATAAGGAGTATGTCTTTAATAAAGTGGATCCATAATGATTTCCCATGTGATAGAAAACAATATGAACAGAAATAACTCTATAACAGAACAGAAGGGTAACAGAAAAGGAGGAGGATAATGTCGGCATTACTGAGATAACAAAAATAAACCGTGTTCTCTTTCCTTTCTCGCTGACGTTCTCCAGGGTGGCGAGGAGGAGCGGGTGTGTCCGGTCATCATGTGCACGCGAGCCAGTCCTGACCCCGTCCCTGAGTGCCAACTGTTCCCGGGAGAGGTGGAGGGGCCTGAAGAGGAGGTGGCAGACAACGGCAGGGAGAGGGAATCGGACAGAGACAGCGCTGTGGAGAGCACCCAAGGGTCAGACACCTCAGACGGGCTCATCAGAGCGGGGGACAAGGAAGACGCACTCGGAGATCTCTTTTTCCCGGGGGAGAAGTAAGGACTCCTATCTGTTTGTTGGTTTGTTTGTTTATTTGTTAGCCGGATTACGCAAAAACTACTAAACGGATTTCCACCAAAGTCGGTGGAGGGATGGGCCCATAAAGGACCCATTTGACTTTGATGCAGATGCAGATCCAGGATGTGTTTTTTTTCACATGGCATTTAGGTTATCAGACCACTTCCTTTTTTATTTTCTATTTCTACAAAAACAACAAGACAGTCATCGGTGTTTTCACTTCCTCTTTCCTGTCTGTCTCACTGCCTCTAAATTAGACTCCAGCTCGACGGCACTCAATGCTGTTTCTCTCTCTCTGAAGGAAACTTATATTCTAAAGTTAATGTAAAAGTATATTAACTCTGTGTTAAAACGTCTGATTCTGTCATCATGTGATCAAGATCTTAAGCTCATCCTATGCTTCTTCCATTACTTATGAATTGTCTTTCTTTTAATCTGACTCCCACACATGATTATGAATATAACACCAACCTCTCCCTGTTGTTCCTCAGGTGTGGTCAGACCAGCGTCTCAGTGACCTCTGACCTTTCGACACGTTCCTCTGCTTCTCTGAACGAGGAGCAGTTTGAGGACTACGGGGAGGGGGAGGAGCCAGACTACGCTCTCAGCAGCCCCTGTCCGGACGACGAAACTCGTACCAACGGATACTCGGACCTCGGTTCATCTGTTCCCTCGAGGTGAGGGAGAGAAAATAAAATGATCTTTGTGTTCAGGATATTTCAATCAGGAGGGATCGAAAGAGTGATATTAACTTCATTAATTATTATTATGAACAAGATGAGGAGACTTTGGAGCTTAGACCAACACAGGAAGTACGCCATGGAAGCAGCCTGATGACTTACGTGTTTTGGATGTAAAGGACGCCCCCCCCCCGCGCTCAATGCCTATAGACACTGGTGGAGATGATGAAAAATAGGGTATGACGTTGGGAGGTTTAATGAAGGCTTCTGATTGGTCGATTTGAAGGGAGATGACCTGGTATCCAGGGTCACTCAGGGAGGGTGGTACTGAACTAACAGCTGAATGACAGGTGGGAGAGAGAGAGCATTTAAAATTATGATAGCTTGCAGGTGATTGGCCCAGGGCGAGTGTGTCAGGTTGGGATTGGATGTAGACACGTTAAACAAGTTTTATTAGTAATGCACTGAAAAAAATCCAGATCTTTATGTTTGGGTTTGACATAAAACCCATGCAGGAAGACAGTGAGGTCAGGATAATTACCTCATAAATAACCTTCATTAGCCTTAATTATAATTCATTTGATTATCATGCAGGTTTCTTTATGAATCATATTTGCTTCTGGCACGGTAGCAAACGTTTCCTGCTGGGAACCACAGTGCAGATAATTAATACATTTATCTTGGCTTCTGTGCTGTTATGTGCTTATGAGGCAAAATGTAAATCACTGCCCAGTTTCTGGAGCTCTAACTCTGTTAAATACATTTTTGCTTGAGCCTCCACTCAGCAAGCTCTACAGTCTTTACCTGACTCATTATTCTGAGTCCTGACTGTGTTAGTTTGGTTTTGGAGTTCTCCCCCTTGAGGCCACATTAAAATTCATCAAAAAGCCTGCGCTTAATGGGATTAAGTCTCCCGGCTGATAGACCAGCAATCCTGCTCCATGCTCCTTCCACGCATACCAAGCAGACAGAAGTCTCAAAATGCTGTTGGCATGGAGATTTTAATTCAGAATGAGGCCCTGGTTTATTAGAAGTTTTAGACAGCTCAGCATGGGAGAGAAGTCAAGATACAGAACAAAGTAGGTTAAAGGTGCACTTGTTAATTTTGATGTAGGGCCACTTAAACCAGAACAGATTCTCCTAAATCATCGGGTGTAAAGGTTTGAAACTCAACTGTGCTGACTAATATGGGATGATAGAAAACCTTGATTGATACAATTAAGTATTTAGTCGACTGTTAGGATCATCGTCTTAATGGAGCTTCTTTGGGACATATTTTAACACAATAAAATAAATGGAGTCCGATTTCTGGATTCAAATATTCCCTCCAAAAAAGTTCTAACAGTGAATTCTCATGTGGAAAATAATTCGACTGGATACAGTCTCTCTCTCTCTCTCTCTTACTCACAAACACACACTGACATTGGACACTGTCTAAACTTGTGTTTACTTGCATATAGAGCAAGGAAGCATGATCAGGTTTGATCACAGAAGACATGTTCTGGATGCATATTAATAAGAGTAGTGAACAAACATACTTAACACAGTCCACCTGTGATCAGATTACATTACATGTCATTTAGCAAACGCTTTTGTCCAAAGCGACTTACATTTTTAGTACACTCAACATTTATGAGGGGCCATTTCAGGGGTCAGTATCTTGCCAAGGACACGTCGGCTTGCAGATGGGGAAGAGTGGGATTTGAACCGGCAACCTTCTTGTTAGAGAGCGCCAACTCTACCCCCTAGGCCACACCACCCCGCGCCCCAGATCTTTCAGGACATATGTTAATATCAGGTCTGAATGGGGGCTCTTGTCTCTCTTTTACTCTTTTTGAGTCTCATTTTATTGGGGTTTCTTAGTGGCTAGCTGGATCGGTTTTTAAAGGTCTTTTGGCAGGGACTTTTTGGTTTTATATACTCAATGGAGACTCAATGCTCTCACACGCACATGAAATCCAAGTCGGTTCACTTTAAATTGACTCCATAGTGTTTTCATTGGCACATAAAAAATTGTGTGTGTGTGTCTTTGTGTGTTTACAGTGCAGGACAGACTCCTCGTAAGGTGCGTCAGCATTACCCCGGCGAACTGATGGATGTCTTTTGCTCTCAGTGCAGCAAAAAGGTCAACCTCCTAAATGACCTGGAGGCTCGCCTGAAGAACCTCAAGACTAACAGGTAGAAACACACGCACATGCACGCAAATGCACACACAGTCGCACACGTCAGTATTACACCAGACAATCACCTACCAAATACCAGTGGTTGGTGCAAGGGCTGCTACAAAAATTATAATTTTGTGCAGTGTTATGTGTTTCCCTGCTTTCAAACCTTTCCTGCTAACCCCCATACCCTAAATCAAATAATCACCATATATGTGCTGACTGCGCTTTGTCCTGTCACATTAATTTAAATAATTGATCATAATTCCACCTACTTAAAAATTATGAAGCAGCGGCACACTACCCGATGCCACAAACAAAAGCGTATAATTTAAAACAGGTAGAGGGACATATCTCGGTGAAGACTCTGCGTTTATTATTTTGGCAGGTTGTCTGTACCCACACATGAAAAGAGACTGAGGCTGACTTAAGGACCTTTTCATTTAGTATAATTTAATAGCCCAGATGTGATATCATTAAAGGGGTGTTTAAAGCGGTCCTCCACCTGCTTCATGCACAAACAAATTATCATTAACATGCACACATGCACACACACACACACACCAACACTAATTGATAGTTACATAAGAATATCACTCCTGTGCTTACCTCATCAGCCACTGTAATGTGGGAGCCTATTATTGGAAACATAATCCTTAGTGTCCATTAATAGCTGTGCTGTGTACCTGCAAACACATGTGCACACATGCACACAGGGTCATGTAAGAACAATAGATAGTGGAAAAATAAAAAGAATAATGTTTATGAGAACAGTTTGTACTGTTTAGTTACTCTGCTGCTGACTCTGCAGGTTTGTCTCCCTATAGAGACACAGATCTATAATCCAGCATGTCTCTCCCTATTAGTCCTGTGCTTTCCCCTTATGAATAATGAAGCAGATATGAGTATAAAGACAGGGTCAGAGTGGAAAAAGCAAGAATAGGAGAGTGTATATCGATCGCAGAAATGTCTTGTGAGCTCGTAGAAAGTGGATCTGAAAAGGATGATGATGGGATTTTATTTTGATAAAGAGGGAGGATGTACTCTAACGAGTATGAACATAGGGCTGTGCAATAAAACAATATTAATATTTTTCGCGACATATCTTCTAGCAAAAAAATTGCATCTCCTCAACAGCATTATATATTCTTATTAAATTTGCCAATATTAATGTATAGATATTGTAACAGACTGGGTTTATGTTTTGGTTATGACGTTTGTTCATTAAAACACTGTGTTGAAGGAGTGTTTAGAGATCCTGAGGGTCATTGAAGGAGTTGGGGTGGAACATGTGACTGTTTTGGGCCAATAGGACGGGGTTATGTGGGGATGTCAGGCTCTCATTGGCTGGTTTTGTTGGGGATCGGGGGTCAATGAAGAAGTTGAGTGACGAAGGGAGTTGTTGGGGGGTGCTGTGACACAGTGAGAATTAGAAGTGGACATGTTCTTGTGAACTCTAATAAAAGTTACTAAACAAAGAAGAAGTTCTGTGTCGTCTCTAAGCGGGGACGCTACAATATGTAGTTTTAGTCTCTCTATTCTATTCTAGCAGTTATTGATGATGTTAGGTGTCTTCAATAACATAATTTGCATGACCCTACACAATATTTGCTCATTCTTGTTATTGCAATGTGAAACACCGATGATCTGAACATTAGACTAACAGAGTCCTTTAATGTTTCTTTCTCTCTCTCTTTCCACTCTATCTGTCACAGTAAACAGCCAAAATCTTAATTGCCATCAGCAATAATTGTTCCAGCGCATTGTTGAGTCTAGACGTATCCATGACGATTCACTCTAACAAATTGTCTGTGTTTTGTTTTTCTGCCTTTGTAGCCCCAACAGGAAAATCTCCAGCACAGCGTTTGGAAGGTAGGTTACCTCTGTGTGTGTGTGGTGTGTGTGTGAAAAGGTCACTCCCTTGTTCTCTGTGTTTATGCATTACACAGCTTGAACTGCACGTGTTTGCTTTATTTGTTGACACACTCACAGATGAAGATAGAGCGAGATTAGGAATCCTTGCTTCCTTATCACTCTGCAGCCCGAGCATTGAGCTTTAACAGCAAGTTAATTACTAACTAGTTATCCAGAGATAAAACACAATGTCTGGATGAGATTTATCAGATCTATAAACAGAGACGTGTGGGAAGCACTTTGGTTTTTCTTCCGGGCTGCAGAGAAAGCAGCGTTTCAGTGGCGGCCACTTCATGGCCGGTTGGTCTGTATCAAGGCCTTTTGTCCTATTTCCACCCTCTGTAACTGAATTACAGTGACAGAGTGAAAATGGCCTGCCAGACCTGATCTATGTATTCAATATAAGGTTTGGCTCTCTCTCCTTGTTCCCTGTACTGTCCCTCCATCCACTTTGATTATGTCGTTCCTTTATTGCTCTCTTTATCTTCTGCTTGTTCTATCTGTTTCCTCTCCCCTACCCTCCTCTCCTCTCCTCTCCTCTCCTCTCCTCTCCTCTCCTCTCCTCTCCTCTCCTCTCCTCTCCTCTCCTCTCCTCTCCTCTCCTCTCCTCTCCTCTCCTCTCCTCTCCTCTCTAATCTCAATAATGGAGTGGATGCTTGTTGTTGATACATTTTTCCATCAGTGAAAGAGGGGTCATATTGGCATGTATGCCCCACTTGACTGAGTGACACAGTCCCATATACACAAACACAAACCTGTGTGGTTGTCTCTGTAAGGCTATGTGTACTCATTTTATTTCTTCTTGGCCAAGCTCTCCCTCATGGGACTGTCCTAGTATCCCTATATCATTTATCTTCCAGCAGCCTCTATCCAGGGCAGATCACACTTACTTTCAGGCTCTCTCTCTCTCTCACTCGCACACACACACACACACACACACACACACACACACACACACACACACACACACACACACACACAAACACACACACACACACACACACACACACCAGATATTGCTCACCTGGTTCTATCCTCCGCTGGTTATTTCTATCCCTGTGTGTTTGAGCAGGCAGCTTCTCCACAACAGCAACTTAAGCAGCAGCAATGGCAGCACTGAGGACCTCTTCCGAGACAGTATCGACTCCTGTGACATCGACATCAATGAGAAGGTATGGATGTGTGTGTGTGTGTGTGTGTGTTGCAGGTTTTTCCTCTTAGCTCTTTTAACCTCTCTTAACAAATAGATGCTCTTTGGGAAGTACTGGCTCTTAACTATTAACAAACCATAAATGAATATACACTTATACACTATTCCCCTTCAGTCCTTATTTGCACTGTTAGCGGTCGCTCCAAAATAACAGAGAGTAAAATTAACAGTGACCTGTTCATTTTGTGTTCAGCTTTCAGTAATCCTCTCTGTTTCTGTCAGGTGACGTCTCTGGAGAAGAAGGTGGCGGAGCTGGAAAGTGAGATTCTGATGAATGGCGATCTCAAGTCCAAGCTGAGGCAGGAGAACACACAACTAGTTCACAGGTACAGAAAGCTGTTCTTTCAAAAATGGATGAGATTTATTTTAGAAAAACTAAGTCGACTGTGGTGTAAGTTTTTTATCTCCAAATTACTAATCTGATCGTCAGACATAACGTTTATAACTTAGCATTTCTAAAAGTAACAGTTTGTATATCAACCTGTCAGGGTTAATGAGCTGGAGGAGCAGCTGAAAGACACAGAGACACGAGCGGATCAAAACCTGCAGGAGGGGCTGAGACGACATCGAGAGGCCTACGGCAAGATGGAGCGAGACAAGAACACACAGACAGAGCTGCTGAACAACCGGTGAGACACATACACACACGTACACTAATGTACACAAGGCAAAGCCTCCTTTGTTCAGTATGAGCGGATTAGATGAGTCAGCGTTGCTTTTAAATCCCTTGAAATGGGGAAACATGCACATTGACGTGTCTGCAAATTAAGATACTGTGAAACCGTTTGGGTCTTAGATATTCCTCCTACACATGAGTCAGCTACTTCTGGAGCCGCAGAACATACTGTGTTTGTTTGGCTGAACCTGTTCTAGAACCAAACTGACTGTGAGACACTCATTTATATGTAATTTACATTGACACGCTGGATCCTTTGTTTTTCAGGGTTAAGCAGCTGGAGGAGGAAAACTGTGAGATGTCTCTTCACATGTGCCGACTCAGGTCACAGACGGAGAAACTGGATGAGGTGAGTCATGTTAACTCGTCCATGTATATTTGTTCATTTTAATCCTGTATGTCTTTTCGTTACTCTGCTTTTTTACCTTTTCTTTTAAAGAACACATCTTCTGCTCAGTTTTGTGTGTTTTTTTCTCTACTTTATGAAAAAGGTTTTTGTGTTTGTAAATATCATCATAGTTAAAAAGCCCAAAGTCTGCGTTAAAGTCACAAACAATACTGCTCGTCAAGGCCCGGATATAACTTCTCAGTCGTCCGGCTGTTGCTACCGCGACATGTCAATTATGACATGTGACTCATAATTTGCATAATACATGCCTAGTGGCTAGTCTGGCACAGCCCTTGACACACCTGAAGCAAGAGCAGAGTATAGCATTTCCAAATAGTTGACCAATCACAACAGAGCGGGCCAGCTGGCCAATCAGAGCAGACTTGGCTTTAACAGGAGGGGGCCTTAAAGAGACAGAGTTTTCTGAAAGGCAGAGCATGTCAATGTTTTCAAGTAATAACCCAAATAAAAATGATTGACCTGAATATGAGCATATTATGTTTCCTTTAATACATCCAGCTCGTGCTTTAAGGTGAGCAACTTGTGAGGAGCTGCCATTATAGTTACAGGATGAGGTGGGAGAACAGCTGCGTATTGAACCACACCCTTATTTTGAGGGTAAATAAGAAACACCAAACCAGATACCTGTCACTCATACATGTTGTTGAATGTGCAGCCGAAAGTGTCAAGGAAACAAAACTCTTTGTATTAAAACTATTCTTAAATACCCGCAATCTTAAACCAGACCTGTGTGTGTATGTCTGTCCATTGTCAGGAGAAGCAAAGAATGACGGACAAGTTGGAGGACACCAGTCTGCGCCTGAGGGACGAGATGGACCTCTACAGGAAGATGATGGACAAACTGAAACAGAACAGACTCCAGTTCCAGAAAGAGAAGGACGCCATGCAGGAGGTGAGGGGGGTTGTGCTTTATAATCACACACAGACACGCTAATCAAAATGGATCTGTTCTACTGCTTACTCTCTGTCCCTCCTCTCCCTCGCTCACTCTCTCACTGCAGTTATGTCACCTCATACACCTACACTTGGAAAAAAGCTGCATAGACATTATATAACGTTGTTCGTTGGCCCTTTATCTTTTCAGCTGATAGAGGACCTGCGTCGAGAGCTGGAGCATTTGCAGCTGTTCAAGCTGGAGACGGAGAGGCCTGGCCGCGGCCGCACCTCCTCCACGAGTCTGGCCGACTTCAACTGCAGGACCAGGGAGGTGGAGCTGGAGCACGAAGTCAAGAGACTCAAGCAGGTACTGATGAAAGTCTCTCTCTGCAAATACTTTACTGTGTACGAGTTGTAGCTCTTGGTATTCGGGGAAGTCTGCGTAGTGAGGGAGATTTAAGGTGCTGAGATGATCATAAAACACCTTCAATTAGATTCAGAACCCTGCATCCTGTATTGCTGAGCTGTTATTGAAAGATCAGGTCTGTTTAAGTGTAGGTTGCACTGAAAGGTTGCACAGAGTTTCTGTAAGTGAGTTACCTTAATATGTCACAGATTTAATACAGTAGAAAATGGAAGGTGTTTAATGTCACACAGGATACAGTTTTTATTCATTTCAAACAAGGAAGAAATGTTTCTACTTGTTTTCCTATCCTTGATTGTCTTTATGTACTCTGTGGCTTGTCTCTGACTTCAGCCAGTCTCTCATGGATTGTGAAATATTGTAATACTTAAAAAACTGCACGTTCCCTGAATTATTTTTGACAAAGAAATGCTTTACACACAAAGACAAAATTTGAAATTTTTGTTTTTATGCCAATTATCATTATTTTTGTCTCTAAAATGGCACAGTTGCTGTACAAAAACAGTGCAGTACTCTTATATTACAACCAGATCTGTATCTCTTGTAGGAAATACATGCAGGATGATTCAGGTGGTTTCAGATGATGCAGCTCATAGATTCATACTCAAGTTACATTTATCCCTGCAGAGCTCGGCGCACTTAACCAGGCTCTCACAGTGGTTTACATTTAATATGATGTGTTACTGATCATCACATCCTACAACGCCCACATTCAGCGAACAATGATGTGTATTTTGCCGCAGCAGGCGATTATCATTCACCTGCATTCAGGTTTGTGTGGCCGTGCCGATAGTGACAGGTGGTTGGTCATAATCATGTTGGCTCTTCTCATTCTCTTTAAAAGCAACACTATCCTCAGCATAGTGTGCTAATAGTGATGTAACAGAGAGTCCAGTGGACCTTAACCCAGCTCAGTGTGGCAATACTGTCCAACATATTGATTCACTGTTCTTTGGTTTCACTTTTCCCAAAGTACATTTGCCTCTAGGTATCTGCCAACCAAAGTTAGAGACTTAGATATCATGATCCTGCTTCCGGTCCCAGTGCACAGACCTGATGTAAAGTAAACATGAGAGATAAGGGAGCAGATGAGAGTGTTACTCAAATGTCATCTGATAAGACTCGTAAAATAAGTTTTCTGGAAGCTGACATGTCCTCCTGTGGAGTGGAAATTGTGCTTCCACTGACTTTAGTCAAAAGTAATGATCAAAGGGAGAAGTTGCTTAAACCACCTGGCCTTGAGTTAACTGTGAAGTGATGCACAGCCAATCAGAGAGGACTGCTGATTCATACAGTGTGTGCATTTGAACCAGGACTGATATAGGATGATGTAAGGTGCATGTCCTCCTGTAGCCCTGAGTCAATCCCGTCACACTTAGGTGCAGACGAGGAAGAAGAGATCAAATTTTATTACCAGCTGCAGGTTGCAGAATTGTTTTTTCATGTCTTTATATCACCTATTTCTGGCAGTTTTAGCTCGATAAAAAAGGGAAGCTGTGTGTAGTTCACTGCTTTGATTTGACAGAGGCTGACCTGCAAGATCTATGAGAAGGATTATGTCACTATCTGTGACTCTGTTCTGACCTGATATTATCATCTGTCCTGAGTGATAAGATCAAAAATGGTCGCACCCAAATGCATCCTGAGATCCATCACTAGATCACATTCACCAATGGTCCTTGATGCATGAGACCACAGGTTTTTTGTTCAAACCAACTACTCAGCTGACGTCCTCTGAACCACTATGGTTTCACCATGAATCAAACTTATTTTCATGCTTCTCAGGGACAATATATTCAATTTATTTGTGGTCACAATAGCAACAATAATCACCACATAAGACGAGAGTTTGCCACCACACATACACACACACACACACACACACACAGTGACATCAGATGCATCTGTAAAAACAACACAAATGGACTACATGTATATTTATGTATAGAGCAGTAAAGTGTTCCATGGGGACACATTCTGGATGCATTTTAGTACGAGGTGTGAACGGACGTACTTACAGCTGTCCACTTGTCATTAGGTCTCAGGATGGATTGTTAGCACCAGATGTGATCCGGGTCACTCTTGCTTGTGCGCCTTTGTAAATGTCTGTATATGTGTGTCCAGCCGTTTGCGTCCCAGGACTTTCCTCCCTCTGAATTCCAGCACCTGGCGTTGTCCGGGGCTTGGTTCCATCCTGGCCTGATGGTAAAATTGCTTCTATGACATCTGACCTCCTGATTAACCACTAATCACATTGGAGTAGAGTGAACTTGCCCGAGCTGAATTGGGGTCAGTGTTGAAAACCCCCCTTCCCAACTGATGGTTCAGAATGGAACAAGGGTATAAAGCAAACTGACCTCTTGTCAGCGCTCCCGGGCAACCTAATCATGGAGCTTTCATAACAAAGCAGGGGAGTAGTTTATCCTGTAACAAGCGTAACCCAAGTCATGTCCTGTAGGTGTCGCCCAAATAGATGTGCATTGCTGTGTTTGCTGCTGAGTGAGGTACCACATGCAGTGTTTTGGCGTATGGGCTGAGTGAAGCTTGAGTAGTAGTCATTTAAAAAAAAACATAAGCAGCTTTAATGTGATTGTGTGGTCCAGAAGCATATCTCATTCTCCCCCCTGTCCCTCTGTCTCTCTGTCCCTCCCTCCCTGACTCTGTATCGCAGGAGAACCAGAAGCTGAGGGAGCAGAACGATGATCTGAACGGTCAGATCCTCAGCCTCAGTCTCTATGAAGCAAAGAACCTGTTCGCCACTCAGACCAAGGCCCAGTCGCTGGCCGCAGAGATAGACAATGCCTCGAGAGACCAGGTACAAATTGGGAGCAGAAACTTTCTACCTACTTTACATTATGAGAATATAGTTCAGTTAAAGTAGTGTCTCATTAATGACAAGGAAAATGGTCATCATTTATTATTCAGAACAATAGACTAGATATAATCATGGACCTTATGACTGATACCTAAAAGTGGTTTTGATAAGATGGTGAAAAAATCCACGATTGACAGCTGAGACTGACACGATTGGTCGAGCGCATGTCTGGATAGTGGAAGAACATACAGTATATTTCTCTGTACAAAGATAATTTGTTTGTTGCTTTTTATTAATTTAGTATATTCTTGCATTGGGTCAACAAAGGAATGGTTGTGTAACGATACAATTAATAAGACTGAAGTGAGCAGTATTAAAAACAACTGAAATGAAAATATGTTTGACATATGTCTCTGTCCCCAGCTAATGGAAGCCCTGAAGGAGCAGGAGGAAATCAACCTGCGCCTGCGACAGTACATGGACAAAATCATCCTGTCCATCCTGGACCACAACCCCTCCATCCTGGAGATAAAGAAGTAGCAGTGACTCAACTGGAGTGAGACTCATCCTGGAACTGGGGCGGACGAGGATCATTCCAGTTGCTGCATCCAGACCTGATTCTGTACAGGAAAGCAGAGAGAGGGAAGAGCCAGTTGGATACAGGGACATATAAATAGACATGCATCGCCCCCTGCTGTTTGTGGCTGGAAGAGGACTTCTCCCGCAGCGAAGGCTCAAAGCACTGGTTGCTCTCTGACTTTTGATCATACTGCTGTGACTCTGCAGCTTGAACTTTGTTTCTGTACATCCTTTGACCTGAAGACAAAACTGGAGATCCTGCTTTCAGCAATCACTGGACATAATGTACTCGGGATTAGAAACTGGAAAAATGTATTAAACCTGATGTGGGTTCTACTGTTTCCTGGTGTAGTGTTGGCTGAGGCGGTTTGGTACAGTGTAGAGAGAGACGTTTAGGACAGCACAGTGAGACAGACAAACAAAGTTGACATGCAATACTGTAAACCTGAGCGAGACAGACATGAAGGCGGGGCAGTCCACTGCTGTCTTTTCTCCCCCTTTCATGTCGGTGGTCTCTGAATGGATGTGATGTGCTCGGACCAGCAGGTGTTGAAAGGAGGCTGAGGAAGGAGGCAGAAGTGGTGAGAGAAAGAAATGAATATGAAGAATGCCTTGATTTGAAGTTGAAAACGATGAATTAAGCAACAGTGGGAAGTCGGATGATGATCCACGGATCCTATCACAGGACGGTTTTGTCTTTTGTGAAGTCAGTGAAGGTTTATAGAAGGTGAAGGTTTTGGGGGGTTTATATTCTTGAGACCATGTCTTCCAGGAACTTGAGACAGCAATCAGTCAATCAGTCCAGAGGTGAACCCTTTTTCACCAAGAAGTGTCCCTTAGGTTGGATCAGGCGAGTAGCAGAGTGTCACTTTACGAGGCTGCAACCGAGGAGTGTCTTTAAATTGTATTCTTCCGTGGCTGCTATGCGCCAGCAAGAGCACGAGCGTGTAAGGATTCTCTCCGTCGATAGCAATAGACCCAATGATGTTGCACAGAAATGTTATGATATGAATGTAAAGGACGTACGGCGGATGGACGAGTAGCCATAGCAACGTGGTTTACTTATCTCTCTCTATGCTCAGTAACTGGATGTGAGCGTCCATCACCATTTTGGTACAAAAGACTGGATTAGTAAAGTTTTTTATTCCCAACTTTATTCAATGACGTGGTCTTTAGTTTGACTGCAGGGTATTTTGTCACCTGGACAGATTTCCTAAGCTCACCCTGCGTCTGTGCGCACATGAAACGTCTGCTCTATGATTTCATCTCTGCTCTTGGTTATCTTTTCTTCTGCGGTTGGATTATTTTGTACGATAAGTATTTCAAAATTCCCCAACCAATAGAATGCTTGTTGTAGTGTTAAAAAGGAAATTGTCCCGCCCCCATCGTGGGTGTGTTAGCTTCACTGCACAAGCGAAATCTGAATGTGACAAAATCTAAATGTGCCACCAATAAATCCTGCTGTCAAACAGAAACACCACGCTGTCCAATAAAGACGGGGGGAAATCCCACAGATTAGCAATCTCAATCTCTGAAGCCTACAGGTCTCAGATTGTAGGGAATGGCTCTCTGGTACTCTCTTATACTGTAAATATCATGAATGTACAACTTGATATTTCACTTTGTGTGTGGCCAAAAAAGGCTTTTTGAATTGATCTGTTAAACGCGGTGTAAGACGTGTACAGTGTTCTGTACTGCAATGAGGTCATTCTTTTAAGATGGGAAATAATTACAATCTGCTGTGTCATGTAATGATTTAAAACTTGAGTTTTGCTTCCTTGCACAAAAAAGACGTTTGTTTCCTTTTGCATGGATCAACTTTTCGTCTGTCTGTGCCTTTTCAAGGACTTTTTTCAGGAAGACGTTGCTATAGATTTCCACAGGTACGTTTCTATGTCTGTGTCTGACATATTTTCTGGAATTTCTTGAAATGTTGTAATTATATAGTGATAATTTGTATTCACGTGCCACTCACCACTGTTTTTTCAGATTGACAAAAGGAGATTTTATACAGTTTTATCATGAGAGAGCTTGTGATTGCTTTAGGTGTGTTCACATTAGAAAAGCACTATAGCACACTGCTTTGTACGGTACGCAAAACCAGTTAAGCAAATTTGGAATATTTTATCAAGAATATTTTTGAATGCAATGGGGGACTATTTGTTTAATGTCTCAGTTTTCGTGTTAGTCACGAAAAGTCCATTGCTTTTCAATTTGTTTTTAAATTGGCCTTTTATATGGTTGTAAATCGTCTTCCTCACTTAAGCTAAATGTTGAGCATTATGAGCAATATGAACTTCATTTCCACCAGCTGAATTTTGTCCTGTTTTTGCCTCACAAATATATAGCTGCTCGTGCCAATCTAGATTTAAACAGAAAAAGAAAATAAAAACAGAAAAAACCGTACATTGATCTTTAATTATTAGGGCTGTCCAATGCAATGTTATCACTAAGTGGCAATAAAAATGGCTTTAGCAGTGATGCTGGCTCATCAAACGTCATCATTTTTAACTTTTTTTTGTCCTCATAATAAACAACAATTTCTAAAAGATAAATCCATTTATTCTGTTTTGTCTGTGAATGCTGCTGCTCTCTTCTTAACCATCACAGTGATGAAACAGTTTTTCTGTAAATAAAAACATTCACTACCTTGAAAATGATATGTTTATCTATTTCAGTGTTGTCTCAAATATCCAGGCAAACAAGTAAACATATGATTGCACGTTAGTTGAATTAATACCGCAGTCTGAGTAAGCCAAAACGTGCCAGGTCGTGCTTCACTGTGTTTTCAGTGAGAGAACGTTTGAGAGACAGCAGGATGGCATCATGAGCAGATTTTGCATCATGTAACTCTCTTTAGAAATCATTTGACCGATGTATGATGATATGAAGACGACATGCAAAAAGTAAAAACAAGACAGTGATGAACCTGCTGTAGTTGATTGCTTTGTGCATATTGAAGTCTGCTACTTATCAGTGGTGATGGAACTTCTCAAAGCATTGAACTGCAGAGGGATTTTTTTTCCAGCACCTTTTGGGGTCCTCTTGAAACTTTTCTGATATCTTTTTCTGCAATTTGCTGAGAGTTTCTGTATTTGCATGTGTTGTGACTTTCTTGCAGCTCATGTGTCCTCAAATTGATGTTTCCTTATAAGTTGTTTCCTTATATTGCATCCATTTTTTTCTACTTGCTTGTTTTTTCCTCATTTGCACCTGTTTTTCCCTATTTGCATGCGTCTGATCATTTGTAGTGCATTGAGCTCTCTCGGCCACCGTAGGTTTTTGAAAAACCGAACAACCCGGCAAACATGGAACCGACATGGCCTGTATTTGGTGGAATGGCGCCCCCCAGCGGCACGTGTCCCTCCTGCTCCCCGCCGCCCCCTCAGTGCGTGTGGGTCTCTGCTGCTGCTGCTGCTGAGCTCCAGGACTCTCCCAGGTAAGAGGTCAGCGGGTCGGACCGGAGAACACCAGCTCCGGGATTCAGCCTCCACTTGTTGGATTGGTTTCAGTAATCGGTTTAAATATTTCTCCATGGCAACCGCGTTCACGCACAGGCGCAGCAGCAGCAGCGGACACGACCACAGCTGCCAATCAGCAGGCTAGCTGCTGGACACGGTAGCAGGTGGCTAAGCTAACAGGTGGCACACAGGAGAAAACTGACTTCACAAAGTTTACCTGCTGTTAATGAATCCAGTGTACTCGTCCAACACAAAACTTTCTACACGTTGTATTACAATTGATTGGACATCAAGGAGTAAGGAGGTTCCGCCTCTTTTATAAAAACACACTACACATGGTGTACTAATGATTTGATCACACACACAAAGTGATGAAGCAGTCAAATCTTGCTAATGTAAAGTGGCCCACTTTAAATGGGATCGTGGCTCACTTTATAAATGACATGATTTATGATAATGATTATGTTTTAAAATGTTTATATTTCTGTCATTGGCATCAATCAAATGTGCAAAACCAAATTGAATTATTCCTCCTAAAGACGTGAATCCTTGAAATGGGTTATACACTTATAGAAAGGTATTGTTTTTCTAGTTATAAAATATAAACCAGGCCCTATAATTTGCTGAAACCTTCCAGGTCATGTATTGTGTCTTCCATTTAACTCTATTGTATTCTTTTGTGAACCAAACACCAGTGAAAGATAAAGTTGTTGATCAACAGTGATCAAATGTTACTCAAACATGTGATCTGAGGATTAAAACATGTTAGGTGCTTTTGTGGGATAGTATGTGGAAATGATTTGAAACACATTCATCATTATAAGGTAACCTGATCTTTTATAGCTCTAATTTTTAAAGATCCTCATATCACAGGATTCAAACTTTAGATGTTGTGTGTTAAGTCAAGCTATCCATATACAACTGCTCATTCAAACTAAAATATAGGTTTGTGAACCAGACTTTTGTCCCTCAATATAAAAGAGATTTAAGTATCTTGGATAAGTTCAGAATATCATGAGCCTATTTTCTAGCCATCAGTTTTAATTGTTTCAACTTCTTTACTGAGAAATCCCCACATTTGACCACAATACCCAGTTTTTAAACTTTCTTTCATGCAGCTTTTATATCAAACCGTCTGTCTGTACACTACAGGTGGTGCGATGCCTCAGATTGATGTGAACGTCAAGGGTAGAAGAGGAGGAACAAGTCACAACCACTGGAAAGCAAATGGTCTGGTCAATGGTCATGCCCCAGTCACAAGTATTGTTAATGGAACCGCCTCTCATAATGGCTGCCAAGCTTCTGCCACTAAGAACAGTGAGAGCAAACCAGCTGGCATCCTGAATGGTACCAAACCCCAACACATGGTTAATGGTTTTAGGAACCACGGGCACAGACGCAAGTGTACTAAAGCAGCCCCCCCGAGGACGCTCGGGAAACGAGGAGGTGCTATATCTGCTGTGAGTGATGCCTCCGCTGGGGTCGGCAGCAGAGACATTTCAAATGGTGTCTCAGTCAATGGAGCCGCCAGTCTAGACTTCGTAGCTTTGCTTGGTAATTGTGAGCAAACTGAACCAGGGCCCAGCCTGTCGGCCTCAGCAGCAGCAGTGAAGGACCAGAGGAGAAGGAATAGGATCAGACGTAAGAAAAGGTGAGTCACCTGATTGGTTTGTGATACGGCCAAAATGCTCATTAAGTCATTATTATTAATTTCTCCCCTATATAAGTTCAACCTGAGCCTTTATGACGACATATTGACAGGATGTGGCATAGTATAAAAAAATACCTCATTGTCTCCTCCCCTTTGATGGACCTGCTAACTTGGATGCAGTTTTAATTTGGGACTTACAAGAGTCAGAGATGTTCTGATGTCATTTTTCTATCCCGCTAAATCTCTGTTACCTGGACTTTGCACATTGGCCGATATCGAGTACTCATCCGATACCAGTGCATTAAAATATATATATATATATCAACTGTTATTTTTCCTGCAGGCGACGAACCATGTATGGAAGTGATGATTGCTATCATTGTTGAATGGTGTGGCTCAGGTTAAACAAATACATGCAAATTGCCTACAAACTACTACGTCTCCACCATCAATAATGATATGGGTCAAGACTTGCCAATCTGATAAAGCATGCCCATCGCAAAGACCAAGTTTGTCTCATGGTAACATTTTTAAGCCGAACAGTCAACTTTTACAGACACCCTAGAGTCGTCTCTTTGCCGCCAGAAGAGGACTGGGAGAGCGAGATCCGAGACGTCACAGTCACTGGCTGGGAAGAGATGTGCTTCGGGCGCAGCCCCTATGGTAGAATGTCTCCCTTCACAACTTATATCACAATATGCTTTATTTAATTTTTTTTCTATAAGAGAAGTTTAAGGTAGTGCAGATGTTTATCTGGAGTGTTGTGCCTCCTCCAGGTCCAGAGGATGTGCTTCATTTCGCTTTGCGGGATCTGACACTAAAGCAAAGAGACCCAGTCGACCTGCATCTGACGGCCAGCTACACTCCGGCCAAACGCCACCTACTTCCTCTCAAGATGTCCTGGTTCTCCACTCCCCATGAGCCAGGCCAGTTTGAAGACGCTGACGAGTAAGCCTAACATTTTTTGTCAAGATAGAGGAGTGCGTAAGTGCTCACTTGAAAATCAACTGTTGGCCTTTTTAGTTAGCTTAAATTTTTCTAGTCGTAGCGCCCATCCCAAGAATGTTTGTTCAGTCGTTATCTTTCTTATTTGCTCTAATCTTACACAATTGATGAAGCAATTCAATTTAAAACTTTAGGTTAGTATCTATGAAAAATCCAATTGTTGAATGCTATTGGAGGACGGAGTCTGGGTTGAAATCAAGTTGTTTTTTATCATTGGTTCTATTTTATATTCAGATTTTATATTTCTTTTAAATATCTGCTAGATTAATATCTGTTAGGCTTCTGTGATCTTAAGGAATGATTTTAGTTAATGTCACACTTCGGTGACTGTTGTCAGGAATGCATTTGCTGTTGAATTTCATAGCTCCATCATTTTGCTCGACTTTTAAGAACTAAAATACTAGTCTATCTTTTAAGTTTTTGTGTTTGAACGCACCTGAATTGGAAACACAGTTCTTGTTCATTAGTTAAGCGGTTATGCATTCAATGGTATTGTTTATTTATTGCACATGTTCACAAGAAACACATGAAGAAGAAGAATCTTATTTAAGGACAGTCAACTTTACCAAGAAATGATGGATTGATTCTGTAACAGCGACAAATCATTATCTGTCTGTTTAGATCTTCTTTTTCATAACAACAATAAATCCATTTTGATTTCTAACTTGTGCTCAACCCTTTGCATGAATATTTCCACACCTGAAGATGAGGTTCAACCCTGCAGCTGGGCGAGTTGGCCCACCTCTGCTTTTCATCTATTCATCCCATTTAGCTACATTAATAATAATGATAAAACATTTTAAGTTTACTGTATTACAAAAAAAACTGAACGCAAATATATAACAATAACTATTAATATAACATACACATCATAATCACACATTGAAATACAACATACTCGTCTAAATCATTAAAAGCAACTTATAGATTGACTCCTCTTATCTGGTTTGAATAGAACTGACTGGTGTTTTGAAAGGAAGCTTTTCAGACGTGATGACAGTACTTGGCCACTAGATGGAGGAATCGGTGTAAGCCTTGGTTGTCTCTGCTTTCAGTCCACACACCTTGGAGAGTTCATTGGGTTCATTCCCAAGGACTTGGGAGACACAAGCACTTACTTGCATGCTGCTCAGTCCTCATTTCTCTCCGGGGTTTCATTCAGACCGCCAACAAAAGAGCTGACGGAGTCGCAGGCAACTGTTACCAAGCTTATTAGAGTCATCTAATAATGCTAAATCATTCATGTTCACAGACACCGTGTCAATAATAGAGCGAGGTCATAATCTCTGGTGAAATCCACAGCCGTGCAGCCTGATGGAACTCTGTAGTTGAATTTTAAGCAGAGCTCTGAGGGCTTTTTTTCTGTCTCTCTCTCTCAAGCAAAAGTATGCAACAGATCCGTGGCTATCAGAGAGATGAAGTCACTTTTGATGTTCCCCAGCCCTTTGGGAGGATTTCATTGTTGATGTTTAGGGCGAATGTGGCTGCAGGAGCGGCGATAATGGTGTAAAGATGAAGACATAGTGCCTTCTCCTGCTGGTTGCAGTGATTGAACGGTCACTGACATGTCAAAAGTAAGTTTACCATAACACCGTAAGGGAGGGGGTGGGGACAGGCGATGTTCATGTGCCTTATGTGTCTGTGTAGGTTTTCTTTTGGTCAGCCCCCCCCTCCCCACCAGACAAAAGACATACAGGTTAGAGCCGAGTGAACTTTAATGCTTTTCTTTGCCTGTACTCGATGGCCTTGTGTTAGAGTGACGACCTGTCAAGAGTATACCCCGCCTCTCATCCCCCCCCCACCCCCATGCATGCTGGGATAGTTTCCTGGATAAGAATAAGCCCAAAATGTATGGATTCATTTTCATCTGTGTTTGTCTTCATGTGTTTGAAGCATCGGTTTCCAGGAAGCTGACCCATACCGAGTGTCATTGTTCATTTACTGCACCGATGATCATTCCTTGCAAACTTGGCTTCGGCCTAAAGCGAAAATCCGCTCCAAAGCAGAATTCCCATATGCTATTTATTTGATCTTTTCGACAGTTTAATAAATATTTGCGAGCACGAAGAACTCTCCCGAGTCCAGAAACCAGAAAAGTCTTGTTGTGAGATGGAAGCCTTTTAGCTGCTTCTTCGACAGGAAGTGATGCATCGTCACAATCTTCACGTCAACCTGACCTGTTTTGTTTGAAAGTATTAAGAAAAGTATTTGTTATTTTCACAAATGGGCCTGTTTTAAAAGTCCCGTTCAACACCCTCGGCCTCCTCTCAAAGCCCATCTGTTATTCATTGTCATTGGAGCGGCTCACATACTGGTGCACTCTCACTTTTCGCTCTGGAAGCCTCGGCTGCTCCACATTGTCAGATCCTGACTAAACCAGCATTCAGGATCATAAAATGGAGCATTGGCGTTTGCATTCAAGGGATTTCCCTTTATGGCTGCAGTAGCTGTTATAGTCTTGCATTAAAACATTTTGTGGGGTTGGAATAATAGAAATAGAAATAATACATCTCATACATGTTGTAACCTTGTGATTTATTAATGGTCTTATATGACCCAGTGAATCCCCTCACCACATCCTGTGTTGTGGATAAATAAGCAGACATAACGCCTGAGCTGACCAGTCCAACTGCTGCTATGGACTTTATTGCCCACAATGTGGAAAAGTCTTTAGCTCTATAGAAAAACACGGACATGGATTACAAATAAAAAATACAAAAAAAACTGAGCTTGGACTTTATTCACAGACAGTACAGCAGACCCCTTCCAAAAATGTCATGAATACAGTAACCTATATTTCATATTCTAACAATTTAATTGCACTTGGGAGAAAATATTTCTTGACCCACCCAGGTAATATAAGTGCATTAATGGCCAGACTTTGATCGTAACAACGGTTTCTCAAGCTGAGATGACTTTGGGAAATCCGCTCCCGGCCTGTAGCGCCACATTTCTCACATGTGAATCACCACCAGTTCATCTGGTTCCAGTGTGACCAGTCATTTAGCATTCAGCATCGTTATTGATCTGACAACTTAATGGTTTGTTAGCCTGGCACAAGAAGAGACCCAGGAGGAGACAGGAAGAGGGACTGTGGTCAGCTCAACCTCCTGCAGCTAAACCCAGGCAAACACACGCTGCGGTAGTGGATAGACATTTGTCATGAAAATCAGCATCACCCTGACTGTGCGGTCCTATAGAGATGTTTTGTTCTTGTTGAATACGTAGAGGCTGAAGCCAGATGTTTACATACAAGTGATACTCTCCTGTTTATTCATCTTAATGTAAACAAAGCCAATGTAAAGACTAAAACCAAAGATAATTCAATATTAAAAAAAGTAATGTCTCAATTGATTTCTTGATAGTGAGAGTAGGTGGAGATGCATCATCCACCTTTATTTACAGGCTATACTTGAAAGTGCTTGAATCTAATATATAATATTGTTATTAGTAGTGTTAATGGCTTCCTGTGATGTTTTGGGATATGTGTTAAGGTACTGTATCACTTGTTGGCATATTCTTTGTGCAGTTACGTAAATGAGGCAAAAGTATTCATTGCATATATCTCAGATTTACTTTCAGCTAACATAAGTTTAACCCCTAAATGAAAGTCAGTTATTTTAAAGACACTAATATATAAATAACTGCAGAATACACTCAACAAAGGAGCAGTTATTATAACCTCACCCTAATCATAAAAGTTTCCCTGTAACACTAGTCAAAGTAATACAAGCTAAGCTATGATGCAGAACCATCATGTTACAAAGTCCTGTAGTTAAAGTATTAGGTTATTATTATTAGTTCACCATGAGGATGAATAAGTTCCCTCACTTCCTTCCACACAAGCAGCATGTAATACAGTATGTGCTGTATCAATAGGATCCTGTAAATGACCTCCCACAGTGTGTGATAAATCCTCCAACCGGTTCAGACAGGCAGACTTCTTTATTCTCTTCTGTGACTCACCTCCAGTCGGGGCCTTTTCATCTCTCCTCAGCGTGTCCGGTCATTTTCTGCGCCTTCTCTCGATTGATCTTATAATGGCATGTTGGCAAGTACAGGAGGATGCCTGTGGGCAGCTAACCACAGCCAGAGCTAACCAGTACAAAAACATAAATTGGCTGTTTTGGGGAGCAGAGATTCCAGTAAATTAGAACAATTATCTGCAGTCCACTCGTGAAAATTGGTAAAAGATGGAAACTACAAGGCCCCTTTGGAAAATCGGCCTCAGTCGGGCTAGGTCAGTGCCAGTGTTATTTAATTTGAGATTTTATTTTTTTTCCCCTTTTTTTGGCAACATTAAATTTAATGGCTCCTTGGCATTTTAGATTCCCTCCACTTCCTGGAAATGGTGAATAGTGTTTAATGGCTTGTTTTAAGCCGTGAGGTTGAGAGCATGTTGATTTCTCTGAGATTCTGTGAAGTCAAAGTGTATCGCTCCCAAAGAAGAAGGTTCATGGTTTCCTGTCATTGTGACTTGACCCAGTAGGAAGACAGCCAGAGGATAAAGATGTGGGTGATGGACCACTGAGGGGGGAAAAAGCATATTGCCTGTGGAAAGAGTTGGCAGTCGGCCACTGTAAAGGTTACAATAGCCTGAGGACCGCGTTCACTGTTTCCTAACTTTGTGATGAGAGGAAAAGGTCGTGCAATGATCCAACAGTCTCATCCATCTTAGCTTGTCGCATACTAAATCAACTCACTGCCTTAACATCCAATAACAATATTCCTTTTTGTATTTTCAAATCCTGTGGCGCTGTAATCAAGATTTAACATATTATATATGTTTTGTTGTAAGCTGTTCTGAGAGAAGCCATTGCCACATCTGGTGAACAGAAGAAGGGCAACGCATTTCGCTGAGTCAGAGGGATTGGAATTGGAGGCGTTTGCCTGGAGTCAAATCTTCACCATATGGTGAAACTGGAGCGCTGCAACCCTGGCTCTGGTAAACCTGCTTCCTGTGTGTCACTCTCCTGCTATTCTAGGACATCCTTGTTGTAGCACGATGTTTTTTATTAGGGTACAGTAGAGGAAATACATGCAGTGTGTTTTAACACAAATTCCCTCCTGATTCGAATTATAGCAACATATTTCTGCTTTGCGGCAGCCGCAGTCAGGCTGGTATAAAGAAACCGTCGCAACTGTGTCTAATTTTAGGAATTGAATCATGATATTAAAAAGCACAATATGTCTGGATAATTCCTCAGGGTTACGGGTCCATTGTATGCTGAAGAGAATAATATTTAAGAGTTTGTGTGGATGTTTTTTTCTTCCTTTGCAAACAAAGTGGGCTTGGTTTGAACAGCCTGAGGTTAGTTCTGCTCTGGTTTAGACTTGCATGTGCTCTTGTCGTGCCCTCCTCTGCAGCATACAAGTTACAATCTCTTTTCCAACTGTAAAATGCAGCTCTTCTTCAACATCTTACAAGACCAGTCTATAAAATTTGGAAAAACTGGACAGTTTTTGAGATTAAAAGAAAATGATTATTGCTTTTTTGTAAGTAGGAGAATGACTAATTATTCATCACAAACATTAAATCACAATTATTAATTCTGCTGTTATAGAAGCACAAGCTGCAACCATGAGACTTTTGGCATTTTTGCTTGAAGATAACAAAAAATTAGTGAAATTGTAATTGTTTTAACATTCCAGCTGAGAGCTAAAACTGTCTCAGCCTTATTGAATCCTCCCAGTGTTCTTATTATCTTAAGCCAGGTTTTCAGTGGAGACTTCTTCTGGATGGAGCACCCAGTAATTAAAGGGTTATTAGTTGCCATGCAGGCATCATTTACAGCCTGCAGTACTGTGCCAGGCCCAGACAGAGGCAGTGTTTATCAGCCATGCAATTACTGACCCTCTGGCCTGTTGGGATGCTGGGCTCGTAGCTCGGCTGGCTGCTGTGCACCGGCCTGTGACGACCTGCATGTCTGGCTGCTCTGCCTACCTGTCTGCCTCCTACTTGCCTGCCTTCATCCGGCTTCCTACCTGTTTGGTGTCCTCTGACTGAGTGCCTCTCACTCTGCTACTCAGACCACTTGCCTGGCTGCGTCTCTGGCCGCCTGCCATCCAGATGCATCTCTCCTGCCTGTCAGTCTTGCAGCAGTAGCCGGCGGCTGTCACTCTCTGCTGAAATCTCTGGGCGTCTTTTGTCTGCCCCCCTACCCACTCGCCTGTCTGGCTTCCTAGTCGAGGGGCGGCTGGATGGGTGCTGGATAACAAGCACCCCGCAGACCCACCGCTCACATACAAGACCGGAGACGGGGAGGGTGAGAGAAAAGAGGGAGGAGGGCGCTGTGACTGATGAAAGGAGAGATAAATGGAGAAAAGAGACAGACAGAGGAGAGGGATAGGGAGGGAGCACACACAGCGAGAGAAGGTGTGGAGATAGGGTGAGAGGAGGGGATGGAAGGAAGACGTGGAGATACAGAGGAACAGAGAGAGACGATTTTATTTTCATATTGAAATTGTCAAGCAAAAAAATTAACAATTCAATGTATATTGTAGCTTATAGAATTGTGATGGGCATTTTCCACATTTCTAGATCTAAACAAGTATTTGATAAATAATTAATCTAAAGATTAATTGAGGGCAAAAATAATAGTTCAGTTTATCATAACCCCATGGGGTTAGGGTTAAATTATTCTGAATTAGTAAATTTTTTTAATTTATTTGGCAAATACTTTTATTAAGAAATTTATAGAATGATACAGTTTAATTTCATGATTTGCTAGTGTCCTTGGCCCATTTGATAATTAGAAAATGTGTCAGTTTGGAGCGAAACCAGTTGAAATTGTCAACTTTGAATTCAGATGATAGGGCTTTGTCGGTTGAATAGTGCTGGAATTGTTGCGATTGCATTCCTAATTGTAAGTAGTTTATTTGATGTTTTTTATTTTAATATCATTGTAAATTGAATATATTTGTGTTTTTCAATGCTAATGAACCAAAAAAACACCAATTTGAAAATTTAACTTTGGGCTCAAAGAATTGAAATAGACTTTTCAATATGACCAGATCCAAACGAAGTAATTGATTAAAACAGATTTATAGATTAATTCATGGTGAAAATAATTCCGAGTTGATTTTCATGTCCAGTTCAATATGTGAGATGCAGCACAGAGAGTCTTTTAAATGCGTCCATCGGTTCAATCATCATACAGTTTTTTTCAGTGTGGAGTGATTGCTGGTGGCATTAGCCTCCATGCTGTTTGCTGAGCTTGTAATTATGTCTCTGTGTGTGTCTGTGTGTGTGTGTATGACAGAGTTGAAACGGAAGAGAGGAGGGTGGGGGGGGTTCTATCAGCCTCTTTGTGTGACTTTGATCAGCAGGGCTGAACCCAGAATCCTCATTCTCCACATTACTCTGTGGAGCGATAAGAGGAGTAGTAGCTTGCCAACGTACACCTCCCACACCTATTTATACAATTCACAAAAACACACACACACACACACACACAGAGAGTCCTGAACACCATACATCACTGAGGAATCTGCCCTTTTAAAGATGAATTACATTCACTTCCCCTGTCTCAGTCTGCCTCTCCCTATTTTCTCCTGCCCTCCTTCCTCCCTCTTCTCTCCCGGCGCATGTGTTGTCTTTCCATGCCTTTTGTAGCTGTGGTCAGCGGAGCCATCTTTGCAGCTGTATCCACAGTCATAAGTAACTTTCCGAAAGGGGAAGGCCCGTCCAACAGCACATAACAAAGGAATGTGACCTGACTGTCACAGCTGATAGAGATATCGGCAGGCTTGCGTCTTAATTTGCTCTCCAGCTATAGCTGCTGGTGGAGCTCAGCTGTTTCCTCCTTTATTACATGATCTGATAATTGCCTTGTTAGACAAGCCTGTAATTATACAATGTTTAGTTTTTATCTGCCATGGAAAACACGTCTTGACTCCTGCTCTAAAGTGGAGGAGATTAGTGACTGAAACCTGCGCTTCAATCTGTTCTTGGTGATCTGCTGTTTTGCAGACGCTGACACTTTCTCCTAAATCTGTCATGTCATCCATAAACTTTAACATCAGTGGCTGTGGGCACACGACCAAACATGCTAATTTCAGGGGGCCCCTTCATTCGGGCTGACATGTAGAGTAGTTAAACCAATGTTGTGATTTTGTTTCAGGGTAATAATGATTACTTTAATAGCTTAACTAGTTGGACACACCATATTCTTTGGAAGTCTGTATTTTGTGGAGCACTTTGTAACCTTGTTTAGATAAGTACTATGTAAATAAAGATGTTATTATTACAATCTCATGAAATGGGATTTTTTTTTGCAGGTTAGGTTTCCTGAGTTAGTGTGAGTATGGACGGAACAAATTAAAAATGTAAATGTAAAGTCGAATTATAAATTAGTTGGTTGGCAGGAAATTAATCAGCCGCTATTTTGATAATTGATTTTTCGTTTGAGACACTTTTTTAATTAAAATCTCAATACAACTTGGTCTGACAAAATGACATCATTGCTGCCTTTAGAAAGCATTACAAGCACTTATCACAATTTTCATTTTATAATAAAGCGTACGATTAAGATGATAAATGAAAAATATTCTCCTGTATTAATGAAAAGTATAAATTGTCATTTGAGTTTTTAAGGTTCCAAAAGAATCATCAATTAATCAGGACAATAATTGAAAGACTGATCAGAAGTGAAAAGAAATTGCTAATTGCTTTATTTCAGATTTATATTTTTTTTACAGTAATGTAAAGCTTGGCAGATCAAATCAGATTGTTCTTACGCTTGGTTTTCAATCACCAAATGTGACCTGAGGAGTCGGGACAGGATTTCCTCGGTGGTTTCCTCAGGTGATGCTCAACATTCATGTCTCTTTATTCACATTAGAACTGGGTCTCATTCATTCTCTGCATGTGGTGAATGAATCACTTTGCTATACATCACCAGATAAAGAGGAAAGCGATCCCCCTGTATACCAATTAACCCGGCCATGTTCTGTCGTGATCCCTGTCTGAGACCTCTCTTAGCCCGATGCATTGACATAGAACAGAGCTGTCTGCCGTTGATTTCCCTTTTTCTTTGGCACAGCGTTGGCAGAAAAGTGGGCATCTGGTGGAATGGCACCTCTGTGCCTGTGGCGGTGTAACCTGGCACCGGCTGCAGAGAGATGGCAGCGTCGCAGGCAGACAAACAGAGGGAGCGGGCAATGTATCCAGGACAAGCAAGGTCGGCGGCAGGTTGATTGAGTGCTCGTAGGTGTGGGTGACCTCCTTCGCTTCCCCTCAGTGGCAGAACGGAGAGGAGAGGTTGTATCGCTGCTGTCTGTCCCACTTTCTCTCCCCTGTCTCTCTGTCTCTCCATCTCTGTTCCTGTGTCTACACTCAGACACCTTCTCTGCTCCTGTACACTCACGTATTTACACAGTGCTGTACATATGTGTACTATATATGACTATATGTAACCTCCATACAAACTTATCAGGGCACGGTTCAATTCTCTCTCCTTCTGACTACATTCCTGCATACAGTGTACATATGGACTATACATTGGTGGCTCCACACCACATATAAACACCTTGGACTTTGACCGTCACCACTATATAGCATCGAAGCAACGCCCTATAATGTCTATCCTATGTTAAGTTGAGGCGTTTGTCTGTCACCTAATTCATCTCAGCCACCTCCATCTTTTGTACAGGCCATATTATTACTGTATATTAGCACAGCCATGATGGTCGCAGAGCATTGATCACACTTAAACCCTGTCCCAGGAGAGCAGGTTGTTGAGTCAGCTGGTGTACGTGTCCTTGTGTGTCGAACGGCTCCACCACTGAAATGTAACAGGCAGGTTTTAAAACCTGGCCGTCATGTGCAAATGTGAAAAGCACAGCACAGCAGGGCAGATCTGTGGAGGACAGAGAGCGAGTGCAAGGTGATAATTTAACAGAACAGTGCGGGAGTAGACTTATTTGCCTTCGTGCCGAGAGTTAGACGAGAAGGTTGTGATAACTCTCATGTCTGTATATTAGATATCAAGATCCAGCGGTCAGTAAGCTGGGCTTAGCGTAATGGGGTTGCTCCCTCGAGGGGGGATTGATGACACTGGGGGGGGGGTCATGGATGACCAGGGGGAAAATACTCAAGTCAAATTAAGTTGAGTGAATTTGATTCCTGTGGGGAAATAAATAAACAGCAGTTTGCTGATTCTATTGTGATGCATTTACATTTATCTCTCTAAATAAACTTGGATGCAATTTTATTATTCGTTAATGACCATGATAAATGTCATATTACATGACAAGAATGATTAAAAAAATTCAGGGTTGGGGGGAGTAACTCTGCACCTCAGCCATAGACCAGAGGCTTTTTGTCATAGTCTTGTCCACTGGCACAAAAATAAACTTGGACTTAAACTGGTTTGATTTTGGTGGTTGATGGTCAAAGGTTAAAGCTCATGGTGACAACATGAGTCAAAGTTGAGGGCGTACAATCAGAAGGCAGGTAGATTTAGTTTGGCACATGCCAGAACATTTTTGATAGCCCCTGCATAGCATTAAGTTTGGAAGCCAGGGGAAACTATTAATAATCAACACATTCCATCTTGTTAGTTTAAAAAAGACAAAACAAGTTTTTACCATGTTTTTACCATGTTTTTAGATTTTCATCCTCTGGTTTTGTTCTTCAACCTTTCAGTTTTGTTGCTGTCTCGTTTCACAGATCTCTCTCGTCCTTCCTCCAGCCTTCAGGCCCTTGAACGAGCCTTTAAAACTCCCACGCTTACACCTTGCTGGCCTCTTTTGCTGTGCAAGTTTGTTTTGCTTGTCTCATCTCTTCAAGTTGAACCTCACAATGCAATTTAGTAGCAAAACGGTGTGTGTGTTCATCATCGTCAGCTGGATGTGCGTTACATTTCTTGCTCCTTCTCCGCTGTCACACAGTGCTACGATAGAGGTCCATGCTTTGGAATCTAGTGGTCCGGATGTTTCTAACAGGTGACCTTAGACACCATGTATCTATGTCTGCTGAGACATGTGCCTGGGATGATGTGTGTCCATGTGGGTGTGAGTTTGTGTGCGTGTTGGCAGCGAGTGCTGCATCCTCTGGGGGGTCATTTAGGGCTCACTGTAAACAGATCTTCGTGGGCATCAGCAAATCCCCCTGGCTGGACCATGTGCTCTTTACCATTCTGTCATTTTCTCTTTCTCACACACACACACAAACGCACACTCAGGCAGGCACATTAACACTCCCACTCATGCATTCACACATATTCCTTATCTGTTGACCAGAGCTTTCAGCTTCTCCCCCTCTCTCTCTCTTTCTTCTTCTCTGCACTTTCTTGCACAGTCTCTCTCTACCCTTCTCCCTGACAGTGGGGCCTCCCGCTTGTTTTACCGTTTCCAGGAAGCGGGTAAAACCAGTCTTGAGTTTCCCTCCCCTCCGCTGCGAGCTTCCAGGTGGAGAAAATAGACTCCGCTGTCACCCTTCTCCAAATCGGTCCCCACGTTGGAGTGGAAAACAAACAGTGGAGCTGCCTGACGGGTCCAGGGGGACATGAGAACCTGCAGGAGTGTTTGAACTAATCTCATGATGAGAAAATGAACAGTTGTTCCTCAAAGCTGCCCTGCTGCGTTTTACCTGCTTCCCTCTATCCCGTCCTTTTTATTCATTTGTCATTTCTTCCACCTCCTACCTTTTGCCCAATTAATTCAGCCACCAGGACTTGAGTGTGTTAAATGTTTATAGATATGAGATTTTGGAAAATAATATGGCAGCCAACTCCTGTTTTCCTTGTAATGATATAGCTGCTGGCGCCTCTGAAAGAATGAAAGTCACACATCCTCCGCGTGAGCTGTGAACCGAGCTTCTTCTTCTGTTAGGGTATGTGTGGCCTCCCCAGTAAAGCAGTTGCTCCTCCCTGGGTTTGCAAAAAAATTCATTAAAAAAGATTGATAGCCAGCTCCACTCTGCAGTGGTGTAAACATAACATGACACACGGGTGACACAAATGCAGTAAACAAACCTGTCACCTGCCCGACGTGCTGCTCTTAAACCAGACACACTGAGGCGGCACCTTATTTTTACACAGCGATGCTAACAAAGCTCTCCATGCCAACTAGGTGTTAACTGCAAGAGTGACAAAAAAACATGCATTTATATCACAAACAGTGACGCACACGCTTTGGAGGGTTTGGTCCAAGTGTTTTTTTTGCTTTTCAATGTGTCGACTTAATAGTGTCTGCTACAACAATATAAACTCTTATGTTGAAAACTATATTAAGATGCGATGATTCCCAGAAGGAAGGCGATGGTCCTACTTCGCTTCTTAGAAACAACAATTAATCATGGTCCTTAAAGCCACAACCTGTGCTCCCACTACAGAGTGAAGCTGGGCGGCTGCCAGCATTACAAGCAGGACTTACATTAGCACTATTATAAAGCAGTCTTAAGAGGGAAAGGACATAATATGACCATAAAGTCCTTTAAAGGAGCCACGTGTTTACATACAAGTATATAATTTTGAGCATTGATAATTTTAGGTGATCAGACACACACACACACACACACGCATACACACACACACACACACACACACACAGTCACATCCATATCAATGCTACACTTAGGCTACACTATGATGACCAGTAAGTAGAAAAGGACAGATCTTATTCCTAAACTTCAATCCAATGGCAAAGCAAGGCAGGTTTATTTATTTCGGACAATTCAGTCTCAGGGTAATCTAATAATAATCTGACAATAGAGACATCAAAAATAATAAAGACAAAACATGACAAAGACAACATTTAAAAATTATATTTAAAAGAAATAAAGACAATCCAATTCAAACATCTTAACACAGACAGAATAATTGAAAAAATTAATTTAATCAATAAGAAGTGACAAAAATAATAGTACATAAAATTAAATCATATAGTTGCTTTAAAAGACAATGAAATCACGAGATAAACAAAGAACTGTCATTCTTTATGACTTAAAGTGGTTGTGTTGATTATTAGCACCTTAGTGGTTGTGTTGATTATAAGTTAATCAAAGATACATTTACGAGATTGAGACCATTTAGTCCTTTATAGACAAGTTATATCATTTAGAAATCAGTCCTTTTAACTTGTGGTGATCTGAGGAACGCTGTTACTCAAGAGGGCTGTGTCTGTATGGATGATTTTTTTCTTCTTACACCTATAAAGACACTTAAAATACTTAACCATGCCGAAGATAAACACATGAGCTAGTTTTTTTGGTGTCTTGTTAAGACAGAAATCATTTCATTCTTGCTGTGGTTTTAAGGTGCTACTAGGCTGATTCTGTAATTACTTTTTTGTCACTGTTTAGGTTTGAGTCTGTTCAAAAACTTTCTTCCACTTTTTTTATTTGTTCAATGCACTTAATCAGTGAATGTAAGAAACCATAGAGAGGTGGGTGTCATCTGCATAATTATCTGCAAAACTCATTAATCGACTATTAATTATTAACCAACAATATTAAATGCTCTATTAAGGATAGATACCTGTCTGTGAGACACTCAAAAAAGCCAATACAACATGTTTTATTAGAGATTTCTTTTTAGATGTGCAGAAAGCAGAATCATCAATAGAATTTTAGGATTCACAAAACATCACTCACCTGAAGCTGCTGTAAAACAAAATAAAACAGCACCACAGAGTGTCATAATTACCAATCGACAAAGACACACTTTGTCAGTATCAAATGGTCTGTGTGCATAAAAAAGGTTTGAAGCCTTACGTTGTTTCTTGCTGAAGCTTCCAGAATAGATTTGAAAAAACAAGATGTTTATTGAGTGCTTCATGGCCCCTTGAAAAAGTCCTGGCTAAAGAGAACTATTGATTCTCTGTAGCAGATTTGCGTTCTTGCGACTTTAAAGGAGCTTGTAGGCAGAGTTGCACGGGAGACGATAAGAGGCCTGAGGTGTCGAACAATTTCTGTCAAGGCTGCATCATCTATTCTAGGGGTTGAAAATGTGCCAAATTATTGTGTTGAGGCACTGACAACATGGACAAACCCTTTTCTTAATCTACAAATATAATCTGTAAGAAAGACTGGATAACAGTTCAGAAGGGATGGAGGAGTGAGGTGTGCAGTAATGATCAGAAGTTGGCAACATCACTGCAGCCTCAGAAATGTGTTGTCTTTTGGAAATAGATCTAAAATATGTCCCTTATTATGTGTTGAACATAGGCTACAAAGAATTGTAGACCACTTGTTCTCATTGATTTTTTTTTAGACTTTATTGAAAGGGTTCTTGTCAGGCTGCCAGGCAAAGAAAACAACAGATTATATGAAAGTCCCTCTAAACTTTTCACACAACAGCTTTCTGCCATTTTGGCAGGTCTCTCAGTGAGCAGCGCTCTGGCACGTCTCCCTCATTTGTGTGTGATAGTTGTTTGCTGAGTTTCAGGAAGGCTCACATTGCCAGCAGGCCTGAAACAATAGAGCACGGTTTTCTCAGCCTGTTGCTGCTCGGTGTAGGCCCTCGCCTGCGAGAGCGAGAGGGAAACTCTCGACTTGCCACCTCCTGCTCCTCCTCCTTCCCTCCCTTCCTCTTCTCCACCTCCTCCTCCTTCTCTTTCTCCTCCTCCTCCTCCTCCTCCCTCTAGCTCCCCTCTCTGATGACTCAGAGAAATGTGCTTGGCGTGGCTCCCGATGCCAAAGCGCAAACCAAAAGTCGGATGAAAACTGAGCGAAATTAACAGAAGAGTCCTTCATGAGAATTTGGCTGGATTAAGGCGGTAAACTTTCTCAGATGCACCGGGTTAATAGATGCAGTAGAAGAGAAAGATTTGTTGAAGATGGACCAAACGGGTTCATGATGGTAACTTATTCATGCCTGTTTGTGTGCTGGTTGTTGGAGCCGGTGGAGGGCAGCCAGTCGCTGCCAAGCTCAGTTGCAAACATCGATGCTCTGTTTCCAGGCTGACACAAATCTGCTGATAAGAAATAAGTGTTTAGCGCTTAGTCATTACGGCTGTTTTCAATAAGACAGATAACATTAGTGCCTTGCTGACACTGCGATGTCTGTGTTTTCAAGGATCTATTTTCCTCACCCTGAGCTTTAAAAAGATACCAAAGAAAGATGTTTTATATATTTTTATCTCAAAGTGCCTCTTGTTTTTCTGTCTCCTTATCAGTTGTATGTTTGTATCCCATTTTGTAGGTTTATTTTATAAGTTATCAAAGAGTTGACTGGAGCTTTAAACTAATGTAACATAATTACTCTCATATTACTAAATGTATTATGTGTGAATAAAGACTTGTGCAGCAACTAAATAACATAATACGCTCCAAACAAGTTAGTAATGTCAATAAAGACACAAATGGCCGAACAATAGAAATTGGTAAATGTTAAAACCATTTCAGCAGAATCATTTTAAACCTAGAAACTTATAAATCATGCAAATCCAGCCTGTGGAGCAGATTTTTTAAATTCATTTTCTCAAGTAAAACATTCTCCTTATATGTAAATCTCCCTCAGGATCAATTAATCGAGTATTACATTTATGAAATTAATCATGTTTGATAAAACATTAAAATCAAATTAGTCCCAAAGTTGTGCTTAACAGTCATGTAAATCTTTTACTGGTAAAATTGTTGAGTTTCATTAATAATTTCTTCTCAACATTGAATAAGATTTTTACTGTATCGTCTTACTGTTTGGATAATATTTGTAATTTTTTTTCATAGATCTTGATCTGTTCAACATGTACAGACATGCAAACCAAAGCTGGGATAGAAACTTGACTCGTCACTGTTCTTTCATGAGAAGGATGCCACCTACTGAGAATAATCCCTCACTAAGTTGAGGAAATATTCTTTCTTTTTATTCTTCATAATGTTTTATGGCAGCGAGAAGATTAAAACAGGTACATATGTATTCAGTATGTTTGGATCCAATTATAGTAGAATTTAACACAATCAAACTATTTTTTTTGTAGTTTAAATTTGTGTTGTAAGCTAAACAAAATTGAATAATTATAATATTGAAGGATGAGTAAATCAGGATTTAAAGTGTAGAACCTTATTCAAAAAACATGTACACATGCATTATACATTGTCCTTAATTAAATAAAATAATGAATAATATGTGTATGGCAATTCTAGTGCAACGTTGGCAAATATTTAAGAACACTAGAGCCCTGAGATCTTTCACTGGGACCTGAAGTGGTTTTGCTGAATCACTTACAAAGTGTTTTCTCCATGACTTATCATTCGTGTTGTTTCTTGTCTGACCACTTGGCTTTTCATTCAGGTTTTGTGTGTCACCGTGGCTAATCTGCAGCTCGGGCACACTGAAACTATAGCCGTGGTATGTCTGTCCAGTTGGCCTCACAGACTGTCCCCGGCCAAGTCGCTCCAGGACAGTGTGCCGTCGCTGTGTGTGGTGGTAAACTGTATGTAGCACATCTCCCTAATATAATATACTTTTAGCTGTCAATGAAAGGTATTGTGTCAACTTAACAGACTTCCACTTTTCTCTTCTTCTCGTCTCTTCGTTCCTGCTCATCCTCACTTTTCAAATCATCTATCTCTCTCCGTCTCATCCAAATGTTGTTCCTCAAAAAATTCAGCAGACAAATTTTTTTGTCTTCGTCTCTGGGAAGAACAAATAGTGCTTAACGACTGATCTCTTATGATCTTGTATTTGTCATCTCTGTTTATCTTTCCATTCTTGGTCTGCTTTTTCTTTTCCTTTTATTCATCACCCACCTCTGTAAGCAGGAGAGTTCGCACAGTCCAACCAAATTGCCCCCGATTGTTTCTGTCAGAAATATGAACTCCTTGTCACTTTCAGCAGGTCATCAATTCATAATATTTGACAAAACCTCCAAAAATATAAAATTAGAACGCACTGACACAGATATTTAAATGTGTCGATAATAGCGCAGCAGATTTTCTTGGCGGCTCTTTACAGTGTATTAAGTTTAACTGTTGCCTGTAATATGTTTGGCCAACTACAATAACTGCTCTAAAGCTAGCATTTATTGATGGGCCCCCCCAGGGCTTGAATGCCAGCCTTGCAAAGTCCCTTCCATGTGAAAACATCTGCTTTGTGCTCTGATCTGAAGTTTCACCCTCCAGATCACATATCTACCCTCTGTACTGATCTTAATAGCGAGAGCCTGTGGCCATCTGATTCACACTGATAAATTACCACAGAGACGCTATCACAAGTCCTCTCTACACAGAGATGCAGCTATATTCCTGTTAAGAATACCCCTCTTTATGCTCCATTTGGTTTTGCACACTAAATCAAATGAGGCGGCATATTGTCGCCCCAGTGTGTGATTTTTAGTTAGCGTGCCGATTTTTCCAGGGTCAGAAATGTCACTGTCTTGTCCTGCTGTTCATTGGTCTCTTTCACACTCAGTGACGATCCCCATCCAGCACAAAGACGGTAAAACATCCCCCCCCCACCCCCACCCCCCTAGTTCATTTTCACACATTTCATACAGACCGGGAAAGACAAAATAAGCCTTAAACATGCAATGTAAAACGGGATACTTTTAGTCTCTCCTACAAAGGGAAAGCACCCACACACACACACACACACACACACACAGTCTTGCTGACCAAATGGCTTGTGCAACACTGGTGATGAATCTGTTAAAAGGAAAGAGCATGATTGCCTCTGTATCTGTTTACTTAGCACCACTGGGTGCACGCTCTATATATATGTGTGTGTGTGTGTGTGTGTGTGTGTGACAGAAGTAGATCTTGAGCTTGAATGTGCTTGTTGCACAGAAAACTTTTATGATGAACCTGATTTGGCCATTTTTTTGTATCTATGCGCATTAATTAACATGATTTATATCTAATGCAGCTGCTGGACAAATGTGTGTGTTTGTGTGTGCGGTTTTGTTAGGTGCTGTTTTAAATGGTTGGCACTGCTGCTGGTAGAACTCCCCTGGTGAGGGGGGAGGTGAGTGTGTCCAACACACACTATAATTCTTACTTCCTTCTCTTTTGGAACTATAAATTGAATAATCTCTCTCTTTCCATTTTCTCTACATCCGCTGATCAACTTCTAACTTGGTGGGGATGTTGCTGAGAACCTGAGGTAGTACGGGAATCGACTGAAATGTTTTTTGGATGAGTGGTTTTCAATAAGGCTTCAAACTTTGCCTCTCTACATGTTACTTATCGTGAGGAGAAAGGCAGAATCCGGACCCAGACAATTTACAACACGTACATGCCAGGGTTTTAAGAAAGGTGTAATTTAGATGGACTCCAGCCATTCATTCAGCCCTGGTTGTATTGCTCTGCCAACCAGGGTGCTGTTTACATTCTTGTCTGTTAAGACTTGTATAACATAGGTACTTAAACTTTGTTAAGAATTTAACAAAAGGTTTTATTGTATATTGTTATAATAAGCTTATGGATTCTTGAGCTGTGACCCAAAATATTATTTGTCAGGTTTCAGTGACCTTTAACCTTTGACAACCAAATTCTGATGAGTTTATCCTTGAGTTAAAGTGGATGCTTGTGCCAGATGCAATGAAATACCCTCCATGGGTCACAAAGCCCCATGAGAATTGGGCGAACAGGAGGTCACAGTGACCTTGACCTTTGGAAATATTAACACCAAATGTGACCAGTTCATTCTTGAGTCCAAGTCATAAATTGTGCCAAATCTGAAGAAATATCCATATCGTGTTGAGGAGAATGGGAACCTGAAAACTCAATGACTCCAGCCACAGTTATTGCAGATGCAGAGATACAAGCCTCTTGAACACTGTCATCTCTTCTTCCTTTCAAGGCAGTTCATCTTCTTATTTACCTTATAAACCTACATCGATTAACAGTTTGCCTTGTCAATCACACTGCTCATTGGCTTGTTGTTGGCTCCATGTAGAATCCTCTGAGGTCAGATTATATCATGTCCACAAAAGAAAAGAAAACAGTCAGTGGATTAAGTTCAAATAACTACTATTACGGAATAATTGTAGACATAAATAGGTTGTGCTGTTAGTTGTTCTTTGACTAAGGCCCTCCATAATCCAAGAGAATCAAGTGAAGGCAGATTTATACATATTTAAATGATTGCTCACGTCGGTTATGGCTTGTCTTTAACGGAACTGGAATTTGTAGGTCTCGGTGCACATGACCTAGATCACTTGATGCCGCTCATCTCCACCAAGGATCCTGAGAGTGAAAAAGACTTGCTGTGGTTAAAATGTGTCAGGGAAATTCCTCTGTGACTCACACTAATCTGGTGTCGGCTTGTTCTGAATCAGGGTTTTGTGGAGTCCACAAGCTTCTGGCCTCCTGCCTCCACCTCACCCTGTCTGTGTGAGTGTCTGGAGATGGTCGGGCGTATGGCCGGAGAGTGGGAGTAGCAAGATGCATTCTGTGTCATGACACTGACTCATCCCTCACTTTCTAAAATCACTTGATTTTTCTTAAATATTCTCCATCGTGACTCCTGTTCTCACCACACCCCATCCTGCCAGCGTTACACACACTGTACAGACTACTGTAGCTCTACGCTTGCCCCCGCAGGGGTTTTTCTTTTTCTTTCTTTTTTTTTGTTGTAAATCTGGGTCAAGATCCAGTTGAGAGTTAAGGGAATATTGAAAATGTGCCTCTCAAATATTCTGAGGAAATTGGCATTTAAAACCATTGCATTTGCTTTTTCTAACAGATACTTTCTGTATCCGTGGAGGGATGTAATCTGCTGTGGCCTGTATATATGTGTCATTTTTCAATCCAAGCTTGCCATTGGGTCAGAGACCCGGTGCACACTGGACAGGTCCCCTCCATATCACAGGGCCAACATAAAGAGGGAAACAACCATTCTGGAGTACCGGGAGAGAAACCACGCAAACACTCGTTGGACATGCAAACTCCACACAGAAGGACCCCTGGCTGAACCGGAAACCTTCTTTCCAACCACCACGCCGCCCTGAATGCGGCACTGTGCTTCCATTATACTGTGCATAGATGTGTATACTTTTGTTGTACTAACTGCAGGCCTCTACTGCAACTTACTGTTTGTTCATTCACGTCACAGTGACAAAGAACTGTGTTGTCCTTGTGAGGATGTTTGCCGGCTAAAGTTAGCGTTTAGCTTAAAGCTCCACTGCGTTTAAGCACAGTTTCACAGAGAGACCGCTCGCAGGGCTGTAGATGTTCATTCTCTTTAGACACAGAAACTTGTTGTCTGTGTTACATAAGGCCTACGCTCACGGCACATACATGTCAATTCCAGGAACACTTTCAATGTGATGAAGAACATCCCATGCGCGACGTTTACTTTTAAGAAATACCTGCAAAGAGCAAAGAGCAAAGAGCCCCATGAGATAAAATCTACAGACATGCCATTTATATCAATACACATGGGAATTAATATAAATGTGCATCTGACTTTGCTGCCTCGGTTTCTTTTACGTGAGAGAAGTATCTCTGAGGAAATAGTATCTCACTAATAGATGTACTGGGACTTTGATCTGCACACTTTTTATGACTATACTTTAATAGGGAATATGCAAATCTGGAGATTCTCGGCTTAGGTCAAAAGCTCTATTCTGATTTTATACAAGAGTAGATGTTTACAGGAGCATTTATTGGGTTTATAGTGACTAGAAACAGCATGTTGCAAGTTAACGGTAGAAGCTTTCTGTGTAGTTGTGTAATATGTCACAGGTAGACAGTTTCCCCTGGGGATCACTCCTGCACCCCGACCCTCGTCTTTGCGCTGTCAAAGCAAACATGCTGAATAATCTACTTCTGACTGGGAACTTGGCAACAATGTTTAGCGAGAACAATGAGAGGACAACCAAAAACAAGCTTTTTCCTGGTGAATGAGCTCAACTGTCAGGACAGAAGGTTTTTCTTTAAGATTCCTCGTGTAATTTTTATGGGCGGGCTGTCACTCGAGGGGATGGATGTTTTTAACATCTCCCATTTGTCAAGCTTCCTGCCTGAAGACAAAAGTTTTGTCAAGAACTAAACAGTCATGTGACCAGAAGGCCACAAAGCACACCGTGAACTGTCTCTTTATGAACTTATTATCACAGTCTATACATGGCACACACACGCACCAGTGTGTGACTCAAACCCTGTGACCCGCATAGAGATTCCTCCCACATAGACTTCTGGTGTGAATACTGGCACAGTGCCTAGAGGGAAAAACATGTTTTACAATGGCATGAAAAGGTTTGGGCACCCCTGGTCAACATTTCTGTTCCATCCAACACTAAGCAAATTGGTTCTTTGACAGTTTAATCATAACAAAACAGGAACTTAACTAAAGTTTGGGCACCCTGCATGGTGACACCCCCTTAGCAAGTGTCAGCTTGTAAACAGATTCTAGTTCAGTGAGAGTTTTTTGGGCCGACCTGCTTGCACTGGCTTTTTGAGCTCTGTTGGTCGAGGTTAAGGTTGGGTGAATCTGCAGGTCAGCTTGCACTTTTTGAGGTCATCCATTGTTGATCTTGAGGCTTGTTTAAGATTATTCTCCCGCTCTACAAGCAATTCCCCTCTAATCTTCACAATTTTTTATATACAGGACAGTTTGTAGTTCCCCAGAATTTGAATCCATTCTTCTCTTAACCAGTTGAAATGTTCCCTGTGCTCAACACTTGATAAATCCTTTTTGGTTGCCCTGGCCCCAGTCCAGGTTTACATCTCATAGTCTCCATGAGTGAGTGACTTAGAGAGTGATCAAGTTACACCATTGGTCGGCCAAGCCCATGTAACATATCCACCTAGCTGCTAATTTGGCTTGAATTTGTTTGGCAGACCCGATAGTTACCGTAGCTACAATGATGTTTACTGTTCATCATGAAGCGGAATTGTTTCAGCACCAAGCAGGTGACCAGCTGCAAAAAATTGGACCAGTTTACCAATCAGAGCTCTAAACTGGGGTTTTGGGGAGGTGGGCCAGGTTCTAAAATATATTCATGTTTTATGTATATGTACGGTATGAGACATAAAATGCATATTTTGGTGAAAAAAACAGCATGTAGTAAGTTAAGTTATGAACCTTGAAATGATTCTAAATTCTAATAAACCACACCGTTAGTTTTATTTTGAGTTCTGCTTTTAAGATAAAAATTGAAGAATCAATAGTAGGTTCAATATCAGTGATGGGGAAAATGTCCACCCTCAATATTTTGTGCAAACATTTATTCAGACATTTATCAGAAATGAATATGGGGTCTTGAGCTGTCCAACATACACAAATGATGTGGAGTATCCTCCAAAGTCTTTTTAGAACAAATTTCACTCCTCACTGTCAAACAAAAAGAGGGAAGTTTATACTAAAAGGAACTTTGGAAGATACTCCCTTGTTTTGTCTACTTCAATCTGCTGCAGCCTCATAGTTAGTGGCCAGAATGAACAGCAGGAAGGATTAAAGCAAGAAAAAAAACTTGTGTTCCCATGGACTCTTGGTGTTTATTTTAAGAAGGTCTTGAAAAAACTTGAACTCATCGTTTCATATAATAATAATTATTATTATTATATAATCTAAAATAATGCCGTTAGACATCTATCTGTCTGTATGTGGCTCACCTAGCTCGAGCATAATTCATTTTATGGCCTTCACAAATAGCATATGTATTGTTGAGGGCCTAGGGGAGTGCAGTGTTGAATTTGGTGTGAAATCCTCAATAATCATACACTTAACAGGTGCCCAGTGCTTTGTAGCAGCAGCAGCTTGGACTTACCAATGCAAGTGACGTTGTTTTATCACAAGAGCAGCTTGTGGTGCAACTTTGGGGTTCTGAGGACTGAGTCCAGGAACAGATCTTTCCTTCCCACAGCTCAATTACTGCAGGTAACTTTTACAGTTTCCGAAAGAAAAGCTGCAACCAGGATCACAAAAGGCCAAACCAACAGCCCAAACAAGCATCTTTAGAAAGGGCACTAATATTATCAATTGGGCCATTTTGCATAATCAATACTTTGACTTTTAAGTAGCTTTAACTCTTATGTAACTGATATTACTAATAAAATGTTAATCTTGGTGAAGAATCTGACTTTATGAAACAAAGAGGTAAGTTTAGAATAACACACTATGGGTTTCTAAAGTAATATGGTCAAAGGCAGAAAATAAAGAAGTTAATAAAAACTCATGACTGATAAGCCCTTTTCTAGGTAAGTTCAATATATTGCAGTTTCTATATATATTTCTCAACCTTGTGAGAAGAAGCCCATGAGCTGAACAAATCACTCTTGACCAGAGCACAGGCCTGTGAAAAGGCCAGTGAGTGATCATGGTGGTGTGTCATGTGGGACGACAAAAAAGGCAGCTGAGGCCTTGTTTGAGGAAGGAAGTCAGAACTTCAAAATAGATTTGGTTTGCTCTTATGGTTTTTATCTTTTAATCCTGGTTTCTTTTCTCTGCTTCTGTCACACACACACACACACACACACACACACACACACACACACACACACACACACACACACACACACACACACACACAAACGAACACTGGCTGTGTGAAGTGGTGGAACGACCTCTGAAGGTTTGGCTCCTGTTGGTTTCTGGGAGCTGCACCAGCGTGCATGGTTACTTGATCCATGATCCACGCTCAACAACTGGATTGGCTTGATCTGGTCTCTCCGCAGCCATGGGGATCTGGTTCTGCCTGGAGATTGAGAGGGCGTCAGTGGTGCTGGTGTGTGTGTGTCGGGGGGGTTGTTACTGAAGAAGAGAGGGACTTTTTATTAGGAGGCGTGCTGGCTAGAGTTGATCAGGAGTTTGTGCATGTGTGTGTGTGTGTGTGTGTGTTTATGTGTGCGTTTTGAATGGAGCTTTTTGTTCCAACGTGACTCACCATGTTCTATCCACGGTTAGTGCCTGAAGGGACAGATGGAGGGAGGGTGAATGGCGCAGAAAAGAAGGAGTTGATGTGGTTAAGTCATTAGGAGGCTTGATGTTCAGTTGCCATGTCAAGCTTTGGACCACTTCTCTGACGAATCAATACGTCAAACGCCTGCCTGTGAAGAGACCCAAAGTGTGAAGGATCCATCCTCTGGTTTGCCTATAGATCTGGAGCCTTTTATCTTGTAGCAAACTCCTCTCAAGATTGTGCGTGTGCAGCATAGCTAAAAGTGCTTTCAGCACAAGATCAGTCAAACCAGATGGTGCATGTGATTGTTCACTGCCTATAAATTGATCAGCAAGTTTTCTCGAGTTGACTGATAAACACTTTTATCATGGTTCTGATTAGTCTGTGAAAACACAAATGAATGCAACAAGAAATATGTCTTGGTTGTGTTTCTTAGAAACCACTGTTTGCCTGTTTGTTTGAAAGTGTTGGCGCATAACAGTTTCGTACGTCGCAGGATACTGTTAGCAGTATTAGCCCACATTCTTCCTTAACATTTTTGTGGTAATATCCATTTGTTAGCATTGTGTTCCAAGTTGTTGTACAACAAGAGGTTGTCCCTAGCTCCAATTGTGTAAGAACTCAAAAGTCCTGCAAAAATAAGGATCATTTACACATAGTTGTGATAAAATCATAGAGCTTAAGTGAAGCCATAACTCTGGGTTGGGTTCAAGAAATTAAAACAAATTCAAAATTCCATTGACATTTGTAACTAATAACTATAAATACTTTGGAGCATAGCCTTAATCAACATCGTACTCAATCGTGGCTCTTTTAATATTTTTAAGGATAGTAATTAAATAAAGTTCATGATCTAATATCATTGCTTGTCAAATATAGGCCTTTAGCAGCCTCTACCAAACACCCTTCACATCAGCCCCACACAGCTCCACAAAAGGAGGGCTGTGATCAGACAAGTCGGCAAACAGCAGCAGGACTGAGGAGTGAACTTTGTAGTACTTTCCAGAATTAAGAGGACCCAAGAAAAAAAAGAAAAAATACTTCAGTTGAGAAACTACAGTTGGACGACATGACAGCTTCCCCAAAGTGAAGCCCTGTTATCTTGATGACCCCCTGATGGTTGGTAGCAGTATAGGTCATAAACCTCATCTCCTCCATGTTAGCAGTCAGTTGGGACACGGACCAAACTAAAAAGTCAAGCGGTGTAACCTTGATACCGCTCCTCATCAAAGCAGCTACTGTGAGGACGCCAAAAGATGTCAGCGTATCTATCCAGGATATTTTTGCTTCATTTCTGGATAGTGGAAGGAAATGGAGATGTGTTGTCCATCTTTACAGTCTGTGGCAGGTACCCAGGCTGCCATGCAACTAAATACAAGTCGGATATTTAGCTTGGGTTTTTCGTTTGCTCAGATATTAACTGTTGAGGTTAGAAGGGTTGATGAAATATGTTTGATAAGAGGAACAAAAGTTACATGACCTCATCTCTCTCAACTCAACAGTTACAATGACAATCAAATGACTACCACCTGTTTCTTGCAAACATTCCACGCCACTGATTTTTCTTGAGCCGTTTTCAGACATGATCTCCCGATGAACTCCAGAGAATTGGGTCCGGACGTTCTCCAGAGGTTTCCTTGGATTTTATACTAGGGGACCAGATGCTGAAATTTCTGCAGAAGCAACCAATGCTCTCATGTGGACATTTGGGTTTACACACAAGTCCCCTGCAGAGTAAGAGTCAGGAGGATCTCTGGAGTTCAGTGAGTGTCTGAAAGCAGCTTTAGATACCCCTACTCTGTTCCCCAGCACTCATTGACACCCTAGTGTGAAAGAATACTCCCCTTGAGGCCCACCCATGACAACCTCTTCGAGGCTCTCCAGGAGGTGGTCACGCACTCGTTGACCCCATCACCCCTCCACTCCAGCGCCGTTTGCCATGGATGTTTCAAAACCATCTGACCTGGCTGTGCTAACGGGTTGCTATTTTAGGAGAGGGATGGCAAAACCGTCTGCTACTCGCAATGGCCATCGGAAAAAAAGGGATTGCTGAGAGGGAGTGCTCACCGGGTGAGTCGGGGAAAAGTGAGTGGGAGGTCCTCCTGTGTATGTGTCCATGTGTTTGAGTATGCATGTTCACAGCCAACCATACCAACAACCAAGTGCAGTGTCGGGGTCCTGTGTCGCTGTAGGCCATAGGGATTGCTGTTGAAATTGGAGATTTCATACTCTTGCAAAAGCCAGGCAGTTGCTGAAGTTCATTCTCTGGCAACGGCTTGTCATCAGTTTAGCCTTTCTACCCACATCATTATTAACATCTTGATTTCATAAAGGGGGAAAAAATGGGATGTTTTCCTCAGGGAAGATCAACCCTTCTCACTTTAAAGTGATATCAGTGCGCGTGCATGATTCGCACAGACCTGCTCATGAGGTCTGTGCATGTTTGATGAAAAAAAATATTCCCAGCTTACAGAATGTACATTTTTAATAAATATATCCATTCAGCTTGGGGCAGTCGGCAGTCAACAGCACCTGCGCTTGTTGCGCTTGTAACAGAAACAGCCCTGAGTGAAATATGCATTCAGGTCCTTTGGGAAAAAGCCAGATAAACAGGTTGAGCAGTGGAACACTCCAGCAGGTGAGGTTGGCCTCATAAGTGGCCTGACATAAGTGGCCTGATTCTGAGAGATTGCACATGAACTGAACAGTAACACATTTCCTGCAAAGCTTTCAAGCTCTTGATTAATGTTCTTGAAAAGTCTTAATCTACTTCTAAATATCATATATCAAACAATGAGGACATTTAACACTGAACTCACACACAGAGACACATAGGGACTGCTCTGGAGAGTGAGTGGGCCAGTTCCTCCTACTAGTTTCTCTTAATGTGTCCCTTGTGCTGGAGGTGTGGAGCTGCCAGCATTGTTCGCTTGCTACACTGGACGCTAACAGCTGTGTGTATTTACCAATGATAAACACACAAGTGGCTGTGTACATTCTCGCCTTGTTACTGTGTTTAGTTGCTGTTAACAGGGGGGCTTTTACAATATAGGATCTGAGGAGCTGTGTATGAAGGTCAGAGGTGTGAGGGTTCACGTGGTTTTGTGCTTTCGCTGTTTTATCAGCAAACGTCTGTGTCTGTTCACTATCTGGCAGAAATGCGGCGCAGATAAGGCGTGTCTGCATGTTTGCAAATCTTCATCTGGTCCCACTGGACCATGAAAGCAGTTCCTCCGATGCAGCTCCAGGGTGTGGATCGCGGGCTGTAGGAGCGGGGCTCCTGATGCAGCTCCCGGCTCTGGCTCGTAGATATAGGCTTTCCAGTCTTTGGCAGACACTTTTTGAAAAAGAATTTGGATAAGTAGGATGGTTGGCAGCTTAATATCATTTTCTGAATCCATTGGATAGGTTCTTTGCCACAGTTCAGATCGGACATGAGGTTTGATTAGAACGAGTGAGAAGTTCTTCTAAAAATAACCAGCCATGGTCCTTGCCATTATAAATAGGAAACATGATTTATCAGAAGTCCGGATCACACTTCTGTCAGGGCGATAAGATTCTGCTTGTGTCCATCGTTGTTTTATTTCATTCAAACCAGACATGTGACATTTCTAAGAAGTTTGAAAATTCTCTTTGTTCCGAGCAGTGAAGGAATTTTTGTGGTTTGTCAAGCTGTGCCTTGAGAAAAAAAAACTCACACAAAAACCTTGCCACAGAATCTTCAGACATGATTAACATTGATATCAACGCACCAGATAAAGTTCTGAAAACAACGGTTTTAAAAGGACATTTTTTTACCGTACTCCGAAACCAGTAAATCTTTTTGTTTTCTGACTGAAAGTGTTTCACTGGAAGACGGCATCATGTAACATTGTAACATTTAGAACCTCTACGATGGTGACCTGCGTATTTTCAATTAAAGTAATATCTAACTCATTATCGTGTGTGTGTGTGTTCAGCGAGGCTCAGCTTTACAAGGTTGGTTAGATCATTTACACATCTCCTCTCCCCACAGTCTCCTGTCTCTCAGCTGTCACTTTGCATAGTGAATAGAGGCCTAACTTCTCCACTTTACATGGCAGTTGAAGACCGATAACGTGCTTCTTCCTTTTCAAGAACTGAATAAGCCTTCCGCCTCTTCCTCATATGTACTTGCGCAAGTTTGTGTGCATGTGTGTGTGTGTGAGTGTGTCTGTGTGTGTGTGTGATATGCTGGAAATGAATGACTTGTTCCATCAGCGTTTTTAACCCCATTTTATAACTATTTATTACAAATGGAATATGTGAAGCTACACATGACCTGTATTTAAGCAAATGAATCATACTGGTTATTATACTTTATCATCTGGGAACGTGGTACAAACATTTTGCCTGTGGTAGCTCTTCATCACTCACCATGCTCAACAACTAACTGACCTACAGAAGTCTGGTATTATTCTGAAAGTTTCTGAATCCTATTAAAAGAACATAACAGTCCTCTAAAATGCAATCAATCTGCATCGAATTACACAACTCATATCACTTCCCTAAATGTGAGTGACATGTTTTCATCAAGATCCATGAATTATTCCTGTAGACATCTGTGAAAATGTCAAATACACGATCTCGCAATGTTAAAGAAAGTGGGGGAAAAAAATCCTGGATCTCCACCAAATTTTAATGGGATCCATCCCACAGCCTTCCCCCAAGTTCCATGGGAATATATCCGGTATTTTTTGCTTACGAACAAATTAACAAACAAATGGACAAGGTTGAAAACATAACCTCCATGGCAGAGTGAAGTAAAGTGTGTTTTACTAACATCTGACTCAATGTGTCTCCCTGTGCCGGAGACGTCCATTATTGTGCAAAAACTATTATGAACACACCACATGTTGGGACAGTGTGACACATTCCTTCATCACGCGGAGCTTATGCCCTATAGTTGCTCACACATTCAACATCTCCTCTAAATGCACCAAATGAGATTATACTGTGATCATTATTCCTCATGATATGCACTATAGCGTCTGTTTAAAACTACAATGCCCAGCTGTCTAAGGAAATTACTCATTAGGTATCTTAAAGATGTATTTACCAATAAAAAAAAGGAAGCAACAACTATTGGACTGAAAGCAACAAACTCCAGCCACAGTGATATTTTTTGATAATTAGAAAAATGTAACACCAACCTTAATTATTAACAATCCACAATATAATGTATAAAAGGAGCAAATCCTGTTAAGTAAAAATACAAATGTATATCATGACACAGAGACAACTCGGCTAGTATTTGAACCAACTCTTTATTTAACGTATTCCACAGAATGAATGCATACAATCCAAACCGGACATTTTATCAATCAGCCATCACTCTAGGGGACAGTCGTCTTTCCAGTCATCTATCTCTGCATCTGCCTGTACGTCCCTCCATCCGTCCTTTCGTTCTTTGATTCGTTCCACATTTCTCCATGGTTACATACAGGCCTGCGATTCAAAGTGTCTTCGCTTGTTTTTCATGCAGCCATCGGCACTGCTCCAGACAATTGGCTCTTTTCATACAGTATCTGCACAGTGGACGAACCCGCTAACCTTGTGTTAGTGAACATTACTTTAATTTAAAGTGCCCTGGGTAGGCTGCGGCCAGCTGCCTGGGGGCTCTGCCTCTCAATGAAGATACCTTGTGATGGGACGAGTGGCTTTTTCACTGACACACACACACACACACACACACACACACATTTCTTTATTTATGCTCAATTTGATTTCGTCTTTTCGGTTACACTTTGCAAGCCGTTATCAGTTATCGACCATATCAAAGAGGGGATGTTCAGTAATAAACTTTTATAAGTCACATCCTTTTCTTCTCCCCTGGACGCCATCTTCACTCATTTTTACAGAGCTCCTCCTCACTGCCGGTGGAATAGTTTGCTTTAAAAGGGTTTGTAACACCTGCAGAAGCATTTTAACTGCCTGCCTATGAAACCTAGCATGCAACATAAAAATATAGAGATGATTTATTTGCAGAGGTTAGGATGCGTCATTAATCCTGGATAGGTAGTTCTGTCACTGAGACTGTGATAAGGTGAGGCATGACTTGTTTGGTTGACAGATGATCTGAGTAAACCAGATGTCATAATAACATAATAAAAAAAGGATCAGTAAAGGAGATCAAGCAGAATATAACTTCTGTCATTAAGATATTTGCCTTTAACTTTGCTTGACTGCAGAGGATTCAGGGTATTGTCACTGAGAGACATCAGGCCCCTCTATGTGAGATATTTATAGGACCCAACCAGAAGAATTCAAAGGCAATATGCATTAAAAAGAGGTATTTTGCATTGCCTCTCCTCCGGTTAATGCCACTCTCCTCGGGCTATAGCAGCTGATTTATTGACAACACGCTGCCCTGCCTGGATGCTTTAAACAGCGAGGGGATTTTTTAGCTCAAACATTTTATGGGCTTTGAACCACGAGACACGGCATGGCGAACGGGATGGAGACCTCATGACTGCCGACAGACGGGACAGGCGGGGAGGCACAGCCCCCGTCAGCTCTCTCTGTGGGACGCTTTTGTCTGATAACAGGTCATGCACCACACCCGATTTAAGTCATGTGCTCCTCGTTGCATGACGAACAACACAAGACAACGAGGATGTGTTTCAGTTGTGTGTGCGTTTTGTTTTAGGCGAGGACGCAGAGCGGTCGCGGTGACATTTGAGGCCCGGGTACATCTTGTGCTCATCCTCGTATATAACCGAGACATATGTTTGTGATTTAAGTCCATATCCTTTTCTTGTCCTACTGGTGTCTGTGTTTGTGGGTGTGTCTGTGTGCATGTTTCCTCGCAGCATAGCCAAAGTATGAAAGCATGTGCTGGGCAGGAGGAGAGGTGCTGTGTCCCTGCGAGTGGGTGTGCGGGGTCTGGGTCAAGGCTTTTTATTACTTTAAGACCTTAACTCTGCTCCGGGGGGATTCTTCCTCCACACCCACGCCTTGTTCTCTTACATCACTATTACATCACATTAACATTCCTGGGATTAATGTAGACACAAGTCTTATAGCTACTCATGTGCACACAGTATATCATGTCTCTGAGATGCATTTGTGGAGCCTGCGCTAAAATCCGTTTGTCAGCTCTCATGTGAGTGCTAAATATGGTGATGTCCATATGTAGCTCGGTTGTTAAAGAGATTGACAACTATGTTCTATAATCAGTCATTACATGAAATAATTCACATAGCTGCAGCCGCGTACTAAATTTAAAAGCTAATTCCCATTGACTTGTGAGGTGTATAAGAACCATGCAGGGTTTGTCATCAGCTTTGAATGCTCCTAAAAATCTTCAGAGTGATGGTTTACTCCTCTGTCGCACCGACCGCCTCGTAAAACTGACGTCTCAGTGAAACATCTTGCCCAAAGACCCTGATGAACTCCAGAACGGACACACACATGTGAACTGTGTCATATTGTTTTTTATTATCATATATCTATTGACTTTTACAGACATTACACACATGGAAATATACATAACAACAATAATAAACCAATGAAACCACAAAAACTTTCAGAATCAAAGAAAGAGAAACATGTTTCACACACTTCACACATCCAACAAAGAGACATAATAATGAATCAAAGAGGAAAGGAGAAAAAACACATCTACACTGATTCTTAAATAGCAGAAACTCCTAAGAAGGGTTCAGCTCTCATTCAACAATCACTGATATGAAACAGAGAACCTCTACAAATGCAAGTCCAGCACTAAAATGTAATGTAATGTTAATTCACTTTAACCATTTGTATTTTTGTAGTTTAATTGATAAAATCTTGGTATATTATAGGCTTTAAAGACCCTTTCTCCAAATCAGCTTCTTGAAAGTACTTGGATGTTCTTTGAGTCCGTCAGGGGGGGACTCCTCATATCACACAGTGGTGGACTAAAACAATATTGAGGCTGAAATTTGACTCCAGCACCGGCCACTCTGTTCAGGAGCTGACCTGACCACTACTTCTGTAGGCTAACCGTATAGGTTGATGAACAGGTTCCAGACTTATAAATTTGGCCACTATGTTCATCTGAGAGGAAAATTATCAACCTTACAAAATATGACCATAGGGACCCTAAAAAAAAACCTCACTCAAGAATAAACCATAATAGTACATGCAATAAAAGGCTGGACACCTCACAATTAGGATACACTTTTTGAAAAGACAAGGAATCAGCTCAAATATTCAAACGATTAACTTCATATTCAGAAATTCTAAAAACTTCACACACACACACATTCCCTGAAACTCAACAAGTCTCATTCAACACATTTTTCTGACCTTTTCATTTAATAGGGGCCTTTCTCTTTTTTATTCTCTCCATCTCCGGTCCATCTACTTTCCTTCTGATCACTGGTTCTAAAAATGTTATTGGTGGAAAAACAGATGGCTGCTGTATGCGTCACAGAGAAACACGGTCATCTTTGTCACGGCAGTAAGAGAAATTCATTCCTGCTGACTACATTATCACGTTGACTTCTCAGAGCGGATCCTCAGGCCTCTGGGAAATGTCCCGACCCTGCGCCACTGACATCACATCAAAGATCTATTGAATACAGACATCTGACTCCTCCCCTTTGCGTTGAGAAGAGTGAGGTATTTAGTTATGGTTCAGAAATTGAAATGCTTATGATTTAATCGTATGAAACATTTCAATCCCAGATATACATATAACAAAAATATATACAACAACTTAATAGCTTAAAAGTGATTAACCAAGTTATCATTTCGTTCCTAAAACATTGCCAGACTGACAATGGTCAGATTGACAACAGAACCAGAGGTATGTATATATAAGTAGTGACTAGCGTAGCCTTTAGCTTATCACAGAGTTGATAAGGGGGCTATGCACATCTGATAATCACACGTCTGAACCTTCAGCAGTTTTCACACGCAACAAAATAACATCACTTGGGGCAGTTTGTCCGATTTCAGGCTGCTATAACTATTTATTTTATTTATTTTGACTACAATCTCCCCTTTCAACCAAAAGTTGGCAGGGAATGATGACAACAAAACTGAGGTCTGATCAATGATTTCGGTCAGGTTGATAGTGATGTTCTCAAACTCAACCGTGCCTTTGCAGAGAATTGTTGGCATACGCTTCAGTGCTGTTTGTCTGTGTAACACAGTGTGTTCTCCTTAGTAGTCAGGACCAACCACTGGCTCTGTTGGTGCAGCCACACAGGCCTTTCACCTCATACTTTGTGTGAGCTGAGAAAAAAAACAGATGCCCAGACAGAAATTCATGTGTAAATAAAATAAAAGTGTAAGGTCTTGGCATAATGGCTATTGTTTGAAGAGTTGAGTTTACAGGGTAGAGACACATGAATTATCACTTATGTTGCATCTTCAGTCCATTTATTTGCTCACATGCATTTTTTACAGTAAAGAAACATGGACACTGAACAAGAAGCTTGTGGGATCGATTCTCTTCAGCAAACACAGACTCCATGATTCACCTCAGGACCTTAGAGATTCTCCCTGAGCAACTGTGAAGATTTATTCTAGAAGCTCGTACTGACACACCTATGTGCAGCTGATACACATTTACTCCCTTCTACACGATATACTCTATATACAGCCATGTATTGATGCTTCTACTCTCACGCGCTCTCACACACACACACACACGCACACACACGTCCGCCCTCTGCTAAGCCCTAAATCACAGGCATGCTCGTTTCCACGTATGTTTACCCAGACCGATCAATCCAGCTGAATCAGCCGGACCTTGACCTCACACTAACCCTGAAAGATAGAGCTCCTGCAGGAGGACAGGCTCACTTTATTGCATCTGTGCAACATGGCACTGACATTTATTTGGTTTACATGTGCAGCGTCGGTCTATGTGGGGGTATGTGCGAGTTCCGGAGGTCACTGTGAGGCGCTAACTTGAATTAGGGACTCAAGAAGCTGCACTCAGGGGTCTACCTCATGTGTGAACTGATCCCACGAGTATACGCTTTGTGTCATCGGAACATCATCATGTACAAGTACAAATTCATACACTTAACTATGAGTTACATCTATGCATGTGCTTACATGCATATATAATGTACAATTTTAAGCTGTATGAGGGATTCTGTATTAACATGTGTGTTTTAGAGACATGGGTTGTAACTCACTCTGACTGTGAGCCGAAGCCCCTGGCAGGGAAAGCTCAGCAGGTCTGGCAGGTCTCAGCAGGGCTCTAGAGCAGCTCTGGAGCTCAGCTCGGCTCCGCTGGTGGCTGCGGGCCCTTCTCCATGTCACACTGAAGAGTTATTCAAGAGAACTCTTCACCGGGAGGCCTCGGGCATGAAAACAGGACAATGTCAACGTGTCTTATTGTTGGCAGCCATGTTAGGGGGAGATGTGCGTGGCCGTCGAGCTCAAAAGATACACCGACATTTATACCAGTTGTTTTGTACAGTGTTTGCCATTTGCTCGTGATGACTAGTTCAAGGAGCACTGTCAGTCGCTGTAGACCTGCCAGGCCTGTTTCAGAGAGTAGGATAAAACCTTATTAAATCTGTGTTTAAATTTAGCCTTTCTTACCACAATATCCGCAAGCACCAGGAAGCAGCTAGCCTAGCTCCATCAAAGACACGCAGCAACTCCAAAAATGCAAGGCTAATGTTACATGACAAACAATGGCTGCATTTAATATCAGAGTCATCTGCAAAGAATTGGAACGGAATTTTTTAACATACTGGTTTCGGAGTTGCTATAACAAGAGGTGAACTCTTCCTCTCAACATGTCCTGGATCAATCACAATGCAGAATATGGCCCACTACCCAACTTTGGATTTTTTTTGTCTTGACTATCATATAATTGAAGTATGTGACTTTTAAGTTTACTGTAAGAACTACAGGAACAGCTGTGCCTGCTTTTTCTTAAATGTTGTAGAGCAGTACTGAATAGGCTTATTGTACGACTCATAACTCTCAGTCATCTGGCTGCCACTGGACCTGAATATGAATCATATGGCTGTTCCTTAAACCCGCCTCGAATGCTTTTAATTCCTCATGGGAGAAGAGTTAACAAAAAAAGAATCAACCATTGTTTTCTCAATAATTCCTGAATCTCAATATGATATTTTTAGATTGTTACTATGTTTTTAAATGCAATGCTGATCGTCATCTCATTAATTTACAGTGGGACTAATAAGATCCTTATCCCCGAGATGCTGCATGTGAAACTCAACCCAGGCAGACGGCAAAAGCTGCTGCGTCTGTGGCCCGGCACGTGACCAGGACGGCACATGGAGCGACAGACAGAGTGGATGGAGTAAGGGCATGTAGACATGTAAAGTGGGCGAGGAGGTAAAGTTGTGAGGAGAGAGTGAAAAGACAGAGAGGGGGTAAGTGGGAATGGATGAAGGAGAAATGGGGTGAGGAAAAGGGCGAGTGGAGCACTGGTGAGTGAGTGAGAGAGACAGAGGTTACGGCCTGGACTCTGACCCAGATTTTAAATATGGTCTCTGTCAACCTGATCTGACCATGCTGCTGTGTGGTCCTCCTTTCTTTCCATTCGCCACGGATGCAAGCCGGCCACACGCCTCCTCTCTGCACTCTGAGCAGTCCCTTGACGAGCCTGTGAGCGTCAACGTGCTCGAGGTCAGACCATCACTAGATTCTCTTTAATAAAACAACACATTGTTCCTTTCACAGCGAGTGTGTGCACTCATCAAGCAGGTATGACATCTCAGGCCTGTATGGACGCTGCCAGCCTAATGTAATTTAGTAATTACATTCTGCAGCATGTAGCTGCTTTTACAACAGACTTTTCTCATTCTGAAGTGTTATGAATAAAAAGAGATTTAACACAGCCAGGAAAATTGTGTAAGAAATAGAAAGAAATGGGCAGAAAAATGTACCAAGCAGAGAACACTGGGTGCGAGCTGAAGTCCTTGGCAGAGATTGTTGGCATTTGTGTTTTGCTTTTTTGGGTTAGCTGGCAATGCCTGGGCCTGTTTGGTTATTTTATGGCAAAGCAGGAGCTACAACTAAGCCACTTCCTTGAAAGTAAAATATCAAGATTTTCCGTGGTTGGCATGGTGAAGGGGGATTATTTTCTTTTTAAAAGCCAGTATTAATAATTCATAATTAAATCATATCAAATAAAAACTATCACTGAAGTCTGTAGTGAAGCCGCAATTCGAATTATAATTTTTTATTTGCCAAGTCAAAATGAAGCACGTATCAGCCTTTCTAGTCTTCCTAGGATGGCAAAGTGTCGGTGTGCATTTCTTGAATTTATAGCCCGCCTGCGTGGATAAACATGAGAGCATGCACACACACTCACACCCACTAAGACACACACACACACAAATGCCTCCAGTGCTGTGTGTTGAGATCATTGGGAGTTAGGTGACAGATACTGAGAATGCTTGGACCTAAATTAAGCTCACTCCTTCATCAAAAACATCCTGCCTTCCTGCGTGGTCTAAGAGTGTGGTGGCTTCCCATGAGGGAGAAGGATTTGGGATTCAGCATGGGACCATCGGAGTTGTCTTCAAATCTAATACCAATGAAAATCTACCTGACAGTACCATTATATTATTATGAGTGACTAATACAAACAGTGGATGGAAAAATCAACTGACTGTCTAACATTGTGTTTGTCCTTTATTATACGTCGTTGGCCCCAGAAGTTATAGCAAAGAGGATATGATGCGATTAATAGGCGACAAAATGAAATATCTTATTACCTAGAATAAAGTTGAGTATTTCTGGGTTTGAAAAATGTTGGGAACGTTTTGGATAACGTAAGAAAACAAGTCAACAAAATATACAACATAGGTCTAGTCATTTTAAGTCATTTTATTGAGGACATATTAAATCTCCAAGTTACAATATCTCTCTAACTGGTGCTATATTTAATTTTATTGAAGGAAGGAACTGCACCACACGGGTTCCTCAAACAAAGTGCTCTGTATAGATTCTGTACTGTAAATGATTACACAAGGTTCAGGCTATTCATGCATCAACACATACATGCACACAGATAACATACAAGAAAAGAGCACAAGGGGAGCATAACAGAAGAGTACATTTTCTAAATTGCCTACAAAGAAGACATTGTATGAACTTGTCAATTCTATCACGAGTCTGTAATGTACAGAAAAGGGTTTTAAAAAATACCAGTTCATAAAAAACATGATGCAGCTTATGAATACAGTCACGCATGAACACTGTATGTAACTGAAGGAACTATGACAACAGAAGTCCTTCTTATGGGATAGGAAATACAAAAATGTTTAGCTCAGAACATGCACTTTTTTCTTTAGATGTGGACTTTCAATGGAGCGTTGTTCCACTGTGTCGCTAATTTTACTTTAAAGTATTGAGTCCTTCTTTCCATATGCTCATTGGAAAAATGAACTTATTCACCTGCATGTATACACAAACTGAAGTACGGCCCATATACAGTAACTGGGAGTCTTAAGAAATGGGCAGGAGCAGGGAGCAGGGGAGGTGAAGGAAGCCGTGAGGGAGGAGGAGGAGAGCTCTGCACCACTCTGCTCCAGCTCCACTTCCACTGGTGACCCCGTGGTTGTAAATCTGAGAGTAGAAGACCATTCCTGACTTCTTCTCCTTGTTTTTTTGGTCCTCCCTTTTTACTTTCCGTACACTGTATATATCTCTGACAAGGAGTGACTGTCAGTATTTAATGTGGACTCATTATATCCTTTTGGCAGGTTACAGTCAGATGTTAATCTGTTTGACAAGCGAGTTCAGAAGGTGAAATCTCAGGGTTTGGTTGCAGATGTTTTGGACTTTTTTCATGGAAAGTAAGATATTAAACAGAAACGGCCTAGCTGACACAACAGCAAAGGCCACTTCTCATTGGTCCGTGTGAACAGACAAACTTAATTAAGCTGTTCGACTGCCTTCACGTTCACTTCAGGGAGCAGAGCTACATGGCCAAGATAGTATTTTTCTCATTGAGCATGCACATCCTCTTATTTAAACCCACTCCAAAGCGTTCTGTGAGACAGTTGTCAGTAGGGGGAAAAGAACGAAAGAAAAGAGGTGAAAATAGAGACGATTCTCGCTAATGCAATCAACTTCCAGGAAACAGAGACTGTGACCAGTTAATTATCTTGATGCCTGCAACACACCACATCCCCCTGATCCTGAGTCAGCCAGAACACACAGAGAATAAGATGCTTCACCAGCTAAACAGACCACTGGTAAAAATTTGGTCAAGGCATATGTATATGTATAAGGCCTCATAATGTAAAATACTGAACGTTTAATGATTTGCAGCCAACACTCGTGATGTTTGCTTCTTATTGTCAATCACCGTGCAACAATCAAAGAGTACACCACAAGTTGTCAGTATTCACCATTTTTAGGTAAATGTTCAAATTTACTAACAACGAACATGCCTATAGCTACGTATAAAAACCATGCTATATGCATAACTGCTCACAAACACCAGTTGGACTCAGCTGAAAGCCTCACGTGGAAGGTTTCCCCAGATCCAAAGTAAAATATTGAAAAGATTATTCTCTTCAGCTTTTGCTTTTTTCTGTCCCACAAAGATTACATGTAATATATGCAGCCAGAGGGGATTTAATATGTGACTGCTCTCCTCAGAAACACTGATGCAGTTTATGACCTTTTTAAATTGTTACCATAAATATTGAGAATGTTTGAAAATGGCTAAAAGGTTTTAGAAAAGACAAAAAAGGAATGTTATTGGTTAAAAACTGCCACGGCCTTCAGTAGTTTCAGATGGATAGATTCCTATAAATATTCCTATAAAGATAGACATCAAATATATGTTACAATCACAAACAGAGACATGTTTAAAATGTTCAAATTGCACATATAAACTATAAACATTGCAGCATTGTGTTCGGGCAAGTAGTCAATTGGAGAGTGGGCTGAGGTCAGTGTCTGTGTATGGAAGTGATTTTGCAAGTACGGTATTCAGGAATCAAACACTATCAGGCCATTAAAAACCAAACCGAGCAGATGTTGGGACCAAAAAAAAATGAGCTTCAGGCGCGACGGTTATTTGTATTATCACTCATACTTTGCCATAGTGGTAATCAACCGACACAGTATCTGGGAACCACTCGCAACATCCCTGCAAATAGACTAGTGCGTCAGAATTTTCTGGCCTCCTCTCACCTACTTTGACAACATGACACATGTGACATATGTTCTGCAATGTTAAATATATAAAATAAAGTGCACAATCAGATATAATTGTGGAAGAACATCCTGCGTGCCAAGTGCAACTTGCGATCAGCTCCATAAATCAAATGGTCACTATGAGGTTTTGAAGAAGTTGGTGGTTTAGTGTAGGTTTCAGGTTACAAATAGTTTGCTTATATTTCAACCGGTGGAGCTTATTGAGATTGATGCACAGCCTGGACGCTAAGCAGTGCTTTAGCCGCCAACTCCATTTGGGTTAGAATCCCATGGGACATTAATGTCTTTCCATTTACGTTTGTTGAGTCCCAGGTTGGGTTTAATTTGACCGATGCTTGTAGTGGGGCTGGATCATTTTATGTGAGAAAATAAGAAGCTGGTAAAATCTGCAAGCATTCTTCAGACTGAAATAATATGAGGTTTAATATGATGGTTAAATTTGTATGGTATAAAAAGGTGTGTATTCAAGCTTTTGAATAATAAAACAAAGCCACCCAGGTTCTTGGAATAGCTTAAATACTGTGTTGGCTTTGCAGACAGAATTACAGCAGGTTCATATGGATGGGTGGAGGGGGGGTCGGCTAAGGAGAATGCACCTCTTCATACAGCTATGGAAACGGGTACTGTTTATTCTACTATGTACATGTGCGTTTAAAACACAGTTGATTTATGAAACTCTAGCTGTTGCTAAGGCTGCACTGGCGGAATAAGGACTCGATGCCTGTTGCATTAATTTTAGCCTCTATCTCCTCAGCTGATGCTGCCTTGAGATGTCTTGTTTACTCTACCCTTTGCTTAATACAGCCCGAGGCTGTTTGACAATTAAGCGCACAGAGAGTTTGAAATGTCCCCAGACATGAGTAAACACAGAGAGAATGAGAGATCTGATGCAGGTATTCATTACCATATCAATAATTCTCAATCTGAACAGTCTCACTGTGTTGTAGCTCCACCTAAAGACATCAGTGTGCCTTAAGGGAAGTTCAACAGTGTATGAAACCATCAACACACATTTCAGACTTAATATTTAGGACAGGGGGGTTGCATCTGACAACTTTACAGAGCTGACAATCCAGCAGCATGCAGTGAATGGTCAGGTGTACAGAGGTAAGACTAAGGTTCTTAAGTTAAGAAGCTGTTTTCAGACATGACAGATACATTTAAATGTGGACAAAGCAGTGTTTTTGTTACCTCTTTCACACCCTGAGATATATCAAGTGTCTGTCATTTGTTAGAAACGCCATCAACACAACCAATTGCTCAATGTGAATTTTCAAGACATTTCCTGTTGTATTCTCACATGGACTCACACTGACAATTTACTATGGGACTGGCAAGAAAGGTTCTGGAAAATGTCCGGAGTAACTGACTCGTACGTTTGAATTCTCGCTTAAAGCCCCTCTGGAAAAATTTCAAGAAGATGTCTCGACTGCATGTCTGAGAGCGGCTTAAGTCTCTTTTTATGTGTACAGCCTGCTGCAACAGAACAAATGCCTTTGACTGTGTTCAAGTTATCCCCATTGGATGATTCATTGTGTCTTGACCTTCTCTATGACAGCAGGCTTTTCAACCTGAATTCAAGTGCAGCCATCCAGAAAAGACATAAACACTTTTCAGATCCAGTGTCCAGACAAACTAGTTCGTCAGAAGCATAACGAACCCTTTTGACAATGGTGCCTTTTTCAAGATGTTTGTTTATTCAATCTTTTGCAAAGAGTCGATGAGAATATTGGTGCCACTGCCATACAGTAAATGTAGCAGTAGCATGTGAGCACTAGCTGGAGTCAGCAACCTGTTAGCTTCGTTTTGCATTAAGACTGGAAACAAGGAAACGTCTAGCATGGCTCGGTCCAAAGGTAACAAAATCCATCTTACTACCACTTCCAAGGATCACAAATTATATCTTGATTCTGTAGTTGGTACCAAAATCCAAGAGTAATAAAGTGACATGTTGTGGTTTTCCAGGGATTAAGGGTGTGACTATGTCCTGGCTGGGTTCTGATTGCCTGGCAACTTCACGGTGACAACCAGGAAATGAATGTCAACCAAGACATGGAACATAAGCCACTGTGAAACCATCAAATATAGTTTTTACACTTCTGTGTCAGTACAGATTACACAACTGAAATATAACACATTAATCTGCCTGCTTTGACGTTGGTTTAGAGCTGTTCACGTATGATGGCGTTGGCTGGATGTGCAGTAGCTGGTTGTTTAACTGACAAATATGGCAGCCATTTTGATCTTCTCATTGAAAAATCACAAGAAAACAATCAAGCTTTTTTTCCAAAAATGTCCAAATAATGATTTTCACGGAGGTAGTCACAAGTCACGACAAGAGGAACTAGTCAACATCTATCTGGTATAAGAATATGCATAAACTGCTCTTGCATGTAGTCATACTGTATGTGGTGCAGTTTTTTTCTGTTCCCACATCCTTACCGCCCAAAATAACTTGTGCAGTATGCAGAAGAGGTGAGTCAATACAAAAACAGGCAAGTATGACAAGAAAAACACAAGAGGCATGAAGGAAGAAAACTAAAACACTGTCAACCCAAATAAGAGCGTCAAAAAAAGCAGATCTGAATATTTGGGATGCAGATGTAACAGATATTTCCCAAAGTGTTGGTTTTGGATTAAGACCACCGCTCCGATGCCCAAGGAATTAGGATGAAGTTCCAAGAAGTCACATTGCTCTGGGTTTAAAGTCGCCTTAGGCCTGACTTGTCACATTGTGGCTCCCCTCACTCTTCTGCCAACACAAAATACCTTTTCATTCAATATATAGACTCCTTACGCATATAAGCAGTGTTCTCACGTCCCAGAGCTTACATTGACAAAACCGACTTAGATGCTGATATTTCACAGACCTGTCAGCTGCACATGCTCTCTGCAGATCAACACTACGCGCATACAACACCACAGAGTATCAAGGATAAAAAAAACACATGCACTCGCACACAATTTCCCTTTCTTCTGCAAACCAACTATGGAAGGATCCTGCCGCCCTTGTGACTGAGGATTTTGCCAACGTAAAGACAGAAAAAAGCAGCAGTTGATGTTTTCCAAGTGGCTTGAATAACTTCCATTGACAGTTTCGATAAAAGCGGAAAAACCTCCTTTCTGTAATGGAAGGAGGCTTTTTCGGGGGGGGAGAAGTAATGTCCTCGGAGCCAGTCTTTGGCACTGGGGACCTCTGGACTGGAGACTGTTGACTTGAGCCAGACAATGGGCCTTCAAATGAGCTACGGCCAGTATAAGAAACGATCAGAGTGACCATGAGGCTCTATCATGCCACTGATTGGCTGACATATGTTAACTTCGTCCCCTTGTTCACTTCAAACATTACAGAGGGGGAAACAGCGTCTCACCTCCACTGCTGTCTCTTTTTTTATTTTAAACAACACCACAGCAGACCATTAGCCCCCTTAGCTCACTGAAGGGCTGTGAAGCACTGGGAGCAGGAAGCAAAATGTCCACCTTCCCATTGTGCCGACTGAAGAGGTTGGTGAGATAAAACGCAGCCGCAGCTCAGGTGTGTTTGGTAAGATTTGGCTGAGGAGCGGCTTCTTTGGCAATTGGTCTCTGTGCCAAAACAAACACTCTTTTTTTATACACATATACACGTCAACACACACGTTCACTCGCTGACTCCACATGACTCCAACTGCGGTTTCATACCGACATCTGCCAATCGCCCCGCGGAGCTCCTTGTTTCTCAACACGGGGCAAACAAAACGCTGAGCCGAGTTCAGCTTCCAACAGCTTTTGTCATGCAAAGAGAAAAGTACCAAGGAGGTGTGCCAATGTGCACCGCCGATCCACCGATAGCCAAGAAACAACAGGGAACCAGAATGCCCCGGGTGGTGGTGGGCAAGAGCGAGGGGGAACAAATATTTTGCCTGGACATGTAGCACCACTCACCGATATGTTCTCCTCAGACTATCAGGGATTCACACAATACAAACATCAGCACGCTAATATATGGAAAGGCCGTCTGCGTATGTATTCACAAACATAATCACAAAGACAAACAGGTGCTGCCAGCCCGGTGCGGAAAAGTTCAATACCTCTGAGCAGTTTGACATTCCTTATGAAAAGCAAACTGTGCATAAAGCCGGGGTCAGAGTTTGAGGGTGAATGTGTCTGGTTTGTGTACACTCATGTGTGCACGTTTTGCTGAGTACACATCTGTGTGTACACGGGTCTGAGTCCTGTGTCCGAGATCTGGTCTCCATATGTGTGTGTGACAGAAAGAGACACGCTCCCTGCACCTATTTGCTCAAACCTGGCAGTTATGTGCAGTCCTTATTTTAACCTTTCACCTGCCTATCACCTAAACATCCTGCAGTGCACTGCACAGCCCAGTTACTCTATTTGTTTACAATTGCAGCAATCGTCTGCCAGATCTTTTGAAAGGGTGCAACTGGAATCTGTTTACTCCACAGTCTATCTGCTGATGCTGGAATCCATAATTGGATCTCTCCTATCAAACAGTTGGTGAAAGGCCCGGAACTCCATCACAACAAAGTTCTTCCCAACTTTTTACTCACTGGAAGTTTCTAACAAAATAGAGACCTACCAAATTGGGTTACACCATTAAAACTTGAAAGATATCTTCGCTATTAGAGACTTCAGATCAAAGTCACTGAAGCATCACAGGCTCTAGCATTACATCCAAAATATAACAATTTTAGGAGGGGTCAAAGGACATATTAAACTTAACTGCAAATACTTTGGAAATATTGGTATCATTTAGTTTTATGTGTCAATATGTAGAGTTCATGGTGTCCATGTAGTTTAAATAAAAGGGAAAAAGATCATGTTATCCTTGCTCAAGTTATTTGATCATTTACATTATTTATACTCAGGAGGCATTTCGACCACATCTGTCTCGCACCTTTAGGCGAACAGATGTTCTCCTAATTGAATCAAACCAGCTTTCTACACAGGCTGCTTAACAATGCGTACAATCTATTTTCCTCAGTTTTACACACATTCACTTTTTGTGTTGGGATTAGTTAACCTGTTACACATGGCAGCTACTGGCAGCTTGAATATGTGATGCAACCTATTTTACATTAGCCATGCCAATGCTCTAACTTAATAAACTGATTATTACAACTAGGCCTCCAGTTTGAACCCCTCCAGAGGATCCACAAAGGCAGCGGACGGCAACAACTGCATCCCATTAATATGGGTGATTAGCAAGAGGGGGGAATAACCATTGCAGATATGTGATAGCAGATTACACTCCTCTCTGTTTACTCTACTCATACCAGAGCCAGGTTTCACAGGCTGATTGGCTCAGAGCAGGTCAGGGGGTTTCGTTCTCATTTTTTTGAGAGAGCGGTGCTGGAGGGATTCACGCAGGGAAGGTCTGCTCCGGTTTTTCTTGCCCTCGCCCTTTTGTCTGTGATGTTTGTTCTGGATTTAAGTATTTCTCATGTTGTGCAGTCAGTGCGGCGTCAGTCCACACCTTAATGGGAGCCTCTTTGAGCGAGAGAGATCTGGGACTGTGCCGCCACTGGTGAGGGTGGGGTGGGGTGGGGGCTAAACTAGTCTTAAGGGTGTGCCGCTTTCACCTGTTGAGTCATGCCGCCATGATTTACTCATCACCATCGTTTTTTGCTGCAAGTGCATTTAAAAGTTCAAAATAGGTTGTAGCACACCAGAAGTCAATGTGACAGGTGCACAGGATATAAGTAGCATAGACACATGAATTCATTCAGCATGAAGACAACCTGGGTACGTTTGTTCAAAGTCACAAAAGAAAATTGTCTGCTGACTCCTAGGCGCTGTGTCATGGATCTATCTGTAAATGCTTAATTCCCCGAAACCACCACACCTTCAGATGAGGTTTGTGATGCCCTTTCACCCATTTCCATTCTATGACTTGTCATCGGGGAGTGCGACATTGTCAATTCATCATTGTGAAGTTGCATGTATGTTGCAATGAACAAGCTCTTTTGTAAGTTGATCTACGGAGAGAGAAAAATAAGCTGCTGGGCTGAAAATGTCACTGAGAGCTCAAAACACAGCAACTTAAGAAAACACATGCAAATAGACACAACACAACCAAATCTCACAGCACAACTGAAAACTCACAACACATTGAAAGTGTTTCCAGAAGACACTTAAAAGCGGTGAACATGGCTGGGACCCACTTTTTGCCATGGTTTGTGAATCATGGATAGTAGTCAGAGTTGGCAATCCCTCTGTGTTGATTAAAAATAATAAAAATAAATTTGCAAGCTAAAGTGTCCTGGTTGTGCTGCGAGTATGTGGTTGTGTTTTCTATTTGCCATGTATGTGTGGTCAAATTGATGTTTTTACCATTTGCATGTATATCAATTGTGTTTTCTTAAATTGTAGTGTGTTGAGCTCTCAGGGCCACAAATAAATAAAGCCATTTTCTGTTCCCTCTTTGAAAAGTTATTGCCTTATTTGGAGCATTAACAGAGTGATAACCAAATGGACTTAAGCGACTGTTTCTGCTCAGAAGGACTCTACTCATATATTCTACTGATTATACCCCAGACTCCCGCACTCAAGTGTCTCTCAAAACTTCAGCTGCTACTCAAGCTTGGTTTTCTTGAAGCTGAATTAAAGCTGGACGGGGGGGGCTGCTGAAGCTCAGACGACTTTGTCAGATGATGGCACATTTATTTCAACATGCACTCATCAGTCACACAGAGGCTGCACAGAGCCAGCTGACCAAGAATGGAGACATTTAGTTGGGGGGGGGAATTGTCGTGTGACTCGCCTCTGCTGGTATGGAGTCCACTTTGCAAAGAGGGTTAAAAACTCATTCATTGTCATTTGTCCCTCATGACGCCCTGAGGTGGTCAATCTAAAGGGGGCGCATTAAGAAAAAGTTGCATTGAAAAAAACCTCCTCGTGTCAATTTGACCTGCGGTTCACCCTGATCACTATCTCCCCTCTGAGGCTGGTGAGGACGAGGCTGGTCGGCGTTCAGCTGGCGCTTGGGGGAGAGATGGTGGCTGAGTAGCAGCCATGGGGGAAGCACACTGTCAGTCCTGTGATAGCCGTATGAGATTCCACATGCTCTAATGAGTAATTCCTCACCCCCCCCCATCACCATGTCGCTTCATGGCCCTGAGTCATCGTCCACACTCTCCCTCACTCCCTCTCCCCTTGTCAGTCTCTCTCTATCTCTCTCTCTCTCTCTCTCTCTCTCTCTCTCTCTCTCTCTCTCTCCCCTCGATGCAGAGAGGAATCTTACTTCCTTCCTTCAGCAGCAGCCGTCCCACAGGGAAGCTCAACAGAATAGCCTCCCTCCGATGACTCATTCAGCAACATCGAGAGCTCCGCTCCACACCATTCGCTCTCCAACCACGACAGCCCACCACACCACACCCAGGCCTTGGATCCCAGTCCTCCACGGCCCGCTTGTCTGGATGTCTCTATTTCTATGTATCTCTTCTCCTGTATCCCTCTGTGTCCTCTTGCCGGTCTGCCTGGTTGCCATTTTCTGTCTGTCCGTACGGCCGCTGTCTGGTCAAGATTTATCATTGTTTATGTCTCTGTCTTTCAGTCAGTCTGTCCCCTGGCACACGGTTGCAAAGTCAAACTAGTGAAGAACACAAAGCCCTGTCTGCATTTTAAACTACAACTAGGCTCGAGCAGACAAATGAAAACAGTGCAAGTCATACGTTCGACAAAAGAAAACATTGGTATTGTTAGCAAAGACAAACCTTTCATTCGACCTGTGCAGTTCCCAGAAGAAGTTGTTAACATTTCCATATTGTTGATAATCTGGAACCGTAAACATGTTATGAAACTTTCAACAAAGGTTACACTTTGCTTTCAGCAGCTCCCTTGATGCTGTCTGCTTCCAACCATGTGTTATGCAATTCACTCAGTTCTGAGACTTCTAACATTGGTTTAAAAACCTCTGAATATATTAACATATATATATATATAACTCATGCATATACGCTGAATAGCACTCTGGCCCTGCAGTGCAACAGGTTGTTGATAGTGAGTCCCTGCACGCCGCTCAGAGATCCTCTCCATGTTGCAATCGGGGATTTGTTGACCATTGCAAGAGCAATAAGGATTTTTAGGGGCATTATGACTGGGTTAATGAAACACAGCTGCCCCTAAAAGTCCCTCACTTTTCTTGCTGCCTTTTCTTTCTCCCTCCCTCCCTCCATGGCTTAATCTTTGGATGTCTCATTCCAAACTTTTGAGATCAAACTACAACATTTGCAGGCTCCATGAGAGCTTAGCTTTGTTGTCCGTTCAAGTCCTGGCTGGAGAATTGTAACAACCTGGAGTAACTACAGCGTCTGAAGTTTGACCTTTTCCACGGAGCTGGGTCACGCAGGATATTTCGTTGAAAAAAAAAGCAAGCAAGTGTTCCAGTATTTATGAATTGTATATTTATAATAGGCAGAGTTTTATTGGGAATTGCTGTGACGTTTTTAAAGCAGGGTTGAATGAGTTCAGGGCACAATTTCCAAGAAGGGGGAGCTCGGTGTGTTCATTAGAAGTTCAGCTTTCACAGGAAACGTAAACACAATCTGAAGCTTTTACTATAGCGGAATGGTCTATATGATGCTCACAATATCGTACACATGGGCAATTTGAGAACCAAGCGAACCCTGTGACCCAGAGCCCAGGAGCCACCTGGGGAAATGCGAGGAAAAATCTATTTAAAGCGAGTCTACAACTCTGCTAACAAATGGTGTGAGGAGAGAATATGAGACAGGCATGGTGGGGGGAAAAAACCAAGATGTAAGCAACACTGTGCAGCAAGTGGTGGGATGAGTCCAATTGGGCCTTTTAAACAATGGCAAATGCCACTGCGAGAGGCTTGGCAGGCAGCGGCAGCCAGCACTGTTTAATATCACAACTTTAATCAGCACACTTGGTGACTATCCCAGAGCTCCCCGTAGCCACGCTGCTTATTCAAACCAGGCTCATTCCACCAAGCCTCCCTTACTAGGCCCTCCGCTCTCACTCTCGCACGGCCTCGCACGCTCCTGCAGCATATATGGACTTTCTGCCTGGAGCGGGTTTATCTGCTCTCTGCGATGTGTCATTGCGTTTTAGTGGGCTTCTACCCAGAGGCACTCGGGGACGATAGCTGACTTCATCCCGACCCATCTGAGGTGGGCTAGAGACGTGTTCGCTATATTGGATTTTTTTATATATTACGGGCTAACCATGTGACGTGATGTTAAGGGTGACTGAAATATGTCCTACATGTCAATTTCTCAATTAGCGTGAGGATGTCTTCTATAGCGAGGAAGAAAGAAAGTCTATCCTTTTCTTGTCCAAATGAAGAAATTACTGACAGAACAAGAAGTTGGCAGACATGTTAAAAAACGAATGACCTGCCACTGATGTGTTATACACAACCTGCAAATAGCTAACGCTTAGGTGCTAATTTTACAGTAAATAACGCTGACAGCAGAGAGATGGATTTGACCTCTCCCCACCTGCTGGCACGTGCTCCACTCACAGGGCTGTTTTGAGTGTGTTTGAAACATGATGGAGGTCTCGTGTGTTTTTAAAATATAAAATCCCATGCTTCAGCGAATGTCTCACCTACGTGTCACTTGCGGCACAGAGATGGCACCACAGGCCCTCCATTCTATTAATTACATAGAGAATCTAGTGTCAGGATGCTAAATTCATTAGTGAGGTATGTACGGCACGCTGGGGTCAGGACAGATATAGACACGGGCCTCCAAAACAACTTCTTCCCCACTTGCCACACTTGTTCAACGTAATAGACTTTGGTACTTTTTTTGAAAACTCTGCCTCTTAGTTTTTTTTAATTCGGAATGTTTTTGTAGAGCTTATGCCCACATTTTTTTTTCATTTCTTTTAATTAAATTGCTCATCTAAATTCAAGGAGGGAGGGAGGAATTTGCTTGTGACTGTGCTAATTCAAGATTTTATCATGAGCGGTCTTTGAAGGGAGATTAATGAAATAACATTTACTGCTTCTCATGGGAAGTTAAACTTTATTCTTTATTTTTGTATCATTTGCCCTATTTTTGATTGAACGATGGAAAAAAAGCTTGGAATATATTTGATTTTTATTGATAAAGTATTAATCCAAAACTGCTCAGCAGAATGGGGCCAGCTAAGGAAATGCAGAGCCGCTCTTTTTTGACTTGGCATGTGAGAGTTGTTCATCACTGTAGTGAGAGGACAGCCGCTGCTCTGGATTCTCTGTGACACTGTTGGGAATCATGCTTCTCTTTTAGCTTGGGCAAAGGATTTTTAGCTAAATTATTTTGAAGTGACAAATTTAGGGTTTGAGCCTTTGAGCTATGAAATATTGAAGTTGACATACCCTCACATGCATGGTTCTCTTTTGACTGAGCAGTGTATTTAATATATTTTAATGTATTACATTAATTGTGGTTTACATAAGTCTATACGGTGTTTCAGAGTGACTTTATAATGACCCTATCATCTTAGCAGTTGCTCTGTATTCAGGCTTGAAAGAGCCCTTGTAAAGTTAGATAAATATATATATATTGCTGATAAGGCTATAATGGTCTTAAATTACGTTATTACATGGATGCTTTACAGTGAGACCTTCTCCTCTAACATGTCACTGCATTTGAGTGATTTCCCGTTTGTCCTTTCCATCAAAACCGTTTAGAAAGATTCGTGTGCAGCTCAAGTCTATTGTCTGATCTGGGGGATCACATGAGCCAGAAACTGGGACTTTGTAGGCCAGTTGAATTAACTGAGGACTCACCTTGCCCGCAAAGACCCAGCCTCTGACGCACAACATCATCATGCACGCTGAGGACCACCTCCCGAGGTTTACCTGTGGCTTCTACACACGACTTTTTTCTACCACAGCATTTTAACTTCCACATCAGGGAAAGGAGGGAACGTGAAGGGTTTTACGCGCCGATACATACCCACAGATCTGCTGCCTGGAGAAGAAGGTGATGCCCGGTCGTTGTTACCTGCACACCGGGCAGGTGTCAGCATCCCGTAGCCATATGGTGTGCGTGTGTTGGAGAGAGGCTGGGGGGGACCTTGAGTTAAAAAAAAAGAAAAGAAGCGCCGACTGTCTGGCAGCTTGTCTGGCTGCATGGAGGAGATCGACTGCAAGCGAAGTTGAAGTTCACCCAGCACCGGCACCACTGGCACCAGCGGCACCCCAGTCCTATCTGATCACTTGGTGCTCCACGCATCCCAGACTGAGCAGGATTATCCCTTTGTGGGTGGGTGGACAAGTTTTCTTTGGGAATAAGTCGGACAGTCCCTGGCCTATCTCCCCTCTGCCCAGGGAGGAACAAACTGTGTCGAGCCTTGTGCCAGTCTCCCCCTCTATCTCTCCCTCTCGCTCTCTCTTCCGCTCTGTCTTGCTCTCCCACCCTTTAAAGAAAAGCTTCCCCACCGAAAGATCCCCGGGGCGACCCCAGCACCCAGCCAGTCACCCAATATCCATTATGGGAAGAGACAGCCGGGACGACAGGGAGACGAATGGAGAAAGCGGTCTGCTGCTGCTGCCATGCTGCTGCTGCTGCTGCAGCCTCGACACAGTGAGCAGGATATTCCCAAACAGCTGGAAGGAGCTGATATATGGTGCTGCGCCCTCGTGCTGGGCCCTCCCCAAAATGGACCGGTGCTAAGTGGTAACCTGGTTATTTTCAGCGCGTCATTGGCTCGCCTCCAATTATAGGTTTCCGTGGGGGGGGCGCAGCAGCGTGGCACCGTATTTCCAATTATTATGGACTTTGAAAAACACGGCGAAGGGCACTCACATGGAGTAATGTCCGAGCATGTGTGTTTTGCCTGGAACTGCGCTCATTCCTGCGGTGCGTCGGGCTCCCTCGGTCCGTTACGCGCCAGCCGGGTCCCGCGCTCCGCTCCGCTCGGCTGCGTCTCCGGGTCGGGCTGCTCGTCTGCGGTGCGCTCAAGGTGTTCCCCTCTTTTATCGATGCTGCTCAGGGGACTATATGCATCCCAGGTTCATCACACACCTCTCCCCCGTTACCTCCCAGACCAGCAACATGTGAGCGTGCTGCGCCTCCTGGTGGCGAAGGCGCGCCGTGGCACACCACTGTGCGCGCATGTGGCGAACACGCGCTGTATTGTCTTGTGCAAATGAGTGAGGGGGATCACGTGAAGCTGCACATCAGGCGCGATAACAGCGTGACAGCTGGAGCCTGCTGGAAGGATTTAAAATAATCAGTGGCTTTATATCTGATTTCTATGAAGTAAGCAGAGTTTACGTAGATGTATTATATATGTTGTATAATGATATGTGATGTTAGGTTATGTTAGGTTGTGACATACTCTTTAATCTGTTTGTTCTCTGTCCTTTTGCATTTATCCTAATCTTTTACTTTACCTTAGGTACAAATATTCTGTTTTTCTCGCCTGAATTTGTCCTATTTCTAGTAGTCTTTTTTAAATTATGTTCAAATCTGAATTTTTTTGCATGCTCTTGTTATGTTCAGATATTTTGCATTCTGTAACCCATTGTCATTCTTGCTTTATATTCTGTTCAGCCCGATTCAGTTCAGTGTGCTTTGTTGGTATGGGTGTCAGGTGAGTGATGCCTGAATACCAAGGATTCAGTCCAGTTCGACAGTGAGATATGAAATGAGAATGATGGCAAACACGTGTCTTGTGTGTGTGTGTGTGTGTGTGTGTGTATGTGTGTGTGTATGTGTCTTACAGTCACAAACTTTGCAGCCTAGTTTAAGAGTTTAAAAGTCTTTATTGTCATAAGTACCATACAAGGAAAAGTACTTTACTTTACCCTCTCCTAATGGAATCTGTTGATATTAATCACCCTCTGTAAACTTCTTGAAGTATTTCACTTGAATAATATCATATTTTTCACATTTTAAGGTAGTTCATCTCCCTCTCACCCCAGGCTCTTCGCTCCGTTGGTTGTTGTTGATTTTCATTTCCATTCATCTCTATTCTACTCTATCATACAACAACTGCATCCACTACATCCTGTGGATGTACATTACAAAACTTCCTGTGAAGTATTTTTGCACTCTTAATCCATTTTTGCAATATTCCAATCTTATCTTATCCACTGCATGCCTTATGACTGAATACCATGCCATACTGTGTAATATGTTGCGAACTTATATGTTCTGTTTCTTTTGCGAGTGCAGTATTCTGTCTACTTATATTTTTACACCAGGGATCAGAGAGAAACATAATTTCCCTCCCGTCTATAACCTGTAAATATGGCAGAATTGACAATAAAGTTGTCTTTGACTTAGACTATTTTATTCTATTATCATATTTATATCCCATTTTATTGATATGTGTCTTTCTATCCTATTATCGTTATCAACACTCTATTGATGATCTTACAACTATTGTGAATATTAATATATTATATTGTAATTTAATCCCATTGTATTTATAGTTTACTTTTCTATTATTAAAGTTGCACTTCGTTTTTTTATAGCTATTGTAAAATATTATCTTCTCTTCTATAGCCTGGTTGTGGTCTACTTCAGTGCCTGGAGTGACGCTCTCTCTCATTTGGCATTCAGCTGCTTCAATGTGGAAAAGATTTCAACAGTTATGCCGGAAGTTGTCTTATTTTTATCAAAATAAAATAGAAAATAAACTTTTGTATTCTTTTGACGTTTTTACTTATGGAAACAATTTTAACGTCATACCACCTCTTCCGTACACATTGAGAAGATATCTGTCACCCTTAACTGGTGCCATTTATTTTAAGAGGCGGTTTTAGTTTGTAGGACGAGACCGGATATGACTTGTGTGATTTCCACTGACTTGGCAGCCAACAACAATGTCTGACCGGCAGGTCTGTGACAGGAACAACAAGACGCCTTCTAAACAAGATCCACCACCGCACCATCTACAGCAGGACGGATGTTCTTCATCATTCTCACCCTCCTCTTCCACTCAGTAAAATCTGACAGAGGGAGGTGAGTTCTGATCCAGTCACTCTTCGTCTTAGTGCGTGTGTGTACGTGTGTGTGTGTGTGTGTGTGTGTGTGTGTGTGTGTGTGAGAGAGAGAGAGAGAGAGAGAGAGAGAGAGAGAAATAAACACTCTTCATCTGTTGCTCTGCAGAGTTTTGAGTTTTCATTCCGAGCAGCTCAAACGTCAAATCACGTGAATCCACTGAGTTCATTTATTTATACAGCAATGACGTCAGCAGGAGAGAGAGAGAGAGAGAGGGGGGCAGGAATGTAAAGACCCTGTGTGTGTGTGTGTGTGTGTGTGTGTGTGTGTGTGTGTGTGTGTGTGTGTGTGTGTGTGTGTGTGTGTGTGTGTGTGTGTGTGTGTGTGTGTGTGTGTGTGTGTGTGTGTGTGTGTGTGTGTGTGTGTGTGTGTGTGTGTGTGTGTGTGTGTGTGTGTGTGCGTATGCCTGTGTGTGTGGGTGTGAAACTGACCACTGTAGTTTAACACTGGCACCTCTCACACAAAAATACTGAATCTGTGGAACAAAAACTGATCAAAAACTGAGTGTCTTAGTTGTAAAGGCCTGGTGGAGCTGAAAGGCCTCCTCAGGGGAATATGGTTTTGTTGGCGACTAAGAATGAGAGAACACCAGATAACAACTGTGGGTGAAATGAAGGGTAATGGTTTGAGCATCACTTAGTCACCGCTCAGACCATTTATCAACATCCATCCTGAGTGATCCAATCACAAGTGGTCGATGCCTTGATTCAGATCAACCAAGCACTCAATCAATTAATTGTCAAAATAATTGAATCAATGATGATTATTGTGATTTGAGGGACAATCAATCAAAAGCAATAATGTAGTTACTATATTAAAAGTCCTATCACATGAGTTTTATGCAAAACAATAATTGACTCAGAAGTTTCTAACAGACAGTTTTAGTTTTATTCACAAACAATCGTGGTTCTTGGTTGTACACACTTATCTGTGGTTGACGTGTGTTAGAGGCCGAAACATTGCCCACACATGACTCTCCCTCCTGACTAATGTGTGTGTCACCCTCTTCTGTCAGCAGGCGGTGCTTCCTGAGCCCGGCTGCAGGCGGCCCTCTCGATGGTCTCTCCTACCATGAAAGCGGTGGTGGATGCTCTGTGGGCGGTGTGGAGCATCGGGGCCTCCATCTATGACTACATCCACACCAACGCCATGGAGGAGCGCATCCACGCCCTGGAAAACGTCATCACCATCCACCAGTGTGTGATCGGGCTGCTGTCTGCCGGCGTGCTGACTCTCTTCACTTACATCCTCTTAAAGAAGCTCTGAGGAGGTGTGAAGGGGCCTGCTGGGGCTGACGTGTGAGAGGTGGAATCACAAGAATCAGACACTGACATTGAATGTGATATGATAACACATAAAACTGATCAGACAGATAAAGGAGAAAGTTACACTTTGGGTACATAAGACTTGCTCATAAGAACTGGAAGGTACGTGCAGTTTTCAAGGGAGCAGACATATAACATTAAGTTAAAATTATTTTAAAAAGCAACTTTTTTAAAACCTCATTGCAGTGTTTGGATCTGTTTGGGTGAAAACACTGATGTTGATGTTGTCTGTGTAGCAGCTTGTGGAGGAGGTGAGCATGTAGGGCTACAGGCTCCAACTTCTTTTTAAATGCCCGTTTAAACTGTTTTTTTTATGCCCCAGTATTCAGGATCTTTCCAGTTTCATTTTAAATTTTAATTTAATACCTCATTTGAATGGCTTAAGCACAAAATATGATTAATTGTCCCCCCTGATTAAGTTATAACCTCTATTACCATAAACTAAAACATTTTTTCATCATCTCAGGACATAGTGACTCAGCAGTTCAGAGCAGGTTTTACAGACTGGATTAAATTAAAATGATTAAAGGACTTCAATATGTAAATATATAAAAACGTACCTAGTGTCAGCAGTTAGAGAAAATAAACCATTTCAGATTTGTCTTAAATAAGCATCTCTACATCTATGACAGATATTTCACTCCAAAATGTCAGTAGTTTACGGAATAGGGAGACAAAGCAAATTTGGCACATAACTGCAACATTTTAAATAGTTGAATTAGCTCAAAATAACAGTAAACCAGTAAATATACCAACCTTAGTAGTGACCCCTACTCAAACTATCATAACTGTGTGTCTGAAAAATAATAAAAAACATTTCTTAACAGAAACCTTAAGCTTTGTGTGGGTGTGCGTGTGTGTGTGTGTGTGTGTGTTCACTGTTCCATCGAATTAGTTTGCTAACTTGCTAAAGGATTCATTATAGAAAAAATTTTAATTTGCCAAGTCAACCGCCTTAAATCACATTCTTTTCTCTCTTCTTGTTTTCATGTTGGCAAGGATTTCTTGTGAAGACTCAGTAAAAAATTCCAGATTATAATTCAAATGAAACTAGAGTGTGGAGAGAGCAGCGGTCTCTCATATTCCCCAAATAGTCAATTATGAATAGTTTTAAACACCTTGTCTCTTACTATAAGTACATTCTGTTTAGTCGTTGACGGTATTTGATCAAACACCTCATATAATCCCTTATAATACAAGATGATTGGTTTACTTGTGCCTCATCTTCATTTTCAGTGCAACATTATGATTAATCTATACAGTAAATTTCTGTTAATCCCCATTGCTGTTGGTGCGAGTGCAGTATAAAATAAAATATGAAGTGACCTTAAAAACTGTAAATATATTTAAATGTTCACAAGCAGTTTTTCAGCTTTCATACATGTGCCCTGTAGTACTACTGCTGCTTAATATTTTATAAGGCAACATTTTGTACCATGTATCATCATGTTTAAAAGAGATAATAAGTATCAACTGCAAACACTGGATCAATGTGCTGTGTGAAATGAGAAGTTTAGTTTGCAGGATAAAATAGTTTTTTGTAAGTTTAACTTTAAAACAGCTTCTCTCACCTGCTGAGTGATGAGTCATTGGAGACTGCAGCTATTAAGAGTCCTGATTTTAGAGAAATTTGTGTTTGTATTTTTGTGTATATATGTTACTGTCCAAGAAGGTACAATACAAGAGAACGTGCAAGGATGAAACAGTTTTATTTTCATTTTAACAGTCTCAAAATGTCAAATAAACATGGAATTCAATGCAATTAAACTGCACCTCTCTTACAACAGCATAAGTTTCCAAAATCAGGCCAACTCTGTGTTGTGTACAAAAATGAAAAGCTAAAGTGTATAAAACTTCTGATTGAAGTTGTGACCACGAGAAGCTTTTCTATCACATCTCTGAACATTTCTTCAAGCAATCTCCTAAAACCACTGAGGAAGAATTGACTGCAAACTTCAGAAATAATATAAGCAGACATGACACCAGTCGTCCACAGAGAAGAAAAGAAGAGCAACCCCTGCCTGAAAACACGTGCTGCTTCTTCAGCTGACAAACTTCTACACATGAGCTGTTGGAATCTGAACTCGAAGGCCTTGATCTGGAATAAATGGACCTTAACATATGGGGCTACAAGTGTCCAGTCTGCATGAGAGTGTGTTTGGAAGTGAATCTCTCCACACTGTCGCCCTCCAGGAACTTCATGGCTCTCCAGTGGATCTTGCCGCAGTTCTCTGGCTGCCCGCCGGGTCCCAGCTCCAGCTGGATGTACTGCAGCCACAGGTCTTGAATAAAGAAAACAGAAAAAGATTTGAGCTGAAAATGCACAAGGACGTTCTGATTCAATATTAATGCTTAACAAAAGGCTCTTGAGCTGGCCATATTCCAACTTCTCCCTGGCCTACATACCAGACTAAACCTTTGTTTGTCTCTTAAAGAACTTGAGTATTGTCATTGAGACGTATTTATATCTTGAAATCAGATATTTGAATTTTTTGGAGTGCAGTTTTGTTATAAATGGAAAGTTTGTCCTTCATACTTGAATAAATTGTGAATAAATTTGTTTTGACTAACTCCACTTTTCCTCTTGTCTCTTGTTCCTTTAAGACATTGAAACTCCGCTCACCGTCGTCTGTTGTGCCGAACTCCTGCAGGGCCCTCTCGTAGCAGTCCCTCAGGCTGTTCATTTTTGGATTCTCCTGCAAGAACAAACAACATTATTGGCTCATTAATCCTGATCAATCAGTCAGTGTGTCCTCATAATCAAACTTTCAGTGAAATCAATAGAAACCTTAAGTCAGTGGCAGATGAGAGTAAAATAACGAATATAGTGAAGATTTCTAACTCGTCATTGTGAATCTGTTCAATTTCTAAAATCTAAAGTTTTTAGCATGAGGTGTAATTTACAAGTTTTCACATGTGGCAATATTTGATGTACGTACTTGTTCCATCTCGATCTCAATCATCCTGGTGAAAAAGGTCTTGGGCAAGGGACGGTTTTCCTGTAAGCTACAGAAGAAGAAAAAGGTTTTAAAAAAGTGTGTTTCTTTTGTGTTAGATATCATTTAAATTAAGGGCAGTAAGAGCCGCAGATGTGGTTCCTTTTTACCTTGTAAAGGTCTTCCTCGCTTTCTTGTAGCCTCCAGTGGAAAAGGACCAATCAAGGTAGGACTCCTTCATCTCCATGGCAACAGCTGCCACTACAGACGAAAGACCTCTCTGGGAAAAGTCAAGAAAACAAAACACTCTCAGTTTGGAAGCCTGAACACTGAGCAACTAGACCCTGGTCAGGTCTGGCAGTAACATCCATCCTGAGAGGTCTGTGATTCCAAAAACATTACACTGAAGACGCTGTCAACACATACGAGTTGTAAGGAGAGAGTCCTGAGAGTCAGTGTCAACCTGAGAGGGAAGGACTTGGGTGGGCTACCTTAAAGACGGCCTCGGTTTCCTCAGGACTCTGCTTGGCTGTGCTCCACTGCACCAACAGCTGCCACAGTGGTAAACTCTCCTGTCAGAGCAGGAAAGGGAAGATGGAGCTATTAGCTGATTTCTAAACACCATCTTGCTCAGCTGGAGTACAACTGTACTCACTGGAGATTTGTGTTGTCAATGCATTCTCCATTACCTTCAAGAGTCTTTCTCTTTAGAAATTGCATGAATATAAACACTTAAGATGAATAAGAACATCTTTTATCTTCTTCATTTAATTATCGTTCAGCATGGTAACATTTCGTTGTCCGACACACTGGACACAAATGAACTCCTTGAGGTTTATACTGTTTCCCAACACTTGAACATAGAGTGTTGATCTTGAGAGAAATGTGTGTAATGAGCAATGAGTTGTAATCCTCCTCACACAGCTACTTCTCACAGTCTTATGAAACCCCCACCACGACCAGCTCTATCCAGCAACTCTGCTCACTGCTGTAGAGGCTCTAGGAGCTGAACAAGACAGTTGTATTCACAATCACACAGTATAACACTTCTGTCAGTTACTGTCCAGCACTGACAGAGGGAAAGCTTACATCGGGTCAAAATTATAAATTCATCAATTTGTTTTATTGATGACGACCCTCCAGTACTTTTTTTAAATTGTGAAAGAACACTTCAATCTGGCTTTAAATATACAAATAGGAATGTCTGGGTTTATGTTGGCTGACGGCTGCTTAAGTGCCTGAATAGAGATAAATTGGGCCAAGAAGATGGCCCACTTTACAGTTGTGTGTGTGTGTGTGTGTGTGGTCTCCAAGGATTGTTCTGGAGCATAATAAGAGCGTAACTTAAGTGTATATGTTATACAATATACACATAAGCAAAGAAACTATTATGATTTGATGTTGAACAAATGATGTGAAATCAAAGTGAGTGCATGTGCCTGTGTGTATGCGTGGGTGAACTGAGTACCTTGGGATTCACGCGTGTGAGGGCATCCTGGAATAGCCTGGCCATGTCTCCGCTCCCGAGCTGTATGAGCGTCTGCAGACTCAGGCTCCACGTTAACACCGACTGGCTGTAGCGCTCCGTGGCTGCCATGGCAACGCTGGCTGCTCCCTCAGCATCTCCAGATGAGAGCAGGATCTGCAGCTGGTCACATGGGGGGGAAATGAGCGTTTGTTACAACTTTGGACATCATCATCCATCAAGAAAAAGATTCAATGAAGAAAGATTACAACCATGAATAAAACGTTCTTTCTTATTATTTCAGTCAGGTAAATAAATAGATGATTTAATACTTTAAAGAAAGGAATGACTGGAAAGTGTTCTAAGATTTAAACATTATCACCAGATACTCTGTCTTGAGGTGCAATCAAACACACTTTGTTATTTCTGTACAAAATCGAAAGTGGAAAAAAGTCTAAAATGTCTTTGTCTGAATTATTTGGATTCACATTGAATTAAAAAAGTAAAAGTCAGAAGTCATTGGCAGTAAGTAATACAATTGGTAGTCAAAGGTGGGGGGTACATGCATTAAAGGTCCTTGTCCTGGCCAAGAGTCCCACTTGTCTGTGCTGTCACTATGCTTGGGTCTAGTAACTCTAGCTTGACTTTAGCCTGTGACTCAAGCATTTCATTGCCAGCGACTGCTTAATGTTATTGTTGTGCATTTGACAATAAAAATCTTGAATCTTGACATGTCATCACTCTTCTCCTCTTACTACTTACACCTTTTGTTTAAGTGTAGTAAAGTTACATTGCCTTATGAACTGCAAACAAACTGGACGACTGTAATAAACATATTGACAAGTATTCTTCAAATGGAGGAAAGTACAAACCCTGCAGAGCTAAAGGGCCAGAAGATTCTAGTTAAATGAGGACGTTATCTTACCCAGTTCTTATAATAAACCTCCTTCAGCAGTGAGGAGTCGTGGGCACGCTGCAGAACTCCCAGCAGCCTCTCCTGCCTCTGTGAAACAAACACACAAACAAATATCAGTATTTACACTTTAGATCATCAGACTCCAGAAACACTGACACTTTCCTGATGTGCTCTTTTTAACTTCAGGCGCACTCGTACTGACATCGCAAGAATGAAGCAGATTGATTTACCTGCTATGAGAGTAAATTATGTAGGATATTATAAGACAATTCAAATACTGTTCAGAGCAAAATCAAAGACTCACCTTTTCCTTCAGCTCTTGGACGTTGGTCTTTCGTTTCTGCCTTTCCAAGCAGAAGGCTGCGTAGCAGGTCCACATGGGCTCTAGAGCACAAAGCACAGCAATTGCTGTTAGACCAACACAACCTGGTGTCAATGAATACATCAGCAGTACCTTAATAGAGGGCACCTACAGGCATCAGAAAGTCCAACCTAAGATGTTTTAGAACATTTTACACCAAGGAAAAGACAGCAACACAAAACTGAGGGAAGGGAGATTAGTCAAATTGAGCTCAGGGATTTGAATACTTCCATACAAAAAGTTTGTTTTAAGTTAACCTCTTCTCATTTTAACTATTATCAAGACTTGTTCCTGCTTAGGGGTAATTTTCAAACTAAGAAACCACAGGTCCCTGTAGTAAAATCTAAATGTTTCAAGTCTTTTTGGAAAATGAGCCAAAATAACCAATGGTTTTCCGTGTATGTTTGTATGAGAGTTGTTCGTACCAGTGTTAAGGCTCTTGACGCCCTCCTCATAGACCTGGCAGCAGCGTTCCTCTCTGCGGTTGATATCTGACGCTCGGCCTTTGGCAGACGTCAGCTCATCCCCTGCACCAGGAGCCTCCAGCTCCCTCTTGGCCATGAAATCCCACGTCAGGCTATCCTCTGTGTAGTTTGTCTGTAAGCTGGAAACAAGGGGAAGGAAGAGGGTGAGTTAATCCTTGATACTGAAGATATATTGGAGTTCAAGAGTGCAGAGAGAAAAAGCTGCTATTTTGTAAGTGAAGAAAACTTACTCTTGCAGGATGGAGTCCTGAAGCTCTTTGGTGAAGTCAAAAATTGCTGCGATGGTCAGAAGTGAGATAACAAACTCTGCCTCTGTGGGAGGAAATCAGCAGCAACACAAAGATAACATGGTCAGATCCAGGGAAAGATGTTGTATAGGGACTAGTTTGACATTTTGGGAAAAGGAGAAGATCGATGGCACTCTGATGTCTGTATTAAATGCTTAGATCTCAAGCTCCAGCAGCTGGTTAGCTTAGAATTGAAAGCAGTTGAGCATTTTCCAAAGTTCAATCCCATTCACCCTCCACGCCACTTAACTTCTCCAGTAAATCAGTGTATTTGAGAATAAAAATAAATAATATTCTGGTGTAAATAAGGAGAAATTTGTATTATACGACATGTTAACAAGACAGAACATCTGATCCAAGCATAAATCTGTGCTTCTTTGGTACTTTGGTTTTCAATACCTGGTCCCATGTTACATCTAACTATCTGTCTGTCTAAATATTTTACGAAAGGAACTTTAAACAAGGTTATCTTTTTTTCAGCACTAAAACTTTCTCAGCAGGTATATTTTTTGCAAAGAATCACAAACCACTTTTATAAAGCCCACCTTGGATTTTCCCTGCAGCATCTTTGTACACGACCTCAGCCAGTTTTCCGCTCAGGATTTCTGGAGAAAACTCATATTCACCCTGAAGGGAGTGACAGAGCAGATACTCAGGCACTGAATGGTACTAGATAATAGAGCGAAAGCATCTGAGTATACTTGTTTGTTGAATTTCACATGGTTTGTATTCAGGTCATGACGCACTCACCAGGTCCATCTCGGCTACCTCCAGCTCTTTCTTCTGTCTCCTCAGTTTCTCACAGTGCAGCAGCTCCATGCGGAAGTACTAGCAAAGAGATGGAGGAGAAAATTAAAAGGATTTAATTGAACAAACTCCACAATCATCAGTTCTTTTTACGTTTTGTTTTACAGCTTGTTCATTCAAGAAAACGAGTGGACCTCATTTTTTACTACAGATTTTCTCATTCAAAATACAAGAGACTGAATCACTTCCAATGTAAAACATGAAAAGTTTGCTTCCTGTACCTCCTTGAAAACCTTCTTGTTGTTTGGGTGGAAGCGCAGGGCCCTCAGAAACAGGTGTCTGGCACTTTCAGAAGAATTTCTATCCTCCAACTCACTCTTGGCGGCCATGATCCACAGAGCTAAGGAGTCAAAATTAGAAACATGAACACTACTTAGGTATATTTTTAGGAGACACTATTATCCAATCTTGTTTTGTAGTATTTTTCCTGAATCCCAAAAGATGATAATACACTAAATTTAAAAACAGTAACCAGCAGTGAGTTAAAACAGTTCTTCTGTACCTGGTTTGTCCGAGTGGATGGCGAGCATGGACGAGAACACTTTGCTGATCTGGCTCTTAGTGCCCTGAGGGGCGAAACCCAGAAGAGATCCAGATTAGAATAAGAGGTCACAGTGTTTGAGGAGAACCAGTAAATGATGAAGTACTCACCCATTTCTTGCAGAAAGCCACATGTGAGAACCAAAGCTGCACATCGTCCTGTGGGAAACAAAACACGTTACACCTCACTTGGTTGACACCTTCATTTATTAACTCGGTTAGAGCAAATATTAAACTTTACACTAATTGAAATTTCATTGAATCTGTATTTTTTCCTTTGAGAAGGCTTTTAACTTCAGTGCAGCATTAAATAGTTTTAAAAAGTACTAAGTAAATAATTATCCTCAAATGCATTTTAAAACTATGACCTGGGTTTAAAGAGAATAAGTTTGATTAAAACTTAAAGCAAAAGCAGTTAGTTGGATGATTTATTTGATTGTCCTAACTTGATCTCCATCAATGAGCAGAGCAACATGGTAACTAACTGTTACTTTGTAATTAATGTGTGTACGGTACCTTCCACTTATTGGTTGCTCTTCTGAAGATGCTATTTATCCTGTGAATGATGGGGAACTCAATCTCTTCTCTTTTGAACTGGTATCGGATGTGCTGCAAATGAAAGGTTAAGTTAAACAATGAAAGCACCAATGAAAAGGCTGCCAGCGCCTGCTGTGCTGTTATGTGCAGGTAATAACTCAAGTTAACTAATCCACAGTCACTATGAAGTGGAGATGACGTAATACAATGATCCCATTTCCACTGTCGCTGAAGCTCACTTACCAATCTTCTCTTCTTCACCAGCTCCAAAATGTTGATTTCATACTGTAATAAAAAAAGATATGTAAATAAATAAACATTTTTCCAACTCAATTCATCCGATTCAAATCCTTGATAACGGTGTTTTACCTGAACGTAAGCGATGAAGTCTTCTTTCTTTATGATCAACCTGTGGAGCTTGTATTCCATGGCCGTCGCCCTCTTGATTATAGATCTAGAAAAGTAAACAGAAACAACTTTGCATCACATACGTCATGGGAACAGATCTTGGGTGAAAGAAACACACTGGAGATACGGAACTGCATATCCAACTAAGAATATTGTTCCAAAAAAAAACTTATTTGGCCATTAGTTCTACAGTGCATGGTCAATACAGAATTTATATTTGCCTTTTCTTTTATTAAGGGCCATTAAGCCCTAATGTGGAAAACATGCAGTTGACACTGTTCAAATTTGACCTTTTAAGTATCTACAAATACAGACAAAGATGGAGAGCTGGGATTTTAGACTTGAGGCAGAAAATCCTCCTGAATTACTGACTTCACAAAGTTATTTTACAGAAGATGAGATTTATAGTTGTGGAGATTTAATTTGAAGATATTTAACATATTTGTATCTCTTTTTAAGTTATTTATTTATAAATATGTTTTAATTAATGACAATTATATCCGCTGTATAGTGATCATACTGTATTCTGATCCTTAATTCAGATCTGGAACTATATAATGTGACAGACCTTCCATATAACACACATTCATAATTAAAACATATTTCCATCAATGTGAAACTGATTTGTTGGAGGTGGACGTGTTTGTTAGATGTGTGTCAGTGTTGTGTTAGTGGACTGTGTGTGAAGCCCCCGGTGGACGGTGTGTTACCTGACTTCCTTCTGGGTGAAGAGTCCCACTCTCTCCAGCTGCTCGAGCTCCGGGATCCGCTCCTCGATCCGCTGCTGAACCACCTCCGCCATCGTGTCACGGTTTCAGCTTTGACACGTTACTCCACGATGTTAACGTCGGGAACTGCAACTTTACTCTGAGACAGAAGATCTGAGGCGACCAGGCTGCTGTTCGGCTCCACACATGGGTGGAAGTTGTTATTTGACGAATTTCCGGTTCCGTCTGCTAATGGTTACCGTCGGGAAACACGAGCCGAGTACGCTTCTTACTCTGGTTGTGCGGACACATTTTAGATCAAACTGTGTTTAAAGTACCAAAAAAACGTAAAAGTAACAGTTTCAAAAATGTTAAATTATGATTAACTGAATATCTCTGGGTTGTGGGTGGTTGATCCAATAAAACAAGACATAATTTTATTTAATTATTTTTATATTTTTTATTATTTTTTTAATTTTTTGTTTTAAAATGTACATAGTGTAAGATATTGTAGGTTTAGCCAATTTTAGGAGTTCAGTATCATGCTAAGGACAATGCGACATGCAGATGGGGATGAGTTGGGATTGAACCCCCGACCTTCTTGTTAAAGAAGGACCACTCTACCCCTTATGCCACCGCCTTTATATTAACATTAAGATTTGGATTACCTGCACATACACATGAGAAACTAAGCACTGGAAGATGGCAAATTATTGTGTGTGTCTGGGTCCTTCTATGCTGCCTTTGATGCACATTTCAGAGAAAACCATTGTATTTTCTACCTTTACTACATATATTTTTTAATTTTTTTTCAGGGTCGAGATAACGTTTTAGAGTTAGGGTTGAATTTAGGTTTAGATGAGTGTGAGGAATGACGTTTGATTTTGGTGTAAGGATTTTAATATGACTATGAATGTCCTCACAACTATGCAAATAATTAAAGTTTCCAGGAAGTTCATGCTCTTCCTCTGTTTGTAAATTACTTTTAGACAAACATGTTGGCTGTTTACACTATAAATATATAACGTATATAGTATTACTATCTATTATATTTCTTGTGTTCATGCTATTTTTCATATTTAAAACTTTATTAATTTTCTAATGGTCTTTATTGTTACTCTGCCCATTTGCTATAGTAACACTGCAAATGTCCTTGCATTTGGGTAATAAATGATTATATTTAATGAAAATATTTAATTGATTTGGTAGCTGTTACATAGTTAGTCAGTTTCCTAATTGAACTCAATTCCCAGTTATGGGTAAACTTCACTGCTGTGTAAATATATTTGAAGAATTTATTGGGACAGATTGTTTCAATCTGAGTAAAAAACTACAGTTTTATAAAGTTTTTCATTAGCAGGACCCATATGATGTCCACTGCAGTAAGTTCCTGTCAGAGGTGGAAAGTACTGCACTTCAGTAGTTTCAGGAACGAACTTTAATTGAGTATTTCCATTTTACTCTTCTTAACTTTTCTATCCATTACTTTTCAGACTGACTTTTTTTCACTGTACTACATTTATACAACCGTAGTTACTTTCCAGATAATTATTATGCATACGTAGATCATAAACTATGATACACTATTAAAGATAAAACTGAAAACTATGTAAAGTTTTTCAAATAGATTAAGAAATTACATCGTTTCAACCACTTTACATAAATAAAAGTAAGGTAAGGTAACGAAAAATTAATTTAAATGATATGCTTAAGCTGAACCTATTGAATTAAGTATAAACATGATGTAAAGAATAGGACAACAAAATATTAATATATGACTATTTGCACAACATTCTTTCTTAACAAAGTCACAAAGTGCTTCAAAAGAGGATACAGCAACAAGAAAGTTAGATATTAATTAAATAAAAAATATGTTATATTATATGAATATATAAAGTCTAAAGCTGAGACAATCGCTTAATGCTTTCTATAAATCACTGGGTCACAAAGAGAGAATAACACATACTGCTCAGCTCTTTACTGTGTGTTGCAGCTGTATTTATTAGTGATCACATACATGTAAAGTTTCATCTTCCTCAGATCGACTATGATGAAGATGAGAGATCCATGGATTGTGTTCACAGCAGGAGCGTGCCTGTGAAGAACTGTTTGATCTGCAGACTCCTCTCGATGTGAACACTGATAAACTCGATTTCCCGCAAAATCGCAGAAAGCAAGAGCGGGTTGTGTCATCGCCGGAGCTGAGGGACCAATCACAGCACTGCATTCTCTAAGCGCCTCTCCCATTGGTCAACACCAGACTACAGCTCTGTTGTTCAGTACAAATTGAAGGAAACCACTTCGACAATAAATTACAGATAAAGAATCCACAAATTGAACCCCAAAAGACTCAAAGCCCCGCGGACATCAGGCGGTGTCCGGGACAGCTGAATGCGAGGGGGCCTCGGGCGCACCGAGGTTTGTTTTCGGGTAAACCATGCTAGCTGTGCTAGCTAACTGAGCAGCGTCTCGTCGCCTCCTTCTTCATCTTCATGGGTTCGTGCTGTTGAGTCTGCCAGGCTTGTGCTGGAGGCAGCGAGGCTGACAAATTAATGCCATCAGCCAGGGTGAGTTTCCTTTACTTGTGTCCCATATTTACCACATGTCATCTTCAAAAAGTTTTATAATCGTTTGTTAAATTTATTAAATGGCTACTAAGCTGACATACCAGGGTCGCTAGCATGTTAGCATTGTGCTTTTAGCTGAGCGAGCTAGCGCGACAGCTAACGCGAGTGTTTGCTAAGCTAACTTGTTGTGTTGTGTTATGTTCACTGTGTGTGATCGTGTGTTGTCTCACATACAGAGCTCAGGTCCTATTATGAGTGGGGCGAGTTGCAAAGCTAACGGCGCCGTGTACCCCGCCTCATCAGCGATGATGAATTCTGTGAAGAAGCCGAAGATGGAGCAGATACAGGCCGACCGGGAGCTCTTCCTACAGGCCTTTGAAAGTGAGAGTTCACCCCAATACTTTGTTACGTAACTTTTTCTGTTTTGGTAACGTGAGACCAGCTTCTCCGGGCTGTCACTGAGCATCTGGACACTCACTGAACTTTCCTATCTCTTATTTTGTTTTCAATATCTGGTTTTGGAAGAGAGGCCTCCCCAGTTTAACTGGCTCTCCAGTTGGTGTTATGACGGAAGGTCCATCACGGTAACTGTGTTTATATAGACCTGATCAGACTAAAGGGCCCAACGAAGAGACAAGTGCTGTAGATTACCTGCTTAGATTGTCAGGTTTGGTGTTTGTTTTGCCACCTGTTAACACGCCTTGTGTTGTCATGTGCTTTTAATCATTTGGCTTCATTACCAGATGAAATAAAGGAGTTATTATTATTTTGATAGAGTTATATTTATTGTGATAGTATTCACATGTTATTGTACGGTATCGTATTTTATCCCTATAGTTTGCTCATTGTCTCTGAGAAATTGCATGAAGAAAGATTTGGATGGACTGTTTGTTTTTGTGTTTTAAATGTAAATGTCATAACACCAGTTTTCTGTTTTCAGAACCCACACAGATATACAGATTTCTCCGCACAAGGAACTTGATTGCAGTCAGTCATATATTCAAAGAACTATTCTCAATTAAGCAACCAACCTCCTCACTTTAAAGTATTTATTAAATTGTTTCTCTTTCACCTCTTTCAGCCCATATTTATGCACAGGACGCTCACCTTCATGTCTCACAGAAACGGTCGAACCAATGCCAAGAGGTGTGTTTTTAGCTGACCTAAATGGATAGGAATCATTGTGTTCCATTTAAGTTAAAGCCAAGTTTTGAATTATTGACTGATTTGGAGCCTGCGTGCTTTTATTTTCTAATCCTTCTATCCAGGAAAACATTCAAAGTGGATGATATGTTGCAGATAGTGGAGAAGATGAAGGGAGAGCAGGATTCTCCAAGGTAACAGATCTGAAAAAGTAGATGTTATGCTATTTTATTACTGGATAGCTTTTACAATAAAATACTATTGAAACTATTTATTTCTGGTAAACACATGCTTAGTACTACAACTTCTATGTTTGGAGTATAAGTGCTGTTAACACATTTTTATTCAACAATATATTTGCTTAAGAATGCCCAATTTCACCTGTGCACTTTCCTTTTGGCTCTTTCAGCTTGTCTTCACATTTACAGTTAACCTTCACTGGGTTCTTCCATAAGGATGGTAAGCAGAGTTCACTCCTCATTAGGTGCTTGTGTTGAGTAGATCTTCGAAAAGAGAAACAAATGCATAGAAAACCAGCTGACATTATTTTTCCGATAGTCATATTTTGTCATTCCTCATGAGGTATTAATGCAATAACCAGTTATTGAGAGTAGTCACTTGCATGCTAAACATTTGTGTAAAGACAGGCCTTTCTTCCCTCGGCAGCAATGTTGACAAAATGATTGATGCCAACCTCTTCTTTCCAACACAGAAAAGCCATCTCAGGTTTCAGAAAATGAACAGAATTCTGTGTCCTTAGAGGTGCTACTTGTCAAAGTCTGCCATAAAAAACGCAAGGTATAGTAAAATATCAGTTACCCATTCTAGTAGAAATTAATTTAATCATCTGTTACTTACTTCTGGTTATGCTTGTTTTCCTTTCAGGATGTCAGCTGTCCAATCAAACAAGTGCCTACAGGTAAAAAACAGGTGCCTTTGAATCCTGACAGTAACCAAACCAAACCTGGCTCCTACCCGTCCTTGCTGGTCTCCAGCAACGAGTTTGAGCCCAGCAACAGCCACATGGTGAAGTCCTATTCACTCCTGTTCAGGGTGTCGTGCACGGGGAGGAGGGAGACTAATGGTCTGGTCAATGGAGAAGCCAACGAAAACATTGGTATGAAGTCAACATCAAAGTTATTGTTATTGTTTTTGACAAAGTAGCCTTTGAACTGGTGGGAGCAAATGGGATGCACCAAGAGAGAGACAATTAGGGAGCAGAACTTGGCCTCTGAACGCTGCTGTGCTGGTCTTTCTCTGGGAGTGTCATCTAAAATAATATGTTGGATGTCTCTGAAATGGTGCCTGGTAGAATAATGCATTTTCTTACCGTGTTTTTACTATGCTTAATAATCTTGTTTTCTGTCCACAGATGTAACGGATACTCCTAGTAGAAAAAAAAGAACTTCATCTCATAGAGAAGATGGAGAGACCACAGAGACATATGTTGCACAGATGACAGTCTTTGATAAGAATAGGTAAGGTTTTGTGATTTTAAATGTATCTTTTCTTAGCTGTTCCTTTGACTATATCTCTGATCAATGGACTGTGGTTTGTCCTCTGCAGGAGATTGCAGCTGCTGGATGGGGAGTATGAGGTGTCGATGCAGGGGATGGAGGACAGCCCTGTGAGCAAAAAGCAGGCCACATGGGAAACCATTCTTGATGGCAAGGTTAGACAAATAGGTCTACAAGGAATTTGTGTCCTCATTTGTTACGTCCTAATTTTCCTTAACCTCTTTTCACTGACCATTCCACTGTATTGCTGTCCCACAGAGACTGCCACCATTTGAGACATTTTCTCAGGGACCCACATTGCAGTTCACACTGCGTTGGACAGGGGATGCCAGTGGAAAGTCCACTGCCCCTGTCGCAAAACCCCTCGCTACCCGCAACTCGGACAGCTCCACCCCCATGGAGACCCGGACCAGCAATCACCGAGCTGCACTCATGAGTAAGTTAAGAATAATAAATGCCATATAATTTCTGAATATTCTTTCTAACCCTTTTTGAGAAATCTGCAGTTATTTGGAGGATTTCTATCAATTACTGTGACAGGAAGCATTCGTTTTTACAAAATCCTTTTTGACTTATTTTGAATTTATGAGCAGGAGGCATAAGACATGATTTTAAATGACGGTTAATGTGGCAAGGGCATAACAAGTTTACCATTCAACCTTCTGCTTTATAAAATTTATTTTCAAACCGTTTAAAGTGAACACCAAACAAAAGAAACAAAGATTTAGGTAATGCCGGATTTGAGGTTAACTGAATGACTCGTGGTTTTTGCCCACTCTCATATTTGTGTGGGGCACTCTATTTGTGACTGAATATGAAAATGTACTCTGAGTCATAACTGAATTCCCCTCAGACATGTGCTTCACTTCATAAATGTGCTTGCAACTTCACTTGTAAATGTTATGTTGAAAAAGATCCCTCTCTTTTGTATACTTTTCTATTACTATTCATGAATTTCCAGCAAAAGGCTGAATAGCATGTTACCACCATAACACGTTGTTCTTTTTTTTTAACTCTATCCAGTCTGTATGAAATGGCCAGCAGAATTCTATGTCTAATACATCAGAGAGTGAAGCCTTTCTTCAGCTCCCATGATGGTCCTTAAACCCTTTATCAAACATAAAGGTTTGATAACATGTTTGTAACACCTTTTAGAATTGCCCCCCTTGGGCAAATAAATTTGATCTGAACATATGGCTGATGTTTTGGTATAGGATATCTAATACTTCCTAATCCCAGTATTGACAACGGCCCCCAAAAATCCATATCAGTCTGTTTGCTTTTCTTTGTTCCATTTGCCACATAATGCGCAATCATTGCAATCCTATTTCAAATTTTCTGTTATGTGTTAACAGAGCTTTTGTTGCTCATTTAAATATCCTGTACATGACATACACTCTATTTTAATGCAAAAAAAACTCATCAATGTAACTGGTAAATTAAGCCACCATCTGATAGAGTATTCATTTGAAAAGAACTGGATGTTATTGGGAAAACAACGCAATACAATTTCGTAAATGTTGATTGCATCAAATCCAAAGACTATTTGTTATTTTGTGAAACTGCCTTGATTAACTTCTGTCATCTGTTTCCATCAGCAGTGAAAGAGTCAGTCAGCACAGACATTCAGACGAGGAAAGAGCAGGTCCAGTGTGATCCGCGGCAGAAGCTACGGATATTTTATCAGGTACACCATGGAATAGTGAGGGATACATGATGGGACTGGGACACTGGTTAACAACAAGCCTTGTTATTGCACAGTTACTAATTACATGTGATCTGTTCTCGCTCAGTTCCTGTACAACAACAACACACGGCAGCAGACTGAGGCGAGAGACGATCTGCACTGTCCCTGGTGTACGCTCAACTGCAGCAAGCTCTACAGCCTGCTCAAACACCTCAAACTCTCCCACTCCCGCTTCATCTTCAACTACGTGGTAAGGGACACTTGTGTGTGTGTGTGTGTGTGTGTGTGTCTGTGTTTTCGTAGCAGAGGTTGAAGAGCGTTCGGAATTTTGTACACGTAAATAATATGATTTTTATTTTCTAACTTTAGATAGAAATTGAAATGCTTACACTGTCACTAGACCCTTTTTAAGTTTTAAAGTGAGCTTAGTGAGCCGAGTGAGGGCCTTGCTTGGGGAAAACGTTTTGTGATCTTGTGTCACGCCTTTTGGGCAGAACTGCAGTGTGGTCATGTTTTGTTGCACACTGCAAAGAGAAGAGGTTGAAGAGTTCAAACTTTTTATGGGATGCAGTTAAAATAATTTGTCGAACCGAAAAGGGCAAGTTATGTTTCAGGTCTTGGAAATGTTGTCTTTTCCCTCCTATTTTGTAAGACACCATCATTTTCTACTCATTCGCTATTACTCTCCTTCCCTCCCTCGCCCATTGACAGCATCCAGGGAGCACCTCTTACTCCTCTGTCTGAACAGACACTTAAATTCAAAGAATGTCATCGCTTTCCCTCTGAGGAAATCTCACATTTAACATTGACATCCAGTACCAGTTTGAGCAGAAGCAGGCCTTCTTCGTTTTAGCTGAATCTAATATCCTGTAAAATTGTATTTATCTTTTTTTCCTCCACAGCCTGACCCCAAAGGAGCAAGGATAGACGTGTCTATCAATGAGTGCTATGACGGCTCATATGTTGGCAACCCTCAGGACATCCACAGCCAGCCAGGCTTTGCTTTCAGCCGCAACGGCCCGGTCAAGAGGACTGCTGTCACTCACATACTGGTCTGCAGGTAAACGTGGTTCCTTCGTACAACAGCAGTGTTCGTGTTCAAAGATGCTACCTGTCAGAAAAAATATTTATTTAATAGGCTTTTCATTCAGTCTTGTGTGGTGATTAATTGTTTATCAGCTGAATTCACTTTTAAGAAGTGTTCGGGGACCCGGAATAGATTCGACAGGTCTTGTTAGTAAAGAGAAGCTTCATATCTCGTGTCCCTGAGTTATCTCGAGCCTGATTATGAAAAGGTATCCAGGGTATATTGAGTGGCTTCGTAGTACAGGCCACAGGGGCTGCCACACTGAATGCCCGGTCACCACAGGTTCTCAGGCTGGTTCAACAGATGATGACCAGAACTGTATCTGAGGATTGTAGGTTGATAAAGTGTAGGGAAGTCGTATGTAATATATGTATTTAAAATGTTTTTAAATATAAAGATTTGAATTCCAGTGAAATGCATGCGTGTTAAAATATTCAGGATTTGTTGCCTCCCCCTCCTCTAGGCCCACGAGGACCAAACCAAGTCTGTCAGAGTTCCTGGAAACCGAGGACGGAGAGTTGGAGCAGCAGAGGACCTACGTCAGTGGACACAACCGCCTCTACTTCCACAGTGACAGCTGCATGCCCCTGCGGCCCCAGGAGATGGAGGTGGACAGCGAGGATGAGAGGGATCCAGAGTGGCTCAGAGAGAAGACTGCCACAGTGAGAAGCCATTACTTGACTCATTGTGGCTGGTTTCATTGTTGAATAGAAATGGAGGAAATAAAGCACAATTCATGGAGTCTCCCTTACAGGTCTAGAAAGTTGCCAAAGAGGAAATCTCTGTATCAATGCAGCAGCAGAGACAAGCTGTGATATCTAACAGGGAAATGGTGGTTTGAATCAGTGGGTGATTAATAAGACCGGTGGAATACTAAATATTATTGTGTGCAACTGGTTCTGAAGATCCTTTAGAAAAAATTTAAGAGCTGCCGGAAAAATAAAGCTTTGTTGTCTTGATTTTGATATCGGATCCCCATGACAAAAAAGAGTCCAAGCATTTGGGTCACTCCTGTTCATCATAAATAAATAACTTCAGATGCTGGAAGCAAAAACTGTTGCCAACACTGAACTCTACCTCAGGTTTCTCCTACACCCTTACATAACATTTTTGTTTAAGTATTGATTTACTGAACCTGCCCACAAGTCTATCACCTTTTTAGTTTCACCATCAGGACAAACAGAAAAAGCTTCTTTGGTTCTGTGTTGCTACACTGGCTGATATATTGTATCAAGCAGCTAAATGTTTAATATAAAGGCCTTTTTTTTCCCCTCTTCTTCTTTTTTTTTACAGCAACTGGATGAGTTCACGGATGTGAATGAGGGAGAGAAGGAGGTGATGAAGCTGTGGAACCTTCATGTCATGAAGCACGGGTACGTGGTTTCAAAGTCAGTCAAAGTTTTTTATTTCACCAAAAATAATAATTGTGTTGATTTATTATGCTTGTACTTGATTGATGATGAAGAGAATTTGTTGAACTGTTATCAATTATTTATTTAAAGTGCCGTAATTTTTGGTCATTTACATGTTAACAAAAACTAAGAGTCATTTGTATTACTCTGTACATGCTGTAGTACCTTATTACTAAAAAAAAATCAAGAACATTAAGATATTGACTCAAAGTATAAGTCAAACATACAAAATCTGTCCTGTCCCCTTCTTTCCCCTGCAGTTTCATAGCAGACAACCAGATGAACCAGGCGATCAAGGCCTTCGTGGACAGCCGCGGTGCTCACATCATTCGCCGCAACCTCTGCCGCAACTTCCTCCTGCATCTAGTCAGCATGCATGACTTCAACCTGGTGAGCACCGCCACTATCGACCGTGCCATGGCCCAACTGCGGCAGATCCAGGAAGACCTCCCCGACATGGCGGAGGAGGAGGCGGACCTGACTCTGGTATCAGCAGGAGCCTGCAACGGTATAGCCGTCACCTCCAGTGGGGGGAAGCAAGGCAAGAGGACAAAAAGCGCGCTAACGGACTGATGCAGGCTGGATGGATTGAACAATGATTGTCAAGTTTTTTTAATTTCTTTTCTTCTTCAATGAACATTACCAACCCTATGGTGCTTAGATAGGTGGGCGAACTGGTCAGTGGAGGATCTGACCTAAAGCATACCAGTGTACAAGTTACAAGGTAAACAAGTTTTTGGAACTTGAACTGAACCAAATATGAACAATATGAAAGTGAATCCCCGACCGCTACACAAGCAGGAGTGTAAGGACTGGATGGTGCAAGTTAAACCTACTTAATATGCATTTTGTAGGAGCCACTGAAGTTTCTGTGTTTGGATGAGAGAGAACGAACTGAGAATCCTCTCTGACGCGTGAGACGGCCTTTGTTGTGTCCGTGTTATAGACAACAGTATCATGCGTACAGTTAAAACTGTACCGGTAATGTTGTCTCGATTATTTGTACACATACACAATAACCTTGTTGAAGATGTATCCTTTTAGCTGATTATTTTAGCACTTGGTGTTTGTATTTAGAAAGCTTACATTGAAATTGTCTTATTTTTCTCTTTGTATTTTATTTTTTTTAAATCATGCTGCACCAAATGTTGAACGCAGCATTTCCACTGTCATGAGTGGAGAACAGTTAGTGGATTTGATTTCACTGTAGTGAATGACGTTTTAATTTGAAAGGTTATATGGTTAAAGAGAACATACCGGTAACTTGGTTTCATTTCTAGGGTATATAAAGTCTGTAAAGCTCCTGTTAGGACCCCCAGATGCATTCTGGGTTTTGCTGGTAGGCTGCCATGACAATAGTGTTATACCCTGAGCTTGAATTCTGGACAACAGAAGAAATTCAGATTTTGTGTCCAGGCTAAACTCCCACTTTATAACCCTGAAGCCTTTTTGGCCTGCGTTGATAATAGCTCAAGGAAAGCCAGGGAAATTAACTTTTCTAAAACGTTCTTTTTTCCTAAGACTTACTGAAACAACCAGCAGCACCATCACCACATGTATGGTGGAGCGTGCATAACACTGAAGGTATAAAAGTCAACAGTTTTCTGATGAAGTCGACACCTGTAGTTTCTTTTCACATTGAGGTTTTTAAACTTCACAGATCAGTAGCTGATTGATCGGCGTGTATTCAGGATATCACATCAAATGTTCAGCTGTGTCCTGTTCTGAGTTCAATATTTCACACATTGCATTCTCTTCTCTCAAAGCAATATGCTGTTTATTGGATGAGTGGTCTTCAGGTCAACATCACTTGTCTGTTAGTTCCAGTTGATGCCAAAGGGGAATATGTTCACCAGTTTTAGTTCTGTGTATTTTATTGAGTCTTTTCCTTTTGTTCATTTCAAAACCAGTTTGTAAAAAGAGAGCAGCAGTTGTGTCTTGTAGTGTGCACATAAACCGGCAATCATGGTCATCATGCATTATTTCATCAGACTTCCCTCATGGACAACCAAATCAACTATTTTCTTTTTTCCTCCCTCCATTACTAGTAGAGGGTTTCTGTGATAATTTGGGAAAAGGAGACATATTCACCATTATTATCAAAACACCCTGTTTAAAAATTGTGAACTGTACACTCTGGCTAAAGGGGTTTTTATATTTAAAGAAATAAAATACATTTGACCTTATTTGTGATTGATTTCTGGACATGAGCCATCACTACAATCTTTCAGTTCTGTCTCCTCTACCTTGTTATTCCTCTCTGAATAACCCAAATACCTCAGGGCTAAAAAAAACTCTGGATATGGCTCTACCTTAGCACTTTATACAATAAATTATCTATATATCAGATTTAAAATGAAACCTTTTCTTACAGGCTTACTGTCACAACATCAAGAACAAGAGAGTAAGTGACCTTTTGAGTTGATTATATTTTTGTCAACTGTTGCTTACGAGGTAAGGAATAACTTGTCACGTTCCAGGTAGATTATTCTCTTGTTTGATAATAAGGATGAGATACATCAAAATATGTTCAACTTTTCAGATTAGGAGCAATACAAGAAGTCTGTTTGTCAAACTTTGTAACTAAGACCACACTGTGATGTGTCTCATACATAACCTGAAAAGATTATATGATGATGATATTCAATAGGATATCTGAATTACTACTGTTATTCCCCAAAGCCTAGAAGTCAAGACATATAACAGGAAATTAGCAAATAGTTACAAACCAATTTTATGATGTTATAAAGAGGAAAAACAGTTCCTGGTATTGGAAATGCTTTTATGAGCTGACTTAAGTTTTCCTTGAAAATTACTTAAATATTTATCACGTAAATAATTTCAGTTTTAGTCTATTAATTTCTGTGAGCAGTGATAAGTTCCCTCCCGAGCAAAGAGCATCTGTCTGCACATAGACGATCTTTGGCTATTACTTTGGCTTCGGCGCATGTTTGTGATGTCACTAAAAAATCACTTTTATTGAGATTTAAGTAACCGTTAAACGTTGCGCTGGGTTTTTATATTAATCCTTAGCGTTATACTTTTTATATGTGGGGAAGATGGTGAGCGTACAGAGCTAGTTAGCTTGGCCAATGTTTAATTAACTTTAAAAGGCATCTTAGCGTAGTTTAGCGTCGCACAAATTGACGTCACGGGTCCATCATGCACGACAGCCAAGCGCGAGCGTTCAAACTCCTCCGGAAAGACTTCGAGTTTCTTTACGATGCGAAACAAACTGAAACGAAACAAAACGTGCAGAGAACCAGCGAGTGAACGAAGTACCGAGGTGATCACGTTAGCGTTAGCATTAGCAGTGTCCAGCTGCTCCGACGAGGGAGATTCCTCAACTCCAGCTGCTGCAGTCGTCTCCGACAGACAGGTCCAACAGCGTCACGGTCAGAGGAAGACGTGCTCCGTGCAAGACGTTAAAATCGCCCCCATTTTCTTACGTAGCCCGCTGCATAGCAAGAGGCAAGAGAGCAGTGATGCTAACCTGTGTCAGTCTGAAAAGAAGCTGCAGACACCACTGCCTCCTCTTCCTCATCGGTTGTCTCCAGTAGTTTCCCTCTTTGAGAAGGAGCAGGATCTTCTGTTTACCAGGAGACATGATGTCTCACCCTCATCTCTGCGCAGCCGCCTGGAAGAAATCAAAACATCTAACCCAGCATTTCCAGTTCAAACAGTGTTCAGCACTTTGCAGAAGAAAACCAGTCTGCAGGGATACGGATCCTCAGGTGAGATTCAGCAAAATCATATTAAACCGTCCATCAGGCAGGGGCGGCTCCTGGTACAGGCGACATAGGCGAAATTACCGAGAGGCAAACAACTGTTGCACAAGTTGTGTTCCTAACATTTCAAAAGAGAGATCGCCTGACTGTATTCAGGTGACAAGTCTTTAACCTCAGATCATCAGCTTAGTTTTTTGGGATATACACTCTCTCACTCTGTTAGTTTACTACAATTCAAACTCTTTCCACTTTAAAATAGGGAAATTACACTTCACACTAATGCTCTGCAGCATTCATGAGATATCCTTCACCAGAAATAAATATATATATATTAAAATAAATATAAAAACTATTAAATTAAATAAAGAAAAATAAAAAAAACTGCGCGCGCACATCCTGCGCAGAAGCCCATTGCGCACATCCTGCGCAGAAGCCCATTGCGCAGGATTTAAAAAAATAAATAATTTAATTTAATTTTAATTTAATTTTTTTCAGTTTTTTTACTTAATTTATTTGTACACAGTGTAATATATTTTGCAGATTTAAATGTCCATTCATGCAATTCAATCGGAATGCACCTCTACTCTAAACCAAAACAGACAATTCCCTGCGTCCAAACTCCCCACAGAAGAGGAGACGAGGAGGGGAAAGCTCAGAGAGGGTGTCCAAGCGTCTGAGGTGTGGTATCGCTGCAGAGGGGGGCGTCGGTTTGGATCCCCTGTCAGGACAGGAAGTCCTCGCTGTGAGGAAGAAGCCCAGCAACAGCAAGCTGAGCCGCTCTCGAAAACTGGTTCAGAGGAGTGGGTGTCCAACAGTCCCGGTTAATAACCCTGAGCTGACCTCTGAATGGATAAATCACTCAGAATCTGACAGCCAGTCACCAATAATCCTTGATGTTCTCCACAGAGGTAAACCTTCTCGTGCACGGGTGGATCTGTATTCCCAAGGAATGTGCTTCAGCCTTTAACTAACAGAAAATGAACTTGTTATCCATTTGTCCAGAAGCCAGCTGTGAGGATGTTCTCTGGACAGACAAGTACAGTCCTCAGCATTCAAGTGAAGTCATCGGCAACTGTGGCTCAGTGAATAAATTACAGAGGTGAGTTTGGTTTATCAGCTTCCGAACACAATGCACTGGAAATCAGTGTAAACACAACTTTTTCTTTCCCTCTGGAATTTAGTTGGTTGAAGAAATGGAAGTTAAGAGCTGACTGTGATGAGAGGAGGAAGGTGGAGGAAAAGAGAGATGAAGATAACAGTACAGGTATTTATCCCACGTTAATTTCGTACTTATTGAATGGTCTGATTGGTTTATGGGTCTTCTAATGAGCCATAAACACATATTTGTTAAGAGGCTTACTTTTCATGTCTAGTATTTTATTGTGATCACAGGATTTCCATTTGTGGGAACAGTTTTTGGGGTTGGAAGAGTAAAGTAATCGCTTTCCTTCGCAGACTCGTGGGACTGTGGAGACTTCCAAGGTGAGGCTGTGGCAGAAGACCACAGAGAGGAGCCACTGTGTAACACCATGCTGCTCACAGGGCCTCCGGGTGTGGGGAAGACTGCCTCAGTGTATGCCTGCGCTCAGGAGCTCGGCTTCAAGGTACGAATTTATAGAAAGCTCTAATAAGAAGTCAAAGTATGATGAGTGAAATTTTGAAATTTAATATACATTTTAAATTACATTTAAAACGTTGTGACTCTCTCTAGGACCAAATCCCGCTCACCATTTTCTAGTCTTTCATGACAAGTAATCACCTGAGTATTGTACTCATGTAATGTTGGTTTTACCTTTAACATCAAAGGTGTTCGAGGTGAACTGCTCCTCACAGCGCAGCGGCCGCCATGTTCTGTCCCAGCTGAAGGAGGCCACCCAGTCCTACTTGGTGGAGACGTCGGGCAAAGATCCACTGAAACCAGCTTATCTCAACAACTACAACACCAGCACTCCTAAAGCTGACACCTTACCTGGTGAGAGATGGCTGAGGGAGACCGGGTCTTCATTACAGTTTGAATACTTAAACAAAATGCCTTACTTAGAAAAGCTTGCAACAATGAATGTGTTGTGAAAGTTAGAACTTCATTGTGTCCAGTTTAAGTATAGATCAGTAGAGTTATTGTCTTTTTTATATAAACATATTTTAATAGATATTTTCATTAATATAGCAGGAAAACCAGTTCCTCCTAAAAATGTCACCTCTACCTCAAAAAAGAAGAACGCTGGCCGCTCTGGTCTCAAAGGAAAATCCAATCCAGCCGCAGTCACTTTGACCAACTACTTCAAGATGAAGGCAAAAGCAGATCACTTAAATTTTGTTGGCCCAACGCCGCTTGAGAAACAAGAGGGCAAGAAGTTATCTTCCCTAGGCGGCGACCAAACGGTGACATCGAGCAAAAAGAAGGCCACATCACTCATTCTGTTTGAAGAGGTAAAGCAACCACACACTAACGGATATAACACTGCATGTAACCCATGTTTGTTCTGGTTTGATTCGTTCATCTGCTCCCGCAGGTCGATGTTATATTTGACGACGATGTTGGTTTCCTCGGAGCCATCAAGTCCTTCATGGCAACGACTAAAAGACCAGTCATTCTGACAACCAATGGTAAAAGCAAACATTGTTCAACTATGAATAAATTAGATTTGAAGACAAGTTGTGTTGAAAATGAAATGTCCTCATTAGATCCTTTGTTCAGAGAGAGATTCAGCTGCAGCTTGGGGGAAATCCTTTTCAAAACCCCATCAGTTGTAAGTCAAACTCTAATCTCTACAGTCTTGTGCAACTTCAGTGAAAAACACGACTCCACACTCCGTGTTTGTATTATGAAACTGTCCACTCAGTGTCCCACATGTGCAGGCTCTTCAGATCTGAAATTACTGACTGGTTTGACAAGCATACTCCATCTGTCCCAAGGTGAGCGTGTGTAGCTACCTGCAGCTGGTGTGTTTGTCTGAGAATGTGCCACTGGAGCTGGACGATGTCAGGAGCCTCCTCAGACACACGAGTGGAGACGTCAGACGCAGCCTGCTGCAGCTGCAGCTCTGGGCGCTCAGTGGTGGAGGACAGGCAGCTCAGAGTGGAGGCTGGAAGGAGCCTATTCGTCTACAGTGTAAGTTACTCTACATCATTGACTATTTGGCCGCCTTATATACATGGATCTGCTACCACAAATGTTCAATACCTGTACTTATGTGGCTGAATTTTCTCATATTTCCCAATCTAGACTCCCATGTTGCTGAAGATGGAGATCATTTAGATTCAATTCTTTCTACATTGGACACGAGCTGCACAGCCTCCATGCTAGGTCTCCAACCTGTCACCCCAAAGGAACTGCTGAACCTTCTAAAGGCAAGTATTCATGTCTCTACATACACTTAACAAGGTGTATTTCTCCAAGTAAAATAATTTTCTCAAACCTTTGTCTCTGACTCTTCAGTGTCGGCTCTGGTCTGAAACAGACATGAACAAGCTGCTGAGGCTCTTATCTGAGAGCTGGAGAGGAGGTGAGCCTCTTCTCTACAACAACCTGGAGCTCCTTCTACCCAACAGAACGTCGGGACAGCGCCTGGAGAAGATGACTTGTTCTGGGCCACAGAGGGAGCTGGCACCCCCTCACAGTGATCCTCGTGTCCTGCTGCTCAAAGGAGATGTCAGTCCAAAGGCGTCAGCGCCCGACAGGAAACCTCTCAGGAATATATCCAGACTTAGTAGAAAGAAATATACTGCAACAGTGTTTGAGGAAACATCTACTTTAAAACAAACACCTCAAAGAACCTCATTATTACAAGGGGTTCATTCCACAATCCCTAGTCCTAGTCCCAGTGACAAGACTGAACAAATATCAGACGCCTGTTTAGACGCCCTGACCGACTTCTTTGACCTCATGTCGTACCTTGATATCTCGCGTCCAGCTGCAGCACCACTCTATTCAGGCTCATGCAGCCCTGAGGAGTTTGTCTGGACGGGAGCAGAGATAAAGGACGGCTTGTTGGATGAGAGCAACGACGAGGAGGAGGAGGAGGAGGGTGGCAGCTGGAGCCACGAGAGGCTGCTGGATATTAAGGCTGCTGCTGAGGGCTTAGGGTCTCACAGATGCTGGGGGCAAGTGTCTCAGGCATGGGCCGAAGCCCAAAAACAAAGACATGAGCTGGGGGGCGAAATGTGGGAGAAGCTGATGGAGAGAGTGGCGTTCCCAGCACCTCCCAAAAGACAGAGCCTCAGGTTTAGTTTTCAACCTCTGTGTGGTACAAGGTAAGTCTCTCTTCCATCTCAAGTTCCTGAATACTGATTCAGATTGTTTCCTGTCTGGCATTTCAGTTTGTAACAGGAAAGCTATAGGTTTTGTGCTCTGTTTAACAGTAGCTCATTTAGTTATTTGGATGTCAGATTTCAGGAAATCCATTTGGATGCATTTGTGTGATCATATATTTCTAGAATCTAGAACAGCCAAAACTAAAATATCTTGTTTTTCACCATGACACACTTCTCTTGTACCAGTGTGTCCCACAGGAGGTATGATCTGAGCAGGAAGGTGCTCAGCAGTGAATCCTTCAGCCTGCTGGGGAACAGACGAGCCGTCTGTGTGGACTACATGCCGGTCCTCCGCTCCATCTGTCGCTGTCACAGAGCCCAGCAGCAGGAGGAGGAGCCAAACAGGTGAACCACACAAAACACACAGCACAGCTCTACAATTATTCAATTCAAATAGTGCCATTTCGCTTTGGATAGGCTTTAATACACATAAAACTATCCTATTGGATCTCCATACTAGTGTGACCATGGACTGTATATGGAGGTTACACTTCCTCCCACTTTCCAGAAATAAAGCTAAATGGAGCCGTGAGTTCCTGCTGATACACACGCTCGACCAATCAGGAATCAGTCGCAGCTGTAAATCACAACATAATAATCCTTACATAATGTTGGGCATTTTTGAATTTTCTTATATCCAAGCAAACTATTGTCAATTCAAGTAGTCCAATGTAATTATTGCTGAATTATATGTTGGATAAATGTATGATAGCTTCATTAGACTGGTGGATGTGACATGATACCTCCAAACAATAGTTTACTAACTCAAGTGTTTTGTTCCCAGCAGTACGTGTGTGAACTACCTGAGGAGCAAACACCTGGATCTGTCAAAGTCGACCCTTCAACTCCTGGCAGAAGATTTCTCTTAAAGATGAAAATGGAAAGTCTACTTATATATATACCTGTCAATATTTATTTTACTGTGAACCAAGTACATTTTTACTCACTTGAGATGTGAAACAATGTTTTATTTACATGTCAGTGAAACCACGAAGAGTAAATAAATATTTTTATAAATAAACTCGATCTTGTAAAATTATTTTTAGGAGTCCACCTAAAACCTCACCCTATGAAACGGTATTAATGCAGACATGGATTTCTGAATATAATTATTTTTTCTTTTTTAATAGAAAAAAGTTTGAAACAACTTGAAAGTCCTTAAAGACACTAGAAGGTAACATCACAGAAAGTAGTTTGAGCAGGTGATGAAGAACGACAGCGACCATCATGCTCAACATCTTGGAAACAATACTGCAGCATTGTATGTGACCAGTAGAATGTTCAATACATTAAAAACCATCAACCACCACCATATATCGGTCCAGGAGGCAGCTAACTGGAAGATTCACTGAGCAGCTCGAAAAACGCTACAGCCTGAAGGAGAGCGTCGCAGAGCTCCTCTCCTCCTCTTCTGCTCCCAATCTGGAAGTGGTTCCTGTACTTGACCAGCAGCTCTGGGGGAAAGTTTATCCTGGGAAGCTTCTGTGTAACAGACTCAGTCATCAGCTGACGCACTGCCTGTGCGCCGCTGGTCCGAGACTCGCCCACCATCAGTCCAAAGTGGCGTCCCACAGCGGTGCGCATCATGTTCAACACTCTGCACAGGAAGAAGGGAAATAAAGGAGGGAATTCTGTTGTTAGTGACTAAGATAAGTGACTTAGCTAAAGTTTCATTATTGACATGAAGTCACGTTTTCTCACCTGGGAGGAAGGTTAGTCTCTGGCTCTGAGTGCTTAGGCTCCAGCAGAGCAAACAGGATGGCCTCCACTGTCCTCATGTGAGCCATGATGGGGAACAGAGCCGTATTCTGCACTGAGATCGAGGATTTCTCTATAATGTAGAAGTCAGCCGACGGGAGGAGCGACACAACTGTAGAAACCTGGAAGTGGGATTAGAGTCTGTACTGTGAGTTTCGCCCAAACATGAATAAAACAAGCCTCACCACAAAACCTCTGCATCATTCAACCAATACCATGGACTCTATACTCACATCATTCAAGTAAGAAGAAGCTATGTAGGTCCCCCTCAAGAAATTGGGACAGTCCAGTTGTTGCCAATCCTGTACGATCATCCCACGGTCCACATGTGCCCAGGCGATTTTATTAGTCCCGCATATTATTGACACTATGGAGCTGGCATCCTGTGTAACAAATACAGAGTTATTACAGGTGGTAGTCAAATCTGCTGCTTTCTCTATTCATGTCAACATTATGTTTGAAAAATGACACACACGAGAGGCGCCCAACAAGCAGGAACCGATTCCCTTGTGTTAAACTTGTATCTCAGGCAGAAACCAAAGAATGGAGCGTCATTCTAATACAAGACCGAGAAGCTGCACAGCTCCTTGTTATGGATTCTACAAAGTCTCTGGAACTCCACTGGATCTATTTTTAAAGAAGATTTACTCTCACTTCTTCTAACCATGGTGGTAACGCTTTCGCCCCTGTCAGCAGGAGTACCCAAAATTACTTAACAGATTCCCATGAAATTTTAAAGGATCGGACATTTATCAAGAAAGAACTGTGCAATACAATGGTTCATGTGCAGTCCATTCACTGAACATATCCTCACACAGTACATATATTGTCTTGTTTTTTTTACACTGTATATAGTATTGCATGTTACTTATTATCACTTACTAATGGCTATTTTTGACTACTGCTACTGTAATATTGTAAATTCCCCATGTTGGGACTAATAAAGGACTGTGTTGGATAATATTGTTCAACACACGACTCCTGTTGTTGTCTGGGCAAAGATCTAGTAGTGACTAGGAATTATTATTATTATTAGTCGTAGTAGTAGTATGATACCGAGGTCCATATCATTATACAAATAAAATAATTACTCATCCCATATTATAGCATCTCTTAAATGTCATGCTAATCAAATTAAGTGTGAACAGACTGGAGCAGCAGTGTTTGGTTTGTAGGGTTCCCAGTAGACACCAGTATGAACAGGGGGATGTGAACCTGCCAAGCCTACCCACAGTAACAGGAGCTCACCTCCAGCCAGGACCTGTCCACCTCCGGCCTGATGAACTTGGCCAGCTGGATCCTCACTTTCCTCTCCTTCTTCACCGGGTTGAGGATGGAGTTGAAAACGGTGACGGCGCTCTTGTGCTTCAGCAGCGGCACGTTCACCAAACTCTCCAGGGTTCGGAAGGGCCCGTGCGTCGTCCTGTACTCCACGATGTTGAGCGACTTGCGGCCCCTGAGGAGCTTGACGCTGGCCAGCTCTGACGGGGAGGCGTTGTTGAGCAGATGGAGGATGGCGTCCCGCTGCTCGGAGGTGTAGAAGGCGTCAAGGGGCCTGCTGGGATCCTCCTTGCAAGGCTCAGCGGAGATGATGGTGTTCAGGGTCTCGAAGCCGGCCACGGGGACCCGGCTCCTCCAGCAGCATGTGCACTGCAGGTACCGCAGCTCCAGCTCGGGGAGGGAGCCGTGCTTCGGCCGGCGGAACAGACCGGACTGACCCGTGTACCGACCTGTGGGGGACATGGTTCGGATGGTAAAACTTTTAGAAGAGAGGGACTCAGTGAGGACAGGGGCTTCCTGTGGGACACTGCGAACTTGTCGAACACACGTTTCCAAACCAAATACTCTCAAAAAAGAGATATACAACTATGGACATATTAATGTTAATAAAATATTATTGTAAAGGTTTAAATTAGCATTTGCAGCTAGCACAGTCCGAATAAGCTTAACGTTGTCGGACTGTAGATTGAGATTAATGTAAACAATGAGTAAAACTATTTTTAACATTAGTAAAAAAAACGTACTTCTCTGAGCAACCGATGACACTAACCGTCTCGCGACCCACATCGTCGTTAATTGAATTAATAATCGGTCGTTTCAACTACAGCATTGTACCGGTTGGACACATTTGCCCTCCGGTTGTTGTCCGGCGCGTTAAAAACGACCGGTGGAAACAACAACACTACTGCAATCGGTTCCGGGTGCTGCTACTTTGTTTTCTGCTGTTTAAACTGCATAGCGCCATCTATTGTATAGGAGTCTGTAGTGTAATTGCATTCAGACAGTGAAGTACATGAAGTATAATTCATTTGCAGTACTGCAGGTTGTGTAAAGGATTTTCCATTATTTATTTACAATATAATTTGCTGTAATTTATTAGGCCCGAACACTGACAGGCACTGACAGACAATGAGGCCCTATTGAAATTATAAGGATTATTATTATTATTTTTCAGGCAAATGAATTGGCTTTTTGAGGGCTTTAACATGCTCAAATTCTTACCAAAATTTGCGGATAATTTGAAAGTGGTGAAAATTTACTTTTCATTTATTTTCTGTTATTTACTTATTTTATTTTATTTTTTTAATTTAATTTGCAAAAGTTTGAAAACCCTGATATAGTATAATGAATAAATATCTGAAGCAGAAAATTGATAAACTCAAGAAAAGTACAACCAAAGATTTGTTGAGCACAATATTTGAGGGTGCCTACTTGATTCATTTTCAATACAGACCAATCCAGATTTATAAAAGAAAAATACAAATGTACTCAACAAGCCACTATCTGCAAATTATTTTAAAATTAGTATTAATATCTATTTAAAATAAGATTAATACAACCTAAAGGAATCTCACTGTCATGCTTATTAATAAATGATCAAAGAACACCTGAATTTTAAAGTGATAAAAAAAAGGTGCTTGACTGATCCACAATAAAACCTTGACAATTACAATATTCTTTTCATTTGTGGCTAAATTTGGGAAAAATGGCAAAAAAATTTAATCAATGGTTCCATATTATTTCAAATTGAATATCTGTGTATTTTGGATGTCACCTTCTTAGGTTCTCCTACAAATTCTTAAATCCCTGAACGAACAGCAAAAGCAATATTTATATTTAAATGCTATTATATTAATTTGTTTCTTGCTTTCGATGAAACAAGTGCAACATGGAGTCAATTGAAGTCAGAAATGTGTGGTATTTTACTAATGTTACATATTTGACCAGAAGCCTAAGTATATTGTATATAGGATCCTTTTGTTTCTTGATATTGTAAATTAAAATTTGGGCTGTACATTTTTAGAAATGTTTGATTTTCAGTTTCCATATGAAAGCAAGTCTATTGTTTTGCATTTGTAATGTTTGTAATGTTAGGACCTGTAGACAAATAAAACAGTAACAGGGCTGCTCCTGGTCTTTTCTCCTTTACTTCTGTAACTTACAGCACTTTCTATTCACCCTGACTCTGTTTCTGCTGCAGTTTTTCCTCTCTGTAAGAAGGAGGTTGTTTTCTCTCTACTGTCGAAAACTATTTGCTGGGTATTGTACCTGCTGGGTTTCTTCATGCTAGTGTCAGATCTCGATCTAATTTTTTGATGGTCATTGAGACAATGTATGTTGTGATAAGGTGCTATACAAATAAATATGATTAAATGGGATGAGTGCTTTCAGTGTGCAGGGTAGAACATAACAACTGTAGCAGAGCCTATATAGGGTTCTATATTTGATCAACATCTCTCAACATGTAGACATACATATATTATATTATAATATTCATCCAACTCCGTCAGCCTGATACTGGAAGCCTGTCGCCCTGTTTCACTTCCTTTCTGTGTTATTTCTGGGGCTTTGCGTTTGTGTGCAGAACAATAAACTGCATGATGCTGTGCTTTTAAGAGGAAATGCTGGCAGTGAGAAGAGAGTCAGTTATTTTTGTTTGACTGGCCACAGAAGAGAGCCACTCTGCACCCTCAACTGTGTACAGTCAACATGAAGTTAATACGTAGCAGATTTGGTGGGACTCTACTCTGACATAAGATTAACTAGATATATATCGGCACCTATGGCATCTCTGGAGAGAAACAACAAAATCCTGATGGAGTTGGCTCAACAGCCGGGGAACAAGGTGTGTGCTGACTGCGGAGCTCCTGGTGAGTACACTGAACAATACTCATAACCAAAATCTCTACAAGGCCATTGTTGTTTAATCTTAGATTTTTTCTTCTTTTTTAGCGATACATATTTTTACATATACATTACATGGTAAAATGGTAAACAACTTGAAACACCAAGCCACGTGATTTTGTTTGTTAAAGTATATCCAACATAATATTTTTTTCACCAAGTCAATTGTTATAAAAAACCTCGGTGAGGGGAAGTGGAGCTGCTGTATTTTCTGTGGTATGAGCTCATTGTTCCTCCTATCACTCACATCACATTTTCACCATTAAAACCAACAACAGCTAAAACATTGTCTGTGTTTATGTCTGTGAACGAAAGAGAGACATACAATGTGTATCTAGAAGACAAAAAGAAATCGTAGCGGCTTGGATCTATTTCTGATATACCTCAGTTCATTAACATATTTGTTATTTATAGTCCACATTTGAGACAATAGTATGTCCCTTTTGGCTGCCATCATGGCTCCCACTGTATTTGAAGTTCCCTCTAACAAAGTGAATATTGTGCCTACAGAGCCGGACTGGGCCTCGTACACTCTCGGTATCTTTGTGTGTCTGAACTGCTCGGGGTTGCATCGTAACTTACCCGCCGTCAGCAGAGTCAAATCCATACGTCTGGATCTCTGGGAAGAATCCCTAGTAGAGGTGGTTTGTATAGTTTGAATTCATCTTTTAGTGGCTATTTACAGCTATAACAGGTATTTGTTAATCCCTCAGCCAAGGAGGTTATGCTGTCACTCCTGTTTGTTGGCTGGTTTGTTTGTGAGCAGGATTACCCACAAACTACTGCACAGATAATCACCACAACTTGCTGGAAGGGTGTGGAATGGGTCAGGGAAGAACCCAATCAAAATTTGGTGATGATACAATTTGGGGCTTGATCCAGGATTTAGTTTTTCAGTTTCTTTAACATTAAGAGATAAGGTGTTTTTCAGAATTTGTCTTAGTTTCTCAGAGAATCATTCATAGACAAATCAGGCATAATCAGGGAAATGTTACTTATTGGTGTTTGTAATGAGTGAGGGGACTGTTGGGCCGTGGAGGAGGTTTGATCAACTATTAGCTGTTCTGGTTTATTCTATACATTTGTTTGCACATTTTGCCATTTATAGACATATTATACATGTTTTTTTTCCAATTTTGCTTATTCTTTTTCTATACACTAGCATTGCCTCAGGGGTAGATCACACCTTTTGAATTTTGAGTTTTTGACTATCAACAATTCACAGCTGAGCTCTTGTTAGATTGTTCCTAATCTAACAAGTTTCATCTTGCACAAGCAAAGCAGGAAATCCCAAATTAGCTGCTCAGCCTGAATATTAATTGACTTTTTTTGACCTTCTTTTCTCTGGTTTCAGTTCATGCGGGAGAAGGGGAACTCCGCTGCCAAAGCCACTTTCGAGAAGTATGTCCCTGCCTTTTTCTACCGGCCGCAGCAAAAAGACTGCATGTGAGTAACCGCGGACACCAACTGCTCGCCTCATTAGCTCTGTGGAAGTGAAAGATTAAGACTCAACAAATAATATGAATGGCAGTGGCGCACTCCTGTTGCACACGGAAAGGGGAACAACCAGTAAGAGTTGGGTGCTGTGGTGTAGATCCTCTACCATAGACAGTATGAGTTCTATTCATTCATCAATGTCAGGTAAACAGGTTTTCAGTGGCTTGTGTTTCATCCATGAGGAAACATTGATGGCTGTTTTGTGCTGCTCTTAGAGTTCTCAAGGATCAATGGATCCGAGCAAAGTATGAAAGAAGAGAATTCACCGGAGAAAATACCTACTTTCAACAAGATTATTGCTCAGGTAATAATCCTTCCATTATACAAACAGGAAGATAGGCCTGTTTTCTATACCAGTCATATTCATGTGATGTATCCGATCCAGATCTGTTCGAGTCAACGCTAATGAAGAAAGGCAAAGACAACAAGCAGTTTCTTAAGAGGATCTTTGTTTTGTCCCAGAAAGACTTCACCCTCAGATACTTCATAAAAGAGGAGGTGAGTGGTTCAGTTGCCGAATCGTTGTCTACATTTCTGTCTGATGAGCATAAGAACTGGTTAACTCTAATCTTTAAACCCCTCCCTCAACTTTGTCCTTTAAAAAAAGTCCAAGGTTCCCAAAGCGGTCATCAGCATGAAGGATCTGAACGCAGTTTTCCAGCCGGAGAAGATAGGCCATGCTCACGGCCTGCAGATCTCCTACCTGCAGGACGAACGCATGAGGAATCTGTTTGTCTACCATGAGAGTGGGAAGGTGAGCTCAGTTTGGTTAGACCTCCACATGTGAGTGACAGATAGATGACGTGTGTTGGAGAATGCAGCCATTGAAGTCTGCAGCACGGACCCCAGTCATGTGTTGACCCGCTTACCTTTTAACACCAATTAGCTGACCGTCTCAAACTGACCCTTTAAAACGACTGAAGCTGTCCAGATAATGCAAGGCCGCAGGTCACGTACAGTACTGTCATTCACTGCCCTCTGTCTGATGCCTTATGCTGCAGGTCATTGTATCCCTATTCAATGCTATCCGGGCAACACGCCTGGCTTACCTCCAGAAGAAACATCCCACCCTTCAAGGCAGTGACGTGAGAACCTTTTTCATCAGGATTCAACTCAGATAGATTGTTGGTTACATTTTGAACTGCAACTTTTGTCCAGTTAACAATACGACTTGTGTTTTCTTTACACAGTTTATACCTCAGTTGACAAATCACTGCCTGAAGGAGGGATACATGGAGAAAACCGGCCCAACGGTCCGTCACATATGTTAATACAAATATGAATTGGATTTGCTTATCTTTGGTTCATCTGAAAACTTAATTAATTTCTTTCTTTATTCTATCTATCTGACTTTCTTTCTTTGTCTTCCTGCTTGTCTTTTTTTTCTACCACCTGTGATTGTGTGTGTGTGTTTTCAGCAACGAGAGCCATTCAAGAAGAGGTGGTTCACGCTGTGCTCAATGAACAGAAAACTTCTGTATTTTAAAACTCCACTGGTAAAGAACTCAAAATATGTCTGATAGTCTACATTTTATGATCAAAGTGATTCAGAAAATATATAAAAATCAGCTGTAAAGGAGTTTGGATTCAAATAAATTCATTTTGGAGGAACACAAAGTTTCTAGGGAAATTTTGCTGTTTTAATCATTTGCAGATATTAGCCTGATATAAAAAAAATACATGTTGTATGTAATTGAGTTCATGAAAGACCTGGTATGAGCTCCACCTTTAAAACTGTCCTTGGCTTATTATCTGATGCAAAGGTGAAAAGGGCGAAATGTGCAAACGTTTCAACCCATGTTAGACTAATTTATTACACCAATGTTATTTTTATTATGCTTTTATTATGCTTTATAATGCTCGTCCCATGTTTGTCCAGGATGCTATGGAGCGCGGCGCCGTCTTCATCGGCACCGAGAGCCACAGCTACTCGGTCTCAGAGAGCAGTGGCAAGAGCTCGAGGGGGGGCCGGTGGCGCTGCGGCATCACCCTGCAGACTCCAGGCCGACAGTTTGTGTTCCAGTGTGACCAGGAGCAGGAGCAGAGGGAGTGGGTGGAGGCACTGAGACGGGTCATCGCTCAGCCCATGACCCCAGAGGACTACGCTAGTAAGATGTAACACCTGATATAGGGTAGCTAATGTCTTCCCTTGTAGAACAGAGGGCATTAACCACAGACTAATGGTGAATTTGATTCTGCCTCACTCTCTATTTCCTATCTTTAATACAGATGAAGCCAACCTGATTAGGGGGAAATGAGCAGACCACTTTTTCCTGAGTTCGTTTGGAACATAACAGACTGATCGCCTCACTTCCAATCCTGCCAGTGAGGATAGAGAGAAGTACAAGTCTCTTTCATACCAGCAGGACTCTTCATCTCCAATGACAATAAACTCAACCCTGACACTTTGCACAGGCTACAGCCTCTGTGCTTACTGTGTTACACTATGGAGAAGTTCCTGCCCTGAGATTATTGCATTTGCCACCATGACGACTGATGAAATCCTTCTCGTGTGGAGCACCATGCATGAATACACTGGAGCCAAATGTTGTATTTATTTAAAACAGGAACTGTGGATTTTCACACACAATTTCTTTTCGTAGTAATTTTGATTTTTTTTTATTAAATCTCTCTCACACTCAGGTGCATTTTAGTTGTGTATAGTTGAAATATAAATATGCATACACCTTTTTAGTAATGTAGATAGAGCAAACTGATAAAGCCTTTAAACCCTGAGGCTTTATCTGGGAAATTATTTTGTAGTTATATCGTTTTTTTTACACTATAAAGTCCGTATCTCAAATAACAGACCTTAACATTAACATTGAGATAATATCTTTGATAGTCAACAGTGAATGGTGTTCTTATACAACCTGTTAGTAGTGGAGTATTTGAGTGTATTTGATCTGAAACTATGCTACAAGCTTACTGTGAGTCTTCCTAGACCTCTGGCTGCTGCAGTTACTTTTCTTGGCAGTAGATGGCGGCACAAATTGAAAGGTGCTGCCGAGCTGTGACAAAATACAGGACATCTCACTCTGCGCTTTTATCCCGATCCCACAAATGTCATCGAGCTATCTAACACAGCATCAAAAAGATTTAGATAAGATAAAACTTTATTGATCCACACACCAGCGGACATTTGTCTTTTACAGCAGCAGAAAGGTCCGAATGAGGTCAAATTAAAACATGAATTAAGCTTAACACAAATTAAAATGAATTATATTAGCATAATTTAAAGAGCAAGTAGAAAAATAGTGTGTAAATAAATATAGGGTTAGGGTTATACTAAAAAGTTATTTCCCGTTAGAAAGAGTACAATTATTTATTCCAAAACACAAATTAGGATCGCAGTTCTCGGCGTGAATACAAAGTGAACCATTAAACTGGAGGGATGGCGCAGTGCAAACTGGGACAGGGAGTGACTCTGTAGTCAAAATACGATCTTTGCTCGGTCAGCTGAGTCGGAGGGGCGTGGCGGAGGACACACGCTAACGCTAACGCTGCTGTCACAGTCAAGTGAGGTTAGCTAGCTGAACCCAAGCAGAGCCAGCTCCTTGTTGACTGTCTCCCCGGGTCGAACAGACAGATTTACACCAGACGATATAAACCCAGGACTCATCTAATGGCTGGTTTCGGTCCGCGGAGGGAACCGGAGCTGGACAGGTGAAGGAAGCCGCGAGCAGAGCGAGTCAGGCCCGCGGAGCTGGGAGTGAGTCTCCTTCATCCTCTCAGGAGCCTGGATGGTTCACACTGAGGCCGGACACCATGCGAAAAGACGTGAGGATCTTGTTAGTGGGGGAGTGTAAGTAAAGCCGACGGTGTGAGAGAAAGCGTGTGTTGTGTGTTTGTTATGTGTATTGTGTGTTTGAGAGATAGACTGTGTGAGAGAGAAATGCTACCAGCTGCACATGTGATGCTGACAGCCCCCTGATGACGAGTAGACCATTCAAACCCCCACTTTGTAATTAACATAACGAACAATAACATATATGAAACGTGCAGCAGATCATTCTTCTCTATTAGCCCAGCATCTGGGTCATTTCACTTCAAAATTATTCCATTCAGTATGTGTTGTATTTTTTTGAGCATCCTCCCAGTGGCCTGGGAGGCTAGATATATCTTTGAAGGACAATTTTTTAAACATGTATATATATATTTAGCATTTCAATTTTCACTGTTGTATTAATTTAGGTCGTGGTTATCATACTGTCGAGCTTTAAAATGATACAAGAGCCATTTCTCTGTGACCCAAGTTCACATCAGTGCACAGAGATCTCTAGAACTGTCAGGTGAAATCTTCCCTTTTGCAAGTTTGCTCAATTCATAATTATAATATCTGTGAATAAAGGTAAGTGTCCTTGAAATAAACCTTTTATTATCTAGACTCGTCACTCATTTTATGTTTAGTCAAATTCTTGAAACAGAATTGAAAAAGCAGATCATATCCAGGATGGACACTGCATCTCTTAGATCACACACCAGCCAAACAAAATGACCATGTTGTTTTGTAATGTTCATAACATGAAATCAGTATATGTCAATACAATGCTCATGATTTGTGCAAACACAGTACGGAAGTATCACTAAATGTGTTCCTGTTTATCAAGTTTTTTTATCAAGTCACTCTCTGCTCATAAAGAAGCGTTAAAACCACAACCTTCACTCAGGAGCAAAAATCAGTGTGTACACTTCAAATATATAATCATGTGACTTTAATCTGAATAATTATGGAGGTCGACTGATTTGAACATTTGTATCTTTAAATAATTTTTGGCCAAATCATCCAGCCATTATTCAAGGAATGCTAAACCCCTCCTGGTTCTCCCTCTCTCCACAGCCAAGGTGGGGAAGACGTCTCTCATCATGTCCCTGGTCAGCGAGGAGTTCCCACATGTGGTACAGAGAAACCTATTATGTCAGATATTGATAACACTTCACATCAGGATTATTGAAGCTGTGTAGCCAGTTGTAAACATGTCTAATTAAACCATAGTCTAACGTATTATTTGTGTTGTTCCTAGGTGCCCTACCGAGCTGAGGAAATCACCATACCTGCAGATGTCACACCAGAGAGAGTTCCCACGCACATCGTGGACTATTCAGGTAGTTTAATGACTGCCATGACTGTTTCCTCTTTTTCCCTCTGAAGTAACTTGAAAATGCTTCTATCTGATGGTGCTTTAACTTCTGTATATTGATAATTATGGTAACGTCTTGGTTAATCATAAATCTTTAAATTCGTATATCTTCACACTATTTCTTGCCTGACTACTTGAGAAAGAAAAACAGTTTCTAGATTTTAACAATCGTACGTTTGTCTTTTTCGCGACAGAGGCAGAACAGACGGACGAGCAGCTGTTTCAGGAGATCTCTAAGGTGAGTCAGTGCATCTCTGTGGCAGAGAGAGAAGATATGTGTTCAGGTCAAAGCTTAAAACTTGTGTCTGCCTCTCTCATAGGCAAATGTCATTTGTATTGTCTACGCTGTCAACAACAAGAAGTCCATTGAAAAGGTGAGTTACCTCTGCTGCTGCTCGCATCTCCATAAATTGTTTGTATTACAGTTACACTTTAAATATGTGACTCATAAATTAGGAGTCGTGTCTCAGAAGGTTGATCTTCTCTACCTTTTTGTCGGTCTGTGTAGGTGACCAGCCACTGGATCCCTCTCATTATTGAGAACACGGACAAGGACAGCAGGTGTGAACTTGTTTCAAAACAGTCCAGAGTTGTGTTTGTCATGTCGGTTTCATGTCATGAAGTAGGGAGACAGAGGACACCTGCTTCTCTGTCTCTGACCTCTAGCACAGATAACTACTACTGCACAGTTTTCTAAAAGAGCCTTTTCTGCAGCATCAAAGCTTCACTGTGAGCAGCAGTGGCTGTGCAGCATCTCACATGATCAGATGCAGTCTCCTGCCCTCACTATGAAATGAGCCACTGCTGTTATTGTAGGAAAAAAACAGAAACGTGTCCAAATAAATCACATATATTTGTCTTAATATTCAATGTGATGGTTGGGTTTTCCAGGGTTCCTCTGATCCTGGTGGGGAACAAGTCGGACCTGGTGGAACACAGCAGCATGGAGACCATACTTCCCATAATGAACCAGTACAGTGAGATAGAGACCTGTGTTGAGGTGAGAGACGGAACTCTTTGTTTACTGTTGCTCTGGTTCCTCACTAGTGAAACAATAGGTTTCAGTGTGGGACAATGCATTGCTATCAACAATAGGAAACAATTCAAAGCCAACTGAAGATCACACAACATGTTCATATTGACGATGTTCACGTTCAACAGTTTCTCCCATTATATTTGTCATTAATCAGCTGTGTGATTTCTGAACTTTTTGAACTGCTCGACTGGGGAAGCCTCACAACAGATCTGCTTTATTATCCTCTCTGTTGTGTCATCTCCTCTGTAGTCGTGTGCAACATGCAGTGTTCACAATAAGGAAGCAAAGCAACTTTAAATGTGCTCTCCTGTGATCGGAGCTCACTTCATCGCTCTTCATGCAAATAATCCCGAATGTTATTTGTGTTCGCTAGGACCAAATAATGTTGTTTTCACCCAGTCATTCCGATTCAATGAGCTGAGGGCAGATATGAAGATAGACTTATCCATCCTGATCACTGTAACATTCATTATGTGGTCACCGGTGGCAACAAGTTAATGTACGGTTGGTTAGTGGTTCTTCAACATGAATTCCAGACCATCTCCCAGTGAGTTGTGAGTGATCTGATCTCAGGACACATATGGGTGAGTTGTACTTAGCGCTGACTGCTTGTGATTGGATCACTCAGGAGGGATGTTAATACCAGGTCTGAGCGGGGTCACGGTCTCTTAACCTCCTCCTCTGTCAGTCTTTAACACCTAACTGCTGGCTCCTAATAGGGATGAACTGTGCTTTTTTCTGATGCTCAGACAGATCCTATGTGTAAACCCCGTCTGGCCCTGACTCACCTCTCACACACATACCGAATATACTGTAAATACACACACACACACACACAGGGACATTTAGACAAACAGCTGTTGTTTTGCTACTCCAGGAAACTGTTGATATAACAGACATTTGTTCACATTAAGCTGCAGCACAGTGATATTTTCAAAGGTGTTAAGAGATGTTTATATGCTACAAGGCTCCTGAGGTCATTATAGTGCTGTACTTCAGTATTGAAAATACATTTTCATCCATGTTATAACCGCACTCATTTCTTCTTCTTCTTCTTTTTATGTGAATAGTGTTCTGCAAAAAACCTGAAGAACATCTCAGAGCTGTTTTACTACGCCCAGAAAGCCGTTCTGCACCCCACCGGCCCCCTCTACTGTCCGGAGAGGAAAGACGTAAGGGCAAAAATACAACTATGCAAAGTCAGCACCACTGTTCACATTGCGGTTGTGACCGAGTGCATTGTTTTGCATCAAGGCGTGCATTAGAAAATCCCTCTAAATTTACATTTAACAGAATTTCACCATATATTTAAATTTCTTTAATCTGAGCCCAAAAGTCTGTGTGACTTAAATCCCCAAAAGCAAAATGGTTCTTTTGTATATAAACATGTGAAATATCTTAAATGTAGTAACTTTCATTTATCACCTTTATTTCCAGATGAAGCTGCTTTGTGTGAAAGCTCTGACTCGAATCTTCAAAGTGTCGGATCTAGACAATGATGGGATTCTTAATGATATTGAGCTCAACTTCTTCCAGGTAAATCAACGGATGGATATATAAACCTACATTTAGCCACTCAGCTTTTTGAAATAATCTCATATTACTATTGCTAGGGTTGGAAGTACAATAATGTCTCTGTCTGATTGTTCATAGCGGACATGTTTCAACACCCCACTCGAGCCTCAGGCGTTAGAGGATGTGAAAAATGTAGTGAGGAAGAATTTAAGTGATGGAGTTTGTGATAACGGACTCAGTCTAAAAGGTAGGAACAAACGGACTCTTTAACCATACAATAACAAAACTGTTTACCCATTATTTTATAACTGTTTTGTATTTCTGTGTCCTTTCACCCCAGGCTTCCTGTTCCTGCACACCCTGTTCATTCAGCGAGGCCGTCATGAAACAACCTGGACGGTGCTGAGGAGGTTCGGATATGACGATGACCTGGAGTTAAATCAGGACTACCTCTTCCCACCGTGAGTCCAGAACCTTTTTATGGTTTTTCCGTCAGTATATATGAGGGTTGCATCGTGTGGCACTGGCTAAAACTGTATTTTCTCAAGTTTGTTTTCTCTTTTTGTTTCAGTTGACACAAACATGTAATTATTCTATCATCTGTCTTTTTGAAGGAGAGAAAATGATCCCCAGTTGTACCTTTGGTCAAACTTTCAATGCTGTTAATTTGTTAATAGATTCCTGGCCCAATTTTCCAGGCATTTTCTGAAGTTCATGTCGGAAAACAGCTTAATTGATTTAACACCATTGATTTAAGTAAAGAAGGATCAATAGTTGACTTAACATGTACACTCTTATCAGATCTGAAACATTTCCTCTTTATTTGTGTAGTAATGTTCATTGTGTTCATCTTGTGTCCTTAAACATGAACCCTAACCCTAACTGTCATATTTAATTCTCTCCAGGTTGAAGGTCCCTATAGACTGCACCACAGAGCTCAACCACAATGCCTACCTCTTCCTCCAGAGCGTCTTTGACAAACATGATAAGGTACGATCCTGTAAGTCTGGTTCTTTATTTACATTAACCTCTGACTCGGAGAGAAGCTGCTCAGTACCCAGCACCATGCGGAAACATCCTCATCCAGAGCCAACGCTGTCCAGCTGGCCAGGCGGGATTTAACCCCTCAACGCTGAGCAGGGATTGACAGGAGCATTAGGCTCGGTCAAGGAGTGAAAGCGGTGGCCTGTGTCAACATCGGCTTTCTATTAACTGATCAGTGTCCAACTGTAAACGTGTGCTTTGGTCCATCATGTGTTTTTTTTTCTCCTGTCGAGATTTACAAGTAGCAAACAAAGTGAATTAAACTGAGTTATATACTGTTAACTACGGAGCAAGTGTACTTCAATCTGTTAATATTCATAGTTAAGATGCTAACGGTAGGACATTTTTCCTACCGTTAGCATCGTTTTCCATATTTCCGTCCAGATTCCCTGACCCACAATCTTTGTGTCCAACAGGACAGAGACTGTGCCTTGTCACCAGATGAGCTGAGGGACCTGTTTGAGGTTTTCCCCTACATGCCCTGGGGAGCTGACGTCAGTAACACAGTTTCCACTAATGACGACGGCTGGATCACCTACCAGGGATATCTCTCCCAGTGGACGTAAGGGGGACAATTTAGTATAATTTTAAGAAACTATGTGTGAAGTAAAAAAAAGGTCTGACTTTGGCAACCTCTGGTGGTCAAATCCAAAAGATGCTGTTGGTTAGATGCCAGATTTTGTATATTAATGGAATCCACTACGTAATTTGTTTTCCTCCGTCTTTCTCACGTTCAGGCTGACGACATATCTGGACGTCCAGCGATGCCTGGAATATTTGGGTTACCTTGGTTACTCTATAGTTGCTGAGCAGGAGTCGCAGGCATCAGGGATTACAGGTTTGGGACATTTGTAGTTTACATATGAGCTATTATAAACCTACCTAATAACCTATAGGTCCTAATTGTGTTGATTTTTATTTATAAAGAATGCGAGAGAGAAGCAATGCACTGCAATGTTTCTAACAAAAAATTATCACACAGTTAGTTAATAAACAGCACATTGATCTGACTGTTAGTGCTGACTGGCTGCAGGCATTTGTTGAACACAGCAACAGTCTGAACTGATCCATTGATGCCTGGTTGTGGGATTTGCCCTCTGCAGTGACCAGAGATAAGAAGATCGACCTTCAGAAGAAACAGACCCAGCGCGGCGTCTTCCGATGTAACGTCTTTGGAGACATCGGCAGCGGCAAGAGCGGTTTCCTCCAGGCTTTCCTGGGTAGAAACCTCATGGTAAAACAAATATTGTAAATATATATGGTCCGTATTTTTTATAGTTATAGACATAAACATTAGAATGCATATTTTGCCATCAAATATAACTCACTGTGTCCTGTAGTGAATAAAACAGTGTTTATTATTGTTTATTATTATTAAGCCTTCCAACACTGACACTCCAAAAAGTTAATATTACATTACATTATCACATATGGGAGTATTCTCAAATTTCCCCACTGTGGGACTATTAAAGGAAATATCTATCTATCTATCTATTCAGTTTAAATATTTCATGTCATGTAGCTGTGTTTTTGTAAGTATTAATATATAATATATATTAACTGATTTATGTGACATTTCTCCCTCTCAGCGCCAAAAGACCATTCGAGAGGAGCACAGATCCTACTACGCCATCAGCACAACATATGTTTACGGTCAGGAGAAATACCTTCTGGTGAGTATCAGAAACCCCCAATATTTAAATATGATTAGGATTTCTATCAATTTCTGTAATTGTGGTGTCTAAATAAATCTCTTGCAGTGATAAAACAATAATAAAGATAGTAATGTAAAGGAATGATATTTAATAATAAAGGATGTATTTCATTTCATCATATAACAAAACGATTAAGTACCATATGTTAAAGTGATCAATTGTGTGCACCATTGTCAACTGTGAACCAATAAGACCAACCCAGCAGGAGGTTAGCTGTACTTATCTGGCTGTATGTATAAGCCATAGAAAAAACAGATTGATAGACAGTTTTGTCTCTACACGAAAGAGGAGGGCATCGTCGCTCAGTAAAAGTCCCAATGTGTTATATAAGCTTCTGAAGGAGCCTCTCTTTCCTCTCATGTCCGCTCCTGTCGTCTTCCCTCCAGCTTCATGAAGTGTTCTCTGACTTCGACTATTTGTCGGACGCTGACATGGCCTGTGACATAGTCTGCCTGGTGTATGATGTCAGTAACCCTTACTCCTTCGAATACTGCGCCAAAGTCTTCAAGGTAAAACCATGTGTGATGTTTTACCAAGACAACTGTTCACTCGTTTAATATCTCGAACACAACCGTTCCTCACCCTCTCTCCTCCTCCCTCAGCAATACTACATGGACAGTAAGACTCCGTGTATGATGATCGCAACCAAGTCTGACCTGCCTGAGATCAAACAGATGTATGGCTGCACCCCCCTGGAGTTTTGCAGGAAGCACAAGATGCCGCCCCCCCAGTCCTTCACCTGCAGCACAGCAGCAGCACCCAGCAAAGACATCTACACCAAACTGACCACCATGGCCATGTACCCGTACGTATACTGACATTAGATCTAGAGTCTTTATACTTCCACCAGGTATTTTACACATTAGCCAGCAGAGTTAACTGACTCAAGAACTTAATTATAAGAAGACATTTTTAATAGGTTAATGTATATTTAGTAAACCCAGGTCTTGTTCACAAGTGTTAGAGTTACTGTAACTTTAATGTTGCAGCTTTGTTATATATTATAGACTAAAGTGAGATATTTTATTAACCCTGATAACAATATCATACAAATTATAGTAAATTATTTAAATACTTCTTTGTAAACATGAGGCTCAGCCTTCTTGTACAAAATCTTTCAAAGTCATAGCATAATGTTTAAAGTTAAATGCTTTTATTATCACTTTTCTTATTACCATGATTTAGGACATGTAAGGAGCCCATCAACATAGTAGTGGAATTTTGCATGTGCTTGGCCGTGTACTGATCACTAACTGCTGTTCACCAGTCAGTTATGATGATGATCTTACTACAGATAAGTAATAATATCTCAGCACCGACTCAATAACCCAACATTCTCTGGAGGTCTTGATGACATTAAAAACTATCTTCAACTAATACAATCCCTCACATTTTCTCTGTGACCTATATTAAGGGAGATAGGACCAGTCAGAGTCAGTCTCCCATCACTGTGGTGGAGCCGCCCTAATGTGTGATGATTTCACATGGACTTAACCACGTTGGTTACATGTTGGTAGAAACTCTCGGCCACAAGAAGATTGCTTTCTGTGTGTAAAATGGAAATTCATTTTGGTAACTGTGGCTACAACCTGTCTGCTTAGTGTTTTATAATTATCTGCAAGCTGATTCTACTGGGAGATATTTTTTAAAGACAATCCGCAGTTCATTTAAACATTCCCATATGTCTGTGGAATCATCTAGACACATTTTGTAGTTTAAATACAAAGCTATAGCCTACTCGCTATACTTTGTGCTGCTTCATTTCCTCATTCAGAGTAAACATCTTCCCTGTGGGCACGTTCCTGCTCTCTGCACGTCACAGTTTCTGACATCATGCTCCTCACTCTACGTTTCACTGCCCTGTGGGTATGTAGCTTTCAGTCTGATGCAGTGTTTTGCTCTGCAGTTAAACAAATGTTGATCTCTCCCAGAAGCTCACACAAACATTTCATCTGAGCATTTTGATGCATCAGGGTCTTCCTCTTTATTGAGTGTTCTGAGTTTATCATTAGTCCTCAAAGGGCTTTGTTCATCCACATAAAAAAAACACATATTTTCTCAATTACTTTCCCTTTAGTTTTGAAATAACATTCAGTGATTGTTGTACTTGTTATCACATTTCCCTGAATGTATCTCACAGCTGAACGATTTCTACTTCTCTTTATGGACCTGGCTCTCATGTGATGGGCCACAATGGACCCTTGTATTGTTGGAGTCGTCTTTAAACTCTTAACTGTCTTCCCTTCCCCTTGTCTGTCTGTGTGTGTGTTTGCTGGATTTGCTTCGGTATGTGTTTAACACCCTCCGTGTGGTTTCTGTGTTTCTGTGTGGCTGTCTCTCCTCAGCCACGCCCGGCTGCGCTGCATGTGCACTTGTAACCGGTGCACCTTCTGCCTGTGTCAGAACTTCCTCAACTCTGAGCTGCTCCAGACGGTCAAGGCCAAACTCTACGCTGTCGTACTTGGAAGGTCCTCTTTCCCTTTCTGACCCGTTACCATCTGTGCTCTCTCCCATCAGTCATTTCTTCTTTTTCATTCTGGAGTTGAAGTTGTTTGGTTTTGAGGCTTTGGACTGATGCTTTAGTGGCAGGTTCCAAAGGAGATGATGCAAATTACAACCAATGGAAGTGAATCCAATATTTAACTATCACTGCCATCACTTGGACTATTTACAGTATTACACAAAGGCACACTAAAATATCAGATTATAGAGAGTAAATTAATATTGGTGACTTTAAATGTGTTGAAATATTATAACAAAAATAAATATTTAAATGTAAATATTTCCAGAGGAAACACTGACATGAGTTTTTGGTGTAGATACAGATAATAATGCACAAATGTAATAAGTGACTATTGTTTGTAGGCTGTCTTCACCTTCAACTTCTTTTTACTTTCCCTTATGAAGAATCTTCCATCAACTTTTCGTCCTTTTTTCATACAGTATATATAAGAAATAAATGTTTGTTTGTTTTTGTATAATTTTTTTTTAACTTCCTTCTCTCTAGTAAATTTGTTTAGTTTAATTTCCAGATCTTTTCTCAGGGAATGTGCCTATAAAAACACTCCAAGGGCTCGAAAGGTCAAAAATTACAGGAAATAAGTAACTTTTTAGTTAAACATGTTACCTTGGGAACAGTGTATCCCATGAAAACCCATCTACTACATAAGTACTGAATCAGACGGTCTGAGACTCATTTGCACACACATTAAAAACACATCTGTAGTTCATGCACGTAAGCACAAACACAACAGCAGACCAGGAACATTCACTAATGATTCGGTTAACTGTTATCTTGAGACAAGTTAGATAAAAGAGAAAAATTATCATGGATAAGGAGAGACACTTTATCCACAATACATACTAAAGGCCCAGATTGGACCCATCTTATGTAAACAAGCCATATGGAAAGCATTGGTCAGTAAGAAGGTCGGTTAGAACATTATTTTCCAGTCACTATTCCTCTGTTCCGTTTCCCTTCAAGTTTATTTTTCTCCCTTTTTCTCCAACATAATTTTCATATTTACATTTTCTAGCAAACTCTATTTACGAGGATTTTAATCAGCGTTTCCATGTTTGATTTGAATCCTATAATTCAGTTTGTGTAAATGTCCAATTTCTCTTATTGCTCAGTCGCTCGTTCTCAGCCGTCTGAGACGTCTCGTCTTGTTGTCTCATGTCATAACTTTCAACCTGCATGGCCCTCGTCTGTGTGATTTGCTTCTGCTTCATTTCGAGGCTCCATCTCCATCACTTCATCCATTTTTTCCCTATATGTTAATTTTTGCATCATCTTTCACAGCAACACCTCTGATAACTTTGCCTTGCATTTGTCACTTGTGATTCAAAACTGAGTCATTAGTGAAAGTGGACAAAGTAGGAGCTGTAAATTGTGCAGAGATGTGATCAGTCAGCTCCGACCCAGTTATGATTAATAGATGAAGTCTCACTCGAACTAGGCTCTTTCATCTTTCTCCTTGTCATCTCTTTTTTCATCTTGACGTCTTTACTCTAAACTGTTCCTCCCTTCACTTGGTCTCTGTATTTATCTCCTTTATCACCCTCTCTGTTTTTTACAGACATGTCACTCAAGCAGACCTGAAGAGCTCCACCTTCTGGCTCAGGGCGAGCGTCGGGGCCACGGTGTTTGCGGTGCTGGGCTTAACCATGTACAGAGTTCTGCTCAAATCACGATGATCCCCCCCCACACTCTGGTCCAGCCATCTATACCCGTGACACATGGCTTCATACACACTAGTTTGACCAGTTACAACCTAAGCTTTTCCTGTTTCCATGGAAAGCCTGTCATCGTTTCATACTTTAAAAAAACAAGTAATTTGTTTTTGCTGGAGAAAAAAACAAAACATGTGCAAAATGACCTTAGCAAACACTTTTTTCTTTCCAGTTTTCATTCCACTGTTGTTTTCCCTTCTTGAATATCATTGAAAATTTGTACAAAAACTGTTAATTTGCTCAATCTGTCAGTCTGCAATTAAATGCATTTGCAAAGTAAAGCAATGATTTATATTTATATTTAAAGAAAATACCGTAGGCTGCTGATGAGCCATAGTGAGATAACGTATAGCTATTTTTTTGGTTGCTTGCTGGTTTGGAATGATGAACTTCTTGGTGTCTCTTGAATTAGGGATTAAGGTGTGTGAGGGTTGTGATAGAGGAAATGTTTTTATTAGACTGAACAAGATGTAAATAATGTATATGACATAGTATATTGTACATTTCCTTGTCCAAAAAGGCCATGGTGACTCCCACCAACAGCCAGGTCATTGACGTGCACAAACGTTAGCAGCTATCACTTGTTTCAACAGAACATTGGTTTGTGTTTCATGGCAACACGCTCGGAGGCACATTTCTCAATTCTTGTATTTGTACATCTGAGCATGTCAGTTTGTCATTAGTGGATGAGTGTGTGGAATGAAAGTTCTCTCTCTCTCTCTCTCTCTCTCTCTCTCTCTCTCTCTCTCTCTCTCTCTCTCTCTCTCTCTCTCTCTCTCTCTCTCTCTCTCTCTCTCTCACTCTCTCCCCTCCTCTTTCCTTCACGTGTTGATCACTCCAACAGCTTGTGCGAGTGCATTTACTCTGCAGCCCACCTGTACATTTTGTGTTTGCATGCAATTTCCGACCATATTCAAGTGTTTTAAGATTTCCTTTACAAGAAATGGCCGAGCCAACTTCTCTGCATTGCTCGCCGAATACTCCAGGGTTGTTTGTATGTTTACTGACGGGAGGACAGTCGAGTCTTGCTGGGATTCCTGATTCCATCTCTCCTGGTCACAGAAGATGCAATAATGTGGCATGACACAAGTTCAGTTTGATGTATTTACTCTGCCCTGCCTTTCCAAAAGTTTACAATCAATAAATGTCTGTTACATCTGGTTCGATGGAATCTTTTCTTTTTACCTACATGACCTTCACTACTTGATTATTTGGGTATTTCTGAACAGCACTCATCTATACAGACGACTTGGAGGCAATGGTGACTTGTGTATTACCTGTAATGAACAAGTTGCAGATGGGGGCCTGTATTTGAATTATGAAAAAGGAACTTTGTCAATTTTACTTGTTTACAGCTAGACATTTTGTATCTACCACATAAACAAACTTTAATTTGTCATGATGGGGCGGCTGTGGCTGAGCGGTAGAGTGGTCGTCCTCCAACCTGAAGGTCGGCGGTTCGATTCCCAGTCTGAACCATCTGCATGCCGAAGTGTCCTTGGGCAAGATGCTGAACCCCGAATGGCCCCCCCTTAGAATAACAAAGTGCTGGGATAGATGCACTGTATGAATGTATGGGTGAATGTGAAACTGTAATGTAAAGCGCTTTGAGTGGTCATCAAGACTAGAAAAGCGCTATATAAATGCAAATCCATGTCAAGACATACTGAGACACAAGAGGGCAGCATTGCCTAGAAATCTGAATTATTGGCTAATTAGAAGCCAGGTGTTGTTTGCTATGTATGAGTATATTTCAGTGTATAAGTATACACTAGCACTAAGTATATTCAGTGTATGTTTGTGTATTCTGTTAATAATAACTAGCAAACTCAGAAGAAGAAAGTTGAAGGTGTTCTCTAAAGGTTATCGGTAAATGGTTGGTACAATAGGCGATGGATAACAGTTGAAATGCTTAATGCCTAAAATATCACATATTTGAAATGAATGATTGATATTGCTTGCTCAAAGTTGTGCATAGCTGAAATACTTTGCTTAAGATTGAAGAAGAAACCAGCTAAGTAGTGGATAAGCCTTGATGGTTGAAAAAGTTTCCTGAAATGTTATTATATATAGTTCAAAAATCCAGCATCTGCAACTCAACTTGCAAACTTAACCCAACTGATGTAAACGCTGTAGTTTTATTTTATTTTTTCTGTCTGTTGATTATCATTCAAAACGACAGAGGGTTTCAGAGGAGAGGTACAGTGGAGTTGGTGGTATACAGTGAATTAGTTAATCGGTGGGGTTAAGTCAAACAGGAAGACAGTTGGAGCCTGCAAGCAGCTCCAAGAGAGACTCCTGTCGCTAGCTGTTAATTTATACACATAATATACATAATTTATACATGAACTGACTCCTCGCACAGAAGCAGGTGTTCAGTATCCGTCCTGTTCACACTCTCTTCCCTCATTACACACACCCCCATCATCATCATCATCATCTCCCTCAGCCTCCCCTTACAGCTCCTCAGCTGATGTTAGTGCTCGATTTGCGAAAGCAAGACACATCAAAGCTTATTGTGTCCAATTAGCTGCTTTTAATGGAAAGTCTCATGGTACATGTAACTAATGACACAATAGCTCCCTCCAGTCCTCTAACAATGTTTATTTATTAAATTAATTATTTACCTAATAGTTCTTTTTTTCATTATGGGACAAAATTAAGAGATTTTACACAGAATGTTGCAACTGTTGCAAGGGGTAAAACCTCCAGGACTCTGAGTCATTTCTAATGATCTCCTTACACTGCTAGTGCAGTTACATCCTGTTCATTTCTGGATGTCTTGGAACAGTTGAAAGAGAAATATGTTAATTGGGAAGATAGTAGTTCCTCATTTACTCTATGGACATAAGACATGCATTGTATTTGCAACCTGAAAAACATTGAAGTCCCTATAATGAATGTAACAGACAGCAAATCAGTCCCTTAATTCCGCTTTGTCTGCACTGAAGCACTATATTATTTATATTTGAATGACTATCAGTATGTGTGATGTCTAAAAGTGAATTATTTTGATGCTTTTCAAGTCTGTATTGTGAGTGATGCCACTATAAGCCAACAAAACTTCATAAAACTTAAATCCCGAGACTTGCTCCAGGGTCTTTTTTTTCCACAACACAACAGACTCCAACTTTAACCCAGCTCTGCTGTGTAGGAGTCAGGAAAAGACCCCCAGGGTTACAAATATCAACTGGCCTTATTGTTTCCATGGTGATGCTAGCACATAGCTACTGTGCCATGGGGGGAGTTTCACTGGAGGGATCCTGATCAACCTTTACACTGCAGACCACACTGACATCATTGCTCCTCTTAAGTGGCTTCCGCCCGACCATTAGGACCTCTTTGATGTCTCCTAAGGTAAGAGGTGGGTGTTTGTCTGTAATGGGGCCCCATCATTTGTAGCACTATACGTCCTGGAGGGGGCTTTTTATATTCCCTCAAATATCCTGGAATTTACAAGCCTGACTGGTCCACTCCCTCCTCTCTGAGAATTAAAGGCGGTTTCTTTAGGAGATGATTCATTAGTGTTTATAACATGAGATAACCCTGATGAACTCCAGTAACTTTACATTGAAACCCACTGCCATTTCCCACGGGTTAATTACCTCCTCCAAGGAGGTCGTTTTTTCACCCCTGTATTTCGTTGTTGGTTGGCTTGTATGTTTTTTTGTACGCAAGAATACACAGAAACAACGGAGCGGCTTACGAAACCTGGTGGAAGGATGCAGTATGGGTCAGGGGAAGAACCCACTGAATATTGGTGTAGATTTGGCTCAAGGGATGGATCCATGTTGGAAGATGGGGTGTTTTTCAACAGTATCCCAATTTTCCCGGGGAATAATTCATGGGTCTTTAATGAAAAAAATCTGGCACATTTACAGGACTCATATGTGTGAGTGTTTGAGTTTGGTGCAGCGTGATTGAATTCAAAGATTTTAAACTGAATATTTCAGTAAAGCTAACGATATGAATGTGTATATTGTTTTTATGCATTTGATCTTACAGTGTTCACTTCAGTAAATGTGAAGCCGTAGAATCAGGCCGTTACACACTGCACATCGTGTGACAGTGCAGCCAAATATGCTGCCAACAAGTGGAATATAAATGCGTTTGATCAATTATATCCAATACAAACTGTGACCTCTAGCTACAAGTGAATTGAATGATCTGTAGGACGTCGGTCTTGATCACAGTTGCAATTCTCTTGGTGATTATTGATCAGTATTTGGAAAATATGCAGAATCTGGAAGATACTGATCGATTGGAAGTGCTCATCTCAAGCAGAGCTATAAAAACTGGTTATAATCCTGCTTTAATAGCAAACACCCTAGACCATTCAGGACTATTGATTTACCATTTAGACACAGAAACCACAGCAGATGAAATGTAAATGCAATATAAAAAAAAACTCAATGTGTTACTTTGCAGAGAAACTATTATGACCCCTTCACTTTAAACACACTTTACTGTGCTGGTGATTAAATTTTAAGTGCATAAAATTGCCATTTTTTCCCCATCAGCCTCATTCAATACTAACAACTCTGTGAAGTAACCAAAATACAACACAAAATATGATCCTAGCTCAAACTTTTATCTTATGAAATTAAAGTATAGCCAACGCACTGCAGGCTGTACTTACATCTTTTCACATGATTTACAGAAGCAGAATTAGAGTTGGTCTGTTCCAGTAAATTGCAAATATTAACTATTTTTACCTTAGAAAAAACTAAGCAATTAATCACTAGATTACTCAACTTCAGGGAGTGTTATTATATTAGATAGCTTATTTAATATACTATCATAATACATTATGATGTTATTATAAATAAACCAGCATAATGGGTCACAAACCTTTGCCAAATGGATTTAACACCATCTGTCAATTCTGAACCTGATCTAATGGTTTCAAGCTGATTCATATTATTTATTAACCATTTGTGTATTTTCCTATTGAGACAACTGCTGCATTTCACCCTCAGGCACACATGACCTGACGACCCCCCCCACCCTCCCGCCCACCCTCAGAGCCTGGGAGAGAGTGACAACCAGCTGTTCAGTGCAGGGACCCGGAGTTCCTCGAAACCCCCCCCCGGAGCGAGAGAGGCTGGTGATCCCTCCTCACCACGGGGCCAAAAACCCTCCCTCTGCGTCCCTCTCTCCGCCCCCCATCCACCCATCCATCCATCCACTCGCTCTCCCTCCATCTCTTCCATAAGGACGCGTGCGACGTGCAGCAGCCAAACCGAGTCCCGGCTGCGTCTCCTGGAGCTGAACCAACCATCCCCAGCTCAAGAGGAGGAGGAGGAGGCGGTCGGTGTGTATCTCCCTTTCCCCCGGCTTCTGGGGGCTCTGTGCCTGCACTCGGCGGAGAGGAGCAGACGTGTGTCCCCGCGCTGCGTCGCCTGCAGAAGCGTGCCAGGTACCATGACGCACCAAGAAAAGCTGGCCACTTGCTGAGAGTTGTTTCTTTGGACTCCGCCATGTGTGTTGTTTGAAGCGGGCTTTCCCCCCCGGACGGAGGAGCCGTGTGAGACCTGTGCGTCATCCCGGTCCTGCGTTCCACGTTGGTGCCAGTGTTTGATGATGTCATTATTTCTTTCAGATGGATCTGCGCTCCGCCACCGTCTCATCTCTCTGAGAGGCTCTGCCGCCGCGCGCCCCCGGCTCCTCGAACTTGGACCGTAGTGTGTGTCCAGGCTCCTCCGCAGACCTCCGTCCCCGCTGAGGGAAGGCTTCATGCTCCAGAACTACATCAACTTTTACTCTGAGGGGGAAGGTTCAGGTGGAAACTTTGCCCTGTCTGTGGAAGTCAACTGGGAATACTCACCTTTTTCTATTTAGCTGTGTCTAAGACCCCTGCACTCATTTGACTGTGCCAAATTCCAACTTGGATGCGTAATGGTGCTCGGCTGGTTTACCTCCTCACGTTGCTGACGCATATATTTGGGAGATAGACTTATGGGATTATAAACTACAGTGATGTGGAGTCGTTCCTGAAGACCGAGTGTCTGCTGCTCTCGGAGGGAGTGTATGGAGACGAGCAGCCCGAGGATGACGGCCGGCCCCCGGGAGGCGCAAGTGAACTGCTCCCCGGCGGTGGCGGCCAACGCGGAGGGTGAGGAAATCGAGGTTTTGGAACGTACCGACGTCCTTCCAGTGGCTCCAGAGGACGTGAGTGTAAACGCACACACGCACACACGCGCGTACACTTACACACACGCACACACACACACAAACGTGGCTCCACGACTTCAGAGGACATTGCATTGACTAACTTTGATTTCCTGGAGAATTCCTACAACCTTTACCATCATTAACCCTAAACCTAACATAAACCTAAAACATGTCGTCAACACCTTAAAATGTAATGAAACAGTTAAGTTGGTATTTGTCCTCATAATGAAGACACATCCCCATAATGTGACTGTGTAAACAGATTTAGGTCCCCACAACATGAGAAATACTTGGACCACAAATAATTGCCTGTGCCATGGAGACGATCTAACCTCAACCCTAGTTACTTTTAAACTAATAGTGACTCTAACCTTAAAATATGTTTAAAACGTAACTATTTTTCATCAAATGTTCCCTACGTCCAGTCTCTGCTGTCCAAAAGGAATGTGCCAAACACTTTTTTTGCCAACATGCACATGTAAATTGTTTCCCATTTTTGTTTATTTTGAAATAAACTAGTATTTTTGGTCTCTTGTAACAACTAAGGCTAAAATATGCTGTTTCTAATGTAAAATCGTGTGTGTTTGATTTAACAAGGCAGGATGTCATATGAGCATGAGCCTAAATTAATTTGAGGTTGTTCATCCTAATGGCTTAACTCATAACTGCAGATTTACATCGATACCTGAGGGATTTCCTTTTTACAAAGGGAGATGACACACATGCACATGCACATGCCTGCCAGTCTCCCTCCATTAGCCACCTCAGACTTTTCCGTTTGCCTCCTCACACATAATGATCCACACTTTGAGGCTCTTATTATCTTTTGCTTCGGCTCATTGACCAAGATGATCAGATAAAAACAGCATGCAGCTGCAGGACTGCAATTAAGCGAATGCACACAGAGAGGTAAATCTATGTGGCTGAGATTCATCATTTCCAAACAGGTGCTCCTCTCTGCTTCAGCACCTGTTTCTGAGGTTTTTTTCCATCTTTTCCTCTCGCTCACTCCTCTGCTTGCTCTTTTTTTCTCTCCTTTCCCCTTGTCTCAGCAATGGAAGTCTCTGTTTGACAAGGTATGTATGTACTGCAACCGAAAGTGGCTTGAATCTCTATTTCCATTTGCATGTTTCACTCATTGTGGAGCAGTGTTGTGTTGAAAAAGCTTCCCATGTGCGTGTGACCGCTGACTGTATCTCTGTTACCAGCTCAAAGAAGCACAGATGTGTTTAACAGATGAAGCACTGCAGCTTAAAGGTCATGAAGCATTGGGAGGTTCCTTGGAAGAACTCGGATGCAATGTTGCACCATCAGCAGGATAAAGTTCTTCTTTTCTATTGTGGAAAAAGTGCTTTGCAGATAAATTATTATTTAAATTCTACATTTCTCCCATGTATCATGACCATGACCTTGTAATCATGCTGTTAACTGGCTTTATTCCCGGAATTGACTTAAATCTGCATGAGGCGATTTTGCACACATGTTAGAAACATGTTGCCCAAAGTACCCAGATATGATTTAACATTGTTGGCTTCACAAACCTCATTCATTCTGTTCAGACCTTCTCTTTACTCCTTAGATTATTCCCAAATATCTTACACTGGTGAATACATTTGTTTTTTAAGAGCTCCCTCATTGCTTTTCATAGTTTGTACATCACTTATTGATTGGTTTCTTTCTCTGGGTAAATATACCAGAATTTAATTTGGCTAAATGAGGTGAATATTCAGGGTCTCAGCTGGTGGAGACGGCCCCTGCTTCTCTCCTTTCAGCCCCAGTTTGTGATTTAGGCTGATTAGACAAATGTATTTTTAGATCAAAATCTTGCCGAGTGCAGCTTTAAATCCTTTGCCTGCTGGGTAACATTCACGCCATAGCTTGTAACTGGGCCACGCCTTTGTCCAACCAAACCCCTGTAGAGGCGAGAGCGGAGGAGTGGGATCACTCTGTGGATGCTGTGGCTGTGTCACCCGCTGACACTGACCCCAGTAATGCTATTAGGGTGATACAAAATCCTGGATGCATTGATCTGTCAGACTGATCTTATGAGACACACACACACACACACACGCAATGTAAATATAAATCCAGAAACCCCAGGAGAGGAAAAACACAGACCGGCTATTCATGCAAACAGACGGTTGGACTGACAGACGGTAAACGGACTCCCTATCAAACACACACACGAGCACACGCGCATGCACTTACACACACACAGCCACTACTCTGTGGGGCTATTACAGCACCTGCCCACCCTGGGGCCCCCCTGAATTTCTCCTGGGAGGGATGTGTGTGTGTATGTGTGTGTGTGTGCTTGTGTGAATGCAGGGGTTAGCTGCGATGTGAAGGGTTGAGTCAGAGGCTCGTGTCAGGCGCACTCTTTCAGAGGGAGACTGAGGTCCCATGGGATTATGGGAAATGATAGCTGGGGTGTGGTGCATGCGTTTGTATTATTAATGGTGCATATTCTATGGACAGGCATTAAGTGGGCCTCTCAATCCGTTGTCTTTATGCGCAGGACGCTGCTTTGAGTTTCCTCAAGTGGACGCCGGTCGACAAAAACAGACGTGGGTTGTCCAAATGGTGAGGTCGCTGCTCAGTCTGGCAGTAACAAATGTCCTTTCACTCTTTTATTTTCCTTCTCTCCTTCGTCCTCACAATGAGTCGGCCCATTTGTCAGGGGGCTGACCCCGGAGACCCCAGAGCTTCTGTGAAGCGACTAAAGAAGAGAAATGATGGGGCACAGTAAACCAGTAGAAGATGGGTTTTGAACCAGACCGGCTGCAGCAGGCAGAGAAGATAAATGTTGCACGAGAACAAAGAGCAAGGTCCAGACTTTATTTGCCTGCAACACAAAGACAAACACTATAAAGTGAATCTACATATGTAAGTCCAGTGTAATGTACAGTTTGGTGTATTTGCCAACATCACAAGGGGGTGGACATGGGGTCGGAGAGGGTTGAGTCCCATCATTGGCCAATGAGACCAGTCTCTGCACTTGCATGCAGCCCACTCTCATGGTATGGTCGGCCTGCCTGCTGAGGACGGCTGAACATTAAAGTGACATGACCAAACCAAGGGGGGGAACTTATGTTGTTATGCTGTGGTTGGGTCACACTTGGTACAAACCATAGACTGGAGGTAAAGTTGGATGACATGACAGCTCCCCAAAGCCGAAAGCATCTCGGTCACCACATGCTGGCTGTCTGCATTAAAGGTCACAAGCCCCACCTTCTCCATATTAGTGCATGAAACATGGACCAAACTGAAAGGTCGTGGTACACGTGAAATACATTTTTTCTCAAACACGATTTCTGTTCTTTTAGTTGTTAGTTCTTATCGTGCTGCTCATTTGTTTGAAAAGTTTGGATTTAATAGGTTGTTTCAGGATTTTTTTTCCAGAAATACATGACCTTATTCTTTAGCCTTCAGATGTTCTTACAGATCACACTTGACCTTTTCTAGCCAGTGGCTGTAAGTTGTTCTTTTGAAGAGAATTTGCTAGTGAGAGTAATATACTGGCTACACAAGATGTTCATAGATGAAGAGAATGACTCTCCTCTTTTAGTAATCACTTCTGGCATCCCTGCCATGTCAAATTCAGAGCCCCTCGTATTCTGTCCATACCATCAGAGATGTTTACACAGCAGAGAGAGAAGACAGGATCCTCTTCTGTCGTTCATCTCTTTTTTTTTGACTATGGCTTTCTCTCTGTTTCATTAAACCAACTTGGGCTCTGAACAAAACCTTCCTCCTCATATCACTTTTACAGGCTCCCATGTGAGCTCGGATCGACAGCTATCAGTGTCCGGGTTCCACACTGTTTGAATCAAAGTGCTGCATCGCTCTGTTCGCCTCCTCCTCCTCCTCCTCCTCCTCCTCCTCCTCCTCCTCCTCCTCCTCCTCCTCTCCGCTGTCCCCGGAGAGGATTTTGTTGCTTTATAAGTGCTTTCGTTCCCAGCGCGCAGGAAGTAAGAGAGCGAACCTCAGAATGCTTTGATACGTGTTTCTGATCGGCTGAAACAAACATGAAGCCTGAACTCAGACGGTAAAGATGTCTGATGAAGCAGAGGAGATGCTGTGAGGAAGATAGCAGCTCCAGAAGCTCCCTCTCATAATCAAAGTGTCCAAGCCTCCATTTGTACTTTAGAAACAGACACACATGCACAATGCATTTCACACAGTTTCATCCAATAGAAGAGATAGGGTCTTTTGAGTCTCTATGTTGAGCTGACTGATTATCACACACTAAAATGCCTCTTCATGTTTTTTGGAGGATTTCTGGGGATTAGAATATGGGCCATACTTTATGCTCAGGATTTGCATGATTAAAACCGTATTAAACTTGTTGACGTCACAGCCTGAAATGAACTGCATCAGTGTTGTCCTCAACAGGGAAAGGCACATGGGTTGGATTTCTTCACATAATAATGCCGAGAAGTTCAATTAAGCTGCTTTTATATGTGCACCAAAGTCTGGACACCTTCCTGAAAACTGAAGAAGCTGTATGTGAGAAAGTGAATGTCCAAGTCAGTTGTCCAGTTTACTTTTCCTGACAACCCCCAAGTGAAATGTCCTGAAAGTGAGAATAAAGCAGGAATATGTGGAAATTCCCAGCGAGTGAGTGAACCTGTTGATGACATTTCTAACACGCAATGGTGCAAAACTGGAAAAAGTACAAATAATACAAGCACCTCAGGATTAGAAAGAGGAAAATTACTCGTAGACGACACTGTGGTAGAGGACGACTTGGAAACTTGCGCTCCTCATATGTGAAAAGTTAAAATCCAGGAAATTTGTGGACCCAATTTTCCAGACAGTTCATGTCTAAAAACGGCTTTAGTAATGTTTTACAATAATTCCTCATATTATAACTCCATCACTATGCTTGTTGGCAACAAGTAACATCTACAAGGTGTCTATCTTTAAGGTATCTTGGTCTGGAGAGTGATTTTGCAGGGGATGCATTATGAAGGGCTGCACCAGCAGCCCAGATACACTGAGTCATTATCCTGGATGACTGGGAACACCCCACTGCTTGTAAAGCCTGTCAGTGGAAGTTCCCAGGTGTGCGGTTTACAAACCGTAGATTGTATATCTGCAGTGCAAAGACTTTTCCGTCTTAAAGGGAATATGTATTATTTGTACACAGGTGTCTCTTAAATGCAGCCTTGCTTCTGAATATTGTCTATTCCACAACTATCAGTGAACAACGGCATTGGGATACATGTGTGTGAGAGTGTGTGTGTGTGTTTGTAAGCCATTTAAGTTTGTCCACAGTCCCCTTTGTGTTGACAGCGTGCTCCCAGTGGTATGTTGAAATGCCCCACACGCGCCCAGAGGAGCTTAGTTATTAAACACTTTTACATGGCTGCATACTTTCCCCGAGTCTGTGCCCCTTCATTTCTTGCTTGGAAGCTTAGAAAAAACCTCTGAATGTAAAAATAAAAGTCTTGTTGGAATCTCTTCTTATCAGCACCCCATCAATTGTGAAATAAAGTAATGACAGCGGGGTCTGGTTTTAAAATAGCCCAGCTAACGATACATTTACTTTATTTAAAACAAGCAGACGTTCACCGGCGGGGGAAGCCACCTGTTCCCGGTGGGACTCGTGTTTCCCAGGATTCCCGTTGTGCATTTCAATGATATTGTTAGTTAGACACTCAGTGGCAATGGCCGTTAGAAAAGGAAGGTCATCACTTAAGGCCAGCGCCGTCTCGCCTCACTGTCCCGTGCACGGCACAGCTGGCATCGCCTCAGTGTTGCTGTTTTTTTTTCTTTTAAAAGTGCACTTCTAGTGAATGGTCCACCACCCAGGTAAATGGAACTTAATGGATAAGCCCACTGGGAACCCTCAGCTGCGTGTAGCGGTGCATGTAGGGAGAGCATGCATCGCCACACCCTGTCAGTTTTACCTGCTTTGAAAGCCGAATGAAGCTTAGACATCGAGATCATGATGGCGGTCACTGCAATTACCGACAGAAGGAGAGATGATATGCAGCTTTCAAATTTGGCATATTTGGGAAGGTGAGGACGCCTTGTTTGCAACAGTTCAAATGCTAAGGTCCTCATAGAAATGGATATGTTGCAGTTTTTATGAAACTGTAAAAGTGACCTGCAGTATTTGAGCCCCGGCGAGTTGAGACTGGCTGCAGGACTCAGTCCACCGAACCTTGAAGGCTCAGTAAGCAGAACCCTGAGCTGGAGAATCAGCTGGCGGGTCGCCTGGTAATTTGAAGTTTACTAATTTGATCGCTGCACTTTCTTGGGCCTTTTCCAATTCACTAGCCAAGTGTGAAGCTGTCATTCCATCAGCTGCTGTCTTCTTGAGTTTCCCCTTAATTTATAATATTCAGATGTTTTGTTCTTCTCCGTTTTTTCCCTTATTATCGATGCTGATGTGCTTATCAGCCTGAATCCCATCGACACGTACACAGATGGTGGAGGTCACAGTCTGCTGACCTGCTCATTTAACACCACACCAGTGATTGACACCAGCTGAGTCATGGAGATAACCCACTGACACACACTTTGCGCTGATATCGAACCGTGTCGATTCTTAAAAGTTGTTACATGTAGCAAAGTGCACCCCCAGTCCTTCTGCTCTATAAAGTACTGGGGCGGTGATGAAATAACAGACAGAGCCCCAAATATTTTCATTGAAAGATTTAATCAGAGCTCATCTTTCCCTGCTCCTCTGCCTCCTCCCTGCTCGGCTCTAAATAGATTTTCTTAATGAAAGGCCCGGTTCCAGTTGGCGGAGTGTGAAAACAGTCATCCTCTTTTATGCTGAAGTAAAAATAGATGCTGGGCCTGTCTGTCTGTAAACGGGAGAAAGAGGATGTGCTGGTTAATCCAGAATTTGTCACAAAGTGCAAACTCATTGCAGCGGCGGTAGATCCCAAAGGATCTCTTATGACACTTCATATGATCTGTGTGTTCATGTGCATACTTGAGTTTGTACTGTGTATAATTGCGATGGATTACATGACTGCTGCCAAAAGCATGTTGATCTCCCCCTAGTGGCTGGCTACGGTATAGATCATGAGTCCCCGCCGCATCCATGTTAGTGGATGGGACATGGATCAAACTAAAAAATCAAAGTAAACATCGATTATTTTTCTCAAAGATTGTTTTTTTTCATTTATGTATGAAGTGCTATTTCTTTCTGGTAAGTTTTTTATTGTAATTAGTTATTAGATGACAACAAAAACTGAGTGAAACCTCATGAGTGACAGCTGAGACTGGCCCGCGATTGGTTGAGTGTATGTATGGGCGTGATCTCGCTGCCAGGTCTCCTCCCCCAGTGTTTCGCCTCCTCTGCTCTCCACATAGGCTGTTTATCAGTAGCCTGCTCAAATGTGATTGGTCAATCTTGTAACAGAAACCAGAAGACGTCCGGCCCTGAAATCTTGTCACTCACTGACAAATTCTGCATATTCGCATGCGGACACTGTTTGGCTAGCCTACTGCTGCAAGGTCTCCGGCTCCAAGTGACGTAAACTTCTGGATTTCTGGAGAAGGGGAGACACGTGGCCCATCTTTATATACAGTCACTAGACCTGAAATGTAAATCCATTATTAGAGGTCAATAGAGTGCAGTTGAAGTGACAGAACACGCCACCTGCTGAGTTAGCATGTGTGTTGGACGTTGGGTTTGCCAGCTGCCTTTTTATAGTTCCAGTAGCAGTGCCACATTTAATGGGGCTCCCACACAAATTAGGCCTTATTCATCTATACTCTATCTTCTCTTTCATCTCCCTATCTCTTACGTCCTCTGTCTCTCTTTCTCTCTGCCTATCATCTTTTGGTTCTGAAGTCTGATTCCCCATCAGAGTGAAGTGGATGACACTGCAGATGTGGCGAGGCTTCAATCTCAGTCTGCTCATCGATACTTTCATCTCATCTCTTTTCATTAGCTCTGTTTGCAGCTCACAGCAAATTAAACACACACAATAGTTCATCAGCTCTGTAACAATGCCACTAAAACTGGAGGAGGGGACCATAGGGAAAACAGCAAATTAGGGTTTGACCTTTTTTTTCTTTGCCGTTATGTCCCATGTGTCAGAGCTTGTCCTCCTGTACGTATCCTACTTTTGTTTCCGTTTCTGTCATGTAGTGATTGAGGAGTTATTGTTCTGGTTCTTGTTAACTAGTTTTCTGTTGTTTTTTTTTACCGTCAGACAGCAGAACAAATACAAGGTAGTGATTTTAGTGCAGTTTATAAATGCAACATATAAAGCAGGCAATCAGGTTTTCATGATAATAGCCATTTGGACAAAATAGGAACAGCTTAATGACAGCTATTATGAAATCGACTATTTTGACACGTAAAAAGAGTCTTAACAGAGTTCACACAGTTCCAGGTCACAGAAACGGTGTCTAGTTCTAGTTCCCCTGGGACACAGCCTGAGGCAGCACACAATAGTCGTTCAAACAAGGGGATTACAACTGACACTTCCTCTCCACTTTTACACACACCTTGCTGTTTCTCATGCCTCCACATGCCTGGCTCATCGCTGCATGAAGCGGTCGTAGTGATTGCTGGATTGTTGGTTTAATTTAGCTTTGTAGGCCAGAATGTATCATTACAATGTTTGTTTTGGGTCTGCATGTGGCAGCAGGACTGCTTTTGTTCAGTGTAAGTGGTTGAACATCTTTCTTACCTTCAACTTATCTTTCAAGCAGCTTCCAGCTTCCTCCTATTTCAGTCAGTCACTCTGATCCTCCGGGGATCAAACGCGCTGCACAGGTCCACTCAATCCTCCTGGCTGAAACTGCAATACCTTCCCACAGGTTATGGTTACAGAGCTGTTGACAGAGTGACACATCAAACTAACGCCAGGGGGCTGTGTGTGTGTGTGTCTGTGTGTGTGTGTGTGCGAGTATGTGTTTTTGTGTGTGTGTGTGTGTGTGTGTGTGTGTTAAGGAAGTATTGGGGACCTGTGAAACTCGAAATGGAAAATGTCTGTGTTTTATCACAGAGCTCATACATACACAGGAATGTTCACGGTAAGATCCCAGGACCCCCCCCCCACACCACACCACACCCAGACGACACAGAGAGAGAGAGAGAGAGAGAGAGAGAGAGAGAGAGAGAGAGAGAGAGAGAGAGAGAGAGAGAGAGAGAGAGAGAGACATATTTTAGAACAGGTTCATGTGCAATGGGATGCACAGGTCAACATTGAAGCCTGGCAGGTGCACAGGTACAATAACCCTGTGTTTGCTCTGTGTGTGTGTGTGTGTGTTTTCGTCCTCTTCAGTCAAGCACGGCCCATTAGAGAATGTTCCACACTGAGTGAACGACTCAGACGACTCTTTCATTCCCTTCTGTTCTTCCGTTAGAAGAACAGTTTTGTCTTTATTGCGACAGATGGCACGTAGACAACCGCCATTAAAGAAACGCCGACAACTACCAGCTCAGATGTTTACATGCTTGTTCTAGATTTATAACAGCTACACTTTCTGGGTTTAAACTCTAAATTGTGTGCTGGCTTTCAGATCCGTTTGTCTTTCTATGTGCTCAGCTGTCCGTGGAGCGCCTCACCAGCGTCTCCTTGTTTACTCCGTCTTTTCTCCTTGGAGAATTTGCAGTGAAGTGGTAACAGGCTGCGGTGTAGACGAGATAATGCAAGAAACGCACAATTCAAAGGTGATGGCTTTTTTTGTTGCTGTTCTTCACACTCCCACGCTAAACCTTTCGGTGGAGAGTTTAGTTTGCAGTTTCTGCTTTTCTCTCGCTTCACTTCTCAGACTTTCATTTAGAAGTATATTCATCAAATTCTGCCAGATAGAGTCTCTCATTTTTTGTTTTTCGTCAGTGTTGATTTTCCTGGTTTGTGTACACATGACAACTCCCAAGAAAAGTTGATTTCCTTGCAACGCACAAAGCAGTTTTCCCTTATCTGACTCTCAAATAGCAATAGACTTGCTTTTATCTCTAGAAGATGTTTCACCTCTCATCCAAATGTAGTCTTTTCTTCTCACTGACTAATGAGAGATTTCAGGTATTTAACCTCTGTGGGTCGTTATGTTAAACAGTCAGTTGATATAAAAGTATGTCCTGGGATGGTTGGTTTGTTGTCCTCATTACAACCCTTGTCCTGAGCGAGCCGAGAAGGCTCAGCAGATTCCTCAGGTGAGTGACAGTGCTTAGCTTTCACTCAGAACTCAGTTCCCGTCCTGTCTCCTCCAAGTCGTCTTACAGGGCATCGACGTCGAAGGTTTCCAGCAGGGCCAAAGTGCTGATGTGGCAAACTCCAACGAGGAGAAACCACATCACTCAACACACAAAAAACAACAGACTAAAAGAAAATCAAGACATTTTTTATGTTGAGTGAATTCAAGCATCCCTGTGTTGTTGCTGGTGTTTTGTCAGGAAGAGGTTAATTAGATATGATGCAGAGCACATACATCTCATTTGCAATACGCAATTATTCAGTGTGTAAAAACTTGGCCAGCTGTCGTGGATATAATTCAGTGATGGAGGCTCATGCAGAAGTAGGGAGATGAAATTAGGTCACAGATGGAGTTCAGTCCCACTGATTATAAAATTCATACATGACTGTGAAGTATTAAGTATCTGTTGGGGGGGGGGAGGGGGGGGAGGGGGAACTGCAAAATAACCAAATACATCTGTCTGTAAGTAAGGTTGAAAAGCATTTACACAATATGGGTCCTACACTGTGCAGTGCATCTTCACATGTCTTGGGGCTTTAGCTCCTATTTGCTGAATTGGTGGAAATTCATGTATGTTACATGGTTAGTGTCTTGATGGTTAATGCTGAGAGCCATAAATCTCACCTTTTAAGTATGTATGAAATAATCCAACCTTGTCTCCCGACACCTCAGCTCAGAGTATTTGCACATTCCAAGAACTGATGCAACGCCACTGTGGTTTTGCATCGGCAGTTTGTCTGTGCTCTCTTTTAATTGAAAATAAGCCAGGAAATAAATACATTTAGTTTTGTTCTTCTTAAAAGAAATAAACAGCTACTGAGATTGTCTCTCCAGCATTAATGTCACTGCATGAGCACATAACTCTCCTAACGCAGCCCCTTGGAGAACTGTTGTTATCAGTTTGGACTGTGGGGCAGTAAAAGCTTTATGTATTGCACCAATTTGGAGGTTTCTCAAGAACATGAGCTGTTGAATTCCCACTTGCTGCACCTCTGCTGCTGCTGAACACCAACCATTTAGAGGGCAGGTAAGATGGGACAAGAACAAAAAACGTTAAGGATGTTAAGCTATATATCTTTTTGCAGTGTGTGATTCAATCCAATTACTTTACCGAACCTAACAGGATTTGTGAATGAATCCCAATGTTACAGTAGTAGTTACAGTCACTGTGTACTTGGAATCAGATCTTCCATACATATTGTAAGGGCAAAGGATTTAGGCTGTCCTGTCCCACATTATGATCCTGACATTTTGATGCATCTAATATAAATCCTCTCCTCTAACTTTCAGAGGAGGTCAGAGGTATATCCTTATCTTTATCCCAGGGTTTACCTCAGCTACAGTTGCGGATACAGCAGCTCATCAGGATGCCTGTGAGGGCCTGACACTGAAGGTATAATGATAAGAATGACCTCCCTCAGGAGAAGAGCTGCCAAGGTTGTGATCATTTCAAATTGTCATGCTGGTGGAATAAGAATTTACTGTGGAGTTAATTGGATACAGGAAACAGTCTCTGGAGATAGAATTACATTCATGCACATTTAGGCATGGAAATGATGATCTTTTGTTAAGATCAGTTGTTTTAGGTGGTGTGAGCATCGTGTGTCTGGGGGGGTAACAGTTATGGGGAATCTTCCCCGACTAGTCTGGTGTAGAATGAAGCCTGAGTCAACACAGTTCATTCCATTAGTTCAGACGTCACCTCACATCTCGTTACTCTGAGTCTCTCTTCCACGCTTCTGCAAGACTAGCTGTGTAAAGATATGGGCCGTGACACCCTGCTCAGATTAATCACTCGGAGAGGAAAAAGGAGAAGTGGAAATCTCTTTTCACGTTTCTTTGAAAGTTAAACTTTTGTTTTATTCCGTGCAAATTAAGTGATGTCAAGTTTTGTGCTGGTCTATTTCAAGTTGGGGGTCTTGGGACTGTGAGCTTGTCAGGAAGTGTCTCTCCTGTCTTCTCTCGCCTTATAAGGTAACTGAAGTCGTTCGTATAGAGAGAGAGTGGGGACCGTTTCTTCTTCTCTGACCTCTGGGGATTATGGGTAGAGGATTTAGGTAGCGGGTGCCCTAGTGGGGCTTTTCACCACAGTTAAGGATCAGGAGACATCGGACCGACTGCCCTCCTTAAAGTGTCCGATTTATAAAAGATCCCGTTCACATAATAGCACACAAAACAGCCCTTGAAGGGAAACGTCAGTCGTGACAGAAGGTGTTAACACAACCGTTTACACTCAACAACCAGGATCTGTTTGGTGGTGGTGGGGTGTGTGTTCTTGTTGAAGACTGACAGACAGTGTGAAGGGTCCCACTCGACACAGATGGCAACCTTGAAACATTTTCTGACAACCCCACTAGCTCCCCCATGCCTTTCCCACCTCCCCCTTTTACTTTCTTTTCTTTTCTTCTCAAGATTTGAAGAAAATAAGTCCGGGGCCCTCCCTCGGCGCAGCCCCCGGCCTGGGGTTCATTTGCCAGCTATTAGAGATCATAAATCTCCGTGGTGAATGGAGCTGCTGCCGTCGCCGCTGCAGGTTTTTTGATGGCGTTGTCGGGGAGGGGAGCTGACCTCAGGGCAGGCCTGCAGCGGAGGAAAGGGACTGAATGGGAGAGAAAAGACGGGCCGGGCCACGGCTCGTTAAACAAATGTTTCTCCCTTCTTTTTGTTCTCCTTCTGATTCCGTGAATAGCTGCTGAATGTGTGCAGCGGTGAGGGGATGTTTGATAGCGGGCCAGGCCTGCCGGTAATGAGGGGTTCTCACCTTGTTGTAAATGGGAGGTTTGGGGGGAAAAGGTCACCGATCTCCGTCTTTGTCCCTGTCTGACCTGCCTGTGCCCTGTGCATGAGTGTCATGAACACTCCATCACATCTTTGTGCTTGTGTGTGTGTGATGATTTTGACTTCTGTGTGTCTCTCCTGGCAAAAAGGCTCACGTTCTGTGTCTCACTAAGATTGACATTTATAAGCTTTTCCATCCTTATGTGTGTGTGTGTCTTAGATTTGAATCTTGTGGATCTTTGTGTGTGTGTCACTTTGTCTTCATACATTCTCGTCTCCAGTGTGAAAGCTTTCACTAGCAGCGACAGGGGGTAAAGTGTTTATTTGAACACATTGGAGAGGGCCTGCTGAGGGCCGCTCGGCTGTCTGCTGAAATCCCCTCTGCTTCTGGAGACCCCCCCGGGGGCGGTGCAGCTCTCTCTCTCTCATTTAGTCTGTCTCTCCCGCTCTTTTTAAAGTATAACCAGTCTGTCTCGCTCCATCATGTCTTCTGTCACACAACATCAAATCGTGTCCTAGAGAATAATCTCGAAAAAAAAAGCATCTGTCTCACCATTCTGCGCTCCCAGCCACTCGTAGATGTCTAACTTTAAAAGTGAAGTTTTCCTTTTTAAGATGCCGGCTGTGTCTTATGAAAAAACTTTGTATATTTGTACTGTCACAAACATGCAGTAGCAGGCATAAAGGATTTCAGAAATAAAGAGGAGCACTGAAAGCCAAAGTAAACGACGACAGAGAGAGGCAGAGGCAACAGAACACAGCTTATCCCGAATACAGCTACTGTCAGAAATGCTGAACTTCAGATATTCTCCTGAATTTATTAGCAGGGGCTGCGTATGAGAATGCAAATGTCCAAGCAAGCCCATGTAATAATAAGACAATATTTCACAACAAGCGAGTGGGCGGATCGCTGGCGTTTAAACATGCAAAAGACACCGAAACAAAATACAAGAAGATAACAAATATCTCTGGATAAAAAGGTGGTTCCAGACAGATGTCAACATAGAAAGACAACAAGATTTGAGAGCTTTTGGTGCTTGGTTTTTGTATGTATTCAAAAGTGGTTGAAGCATCAAAATATGTCAAAAAATACGTAATTTAATGTTTGGGAAAAGTTGGACTGGTTCCATTTAAAAGCTTTTGATGTTACTCAGGTATCAACCGTATTACAAAAATGTGGGCATGTTTTGTCTGTAGCACCTGATCTCTGTGGCTGCCCAGACATGAACATGTTATTCGTGCCTCACATCACACTCCCTCCTCACTGCGACATCAAATCCATCCCAACCTTTTGATCATGGCTGTGTTCACTCTTTGCTGCCGTACCTGTTGCAGCACTGCTCATCTGAAGACTAATATGCTGCTCTTCATATCGAATTTCATAAACACTCAGTCTGCACTCCACTGTGGAAATTATTATTCTCCACTCTCCCACTCACTGCTTGAACAGATGTTTTGTTTTTCCTGTGGGCAGCATTTGCATTATTATCCGTGACATGCGAGTTGGATGAAATAGATATACGTTGACAGTTAGGGAAATTGGTTCTGTGTCATATGGATAAACATTAAGATTTAATTTTGGATTGTTAATTTACTTTTCCACTTGATAATGTCACATATAGTATAGACTGCAGATGGAGGAGATGCCCTCTGTGATGATAGAAGCTTTCAGGGTCACATTGCAACCCTCAGCTTTTCATTCAGGTATTAACCCAGATACAATGTATGTACTGTGAAACGTAAATGTCCTAATCAGTTGAACCTGACCCAAGTACAGAGTCTGTGTAAAGTCAAATTTACTGTAGATGTTGTGCAAATAAATAAACGGCTGAAACTGGCTGCCACTAAACAGAATGCAAATATGTGTGATAATGCTGTAAACAGGTTCATCTTCCTGTGCAGATATTGATATTGTAATTTTGGTTTTAAACTTTAGGAACCAATTTTGTAGAGGGGAAATAGTCTTTGTAGTGGAGTGTGTGTTAATGATTGTTTGTGGTGGGGACAGAGAACAGGGACAGTGGGGCGGTGCAGTCCTCTCCTGAAGTGCCGGCTAATAGATACGACTGTGGAGTGATCTGCTGTGAAATGGTGGGAATCAGGAGAGATATTGATTTGACAGAGACAGAACATGCAGCTGGTTGATTAAGCTTATTGATACTGCATCGCCGACAAACATTCAATTTGTGTTACGCTCCAAGGGTTTCTGTCAATTCCTCAGGTCTTTGTGGTTGCATGGAAGACAGTTGTGTACCGAGTCCCCTCAGGGTCACGGCGAGAATACTTGTACCTTCTAGTACTAGTGCCTTGCAATAGTTTTGTATTGTTTTGCAATACTTTTCTTCTTCTGAGCCTGAGAGAAAACAAACCGAGCCTGACCCGAACCTGACAGGTCCCTCTATTGCAAAGTATTGCAACATGTATTGTGAGATAATGCAAAAGTATTGTAACGCAATGTGTATCGTGCTGCAGTTTCCTGCATTTTTAGACTTTCGTAAAGGCAGAGTATAATTTTTTTTTATCCTACATTAATTAGTCAAGCAAGATGAAGAGGATGGCGATATTACTCACAGCAATGAGTGGGCTGTTTGCAGGGAAACGAGAGGTTGCACATTTCACACCTTCAGCACAAACTAGTGTTTGCAAAGATCCGCTGGACACAAGTTACAGATCAGCTCTGTAGACACCAGCCAAGCCTGAAGTTGCCATGACAAAGAGAAAGGAGCAGTGCACTTACAGAGTCAAATATCTGCTCGATTTAATTTAATATAGCATAATCTGAACCTATTGAAAGGATGAGGCACTGATCACTATCTAAGTTAAATTGCCTGCCATGCACAGATAGAATACAATAATGACTTGGAGATCTTCTTTTCTGATATGCAGCTGATCCAAGGTTTCCTTTATATGATCTGAGGTGGATTTTTGTACCGATGTCATTGTACTTTGAAGGATTAACTTTGCTAAAAGCACCATGTTAATTTGAGGGTTTCCACCTGCCGTCGCAAGAACATTATGAATACTTAATGTGTAAATAGACAGATAGCAATGGTCACTAACACAGCTTCTGTGTTTTAATATGATGTGCAGCATAAACACAGACATTGTCAGGACCAGTAAACCTCATTTGGACAAAACATTATTCCTGAGCTCAGGTTAAAGTTCAGATGTGGTAATGTTAAGGTGAGGGTTAGCATGAATTGGTTAAGGTAACGGATTAGTTATTGGTAATTGGCCGTCAACAATAAATTAAAGTCAATGAAAAAAATAAGGATTAGCTCTGATTGTGTGTATACTCGCATATGAGCATGAGCGTGCACAAGTGCATGTACCCACTGAAGACATCTTCACACCGACCAACGTTGCCTGGTTACAGGCCAGTTGGCAAGGAAACGGTGGCTAATTTGCGATGGCCTCAGACAAGTGTGTGTGTGTGTGTGTGTCTGCATGTGTGTGTGAGTGTGAGATGAACGAGGCCCTATAATCTGTCAAGCAAGACAGGTGACCCAGTGCTGTGTTGATTAGCCGAGACAGACACAACATCAGTCATCCCTTCAGCCACCATGAATCACACCGCTCTGTGATCGCAAACCAATTCAGGGCCGTTTGAAATCTCTGTCACTTATATCGACTGAATGAGCCGTTTCGGTGAGATACCTTTTTTAACTCAAACAAAAGTGGTCTGACTATTACCTGGAGCTGCCCCTAATTCTGACAGCAATTCTTATAACAGCGCAACAGATGCAGGCTCTGAAGATACAAACATGTGTTGCATGTTGTCAGTTATCTGTTTCTATGTTGAGGAAGATGTAGAGAAGGAGTGACAGAGGTTAGAGAGACTGACTGCTTGTGAGTGGAAGCAATTTTCTGTGGCAGACTACATGCATTTGCCATCACAGAAGACAGGAGAGGAGTGGAGACAGAAGAGGATGGGAAATGAAAGAGGACAGAAGAGGGGAGAAGAAGAAAGGAAGACGAGAACGGAAATAGTGTGGCCAGTCAATCCTGTCTGTGTCTGCTGATAAGAATAATCTGAGCGAGTGTCGTGCCAACAGTAATGGACTGGAATTTTAAATTGTATTGGTCTGATTCTTGAAATCCAGTGATGGGTCCAGGTAGGAACAGATGCTCCACAGGGAGAAGTCTAGCCTCTCTGCAAAAATGGGATGGATTTGCCTTTATTCTCCCCAGTGAGAGTAAATTTCCATATATTCATGTGGTTTCCCTCTGACCGTTTTGACTCTTAATTACCTGTGAGGGTCACCTAGAATGGATCCCTGGAAGCCTGTGGCCTCATTTAACCCCTGAACACCAGCCCTTAAGGCATTAAGTTTGGGGTCCACCTAAATTAAAGCCTTCGCGACAGGAAGCCGGTGTGATAATAGAGCGGTGGAGGGTGGAAGTGCATGAACCCGCTTAAAGAAACCGCCCGTCAGGGACACTCAAAGAAGTTGATGCTAATGCATCCACAATTAAATTTTTCGACACTAGACCTGCTATTCCATTGGTTGGGGAATTTTAACAGACTTGTTGCAAAGAAACAATCACGCGTAGAAGCTAAAATCAAATATCACAGGGAAATCCAAGAGTAGATGTTTCACACTGATACACACATGTGCAATAACACATGTTAGGGGACGGGACACGCTACACCAGTAACAAGTGAGTGAGAAATTGCGGAGGAGCTGCTGTTAAATGAAAGTGGGTTATAATGGAGTGCTGTGCTGGGACCAGCAGGGTCGGCTCTCATGCTTGTTGGTTTTGCTGATGTATGCTATGTCAAATTGTTTCTTAATTGACTGAGTTTGTGCTCAGCTGAAGGTTAACCCATAAAAGGCTGTTATCTTACCTGCGGCCTGCCAGCACTCTTTTCTACATGATATCTCTGTGACACTTCGAGGGAAGTTCCTGGGATTTGGTTCAAACGATCACTTGGATTCAGTGATGACTTGATTTGATTTTGATATTTTAAGGTCAAAGTTCAACGTCACAGTGGCATTGCAAAACCCAATTATTTATTAACGTATTCACAACAGACATATAACTTGATTCACAGTTCAAACAGCACAATTGAGTGTACTGTTTCTGTAATATTGATTTTATATATCTTTACCTTTGCTTGATTCCATTACTCCTTGTTCTCCGAAACTTCTTCTCTTGTAGTGAAGCCTCTAAGTTCCGGTGTAATTAATTGGCTCATGCACAGGCACTGCTGTGGCATTTTGGGGGATATTAGAAGTCTTGTAGAGGCATTAGTCATGTCTCTGAAGTGTGACATGGGTAGAGCGCTGTCTAGGGGGGGCGTGACATGCATGGCAAGCTGGTCTATATCCGAGCCAGACGGCTGACCTTTTCCTGCAGCTTCCTCCACGATGGGAGATGTGATTTCTGGGTAATTAATGGTGTGAAATGTGGCGGAGCCTCACATCCCTCCCTTCTGCAACCCATCGTGCTGCTCCGTCACTTTGTCACTCAACTGTCAAGTGACTCCATCAGAGGGATCTGATGGGGACGAGCAGGGAGATACAGGATCTGCCCATCTCTGTTCCTCGCCAGGTGGAAATTTGTTCCCAGCTGGATGCAGACAAAGTTCAATTTAAATGCTTCGATGGTAATGAAATTGAAAAATAAATGACAGTCTGAGTGACAGCCGGACTGAGAGGGTCATCTATTTTAGGGGGTCACACAATTCAAAGTGTTGTTTTTCATCAGTGCAGAGAGAAGATGTGGACAGTTATACGCTGGGAATCATTTAAATTTCCCGTTTCTATGGTTAAATTCTGCACAATTCCTGCATCTTTTTCTTCTCCACTGAACAGGGCTGCTTTTGTCTGGGTAACTCTGAACTCTCTCTCTGTCAGCGACTAATGAAACAACCCACTGACTGCTGACTGGAACCCCGTCAGCCTCGGTGCCTGGCCGAGCCGGGAGCTGTCAGGTCAGACGCAGACTGTGGTAGAGATTAGCCCTGCTCATGTCAGATCGACCTCTGTGAGCGCTGCACTTTATTCTTTCCAACTGTATGGTCCGCTGTGCTGGCTGATGTGTTCATTTGTGCGTGTGTGTGTGTGTAAAGTGGCTTCAGATCTCTTTCAGTTAGGTTTCTGATGAGAATTATCTGTAACATCCCGGTTCATCTGAGGACATGTAGAGAGCAAAGTTAAATATCAAGTTAATATGAAAATGATTTCCACAACCGAAAAGCATTTTAGTTTGTTTTTTCAAAGATCTTCCTCCAAACGCCAAAATAATCAACACAGCACTCTTTTGTGTTTTGTCTTAGTAGTTTTGCTGATAGTAACTTATTCACTTTTTTGTTTGTCTTTTCTGTTGGTTCACAGTATTACACAAAAGCTGCTCGACAGATTACAATGAAACTTACTGGAAGCTTGTGTTATGGGTCGGAGAAGAACCCATTAAAATCTGGTGATGATCCAGATCAGGGACCAGGAATTAATTTAACTTTCTTTAACATTGCAAGATTTTGCAGATTTTGACTTTTTCCATTGACTTAGAGAATAATTTATGGATCAAGATGATTAAGAAAATCAGGCACGTTTAAGAAACTTACATCTATGAGTGTGTGAAATTGGTGCAGCCCGACTGCATTGAAAGAGACTGTTTGGCCTTGGCGGAGGTGCTAGTTTATTTTTCCTGTTTCCCTCTCAATTAGTATAAAATTGTGAAACAGAAAACAGTAAATCCTGCACCACAGCATTTGTCAGATTTACCCACTGGGGAGCTTCTGGATTATATATTTTCGATAGTAAACAAGACCAAGAGTCTACAGCCATTCAAGCGGCTTTGTGGTGCCCTCCGGTTACCATGGATATCTGTACCAAATATTATGGTAATCCGTTTTATAGTTGTTGACATTTTTCAGTCTGGACAAAACTAGTGGACTATCTGAAAAAGAGCCAATTTTGTGGGGGACATCAGGCTGAAAGGACAAATCTCTCTCCTTGACATCAGGATTACCATGAGGTCTGATCGCCCCACGGTCTTTGGGTGATGTCGGCTGTCAGTGTTTGACTTTTCACCTCTCCGTCACCAGCACCATTCTGCCCCTCTCATTCCAAAGCGCAGCCCCGACGACAAGCTGTCAGCTCCACTCAACCGGAACTAGTCTCTTAAATGAGACCAAGCCTGGAATGATGATAAGCCCACTAAACCACAGAGCCTGGTCCAGTTTATACGGTTTCCAGTGGCACTGATGATGTGACGAGAGAGAGAGAGAGAGAGAGAGAGAGAGAGAGAGAGAGAGAGAGAGAGGAGAGAGAGAGAGAGAGAGGAGAGAGAGAGAGAGAGAGAGAGAGAGAGAAAAGAAAGATACCACACATGTAAAAACACCTCTCAGTGTCAAGGGCATGCTATGATAAGCCTGATTAATGTGAGAAGGTGAGTGTGTGTTACCTGCTCTGAGTGTGTGTTACCTGCTCTGGGTGTGTGTTACCTGCTCTGAGTGTGTGTGAGTGATGTCCAGTGAAGGAGAGGGCCCTGGTCTGGTGTGTCCTCCCTGCTGCTTCACTGTAATTAGCTGAGAGACTAATGAGCTTCTCCCACTCTAACAAGGCCGCCTTTTTATTAGGACTGCTAATGGCTCCATATGAGGGGGATGCTCAGGCTTTGTGCTCAGTAAGTACCAGGAAGTCATGAATGTCTAATGTCGGATGTGGCTTCTCTGTCTTACCATCCAAAAACTCATCCTCCAACGAGGCCCAACAGTCCTCTTCAAGTTGCTCAAACTTTCAAACACTCATAGATAACGGTTCCCTGAATAGGCTCTTATTTTTCATTCAAGATCCATGAGTAATTTCCATTGAAAATAGTGACAAGGTTGAAAAACGACATGTCAAAAATGTTGAAAAGATTTGCCATATTATGATATCAGCACATATTAAGTTATTTTGCATCAAAAATGAATCAGCAAATCAAGACAACTGTAATTTGGGGCCTTTTGAAATGAGGATTTCCGCCCCTGACCTGGATCTGCACCAAAATGTAATGGATTCTTCCCTGACCCAAACTACATCCTTCCACCAAGTGTTGTGACTTTGCATGTGTTTGGTTTTGTCATATCCTATGAACCATAATGGTCTCAGACCCAAAAATCACTTCCCATTGATTTCAATGTGGAAATAAATAGCACATTGGCTTCTGGACATAAAATGATCTCCCTCCCCCGCTTCCAACTTGTGTAGCTCTCGTGTTGAGTCAGATTGAGACAGAGGGGTGGAACTAAGCATTCATTCAGAAAAAATATTGTTTGTTTATCATCAGGATAAAATAATACAGGCAGCAAAGAAGGAGGGATGCTGCTTAGCTGCAGGGAAAGGGAGGAAAGTGACAGAGATTAACGACAGTGCAGCCGCCTACTGGCTCACAGTCTTATCTTTCTTTGATTAAAATAGAGTCAAATGTACAAGTTGCATTAAGTAGGTATGATAGCTTATTATAGAGGTCAATTTTCTTTGAGATGCAAACAAGTGCTAGTCTGTGCTAATAACTCCTCAATAATGAAAGTTGCCTCTATCACCTGGCAGTGTTTTACTGTACCTTCCTTCCTATAGAGCCCCACTCGGATACATTCGGTTTCTCAGGATGAAGTTGGGTTATTTGGGTTTTTTATGTGCTAATCTGTGATTTTGATCCTATCTGGAGCACATTTATAACATGCATTAATTACTAGTCACAAATTATTTATTTAGTTTTATTTTTCACATCAAAATGTAGTGTTGTTATGGGCACACTTTGCATTTTTAAAAGGGCATCTGTGGGATTTGAACACCAGCAGCCTGCAGTGCAGTCTGGGAACCTTTGAGACTGAGGGAGAAGCCATGAGGAGGGTCAGACCCTGTCAGCACATTAAATAGGCTGTTATAATGTCAGCTACAGGTAATTAGTCTGTCTGGGCCTTTCTGCCTGGAAACCATAACAGAATGTTATGTGTTGTGGAAAAGACATCACCTTGGACACTAGTATTGCTTTAAATCAGATGCAACTGTATAGGAGTGAATTGAAAAGCCAAAAAATGTCTTCGCTGGTTCAACCTTCACCATGTTCAGGGTGAAAGGATTTTTTTTCTCTCTCTAAGGCTTTTGTCAAACACTTAAGTGCAGTGTAGCCATATCGGTGGAAGTTTTAATAACACGGTTGATTCACTGTAGAATATATACGAGTGTCTAATAACTTGTTTTGTCTGCGGGTCAGTAGATAGAGCAGGTAGAGCCTGTGGTGCCTATAATAGCAACAACTCAGTGATGCACAGCCGCGTCCGACTCTGTGGGGGAATTGTAAGTAATTACACTGCAGGACAGACACAGTGCTGACTGGATGTTTCCATACCAGCTATTTACTCAGAAGAGAGCAATAATAACAGAGAGGGATTTCATAATGTAGGAATGCAACACCCACAATAACAGTATATAGCAGCAATTAATATTTGAGATGAGCACAGCTTAATGCAGAATAATACTTTATTACCAACTGTATTTTGCAGATGTGTTATTTGGTAGGAATAAGAATATATACATACAGTATATAACGTATATAGGTAAGAAAATGTAAGCATCTGTGGTCAGATCATAGGCTGTATATAAAAGATGGACAAGCCTCCACTTCCTCCGACTATTAAGAAATGAGAAATAACGAACACTTGGAAGGACTTGTACCTGAAAACCATTGTAGAGCAAAACAAGATTTGCTGTGTAATTTGTCTTTTTAGTTTGGTCCATGTCCCCTCTGCTCACATGGAGCAGGCAGGGTTTATATCCTACAATGCAGCCAGCCACCAGGGGGCGATGGAGACACTCGGAGAGCCATCATGTTCCATCTGTTTGTGCGGTCTATGACTTTGTCCTCTTCTGTGGTCCAGTCTCCTGCATCATAAAGACCCTTTCTCCCTCCTCACTATCTCCCTCACTCCTTTCTTTTCACACACTAACTCCTGCTGCAGCTCCTGTTGCTTTGGTTACACATGTTACTGCACCGCAGTTGACAAGTTTGTTTTGGAAGTACATACAATTTTTTAATAAGTCACATTTAACATTGAGAAGAAATATATATAAAACATGTTATTAGCCCTGTTATACAAGGGATTTTAAGTTACCCATATAGCTGTTAGTAGACCTGGGGGCTGGATGTCAGAGTTGTTGTGAGTGTATTTTTCACTGTAGCCTTTTCTTCTATATTTTATGTTAACCAGGGCTGCTCCATCTCCTCGGGCTCTTATTCAAACCAGGAGACTCGCTGACCCTTAGAAACTGCCTGTATCCTCCAGCTCCTTATATAACGGTATTCAGCTTTATGAAAATGAGCCTGAAGACAAAAAGCCGAGCATTGTGTCCAATCTGCAAACAACACCCCGCCCCACACACAAGGGCCCCCCGCTCTCTTACACTCTGCCCCCCTCCCTCTGCATCAGGGTGCTCAGATGCCCTCAATATGAGAGCTGTTCGTTGTGCATGCCTTGTGGTATTATGTCTGTGGCAGGATTTGTGTGTGTCTGTACTTGTACTTATATATTTGTGAGGACCATTTTGAGCATAGACCTTACGGTATGAGGACATTTATGGAAAGTGAGGCGTCTTTGAGATATTAAGACTTGCTTTTAAGGTTATGGTCAGAGTTAGCTTTAGGTCAGACATTTAGTTGTGATGGTTAAGGTTAAGGTAAGGGCCTGGCAAATGCATTATGCCAATGATTGTCCTCATTAAGATAGAAATACAAGAGCTTGTTACTGCGCGCGTGGCATGCTTATTTTAATCTGGGGATTTGCATTACATTCCCTTTGCTGTTTGCAAAACAAGCCTTATGGAGCACAGGCAATAACACGGTTACGAAAATTAAAAATGTTCAGCCCAATCTGTTAAATATTCTTACACAAGCTGCTCATATAAAAGTGCCTCAGTACCCAAAGTATCTGCCTGATTTGTGTGTAAAAACAACTAGACCTATGTTATATATTTTGTTGAATTGTTTTCTTGCAATATCCAAAATGTTTTCAAACAATGTTCAAACCTGGAGAAATAATTTATTCAAGGTACCGGGCGTTTCGTTTTGGTCGACTTTAATAGCATCAAATCTGCTTTACCTGTCGCTTGGACTGTCCGTTCTGTAACTTCCAGAGCAAATGGTGCATGACGAACGAAAAACACCCTGTCAACCACTCACCGGTTTTATTTCCTTCCACTGTTTGTATTGGTCACTCGTAAGGGATCACGAATATTAACAAACCCAAAAAGAAATGGTGTATCTGCCAACATCTCCCATGATACCACGCTGCGTCGCCACATCATCAAACTAGGTCTTAAGTTATTATATTGATGGAGAGACCCATAGCGGCCATTTTTCATATGATCATTCATATCATTTAAAATATCAAGTATCAAGTATTTATTTGGCATTTACAAGTATTTTATCAGCCTCTTAAATAAAATTATTTGTCGGTTTTCTCAGTTGTCTTTGCGAATGTATCAAATATATTTCCTGCTTACCTGAATATCATCCTTAACTGGTATTCTTCTCTATTTTGTTCCAGGTTGTAGGTTATTTGAGAAATGACGTAATGTGTATTGCTTGTGCTGCCTCTTGAGGCGTCTTGGATTAAGAGTTGTTCTTGTGTCATGTAACGTCCGGATCTGGACCTCCGGCTGCATCAGAAGGAAATGATCACTAATTGCACTGAAGGCGATGGGGAAACCTTGCATGAAATTGCCATCGGAGACCCATTGTTCAGTTGGTGTTTGTCTGCAAGCTCCACCCAAGCAGCCAGCCTGTTGGATTCAGAGAGTGCTCACTCAATTATGAAGCCTGTGATGGCGCAGAGTGGAGCAAGGAAAATGTGTGTGTGTGTGTGTGTGTGAGGAAGATAATATATGGCTTCCTGCATCAAGGAGTGACAGCAGGAGAGATAAGTGTTTATTTTTCTTCTGAAGGTGCTCGCATTTTTTGCTCTAGACCTAGAGAGAGAAAGTGAAGGAGGGAGAGTGAAGGGGAGGTGGTTGAATGTAGGGTAAAAAAGGGGGTGATGTGTGTGGGGTGGAGCTAGAGGGTGAGACGAGGCTGGATGAGGTTTTAGGGGTGTGTGTGTGTGTGTGTGTGAGAGAGAGGGGGGGGGCGGGATGGGGGAGGTGTATATTGAGGGTCTTGGACTGGATTGTAATCCTTTAGTTCTGGTTGGAAATAACCCTGGACAGACTGGGACAAACAATGTGACAAGGACACACACACACACACACACACACACGCACAACACATATTGTTTTTGCTCACACACTATGTGGTGACACTGGCTTTGGCTGACGTTACTTCATCATGAGAAAATGTCCTCGGCAGAAACTGGCTGATTTACTGCAAGAGAAGGTTGGTTCTTTCTGTAGAGTAGTTAAGATTGTATACATTGTGTGTGTGTATGTTGTTAATTCTCTCTCTTTATTCGAGAACGTGGTCATTTCGATTGAGAGCAGGACTAATTTAATTTCATGTTCTGATTTTGTAAAGCTTTCACTCAAAACCCCTGTGCTTGCCCTCAGGAAGCCGCTGCTTGTGCTTAGAGTTGCTCTGACTCTACTCAGCCTGTGCTCTTGCACTCCGATATTTTGTTGCTTGGACAGATTGCATCTCTTCTCCTCGTGCTCACGCTTCTTCTGTGCACGTGTGAAACGTCTGCTCTCGGATTTCTCGTCTGATCTTGGATCTTTTTATTCTGAGCTTGGATTATTATTTTGTGACAAGTCTGTCAAAATCCCCCAACCAATAGAATGCCAGGTATAGTGTTGACAAATGTCTGTAGAAGATGTACAATTCAGCTCATATTAGAATTTTGATTCACTACAGTCAGAGTAAGAGTTGGGGTTAGGCAGCTGTAATGGTTTATGATAGGGTGTGCATTGTGTGAAAATTCCTCACTAAGAAAGATATCTTTATGTGTATTGAGGAACACACATTAGTATATATACTGACAATTTTAGGACACTATGCAGAACGTACATTTCATGCTCAGATGCAAGCGCTTAAATGGCAAACAATTTCATTCTTTTTGTAGAAAACTGGGAGTAATTTCAACTTAAACTTTACTTTTTTTTACTTTGGACAAAACTGTTTTTCTCTTGCTGCCTCTTGTGTGAGGAGCGATGGAGGTACTGGATGAGGCAGAGTGACGTTCACTTCCTAAATGTCTCCACACATTTTGTAGTCTAATCAATCTCTTTCTTTCTAAATACCCACTATAGCATTGGCGATGTGATCAATCAAAGACACAAAGGGGTTTTGGAGATAATCCTCTAATTGCATATGTGGGAAACAAGTGATTTTCACAGCAATGTTTCAAAGATGGCTCTGAGTCGTACTGACAACTGCAGTCGTGACAGAATAAAAAGCTGCTTTGTCACTGTTAGGTAACACAGAGACAAAAAACAACCCAAGTTGGTGCCTGTCTTCTCTCTGTGGTCACTTGGTGGAGCACAGAGCACCTGGTGCCAGCCTGGCTTTACTCAGCTTCTGCCAACACCAACATATGGCAAACACACACACACACACACTTATAAACACACACATGCACGCACACACAGGGTGACTGTTTCTGGTTCAGGAGTGTTTGAATCTGGCAGGCGGCTCATATTGTCTGAATGTCACATCTTTATGCATGAATGCACTGTATTTACACAGACATGGCCACAGTTACACCACACACACACACACACACACACACCACACACACACACACACACACGACACACACACACACACATGCATACATTTGCAAATACATAAACACACATTGTTACATACATATTCACACTCAGGCACAGACAACAGAGATAGAGAGAGAGAGGGAGCAGCTGTCTTCTGCCCACATCCAAAAACATTCAAATCAAACAAACAAGTCCTGGATTGTTGTTAATTCGAGGTCGTTTTGATCTCAGTCGAACGGACAAATATTGAGACGCAGCTGCAAATATTATTTTCTGTTTTATCTTTATTTTAGGAGATGAAGGTCCGCTTGATTTTAAGCAAGGCCGGCAGAATCACTAGAGGTCGGTTCCATTAGAAACAGAGAGGGCTCACTCTCAGCAGGCCTCTCCTTGGGTTTTGTCCGTCTTGTTTATTGTTTTCAACTTCAAACACAACCAAATTGTGCGTTTGTTTTTGTTTCTCTTTGCCAGCGATAGCCAGTGGCAGAGACATTATGTGTTCGGGTTGTTCGTCTGTGAACACGATATCCCAAGAACAAGAAGATCAATGTCATATGACCCTTTGTTCTTATGAACATGAATTCTTAAGAAAGACTTGAGGGAATTTCTCCAAATTTGGCACAAATGTTCACTTAGGATCCATTCACTTATATGCTAATATTTCAGAGTCGAACTCTCGCTTTTCTTGTGTTGGGGCAAATCTTTGTTTGGATTCACGAGTTAAATTTTTGGTGAACTTTGACATGCCCTTAGATTCAGGTGGTCAGACGTCAAGGTCGATGTGGCATCAGAAACCTTATCTCAAGTCTGGTCATGGTGACTTTATATGAATCCGGCTGAAAAAATGACGTAGAGTGAACACACTCTGGTTGGTTGAGGCATACAACTATAGGGTATCTAGTTTAAATTTTTATATTTTCAAGTGGTTTTCACCTCTTAGGATTTGAAGAAGCGAATCATCAAGTGCCAAGAAAAGAGAGTGTGGGTCCATGATGACAGGGCTAACAAAGCCAGAGATAAGTGCTGAGCCCTTCCTCCATTAAAGTGCCTCAGTAATCACTGCTCCGGTGGTGTTTCAAATTTCCGTCTTTTTAAAAAATAGCTTTGGTTTTGTGGGAATATCTAGTGTTTTGCTGAACATCTGAATGCCTCCTCTGTTCTGGCTGTGAATATAAGCTGAAACAAACCTGTGGTTACATGCACTTAATGTCACTTCACACTTGAATCCAGAGCTGTTAAAGAGTCAACGCTGCGTCTGTGCATTCAGTCCTTTTTGAAGCAATTATGTCTCTTTGCTTTTTTAACAAGATGCTCAAACTATGACTAAACCACTTCACTGATGTTGGTGTTTTGAGCTTTTGACATTTGGCTCCACAGAAAATGACGCACTGGAGGTGAACTTCTCACATGTTTGTTTGTGTCTGGTGCCACTGCATGTGTGTTGTGCCTGCAAAACAAATCAGAACATTATAAATGTCTCAAATTAGCTTTGAGTTATTGTTTCAGTTTTGTTTTTTAGTTTTTTTTCCATTATCTCTGGAAAGATTTGAAGATAAAGGTTTTGTCATATAAGACTGGTCTCAGTCTTCTTTTTTCTCTGTGTGTGCTCATTTGCAGTATGACCCAGAGAACTCGGGCTTCATCAGTACAGAGCGATTCAGGGACCTTCTGGCGGCACACGGCTCCGAGCTTGACCCCCACAAACTGGAAGTCCTGTTGGCCCTCACCAATGGAAACGCTGATGGCAAAATCTGCTACCAGGACTTTGTGAACCTGGTGAGACGTTTTAACTTTTCACCGACGTCAAACTAACAAACTAACTGAAGTGAAAACGTCCTCTCCTCCTTGTCAGAGTTAATAATGATGTGGAATGTACTGACATAACAGTTGGTAATGGGTGTAGAGCGACTTGTTTGAGACTTGAACCACAAAGTGTTGTACTGGGACTTGACTTTGTGACTCTGGGTTTCAGCATCACTCTCAGCATCCTGCACTTTGCTTTCTTTGGTCACATTTCAGTCTTTTCTCTAATTTTACCTTCATCCCCAAAGAGCCATATCTCAAGATCACATCAGCTGCAAGGTGGTGAGTCTTCCTGATATGAAATGACTCTCAGTCTGGTGATGAATTCCCCTCTTAACGCTCACCTTGCCCCACTTTCACTTTCACCTTCAGACTGCTGCCTGCCGCTGATTGTCCGCGGCCTCACTCAAGCATCTCCAGCTGTGCTCGCCGCCTCATAACCTTCCCATTTTCTGTTTTCCGCTGTCTCGCTGCTGCTCCTCATGGGGAGGCTGCACTGCTGACCCGGGGCTGGGGTGTGTAGGTCCTGGAGTGGGATAGTTGTGTGGTATAAAACAACTAGTGGGTGGCGGAGGGGGTGGGGTGGAGTGGGTTTGTGTGCGTCAGCAGCAAACTCATTGTTGTCTGTGAGTGTGTGTTCGTCCATCTCCTCCCATCTCTCTTGTTCTTCAGAGCTGCTCATTGTCTGGTACAGTGGGTGAGGAATGAGGCCTGTAGGAATCTTGGGGAAATGTCAGAGGCTTTTTTCCGGTTTGCTCTTGGTGCATTTGTGTCATGTGACAGGCTGCGGGTCATGTTGGGCCACTGGAAGTGGGACAGAGAGGAATGGGTTGCGTGCATTTGCATGTATAAAAAAATTCTGAGTCACTTTTGCGTCCACTCACTGAATATTCTTTTACATTGACGGAGAGGCTTCCAGAAAACAAGCTGAACACAGAGAGCAGTACAGGGAGGGTGGGACGGAGCGAAGAGAGAAAAAGTGACATTTGTGGTTGTGGTAATATGCTGTGAGTGAATGCATAACTGCTAAAACTTTTATGTCAGCTATCTGTCATTTTAAAAGTAGTTTTAAGACTTTTTCTATGATTTAAACTGTAGATGAAACTATGACAGAATATTGATCAAAATTGTATTGTAGGTTGAATTCATGCAATAATAGCCCCCTACCCCAACCTTTCCCCCTTATCAGTGCTACCAATAATGATGCGAAAAGTTCAAAACTGGAATATCACTTAAAAAGATTGAGTGTACTAATGTGAGTATATGAAGGGTTGTTTGTCTCTACATGTTGGCTCTGTGATACCCTGGCAAGGTGTCCAGGATGTGCCCCGCCTCTCGCTCAATTTCAGTCCCCACCCCCTGCAACCCTCAAAGAAGCAATATAGATAATGTGTGGTAATGTAGGTAATGGGCATGTAAACACAACAATGTTAGACGATCCAAGGGCAGGTAATTTATGCCCGTGAAATAAAAGATCCAAAGGTCAGGGCCGACATGGGAACTTGACAGAGTGATATAATTATTCTTCTGAGTTAAGTGGCCGTGCCGGGTGTCTGTTGGAATACCTTGTATCTCTCCGGCTGCCCTGCTTCCAGACAGAGATGACAGGAGAGAAGAACGAGAGGAAGAGGAGACAGAGACAAACTCTGGGGGGTTTATGCGTCGCAGCATCTCTCCTTTGCCACACAGCTCTGTAATTGCCTGCTCACTACGCCGTCACAGTCAGCGTTCGAATCACCGCTCACTCCTCTTCTCTCTGTTCATTTACCTCTGTCTCTCTCTTCCTTTGCATAAGAACTTGTGCTTTTCTCTCTGCCTCATCCTTATCCGTAACACTTTCACCCTCTTCTTTCTGTCCATCCGGGTGATTCCGTCTCACTCTCTTTCGTGCATCGTATCTCACACATATATGCGACTGTCCTGGGCAGAAGCTTGCTCTCTAACTGTTTTACTCTTCCCAAAATATCTACAGAGAATTTCAACTGCACTATTTTCTGCCCCAGTAGGATGATATTGAGGAGTGATCATGATGGATTGGTGCAAGTGCTCACACCTAAACTTACCCTCTCTTATTTTTTTATTTTTTGGGGGGGGGCTAATACAGTTATTTATTTTTGTGTATCCTTTTCTTGTCTATGGTTTGACCCCTTGGCTCTAATTAGTTTTATTTTGGATAAATCTTAATGTTTGGATCCAGTATGTTAGACACTGTGCTGCGAGCTTTCTGTGAGTGTATTATAGGAGACATGATAGTTTCCTCATGCACGTAGGTCCATAAAGAACAAAAAAGCAGTGGACTGACGTACACAGAAACTATGAATTCACCATATGGCAACAACCTGCACAGCTTTTTTGAAAAGGGTCTGTTTTCCATCTTAATGTGAGGAAATCCCTGCAGCAAAGTTGGCAGCAATCTTGAACCCAGAAGAGTGGAAGCTGTTATTGCAGCAGATTAATTAAACTCATTCAATCATTTTTTATGTGGCTTTCAACAATCACATTTTACGTTTCCACATCTTTTTGATGTCCAGGGTTTTGTGATAACAAGCGGCTCCCACACTTTCTTCGGTCCCTCCGCTCCTCTCTTGGTCCTCTTCCTCTTTCTTCAGTTTGTCTCCTTATCTTTCCATCTAAGTATTTCTCTCACTAACCTCCCTCTCATCTGACTGTATTTTCCGGTGCAATAAACTCCCTGTTGGCCGAACATCGATTTATCACCTCCCCTCCTCTCCCTTCTCCTCTGGCCATTGGGTAAACAGGCCGAACGTCATTCTTTATTTTGTGTCGTACAAAGAGGAGAGGAATTGCAGTCACTTCACACAAAGAATTCACTGTCGTTATGGAGCATGGCAGCCTGGGGGAGGTCTTTATGTGTGTATGTGAGTGTGTATTTGCTTTTACTATGGAAGTGGCCATGGTAACCCGTAATCATTTTCCCACAGTTCTCTGTGGCTGACATAAAGGCTGAAATAATTGCCTTTTTTCTGAAGTTTATCTCCGAACAGCGATCCCTGCAGAGACACTAAAAGTCTCATTACGCTGTGCCAGCAGACACATCAGCCAACTGCTCGTACAGAGAATTTATTGATGTTCAGATTTTACATCTGTCCTCACGCCACTATTGTTTTGGTCTTTTCTGCTGAATTAAACATGAATCTGAATTGCAGCTATGACTTCTCAAGTTGTTTGTCATCTTTAAAGCAGAAGGTTCTTTTTTGCTCCGAGACATCTGTGACAATACTGGAACAAACATCAATCCAAGCTTCATTACACATTTAACATTTGAGGCAATTTAAAGTTGTATAGCTTTTAAAAGTTGCAATAGTTGCATCCAACCACTTTATAATTGTACTTTTATTGCCAATAACTCTGCGACGCTACATTTCTTCTCATTTGGAAAAATCTCTGCCCGTGCTGAAAACAATATTACATCCCTCTGTCCTTAAATATAACATCTGCCATGTGACACACTCCTAGAGGCACAAACTCAACAGTCAAATTGAGTTATGGAGCACTATATAAACACAGCAGAAAAAGAGATTCAGGGTGTAGGAGAGAAAAGGGGGGACAGGAGTCTTTGCATCGTCATGGACAGTCTTATAAAATAAAGCAGCAAGTGCAATAAAAGCCACGAAGCTTGGAGGCAGCAGTGATTTAGGCAGAAAGCCGAGACTCTTCCAGCTTCGATAAAACACAACCTGTCCAACAGCTTAGGAACGTGTTCTGTTTGTCTCTGCATTTTTTTTAATTTCTTTCTGTATATAGGTTATCACTTATTCTTCCATGTTATTCCTGTATCAGGGTAGATCCCCTCATCTATTCTTGCCTTTATTTATAAAGTGTGTTTATGTGTTTGTGTGTGTGTGTGTGGCCTTGTGGCTGGAAAATTATTGCAGTGAATCAAAGTAGAAAGTGTCTTAGAACAGAATAATCATGTGGTCAGATTTATAAAGATAAGATCTGTGATGGAAAGATTCTGATTTACGAAGCACTTGTGATCACAAAAGAACAAATATGTGTTGGGAAATGAACTCTTCACTCACAGAATGGGATAAAGAGAAGAGTTTGTTGGTTGCTAGGGGATGATGCAGGCATTCTGTTGCCATGGCGAGGAGGGAGGGGGCTGTGAGGGAGGAGGATCGATGTGTGTGGCCTGTGCTCAGAGTGTTGAAGCTCGACTTGTACACTGAATAGTTCATGAATATGCATTCCATTATTATCATGAATTGTTCATGTGTTAAATGAAATGCAGATAAACAGAAAGATTAATGTAAAAAAATAAAAGATGGAAATGTGATAATAGAAACTACGTAAGAGATCAAATCTCTGACCCGTCTCCCACCCACTTCTCCTCTTGACTAAGTCCTCTCTTTGCCTCCCTTTCTCCTCACCCGCTCCTTCTCCATACCTCCTTTTCATCCCATTCATCACTTCCCTCTCTCCCTTCCTCCTCTCTCCAGATGAGCAACAAGCGCTCCAACAGTTTCCGGAGGGCCATCCTGCAGGGGAGCAGGCAGCTGAAAGGCTGCAGCCTCAGGGATGAGGTCGGCCTGGGGCTCTCGCAGCGATTGGTCCGACACGTCGCCTACGAGACGCTGCCCCGCGAGGTCGACCGCAAGTGGTACTTTGACAGCTACACCTACTGCCCCCCGCCGCTGCTCATTCTGGCCATCACCATCGCTGAGGTGAATTGTGATTGATTAAACATTCCTAAATGATCTTTATATTGCACTTTTACTTCAAAGATAGGCCTTTTTTCTATTATTCTAAACGGTTAGTGCATTTACAGCAAGAAACAAAGTGATGTAACAGCTGAAGTAAGGACAGAGGAGGCAGCTAACTAATGTTTCAAAATATGATATATTTCATTCATCTGCTGAAAATAGAAATGTCAATTCCTCAAACTCATTCGGTGTATATATTTTATGAATCCTGAATTCACTCCCTTCCTGTTCATCCCTCTCCACTCTCCCAGGTAGCTGTGTTCATGTACTACGGGTTCCAGCTGGAGCGCTTGGTCCTGCAGGTGTCCAGCCCGTCATTCCTAAAGAGCCCGTTACCCTACCACCCCCAGCTCCGAGCCCAGGCCTGGAGGTACCTCAGCTACAGCTTCATGCACACTGGGTGAGTTATCGCCTCACAACTGTATTTCTCATTATGAGCTTTCCTCCCTGCTTCATTTATTACAGGGTTGCAGAATGCTAGTGTAACACTGTCACCTTCTCATATTCAAATGTTGGAAACTCCATGCTTTACGTGATATGAACTGATCCACGGGGATGATATTACTATTGATGATATACAGATTCAGACTCTGTATCTGTGATGGTTCAGGTTCAGACATTCACGTAAACATGCTAAATTCATCACCAAAAATGAATTGTGCAATTACACTGAGGAAATTAAATGATTGAAAGTGGGAGAATGAAGGTAAGAAATAGGAGATGGGATTGTGACTTGCCTTTTTCCAAGGAGTTTATTTGAGTCTTAGGTTGCATTTGGCAATATTATATCTGATAAATTCAGTTTCTGTCAAAAAACAAGGGGCATATAATCCTGAGGGACTCTTAAAGTATCACATTATCAAACAAGCCATTATTATTGGATTATTGGTGTAGTGTGTATTCACTGTAATGCTGCTGTCACATATGAGGGTGGGGATCGTTTATTTTCCCAACTCGACTCTCTAAAGAAACCTCTCCTCTCCTCTCCTCTCCTCTCCTTTCCTCCTCCCCTTTGTCTTATTTTATTATCAGTTCAGTCCAGGTCATCCAGGTTTAATTACCCTTCTGGGTAAATGTAGTCTCAGGCAATAGTGAGTACTAATAAAAAGGTAATTCAATTATGACTTTCTTGGCAGAGACGGCAGCCGCAGGGATGACAGTGTGTGGTGGAAAGATAAACTACAGAATGGGTGAATGGAGGGATAAAAGGAGGGCGATGGGATGATTAAGATGCCTCGATGGAACAGGAACATGGTGAAATGATTTAGGCTCTCAGGGGAAGTGGCTGTAAAAAGAGAAATGTACAGTTTGTTACGTGTAGACTCACATTCTGACAACTCTTGACAGTGTGTTCTGTTGATTATTCAGAGTCAGGATACTGAATTTTAAGAGGTCACAATGCTGTTGAATTAAGAGTGGACAAAGTAACAGGAACAACTAGTGGACAACCAAAGTGTTTGTTGAAAGTATTACTTTCTTTATCTACCATCAGATGTTAAAAGTAATTTTTTTAATTAATGGCATGGACAATTTTAAAAAAACAGCATGTTAACACCACTAAAATGCTTAGGTTGGTCTCATACATGATTTTTGAACCTGTCTGGTGGCTATGTTGGTTCAACTGGAACGCAACCTGAATGTGAAAGTAACACTTTGATATGAACTCAACCTTCACCTTACCTTGATTCATGTCATTCATTAATTCTGAATACTGAAATTCAGAATTAATAGTGAAATTACACCTCCCCACTCTTGTGATGTCTTAAGAAAAACAATCCTTCACTTATTTTTCCAATGAATTTATATTGCAGTACGGCACAGGGTTAATGTTAAGATTCAGGTAAGTGTAAAAATTAATATGCCATTTTTTTCTCTCTCTTTATTTGCCTGTAATTCACAGAAGGGTGAGAAAACATTGGTGCCACAGTGAAATGACCCTGAACGAAAGAAGAGGAATAACGCTATGTGCTCCTCTTCTTCATGACAGGATCACTGCTCACAACATTAACAGACACACTTTCGGGACTTTCTGACACCTTTCCATCTCTCGCTTTTCTCGCGCTCACTCTCTCTCACACCCCGAACGTGCACGCACGAACATGCACATCCACAAACCATGTAATCCTGTCAACAGCTCAGCAGCACTGATCCTACCCAATTCTCAACACTAAGACAGAGTGTACACACTGCTCCCAAACATCCCTCAGCAGAGCAGCATTATGTAAGCAGAATCTCACTCTCTGTATTCGCACTTGTCTCGACTCTCACACACACACAAGCACGCACTCACACACACACATACACAAACAGTGTGTGTGTTGGAAGTGTGAAAATATAAGGAAGATTAACTGTGCAAAATTAAACCAGGACAGAAAAGCTTCTTGCTTTTCTGTCCTGGTTGAAGCAGCAGGAAAAGGTTTCTTTGCGGTTTGTCTTCATTCTAATAATAATAATAATAGCTTGAATTTATATAGAGCTTTTCAAGAGACCCAAGGGCGCTTAATTATGAAGGGTTTGTCCAACGATAATAAACCATTAATTACGTTAACTTAGGTTGAGGAGCAGGGCCACTCCTCAGCTACACCTGACAATTCTATAGTTGACATACCAGGTCAACACCTCATCCCTCCTTCTGCTCATCCCTACCCACAGTCCCTCATCCTCCTTTCCCTTCTTCCTCATCCCGTCATCCTCTTCTCATTCAATCTCATTATCACAGCCTCTCAGACACATCTGCACCTCAGCCCTCCCCTCATCAACCATTCATCTTTCCTCCACATCTAATGCATCCATATTTCCAGCACAGGCTTTATTACATACTGTGAGCTGGGCTCTTTCAGTACAATTTGCGAGCGTTGACATTGAACATCTAAGAAAGGCTTTAGACGTTTTTCTTTGTCAAAGGTGGTTACGAGACGTTTCAATGAGTTAATCACACGAATTGAGCAGCAAACTGAATCAAAGTCCAGCTCTACTTAAAAAAAGGATGAAACAATACTCTTGCCATGGTCATGGAGACACAATAGGACCTCTCATGGGTATCCACAGATCTGCCTGACAATGGACACCATCCCTCACAGCCTCATTAGCAGCACGGTAATAGATAGCCGCTGTTATCTGGAGCGGAGGCGTCCTTGTGCGTCTGGACGGGCCTTTCACAGCCGATCAATACGCCCCATTGTCCGTCTGATCGCTGGAACAATCCACCATATCGACATTGTAGTTTAGGTGGGTGAGTCGTTTCTACCGAAATAGATCATTGGCCTTGTCATGTTTTTCCCTGTCCGTGTCGGGAGAATTTGATGTGTGTTAGTGTATGCGTGCCTGTCTCTTTTGGGGATTGTTTGTTGTTGTTTTGTTCAGGACGCAACGGTTCACTCAGTCCAAACTGTCGGAAGGATGAAAACGGAGACTCCTCGAAATGTCTCATCTCTCCCTTGTGCTCTCTTTCTTTCTGTCGTCTCTTCTTCAGCACGGCAGAGATGTCAGTTATAATTCAGACAGAGGGAAGTGGTTGTAGTGAGTGTGAGACGATGATAGAGACCGAGAGAGGAGGAGACGGTGACAGGGAGAGACAGGGAGGCCGGATTATGCTAGCTGCTGTTCTTTTGGTTTGTGCTGTGACACCCGAAAGTGTCTGAGCTGCTGACTGAGGTTTGGCTGGAAGGACTTTTCGAGCCATGAAGGGCACAGGGTGTGTGTGTGTGTGAACAAGCTATCCCTTGCTCATAGTCATCACACTGAAACATAAGCCGTTAGCGGATTTGGATAAATGTGCAGCCGATACGCATGGATTTTATATTTTTAATGTGCTGTGCTGCGCTGATGTGTGTGTGTGTGTGTGTGTGTGTGTGTGTGTGTGTGTGTGTGTGTGTGTGTGTGTGTGTGTCTGTGTGTGTTCAGCGTGTTCCTCTGTCTGTGCTCTTATATAATGTTTGAATACACTAGAGTGATGATGACTAGCGATGATGGTCTAGACATTATTCTGTTTGATGATGAAGGAGCAGATGTTCTTTGTGTGCACGTGTGTAGGTGTGTTTGTGTGTGTGTGTGTGTGTGTGTGTGAGCATGCACACTTGTGTGAACAAGCATAAATATAGAGGGAACAGTGGGGTGATGTTTTGAGACATAAACTAGCACATGACCGATTTATCCGATGGCCGATATAAAAAATGTTTTTATTTTAGTTAAGTTGTTTCTTTGTACATTTTTATTTGCAGTTATTTATTATAATATTTGCTTTGTTTTTTGTGCATTTTACAGCATTGAACACCTAAGCCTCAACATGGCCATGCAGCTGCTGGTGGGAGTCCCACTAGAAATGGTCCACGGGGCCCTGAGGATCGGACTGATCTACGTGTGTGGTGTGTTGGCAGGTGAGTGCGTGGTCTCCCTCTCTCACTCACACACACACACATACACACACACACACATGCACACAAACTCACTGTAGTGTTCATAGCACATGAGATCGTCTTACATTAATTTCCTTGAGACTTGCTCTAAACGTAACTACATTCAATTCAAAAATTGAGTGTGTGTGTGTGTGTCATGCTAGGGACAGATGGTCTTGTGTTTCACTCTTAGAACCCGATGTAGTGGGATGTAGGGGGTTGTCAGTCCCCTATCAAAGCACACACATCCCCCTATGGCCATGAACAATAGCATAGTGAAACAAGTGGGATCTCAAATGGAGCAAAACCCGAGCAACACATACACACAAACACACAATAATAATGTAATTTAAAGTGAGGGGGGGTGATGCAGGGCTAAAGAATGAGAAGAGACAAGGAGGGGAGATGAACTCATAAGTGTTAATAAGTCTGAGAGGGGTTGGAAAGGGGAACCAGGATATGAGACAGTTGGGAGAGAAGGAGAGAGGAGATGAGAGGAGGTGGGGGAAACCAACCGAGCAACTGCAAATAAAAGACACACAGCTTATAACACAATGTCCCCCACTCTCTTCAGACTTCTCTGTCAACCTGAGGCACTCATGCAGCCTCAGCCATGTTCAGCTGAGACAGTGAAGCTGCGTTTCTCTTTGTGTGTGTGTCACCATGAGCTGTGTTTCTCAGGACACACTAACAAACACAAGCAAAGCCATTCAGCTGCGGGGTTGGTTGGATTTTTCTTTCTTAACCTTTTCTTTTTCTTTTCATTTTTTACCCCGAGGCTGACACTTTTGGATTCACTTAAAGATAACTGGAGGGGAGAGACTGGGAAAGCTTTTGAGATGACAGTGCCACTGAAAGAGTGTGATACCTTGTGGCAGAATAAGTGTGTGTGTGTGTGTGTGTGTGTGTGTGTGTGTGTGTGTGTGTGTGTGTGTGTGTGTGTGTGTGTGTGTGTGTGTGTGTGTGTGTGTATGTTTTTTTTACTGGCAGAATGAAAAGGCCAATGGGATTGCAAGGTATGATTTGCAGCTTGAAGGATTTGATTAAAATGATGTAAATTATTGTCCATATTTCTCTCTTCACATTCTCTTCTTGTGTGTGTGTGTGTGCGTGTGTGCGTGTGTGTGCGTGTGTGTGTGTGTGTGTGTGTGTGTGTGTGTGTGTGTGTGTGTGTGTGTGTGTGTGTGTGGCATGGGTCAGTGACAAACACCCTGGGGATACCAGATGTGGTGGCCTTTAGCATTAACCTCACAGTGAATTGAGGAGGAAACATGCCATAAATCACACACTAATGTACGCACACAGACCAGCTAACACCCACGCACACACAAACACAGACACAGAGACACACGCATCGACACACACACACTCACACAGTCTGCTGTTTTAATTAGACATCGACCCCCATTGGAAGAAAGGAAGAACCCTGTGGTTGTTTTGGCTATGATGTTTGGGTTCTTTGTGTTTGACTATGATTTTTTTCTTTTGGTCACTGGAATCAGTCTCAACCATATTTAACATTCACTGGCAATTCAACGTACAGTCGAGAAAGCAGGAAAAACAAATATTCAGAATATTCAGTGGACAATTTCAAAGTAAATTTCTTAGATTTTGACAGTTAAAACAACTTTGCATCTACTATATAATGACACAGGGAGGGTGCAATGAAACACAACAAGCAAACAGTGAACAGAGGAGGGCTCAGCTGGCCCATACAGGGGTCGAGGCATAGTTCAGGGTCGAGTAATGACTCAGAGAGAGGTCGATGACCCTCCAGGTCCGACAGACACTTTAATGGACACAATGGACTTGCATGTAAACACAGCGGTATTCTCTCCTCCGGACCGCAGAAACAATAAAACTGGGCTCTGCCTGTACAAAGAGCACAGGAAGGACTCTGCTGCAGACAAGAACAAGTGCACAACCACAGACTCAAGCTGAGAAACAGACACAGACACTGAAGGAAACCACATAGAGGGAGAGAATCCCACAAATCACAAGTGAAACCCTCAACTATTGACACATGAGGGCTGCTGGGGGTTGGGAGCGGCACTGGCAGAGCGGCACAAACATAAAACACCACTTTAATGACTTTGTAGATTTAGTCGACTCAACCTGTTCATTCTCTGAAGCTTGGAAAAGCAGCAAAGCTAAATAAAATACCACCCTATCCTCCTGGGGCCTGATGAGAAACTATGAGCGACTGTGTCCTTGTCTGGTGTGTGTTTGTTTAGCAAACAGACACACACACAGATGCACACACAGACACTAAAATAATGTTATTAAACCAAGTTAATTACAGGGATGGAGGTCACCCTGCCGAGACACACTTCCTAAGCACAGGAACGACGAAGGTGGAGATGCCTTAAATCAAGTGTTTTGGAGTGTGGGTGTCTATGTGTGTGTATAGAGGAAGGAAGCATTATACTGTACCGTCCATTAAAAGGGTGTAACCATGATGGGGGGAATCTTTGTGCATGGTTTACAATTACATTTAAAAATGTTTTCTAAATTAATGGCTGCCTTTTACGGATTGTTATTGTGCCGTGTGCAGGTCGTATCGTAATGGTGACTGACAGATTGTTCATAAAAGAAAAGAAACTTGATTCTTGTATGAATCAATTTTCAATCATAACTTTGGGAGATGAACACAGAATTCAGAATGTGTTTATCCGTTTGTGTGTTTATTATCACCGAGCTGCTTAGACGACTGCACCATGTTTAATGAGCCGGAGAGTCAGATGCTGTTATCACAGCACCTTAGTGGGCTGTCATTATGGTTCCCACTCCTGCAAAGACCAAACATTGGGAAGAAGAAGAAGAGGACACTCCTATTTGGTGCTGAATGTCAGTTGCAGCTTTTCAAATGACCTTTTATTTCACTTTCAATCACACACTCTTCTGAAAATGCACTGACCTGAAACACAGTAGGGGTTATCCGTGATCATTTTGAATGATTTCCGTGCAGCCTGAGGGCTCATCAAACATGGCAAACACTGGATGGATTTGAAAACTCTGTAAATAAATCGCTTAAGCCTTCTCTCCTCCGTCTCGATGCTACAAGGTGGTGCAGCTGCTGTGGATGATGCAGCCTGTTTGATGAGCGCAGATGTAAATATGCGGAAAAGCTTTCTCTCCCCGTCACTGAAGTCCCTCGGGACCACCCAGGCTTTTCCCCCTATTCCTCTTTCAAACACAGTGGCTGAACAAAAGGAACTTTCAATATTTCTCTCCACTTTTTTCCCAATCTTTGGTAAATCTGCTGCCTCATTAACTGGTCAATTAATGGAGCGGCATGGTGGTGCAGTGGTTGGTATTGTCAACTCACAACTAGAATGTTCTGGGTTCATCCGACTGGGACCTGCATACCGTATATACATGGGTGTTCTCTATACTCAGGCTTCCTCCCACAGTCCAAAAACATGCAGTTTAGCTCAATTGGAGACTCTGACGTGATAATGGATTGATGGTTGGTCAGTTAAAGCAAATCTGTATACGATGTTATCACATATTTAATATTCTGTGTTTTCAGTGTAATGGTATTATTGTTCACATGCAAACAGTAATGTCATATCTTAACCCTTAATATTAATTAGTCCCTTCCACTTTTGCCACCATGTTTTTTTTTCTCCAATCAAGAATGAGGCCATTGTGAGGACATGGGCATCAATGGAATTCAGAGAGAGAGAGAGAGAGAGAGAGAGAGAGAGAGAGAGAGAGTGTGTGTGTGTGTGTGTGTGTGTGTGTGTGTGTGTGTGTGTGTGTGTGTGTGTGTGTGTGTGTGTGTGTGTGTGTGTGTGTGTGTGTGTGTGTGTGTGTGTGTGTGTGTGTGTGTGTGTGTGTGTGTGTGTGTGTGTGTGTGTGTGTGTGTGTGCATCACATTATGATTGAGCTAACATGACTTAACCTATTATCCCTCCTTATGGTGATTTTATATCTATACACCTCAGAGCTCTTTCTGTCTGCTGTAATTATATACAGTATGCCTACAATGTGATATACCCGTGTGTCTGTAATTAGAGGAAGAGACAGACAGAGAGAGACTACGTTTAGCCGGGTGGAATGAAGCTCAATGTGAGCTGAGCATCTTTGAAGCTTAGTTTTTGGAGCTATGAGAGCTGAGCTTGGCAAGTTTACCAGAAAGCACACAGGATTAAAAACCTGCATGGGGTCCATCACTCAGTGGGCCCATTTATTTTGTAATGTTTATTTTTGTTTATCTGTCATGCAGTCCTTGCCCTTGAATTACCGCTGCAAGGATCTGGGATTAGGAATAAATATGTTACAGATGAGAGAAGGGTTGTTTCAGCAGTGATCATGGTTGATGACACATTATTAAAACAAAAAAAATGTAAAACCTTATTATATAATGACAAAAATAGATTGATATCAATTCTAAACTGTTTATAGAAACATTTACAGTAGTTTGACAAAGCGACTTCAAATCCACATTCACTTAAAGCTGTTTAGATTCTACAAAGCTTTCCACTGGATCCCAAGGTTGAAAGGCGTTGATCATACAATGCTTTCAAAAGCTCTGGCTAGTAAGTGGACCTTGAGTTTTGTCAAGCAGTTATTTCCAAGGTCTAGTTCATTAATGTGTGTCTATGTGTGTCTGTGTATTTGTATATGTATGGATATTTTTGAAAGGACCATATTGCGTTACGTCCTTTATGCACACTCCTTAGGGGCCTGTTTGAGAGTTAAGACTTACTTTTAGGAACAGGGTTGGGGTTAGACATTTAGTTGTGATAGATATGGTTAGAATAGGGGGGGGGGCTTGGCACTGTCTTTAAAGGGAATATATAAAAGTAAAATATATAATATTTAAAAATATAGGACACGATGGAGAATAGCAGAGTGGAATGAGTGTATGTAGAGAGTGAGAAAGAAACAGAAAGAAAAGGAGCAACAGAGAGAGCCAGATCAGGAGCGAGTTTGTGTTAATTGAACAGTCAAACTAAGGATTTCTCTGTCTGCCTTTTTCTTTTATTCTGGTTCTTGTACAAAGACTGCAACACATTTCTGCTGGGGACGCTGCCTCTGAATGTCCTCGTATTTAAACTTTTCAGTGCATGATTGGATCTTTTATGTGTGTGATGAATTGGTACCAAGGTGCCAGAGACAGCAATTCCCTGCTTGTGGCAGCCTGAAGGGGTGTTTGTGTGTGTGGGGGGTGGGGGGTGAATGCATTTGTTTTATAATTACATATAATCCCAGCATGTACTGGTACAGTAAGAGCAAGCCTCTATTCATGAAAACCTGTTTATAGTATACCGTCATTAAATAGCAACCAGCAAAGCAAAATCTTTATGCCATAGAAAATATATGGCTCTGTGCCAGAATGGGCAAATCACATCTAGTCGAGGAAACGTTCTCACCACAAGGTCTGGGATTGTGTGCCTAGTTAGCCTGGATGACAGATGTCCAGATTTCTTTTTTCTAAGTTTCTATAGCAGAAGACGAAATGGGTACCTGCTCTATAGATCTTTCAGCTCATCCCCACTCTCAAAGCATGGTTTTCACCTGCAGCTGTTTTCACTGATGAAAATCTTAAATATGTCAGTCACACAGCACCAAAGTGACGGCATAAAAGTTTAGCTTTTGAAGATAGAACATCGTTTTAATGCAAAAGAGCCTGATAGCACTGTCAAACTGCCACACTGTCACACAGCCAACATACCACATGAAACATTAAACCTCACCTAGCCGCATGTTTGCCAAAAAAGGCCCATGTTTGTTTTGGGGTATTTTTATCTCCAATTATAAGGTAATGTTGCTCTTGTACACAAACGACTGCTGGCTAACAAGTTTTACAAATCATTTTCGGGGAAATAACAGTTATGTGGTAACAACTTGATTCTGTCTGCTGTAAACAAACATTGACTCTTTCTTTATATTGACGTCGCAACTACCATATTGTTGGAACGTCATACAGTTGTTTATGAATATCAAAATAACTACTGACTTATGACTTTCCTTATCACTACAGGGTCATTGGCGGTGTCCGTCACAGATATGACGGCTCCAGTGGTCGGGTCATCTGGGGGAGTGTACGCACTGGTCTCAGCGCACTTGGCTAATGTTGTCATGGTAAGTTTTTGGCCTTTGTATCTGTGTAAAATTTGTCCTATGCCTCAGTTTGTCTCAAAGAATAGTTGCAGAGAAGATTAATGATGTGGCACTGAAGGTCATCACAGAAAATGTTGTATTGTCTGGCCTGCGATTAAACGAAGGACATAGCTAAATCTGTCCAGGTCTGATAAGAGGGAGGAATTACTCTTTATCTGCTTTTAAGTAAAGGTGAGGATTTGTTTGAGCGGGTTCTTTAGATTAAAACCAGCTATGAGTAGCATCATCACCATCAATATCATGTGACATCAGACAGATGGCTATAGACAAGCAATTCCAGCTTCAGCAGTAAATACCTGTTGTGTGGCTTCTGTAGTTGTGTTGGGGAGTGAGAAGTCTTCGCCTCCATAGAAATTGCCTATGATGGGGAAGGTTCCCCACCTCTGACCTAGGGAATGCATTATTGTCGTGCCGTGTCAGCATGGGTGTGTCGAGGGAGGACTTGACCTTCTTGCACAGTTTGCTCTTTATCATGAGAAGTTGAAAATGTCCCCCTGAATACTCCGTCCTTTCTCTCTCTCTCTCTATCATTGTAGAACTGGTCAGGAATGAAATGTCAGTTTAAGCTGTTCCGGATGGCAATGGCTCTGGTGTGCAGTAAGTCTCAATAATTTCTCCACACTTCACTTTCACCTCAACTTAAAGGATTTGTCTGGTGATATGTAGCAGCACTAATTCTTCCGCCTCAAAGAAATGACTGTTAATTAAATTTGTAACTATAATTATAGCTGTCAGGAGTAACATATATATTCACAGCTTACTGATATTACTTTTCTCTCTCCCCTCTGCTCCCAGTGAGTGTAGAGTTTGGTCGGGCGGTGTGGTTGTGGTTCTACCCGCCGGCCTTTCCTCCCTGCCCCAACCCAAGCTTTGTAGCGCACCTGGGAGGAGTGGTGGTCGGCCTGACCCTGGGCGTGGTGGTCCTGCAGAACTACGAGCAGCGGCTCCAGGAACAGTCCCTGTTTTGGATCTTTTTCTGCGTCTACACCTTGTTTGTTCTTTGCGCCGTCTTTTGGAACATTTTCGCCTACAGCTTGCTCGATGTGCGACTGCCTCCGCCGCCTTGACTTCACTATTAGAAGCAGATGAGACACTGTATCCCCCTTTACTACTCCATCAGTAGAGGTCTGACTTGATTCCGACTTGCTGCAGGCCTCTCTGTCATCGTATATTTTTCATCCCAGCTGCCACAGTTGAGGCTAAGCCTTACCACCGCCAAGTTTACCTCCACCTGCTCTTTTGCCTCATCTGTGTTGGATGCTCGGCTCAAGAGTATCAGCCGGTTGGGGACGTTTGCTGACAACACTGGCAGACACAGGAGAAGCCTCGGATCTAACACAACAAGAACAAGCAGGAATGGCCCCATCCACATGGCTTAACTTCCTCTCCCTCCTCCTCCTCAATCCAACAGTGCCTGCTGGCGACATCGGCGTAATGAAAGTATTTCTGCACAGTTGCCTCTTGTGCAGGGTAACGGCAGCAGCAACTGTCTTCAGACAGAACAAGCTCAAAAGCATCCTGTTGTCTGCTTGTGCCCTCTTCATTAGTAAAGAAAGAATGAGGTACTATGAGAATTTAGGCTTTGATTTGTCATCATTACAAGCAGCTACTAACACATGAGGTCACTAATAAGGAGAAGTATTGTTTTCCCTATCCTTTATTAAATGGTGAGTTCTTTTAGTTTGAAAGCAGAATTTTTGATTTCACGTTCAGATTTTGCAACACTTTCACTCTATACCATGCACTTGCACTCAAGTAGCTGCTGCTTGTGCTCGGATTTGCTTGGACAGATTTTTTTGCATGTTTGTGCTCCCACACTTCTGTATGAAGTGTCATTGTTTTTCCTTTTACTCCTGGTGTAGCAATAAAGCCATGGAGGGCAGGAGTGCATTAAAGTAACCTTGTCAGGACTCTCCAAAAGGTAAAGCTAACACAGTCGCAAGGGTTGTTGTCCAAAGAAATCTGAGCAAGCGTAGGGTTTTGAGTGAAAGCATGACTTAATCTAGATGTGAAATCAATGAGCTGCTCCCAAACTGTTGCTCTTGAATAAAGAATCCTTGCAAAAACCTCTTTAAGTTTCGCAGTATAGAGAGATCAAGGAATATATAGATTACAGCAGTCGTCATAAGTGATTATGAATTTACCTTTGAAGGAAAGTCTAGGTTCAGTGTTACCTTCAGCTTCTGGCACTTCCCCAGAGGAGGATTTGATATGTGATCAACGTTCTATGAAACTCTAACTTTTGTCTTTGACATTTGTGTGTGTGTTGTGTATGCGTGGAGTGTGACATCTGTTAACATTGTGTGTGTACTGATTAAAACAGAAAGAAGCAGAAGTGCCAATTCAGACTTTTTAAAAGAAATGATGCCAAAATCTTGCTACAAGCCCCCGGAGACAAGTATTGCTTTTGTGTAAGGAAATTTAATTTGCTCTAAAGCAAAGAGATGAGCGCGGAACAGCACAGGAGTGAAGTCAATCTCTTGTCATTAGCTTTGATTTTAGTGATTGTTGAAAACTGCAAAGAAGCTACAGAAGTTTATTTATTGATCATTGAATTGTTGGATTGAGGTCAGTGGGATGAAACAAATTAAAGCATTCACCCATGGGGGCGGTTTGGTCTTTTTCTCATTACCAAACGTAAAAAAAAGCACACACGCCCGACCTCAACTCTGTCCGGGCTGGGGTCCCTTCGCTCTCAGTTGAGAAGGCGGTGTTCGCAAATCAATGCTCTCTCATTAGTTCCTGTCACAACTTGAAATTGTTAATTGATCAAACTGGGATAGAAAGCAACCCCAGCCCTGAGCTGTAAGTCTCAAACTGTACTGTACTGTAACCTCATGCTACACTGGTACCTGCTTCGCACAGACTTTAATATAATATGATTAAATACAGATTAATATTTTAACATGCATTTGCTGTTTTATTTTTACATGGTGATATTGGTATGTTGTACAAATTGTTGGATCGGTCTATATTGTGATATGTTAGCTATATCCTGTATGTATCCTATTTAAAAAAATTCTAAAGATGGTTTTGGATTGTATATAATAAGGGCTATGACATTTAAACTGAGGGAGTGAATATTTTGTACATTTGATATGTACTGGGGTTCATTAAACTGTTTTATACACCAAAAATATTTGATATATAATTTTTTGACTGAATCTGATCAACCTCAGACATTAATACCACTTATACAGGTTACAGATATGTCTTTCACATAATTCTGCTGATGAACAAAGATGCATGTTTCCTCATTGTGACCTTATTTCAGGACACACAAAAGTATTTTTTATTCAACATCCAGCGACGGGAGTTACCCTCCATTGTACGAAGAGATGTTCTCAAACTAAGCAGGTCTGCAGCCTTGAAACCAGATTATTTTAAAATCTAAAACCGGTGTTTAGAGAGAGATCGGGATCCCAGACCGGAGAGCGAGGTCTAAGAGCTTTCGTAAAGAATAAAACACACGTCAAAGTGATCAATGGAATATGTGAGCACACCAGAACCAGCCATAATTCATTGGGAGAGGAGACCCCCCCTTAAGCTGCCACAGAACGTCTCCTCTGTCTGGCCATTGAATCCATAGCGAGAGTCGCACTTTCGGAGGCGTTCAATGAAAAATTCATCAGGTGTCCAAGGAAAGCCTTATTCAAATGTGGGTCTGTTTTACAGAGGTAAACCCAAAATCAGGAGGTAAGAGGAAGATGGAAAAGAGAAGGTCAGAGGAGGATGAAACTGGCATATACACATACACTTCAAAGAGAGCTTAAGCCTGAACTTTTGTTTTTCGGTATAAAGAAATACATAAATTCCTGTTACACCATGTGGCCTAAGATATGTGGAGCATTTAACCCACAGGTGGTCTGTGAACATCTTCCCCAAATTTCTGCAAGATTTCAGACCCAATGGTTGCAAAGAATTGCTCCCATTCAGTCACAACAGGATCAGTGAGTTCAGTCCCCTGAGGTGGGGGTGTAGGAGGTCATCCCAGAGCTGTTGAATGGGTCTGGGGTTTGGTTAAGATCAATTTCTGTAAGGAACTCCGTTTGTTCAAACACTGTCATGTTGAAACAGGAGAGTAGTTTCCCCAAACTGACACTTACAAGTTACATGCACACTGTTATATTTGTGTCAGTGTATGTTGAAGATCAAACTATAAAAAACAGCCCCAGGAAAATAACGTTGGGACAGAGCGTCTGTAAGTTTTTTTCAAATAAAGTTATATTCCTTATGTTCTGTAATGTTGAACAAAATACTCAACAAATATCACACCATTGGATATTGCTGACGAAGCCCAGGAAGGATTTATTTCTACAACGCTGTCTCCATCAAGTGGACAGTGAGTGAACGACAAGTTGTAGGGGTGTAAGCAGTTGTTGCCTTGCCATTTCCTGAATTTAAACTTTTATAAATTATCCCTAAGAAATTAAAATAATTTTTTTTCCAAAGTTTAACCAAATAAAATTTAGCTAAGGGCAACAAGCCGTTGCTGCACAGAGTTCATTTGGTACTCTGTGTGCAACAAGCATACTGTGTCAGGGTGAACATTTTAATTAATTCCACTGCATACAGTACAAGCGACACAAAAGTTTTGTACCAACAGGGGAAAAACTTCACAATATGGATGATGGGTACACATGTTGGGGGGGGGGCAATTTGAAATCTCGCCTAGGGCGCCAACTTTGCCAGGGCCGGCCCTGAGATAATCACTGTCACCTTTCAACCCGTAAAGGCCTTTTAGGGCGTCATTGGTTTTCTGTGACAGTAGCCTTGTGCGCGACTCTAACCCTAACCTAAAAGTTAAATAATGTCGCCATCTTAAAATTTGAAGAGTATACGCGACGAACTTGGGTTTTAGTGAACTTAAGGATGACGAGTCCCCATAAAGATTATGTAAATGTATTTATACCCGCGCAAGAAGAATTATAATTCCCTCAAAATCTATTCATCACCATGTCGATGCAGCTGTGGGTGAAGTGTTTGAGTTGACAAACAGTTTGGGAGTTTCAGGGGTAAACTGTGTTACAGCCAATTCCAATATAACGGAAGTAACTGGCGCTCAATTCTTGATATGTAAAAAAAAACACAACATGCTTAAATACTGCTCCTGTGATGTCAAGTGTCAATAAGCCCTGACATTCATATTCCACTTGGAACAGCTTCATGTTTTTAGCATAAATGTCCTTTGATATCCTCCCTTGAAGCCGAGTTCGTGCGTTGACGAACTGATCACATTTTGGTAATTGATCAACCTTTAAAACCACACGAGGCCCGTGGAACTGTTCTGTTGTTATCGTATCATCGCGAGACTTCAAACGTGACGTCAACCGCCTCTCAGCTAACTTCCTCTAGCTTAGCGCCATTTTCGGCGTCATCACGGGACAACAGCATGCCGCTGTCAAACAGATAATAAAACCGAGTGTTCAGCGTTGGGAGAAGTCTTTCACAGTATTCCTCAGACATGGGACGGAAGAAGAAGAAGCAGATGAAGCCATGGTGCTGGTATCCTTTCTCCACCGGTTGGATGAACACCGAGTTAGCATTGCTAGTAGCTACGCGTTAGCCGGACAAAGGGAAGGCCTGAGCTAGCCCCTCCGCGTTTTAAGCATCGGCAAGCTAGCGCTAGCTTAATTGTTTAATCTTTAGTGGTTAGAAAACCTCTCAAATGAGTTATTTAATCCAACCGACAGCATATTACGTGATGTCTGGTGCTTTTCCACAGCAGCGAATACAGGCAAAATGATGTAAATAATGAGAAAGAAACGATGCAAATATGGAACTGTTAGCTAATCGGCTAGCTTGTGCGACTCGTTGCGGTTATGGCTCAAGCTTTTCAGTGTGTTTAAGCCTGTTATGCGACCTATGAATGTTTCCGTGATTGAATGGATTGTCGGTGATGTGTAAGCGTAAACGTTTATTATTTAAAACTGGATGTTTGATAACATTGGTCACAAGTTGTCACACCCACATAGATATACGATTTGTTTTCGACACAAAACAAGGGAAATCCGCGACCAACAGACCAAATGTAGATTATTATTAGACAGACTGATGGTTTCTAACAGTTTAATTCTAGTTCATTGTGTCTATACTTTGTCACTTTGGTTTGTGTGATTGTTGTCCCTTGGTTAACTTGCTGTGGCTTCATGGTGTCTTATGCTCCTGCTTCCTGTTTTCGAGCACAATCTTTAACTCGTTTCTAAAGGTACTGCAATCGAGACTTCGACGATGAAAAGATCCTCATTCAGCACCAGAAGGCGAAGCATTTTAAATGCCACATCTGTCACAAGAAGCTGTACACAGGCCCCGGTTTGGCCATTCACTGCATGCAGGTCAGTGCCTTTCCCTTGTTATTTATCCCAGTTTAGTTTCTAATGTTCTTGTAGATTTTAAAGGGCTGTTTGCTGTCCCCTTAAAGCAGGTGATCAATGTTCAGCGCATGTTGTTTATTGTGTGCGCTGACTCACTTTGCATGTGTTGCAGGTACACAAAGAGACCATTGACAGTGTTCCTAATGCTATTCCCGGAAGAACGGACATCGAGTTGGAAATCTATGGCATGGAGGGGATACCAGATAAAGACATGCAGGAGAGAAGAAGGACATTAGAACAGAAATCACAAGGTTTGTTCACCTGCAGGGTTATTGTATGTTTGTGGACTGAAACCTAAGTGACTGAATTAATGAATTTCTTACATTGTATGATGTAATTTAACCAGGATCATGAAGGGTCAAGGAAGTTTTCTTGTATTAGGTAGCATTTTGAGCCATGAGCAGACATGACGTATAGTAGTGCATAGTAAAAGTGAAGGGTAATTCCTGCAAATTCTTTCCCCAGTTAATTTTAGGATTCTGTCGCTGCTGTGTTACTGAAGAGCGTGTGCATCACTTAAAACTGAGCTCACATGACTTTGTAGAAGTCTGAGTTGATTGATATTTAATACAGATGAAAGTTTAAGAAAGCCTTTTTTTCTGTTTGCAGAGAGTCAAAAGAAGAAAAACAATCAGGATGACTCTGATGACGATGATGATGACGATGAAGCAGGACCATCAACACCGCAGGTTGCCGTCGTTCAACCCCAGGCAAACTATGCTGCCCCAATGGCCCAGCCTGGGATTCCTCCCGTCACCGGCTCTCCTGGGATGCTACCTGGAGGATATCAAGGCAAGGACAACTTAAGAAACAACAATAGATTAACTCAGACGCAGCTTGCCCAATAAAGAAAAAAAGATCATAACTTGACTGAATTAGATCCTGGTGACTTAAATGGATTTTATCTCAAAATAGGTCACAGTGCACTCTACCTATTTGCCTTATACGTTTTAAGGAATTATAAATAGCAAAGTGAGTATTTGTACTTTAACAATTTTTTTGGTAATCATTAAAATATACTATTTTAATTCTACCATTCAGTATTCCAAAGTCTATGACACATCAATCCTATTTAGCAAAATGTTGCCACATAGACAACTTCTCTTACATAAAGTCAGTCCTCATCTCCAACCGGGGCGGACCTCACGTCTGATATAAATATGGCGCATTAACGAGCAAGGAACAGATGCAACAGGCAAAATATGTAGCTTCTCATGTGGAGTGATGTAGTGTTGACTCTTTGGTAACAATGTGTCCTCATTGATATCTACAGGAATGCCACCTATGATGCAAGGTGTTCCACCCATGATGCACGGCATGCCTCCTATGCATGGAATGCCACCAGGGTAAGTGCTCGCTCATAAACTCTGGAATTAAGGTTCTTCAGGTGAAAAACTATTTTCTGCTTGATTCTTTGTTATGGCATTGGTTTTATTGATGATGGTCATATACAAATTCATAGTGTCTGGTAAAATAGAGATTTTAATGTTTGTTTGTTTTTCCCAGGATGATGCAGATGGGAGGGATGATGCCTCCCATGATGCAGGGGATGCCAGGCATTCCTCCAGGTGAGTTTTGACTATACATAAGAATACTGATGCCCATTTTTTGTGACTAAAAGTGTAGTTCACAGTGTTGAAGTCACAAGCGCAATTGCAGTTTAAAAATCTCATTAAAGGAAGGATTTCAGGAACCAGTGCCAGTCGTTTCTCCCTGGGCCCATTTTGTTGTAATCATATCTAAATGTTCTATATGTACTGAAGGAAACACTTTTGGTTAATTCCTCAGGCATGCCACCCCACATGGCCCCTAGGCCAGGGATGCCCCACATGGCCCCAGTCCCAACAGCAGGGATCCTACCCAGTCGACTAGCAGCACCAGCAGTCCAGCCTACGGTCACCAAACCACTCTTCCCCAGTGCAGCACAGGTGGGCACCATGAACCTCTACAAAATACACACCCACACACACACACACACACACACACACACTGAACGTCTATTTGTTTTTCTGAATCTTCTGGAAGGTTGAGAATATTTTAACACTTTGGATATCTCTGCAAACCCTTTCTTTATTAACAAAAATTGTTATACCTTTTGTGATAACATCTTCTATATGGTTTGATATTGACTTAGTCTTTCGCACTTCATTGTTTTATATCGGTGTCACTATTAGATTTTCTTCTCATAATTGAGTTTTGATAGATTCTTTGGACATGCTACATGCCAATGCTGTGATCTCCTTTCCACCATGCTGCAGATGGGCTCTGGTGTTCACAGCAGCACAGCAGCTGTTTCTTCTGCACCTGCAGACCCTCAGTCTGCCTCCTCCCTGCCTCCCTTTCCTAACACGCCACAAGTACGCTCTCAGACAGGACTTTGGCTTGGACAGTGGCAGCTGCATGTTGCTTATTTATTAACCTTTCAAAGCTTTAAACTGGGCTGATTACTAACAGTATTTGCCGCATATCCCTATTCAAGCATCAAAACTAGCACGTTGGCTCTAATGTTGGTGTGCAGATGATTTTTCTTATATTAACCGGCATAGTTATTGTGTGGGAGCTTTTGTACTGTGCATGTGCCTTATTTGATTAATCCAGAATAAGGCATAACAAGTTATTTACAGTTTTTCAGTTTGCATCATCCACTCATCTAAACCTCCGGAGCATGAATTCTAAAAGGATAATAATTCTGCTTTGAAAGACACTGTGCAGATTGGTTAGTTGTGAATCCACGGAGTTGTTTTCTTTTATTTATTTGCTATTGTAGATTTTAAAGGAATTGCCTCATGAAATGATTTGAATTAGAAGCTCATATTGCTGTTATCATACAGGTTCATAGACTAAACATAAACAAATGTTTTAAAAAGGTGATAACGTAAAAACAGTGTTAGATATTTACCTCTGAGTAATGTTCTATAATGGTCATGACACAATCAGACTGGTTTGTCTTTAACGCTTTTGTATTTTTAATGGTTTTCTCCCTTCGTTGTCTTTGCACAGGCCCAGCAGAGCGCTTCAGGAGCCGTAGTTTCAAACGCCCTCAGTACAGCCGCCTCCTCTGACCCTCCCAAAGCAACATTCCCTGCCTACACCCAGCCCTCTGTCTCCTCTTCTTCTTCCTCTAACCCCTCTAGCAGCACTGTGGCCAAACCCCCTGCCACAGTGGCCAGTAAGCCTGCCACCCTCACCACCACGAGTGCAACTAGTAAGTTGATCCACCCTGATGAGGATATCTCACTGGTAAGTTGCTTGAGCTTTCTGTTTTGCCCTTTCCACAGTAAGTAATGACTGATATATATAAATATATATAATGGTACATTTAATCACAGATTATCAACTCGACCATTTAGATTGTATATCTTTACTCTCACTTTGTAGTTACTGTTTTGTGATTATATTTAAGGATGATTCTGAACTTGAAAATCCTCAATCTGAAATCAGGGCACGTCACTATTGGTACCCAGTTCCTCGTCATATTTGTAAACATTAATCTTTGTTCTGTAAGGGGCATACCGGTGTTTTCTTTTAGTCTGAACGTTTGCTCTGTGTTTTGTTCCTGGCAACAGGAGGAGATGAAGTCCCAGTTGCCCCGTTACCAGCGTCTCTTACCCAGGCAGGGTCCGGCCCATGCGGCTGCTCCCTCAGTGGCAGCTGTGGGCAGCATAATGCCCCAACAGCAAGGGATGCCACCCCAGCAGCCAGGCATGAGGCATCCCATGCATGGTAAGAACATGTGTATAAAGATGAATTAGTCTGTGGAAAAGACCCATCAGATGTTCTTCAAAGCAACTTTGACCACTTGAGAAATAAGTTTATTAACTTGTCAGTTAAATACTGGTCCGTCAGCCTGTGGCCAGTTTGCTCAGCTTAGCAAAAAGACTAGAAATGGCGAACCAGAGTGTAAATCTGCCTGCGAGCACCTTACAGGCAAACGGATCCAAGCACGATTAATTACATTTGGACGGAGCCAGAGTAGAGGTTTCCCCTGTTTGTTTTTTATGCTAAGCAGAATCAGAAAATATCTATCTATCACTCAGAACTTCATGATTTTATATTGGTGGGATTTGTATTGATTAACCATAAGACAACATATAAAACAAAATCAATCTTTTTTCCACAAGGAAATAGGTAGAGACGTGTGTGTGTGTCAGGGGTGTGTATCCAAGCCAAAATGTTATGTTACTTTAAAATCCAACAAACTTATTAACCTAAGCTGAATTTCAAGTGACATCTTTTGAATCCGTTTAAAAACTGCAGCATTTTGACATTCCGCTCGCCCTGTGTTCCCTCTGCAGGTCAGTATGGTGCTCCTCCTCAGGGCATGCCAAGCTACATGCCAGGAGGGATGCCTCCATATGGGCAGGGTCCTCCTATGGTGCCCCCTTACCAGGGAGGCCCTCCCATGGGCATGAGGCCACCCGTCATGTCTCCTGCTGGACGCTACTGAAGCAGCAACGCAGCCACCACATTAGGTTTGAGGTTAACACCTTTCTCTCATCCTTTTTCAAACCTAGCTGCGGGCTAAGAACAGTAAGACCAGTGGTGGTGAAGACAAACCTTATTTGTTAGAACACATGGACATTTAATGTAACATCTATATTGGAAAACAGAAAGACACCACACAGGTTCCTGACAGTTATTTTGTGCTTATATGATTAAATGTGTGGATTATCCATATTTCTCCCCATAGGTTTCACTCAGGTTTATAGAAGTGAAGTGTGGTAAAATTACTCATATTTCTTTTGAAGCTGCTGGAGTTACATGAACGTACCAACCCCTTACGAAGGCAAGTTTCTCTTGTAAACCGTTGATTCATTTGTTGTTTATTTCTTTGGTAGAGTGATTGGGACCCTCACAGCACGTGTAGGTGCTGTTGGACTTGCGTCCCCAACCTTGGTTGGTGAGGGTCTCAATAACCTTGATTCCAACTGAGTTAGGGTACAAATCCATGACTCATCAGTCTCTAGCTTTATTCTTATTTCAGATTTGTTTTTAATATTTCCTGGTTGAAAGGGTACCTGTATGCATTCTTTGTAATGTTTTATGAATCTGTTGTAATAAAATCCATCTTGAAATCCAATGCTGGTTTTTCCTGACGTACGTGGAGGTGAGTCATAAGGTTTGTACTCATGATGTATTTATTTACTGATGTCTTATGGCTTCTATCAGACTGCAGGATCTCAGCAGGTGTTCCGAGTAATTCTGGTATTTAATCACAAAGTTCGCCATCATCTGTTTTTGTGAAGGTCACGTAATTTTAATAAAAGACTGGAAGTTAAAGTTCAAAGATTTCCCTACATTTTAGAAACGGTGACTAGTGGCCAAAATGTTTTGTGCTCAAAACTTCAGATGTTGGCCAACTTCTGGTTCCAAATGCATGATAATAAGAAATTGTTACTTGGAGAGTGAAAAAAATCTCATTCCTATTTTTTTTGGGGTCTGTACGTGCATGTCAGGTCTTGAACATACAGTGATGCTTTATGTTGACCATATGTCATAATTGTGCCCAAATACACTTGGGGTAAGAAAAATAAACCCATCAATACAGCAGCTCTGTGTTAAATCCCAGTTTTGTGAAGATCCATTGTCGATGTTTTTGATTCTGAAGTTAATTCAGACATTTTCATTGAAATACAAAGTTGGACATTTATTTGCTACTACTTGGTTTATGCGCAAGTCTGTGGTCACCAAGTTCATTTTGGCCTTCTGAGTAAATGTATAATGGTAAATGTCTCATGGTTGTCTGATGTGGAGAAAAGCTGTTAAACAGTGAAGATTCGAATTGTCTCTGAATGTGAGATATAGTAACAGATTCCTCAATTACCTCTTCATCTGTCCCTGGAAGTCTGACTATTGGAAAGTGAACATTTTGAAATTTAGAGACAAAAGAAGAGAAACTGCAAAGATCACAGAGCCCCCCCACCAGCACTCAAAAAATACCCGCAAACACCCCAAATAAATGGTCAACACCTGGGGCAGTTTTCAGAAGTGAGTGTTTTGGTATTTAGTGCAGTGCTAGTTTGTATTGCTGGGAGCTTTTCTACTTATTTCACAATCATCAACCAGTGTCCTCTTCAAAGATCCTATTACTGTGAGCTAAGCGGTCATAAGCTGCTGTTCCTCCAAAGGTGACATCTGCAAAAAAACATCTGTATCGCACACATGGATCAAATGGTGCAAGAATTACAAATGGGTAGTTGGTTTTCCCTCTGCCCATAACACTTACTGCCTTGTTTGTTTTTGTTGTTTGTAGCACTTCCATATTCAGCATTAAAACCCACTCAGCTGCCATGACAGGTCAGTTAAACCCAGTAAGTACCTGATGTTTATTACAGTGTGGGTCTGTCCTCTTCAACTGGAAGAGTAAAGCCTTGTGTAACGTATTCATTTCAAAGGATTCAAAGACTTTGTGCAGAATCATGTGAATGCTGAGTTTGTGGTCGTGTGTCTGATGTGAAATGGACTAACATGGTGAGTAGTCAGCCATGGGCTTAAAGCTTGTGTGTTTGGTTGTAAGTTACATTAAAGGGTTATTTATCTAGGATCTCCCGAAGGTTCAGTGTGTAGAGTTTAGTGACATCTAGGGGTGAAGCTGCATGCTTCAGCTAAAGGCCACTCTCACACTCCTTCGGTACATGAAAGCGAACCTGTGCTGACCTTCAGTTGTCATAAAAATTCAAGGTGTTTAGTTTGTCCATTCTGGGCTACTGTAAAAAACATGGCAGCCTCCGTAGAGAGGACCTGCTCCCGATGTGAATATAAAGTATTTAAATATAAAGGGCTCATTAGAGGGTAAAGACAAATTTAGATAAAAACAAGTGAACTATCACTAGGATAGGTTCATATTTAATTTCTGCCAATAGATCCTTTCTCCTAAATCTTACACACTGAACCCTTGAAGGAGAATCCTTTCACCGACTACAACTACGTTACAGCTGCAACTATTTAATGTTTACTAAATGAGCCGAAATAAAATTAAAATATTTGCAGCTCACAAAATTATAACTACATTTATGAAATTGAAGTTCCACATTACGGCCCAGGAAGTGAGTCGGCAGTATTCTGTTGTGTTGCCTTGGAGTTTTTCCAGTGAGCACCAGGAAATGAACATGCCGTCGCCTTAGTTATATTTTTACAGAAGGTTTACAAATAAACCAAAAGTAAAGTATTTACTATCCAGATTAACTATTTACTCCATTTTTTTAATTTATTTATAATTTTGTACACATGACCCTTTAATTTTGGACCAACTACAAGCTGATTGGCACAAAGTTTGAATGTATTTGATTTTAATTGTTTGAATAAAGTAACTGTATGTATTTGTTTGCCTCTTGTCTTTTCTTCTGTAGTTGAGTAAAAACTTTTCTGAGGTGACCAACGTGTGTGTGCACATTCAGAAACTAGTGCACCACCCAGTGGCAAATGTTGAATGCTGCAGATTCAGGGTACATGAGTCCCATCGATCATGGAACAAATCCACATAGAAAACCTGTGCACCGATTTCCGCGAAAATCGAAGCCCAGTTGTGTTATGACCAGGCAAACCAAAAAGGTCAGGGGTCTCATAACAGTGCGTATGATTCATACTAAAAGTGGACGTACGCACAGAAGCCAGAAGTGGCGTTTGCAAAAGAAAATTCCGATTTATAAAACTTTTCACACGCACACCCGAACGCAAGGTTCGCTTTATAAATCACAGTCCACCTAGAAACGTCCGTACGTGGATCTGCCTCCAAATCAGAATCAGGTTTATTGGCCAAGTAAGTTTGCACAAACAGGGAATTTGACTCGGTAAAGTGGCTCTCAATTGCTTACACAGAATACACATCACAAAACAAACAAAACAATACAAACAGTCTGAACAGTGCGAAGGTCTAAGAAAAGAAGTGCAGGTGTGCGCCCTCAACACGCCCACTTTCAACCATAAATGGTCATTGTAAAGCACGGCAAGAATATTAAATCATGCTGCTGACCAATAGGTTTCCACCGTGAGTCCTGACGGAGTCACAGCATCAAGCGATGAGAAGAGGAAGTGAAACTTTCTGACACTGACATCGAGGTGTCTGTTAGTGAGGTGGAGGTGAAGAGCGACTTTATGGGACAGCAGTGATGTCACTAATAAAGAAAATACACTGATACCCTGCCGCTGCTGCTGTGGATAACACAATGTGTGAGATCAGAAATCACTGAACCCTCGTTTCCTCCTCGTCCTTCCATTCGCATGCACACATCAAACAGAACCCCGCACCACTGTCACGGCTTTATTTATTTATTCAGAGCATCGGACCGATTCCCTCACATCAGTGGATCCTCACCTCCACTCTGTGATATGATTTGGAAAGTTTCTTCATTTCGTGTAAGTGATCTCCTGTGCGCTCTGTGATCCTGATGGCACAGTCACATTCACTGCAGTGATTTGATGATACACGCAGTGTTAGAAGATATTATTAAAAACTATAAATGAATCGGCTCCATAACTCCGCTAATAAAACCGCGGTCAAGCCAGCCGACACTCGGGTCTCTGTATCAGGGGCGGCTCCTGGTACCGGCGACATAGGCGGTTGCCTAGGGCGCAAAATGCCGAGAGGGTGGCACAAGAGACTGATTTATCATGACGTTACACATGCAATGTAAACAATACAGTAACGTCACACCATCATCCTCTAACCCAGGGACGCACCTTAGGTAGAAGCGCCGTGAAAAGAGGTCCGCCTCCTCTCCCATGTTAAATACTTGGGCTGTTCGCACCGGCAGCGTAGTGCCGGGAAGAACCGGGAAACGCCGCGGCCACACTCACACACACAAGCACATACTCTCCTGTGGGGGGTGGGGGGGTCACCTGTGAAGACCATCATCATTTACCCCTGAACCAGCGCGGAGAAATGCGCTCCCTGGGCCACAGGGATGAGCCAGCCCCACGACACTACGCTGCCAGGTGGAACCAGGACACCAGTGGACACAGGAGCTGGGTCCGAACTCATGGGTGAGGATGGGGGGGATTTTTATTTTAATGAAATCTCTCGCCATCTCGTCTGTATTCAGAGAATCTTTTCAAATGGAACCGCGCTGTGTGACTCATTACGGTAAAACCAGCTTTGTAACTTTACTTTCACAATTCGATCGAACACATTTCACACTCTTTTTAGTTTGTTCTATTTTTATTCAGTTATCACCCAACAACTTCAACACTATGTTAGTACAGTTTACCAAAAAATTATATAAAATAAAATATAAAAAATTAAATTAAATTAATAATAATACAAATGTTGTATATTTGATTTAATCTAATTTTATTTTATTATATTTAAATATAAATAATTAAATTAAATTAAAAATTTTATATTTAATTTTATTTGAAAATGTAAGTAAAATTTTTTTTGAAAATTTAAGTAAAAATTTTTTTTAAAAATGTAAGAACTTTTTTCCCAAAATATTTAAAAAAAATAAAATAATTTTCTTGGAAAATGTAAAAAAAAATTCTTGGAAAATTTAAAAATTATTTTTTGGAAAATTTAAAATAATTTTTTGGAAAAATTTAAAATAATTTTTTTGGAAAATTTAAAATAATTTTTTTGGAAAATTTAAAATAATTTTTTTGGAAAATTTAAAATAATTTTTTTGGAAAATGTAAAATAAATTTTTTTGGTTTTTTTTTAAAAATTTAAAAAAAAATTTAAAAATAAAAAAATTCTTGGAAAATTAAAAAAATAATTCTTGGAAAATTTAAAATAATTTTTAAATGTTCAAAAAAAAATAATCTTTTTTGATTTTTTTTAAAAAAAAATTAAATTTTTTTGGAAAAATAATTTTCTTGGAAAATTTTGATTAATTTTTTGAAAATTTAAAATAAGTTTTTGGAAAAATTTAAAATAATTTTTTTGGAAAATTTAAAATAATTTTTTTGGAAAATTTAAAATAATTTTTTTGGAATTTTTTTGGAATTTTTTTTTGAAAATTTAAAATAATTTTTTTGGAAAATTTAAAATAATTTTTTTGGAATTTTTTTGGAATTTTTTTTTGAAAATTTAAAATATTTTTTTTTGAAAATTTAAAAAAATATATTTTTTTTTGAAAATTTAAAAAAATATAATTTTTTTTGAAAATTTAAAAAAATATAATTTTTTTGAAAATTTAAAAAAATATAATTTTTTTGAAAATTTAAAAAAATATAATTTTTTTTGAAAATTTAAATTAAATTTTTTGAAAATTTAAAATAATTTTTTTGGAAAATTTAAAATAATTTTTTTGGAAAATTTAAAATAATTTTTTTGGAAAATTTAAAATAATTTTTTTGGAAAATTTAAAATAATTTTTTTTGGTTGTTTTTTTTAAAAATTTAAAAAAAAATTTAAAAATAAAAAAATTCTTGGAAAATTAAAAAAATAATTCTTGGAAAATTTAAAATAATTTTTAAATGTTCAAAAAAAAATAATCTTTTTTGATTTTTTTTAAAATTAAAATAATTTTTTTTGAAAATTTAAAAAAATATAATTTTTTTTCACAAACAGGATTGGTGACAAGGCGCAGCCCTGGCGGAGACCAGCACCCACTGAGAAAGAAACTGACTGGCTGCCGAGGACGCGAACACAGCTCTCGCTTTGGGAGTACAGGGATTGGATGGCCCTGAGGATAGACCCCCTTACCCCATACTCCCGCAGCACCTCCCACAGTTTCTCCCGGGGGACCCGGTCATACGCCTTCTCCAGATCCACAAAACACATGTAGACCGGATGGGCATACTCCCAGGCCCCCTCCAGGATCCTTGCGAGAGTGAAGAGCTGGTCCGTAGTTCCACGTCCGGGGCGAAAACCGCATTGTTCCTCTTCAATCTGAGGTTCGACGATCGGCCGAACCCTCCTTTCCAGCACCTTGGAGTAGACTTTACCAGGGAGGCTGAGAAGTGTGATACCCCGATAATTGGCACACACTCTCTGGTCCCCCTTTTTGAACAGGGGAACCACCACCCCGGTTTGCCACTCCTTTGGCACTGTACCCGACTCCCACGCGATGTTGAATAGGCGTGTCAACCATGACATCCCCTCAACACCCAGAGCCTTTAGCATTTCTGGCTGGATCTCATCAATCCCTGGGGCCTTGGACAGGATATCGAGGCGTAGTCGTGGTGGGGAGGGGTTGCAGTTCGGTGGTCTGAGGATCTCGTCACTGCTTTTTGCAGATGATGTGGTCCTCATTGGATCATCGGCCTGTGACCTTCAGCGCTCACTGGATCGGCTGGCGGCCGAGTGTGAAGCGGCTGGGATGAGGATCAGCACCGCTAAATCTGAGGCCATGACTCTTAGCAGGAAACCGATGGATTGCTTACTCCGGGTAGGAAATGAGTCCTTAGCCCAAGTGAAGGAGTTCAAGTACCTCGGGGTCTTGTTCGCGAGTGAGGGTACTATGGAGCGTGAGATTGGCCGGAGAATCGGAGCAGCGGGGGCGGTATTGCGTTCGCTTTACCGCACCGTTGTAACGAAAAGAGAGCTGAGCCGCAAGGCAAAGCTCTCGATCTACCGGTCGATCTTCGTTCCTATCCTCACCTATGGTCATGAGGGCTGGGTGATGACCGAAAGGACGAGATCGCGGGTACAAGCGGCCGAGATGAGTTTTCTCAGAAGGGTGGCTGGCGTCTCCCTTAGGGATAGGGTGAGAAGCTCAGCCATCCGTGAGGAACTCGGATTAGAGCCGCTGCTCCTTTACCTAGAAAGGAGTCAGCTGAGGTGGTTCGGGCATCTGGTAAGGATGCCCACTGGGCGCCTTCCTTGGGAGGTGTTTCAGGCACGTCCAGTGGGGAGGAGACCTCGGGGAAGACCCAGGACTAGGTGGAGAGATTATATCTCAACACTGGCCTGGGAACGCCTCGGGATCCCCCCGTCAGAGTTGGTCAATGTGGCCCAGGAAAGGGAAGTCTGGGGCCCCCTGCTTGAGCTGCTCCCCCCGCGACCCGACCCCGGATAAGCGGACGAAAATGAGATGAAAATTTAAAATAATTTTTTTGAAAATTTAAAAAAATATAATTTTTTTTGAAAATTTAAAAAAATATAATTTTTTTGAAAATTTAAAATAATTTTTTTAAAAAAAAACAAAAAAAATTATATTTTTTTTAAATTTTCAAAAAAAATTATATTTTTTTAAATTTTCAAAAAAAATTATATTTTTTTAAATTTTCAAAAAAAATTATATTTTTTTAAATTTTCAAAAAAAATTATATTTTTTTAAATTTTCAAAAAAAATTATATTTTTTTAAATTTTCAAAAAAATTATATTTTTTTAAATTTTCAAAAAAATTATATTTTTTTAAATTTTCAAAAAAATTATTTTAAATTTTCAAAAAAATTATTTTAAATTTTCAAAAAAAATTATATTTTTTTAAATTTTCAAAAAAAATTATATTTTTTTAAATTTTCAAAAAAAATTATTTTAAATTTTCAAAAAAAAATTCCAAAAAAATTATTTTAAATTTTCAAAAAAATTATTTTAAATTTTCAAAAAAATTATTTTAAATTTTCAAAAAAATTATTTTAAATTTTCAAAAAAAATTATATTATTTTAAATTTTCAAAAAAAATTATATTTTTTTAAATTTTCAAAAAAAATTATATTTTTTTAAATTTTCAAAAAAAATTATATTTTTTTAAATTTTCAAAAAAAATTATTTTAAATTTTCAAAAAAAAATTCCAAAAAAATTAATTTAAATTTTCAAAAAAATTATTTTAAATTTTCCAAAAAAATTATTTTCTTGGAAAATTTAAAAATAATTTTCTTGGAAAATTTAAAAAAAAATTCTTGGAAAATTTAAAAAATAATTTTTGTGAAAATTTAAAATAATTTTCTTGGAAAATTTAAAAAAAATTTCTTGGAAAATTTAAAAACTATTTTTTTGAAAATTTAAAAAAATATAATTTTTTTGAAAATTTAAAAAAATATAATTTTTTTGAAAATTTAAAAAAATATAATTTTTTTTGAAAATTTAAATTAAATTTTTTGAAAATTTAAAATTATTTTTTTTGAAAATTTAAAATTATTTTTTTGAAAATTTAAATTAAATCTTTTGAAAATTTAAATTAAATCTTTTGAAAATTTAAATTAAATTTTTTGAAAATTTAAATTATTTTTTATTATATATTTTTATTGTTTTTTATAGCTTACAATTTTATTTGCCTGTCTGCATCTGTATACAGTCCAAACGTTCTTGGGGATGCATGACAGTTTGCATGTTTATGTTGGGGGGCGCAATTTGAAATCTTGCCTAGGGCGCCAACATTGCCAGGGCCGGCCCTGCTCTGTGGTCAAATCAGCCGACACAGAAATTCTACTGCGCGCATATACTGACATTTATGGTAAACGCATCCAAAGCCGTTTTTTCAAAATGGACTGTTGACATGGAGCATGTACAAAATATATATATATCGTCTCACGTGTTTTGAATGTATCAATTTAGAGATTTGACACATTTTTAGCTTCAAGTATTCTGTGATATTTCATCCCATATCAAACATTTTTACTGTATAGATTTGGATATTTTTCAGGGTGAAGTCAAACATGTGTACGATCAAATCAGTTAATTTCTGGATATTTCAAAATACTATAAAAACACTTTGCTCAATAAGTTCACAGAGAAAGTGATATGGCTGTGTTCAGGACCTCTCTGACTACCTATATACTGAATATCAACCATATTTACTGTATAGATTTGGAGATTTTTCAAATACATATTTTCAAACCAACATATGTAGGACTTTTAATCAAAGTTCCTTTTAGTCACTTCACAGAATTTATGTCCACAAAGAATTCTGAACATTTCACACATGCATTCACCAACAAACACTGGTAAATCAAACTTAATCTAATCAAAAAGTACGGAATACCCTTGAGCTGTGGCCTCTTTAATTGCAACGCACTCCTTAGACCTGAGCTTTGAGTAAACAATCAATATATAGCTGGCTCTGAAGAGCTGATTGTTTGTCACATGACACAGAGAAATAAAGATTTTCTAATGTGTTTGGTCACCACCACAGTCAATACCTCATCAATGACTATGGGGTCTATGGGCTTTAGAGATCCACACTTTTATCCAGACTTGTATCCAGACTTTAAGATTACTCTTATGTCTCTAGTCTTCATTTTTCAGGTCTAAATCAAGTCATAAATCTTGAAAACCGAATTGAAATGATCATTAAGTTAACGACCAATAAAATGAGAAGATATTCATGCATTTTTATTTCTAAAGGTCTTAAAAAAAAAGGTCAGATCAGAGCGACTTTCACATGCACATAGAAACGGTTGTTTGCTCCAATTTATCCTCTGTGAGAAGTTAGCAGTTAAAGATTTTTGGTGTTTGCATTGATGAGACATTTTTTCAGTGAATAAAGAAGAATCAAATAAAGAAGTTACACAAGCCCCATTGTATTGTTTTCAGAGTCAGGAATCGAGACTAAAACATATTCAGCCTGCCTCTATTTTTTTGCTTGTCAGTCATGCACATTATTTCATCAAACAGACACATCCTGTTCCAAGTCAGACTTGCATCATCGCTTCCTCTGGAAAATGCAAAACATATTTTGTGCGATTTTCTTCAAACATATAAAACACAATATGCACAAAAGAAAATACATCTTTGTGATAAAGCTGAAGCTCAGACTGAGCAGTTTAAGCCAAATTTCCTTTAAAAAAAAACACAAACACATACTGGTTCATATTCAATAGCTGTTAGTGCTCTCAGCTGAGCTGGGAGGTTATATTTTAGATCCTTGACCTCAGGGTCTCAGAAGAAGCTGCTGGTGGGGCTGGGTGGTTGCTGCTTCCTCTTGTCGTTCGCCTTGAGGTTTGAAGGTGGAGCTTCATGGAGTTCCTCTTGCTTGCATTTACAGTTAACCAAGCTTTTGACATCCAGTTCTGAGCACAGGCGTCTGTTCTGTCATGGTTTACATCACTGACTTCCCTCTGGATCTCAGCTGAAAGTGCAGCAAAGATGACGGGGGTCCAGGTCCTGGCCTGTGTGTGGACTCTGGTCATCACACAAACTGTGTTGGGTGAGTGGAGCTCTGTTTTTCAGGCTGGTGGTCTCAGCACCTGCTTGTGTACATGAGGAGTAGAATTTGTAAGAGCTTGATAAGATCCCAGGAACCCTTCTGCATGACTATGATATTGGATTAATAGATGAACTTAACTGGTCTCTGTTTGATGTCATACTGGCTTCTACTATTAGTTTTTTCCACCTCATCTTTAAATGATTGGTTCGGATGATTGATGCACAGAGTTTATGTATTTCACCTAATTACATAAGTTCATAAATAAAGCATCACATTTAATGAAGGGGTTTCTATCATGTTGAGTTTTTGTGAACAAATTAAATTGTGGGTTTAATTATTTAAACTTTTATTACATTTTTTTGTTTTTATTAACACTGACCCACACTAAATATTCAGTTGCCATTTCATAAATGTTAAACGTTTTTTTTAAACATTTTTTTTTCTCCACTCTTACTGAGCGTTAAGGGAAAATGAGGTCTTACCTTGCGATGAATGAGTGTGAATATTAATAGTACAACATTTGGTTGATGATTGTAGAATATGGTGGTTGCAAATTACCCTGTTTGTGCTTAGTTTTTAGAGAATTTGAATTTTCTTCAATGAACTTGAGACTTTACATGCTGGATTTATACAGTTTTAGTTTCCCTCTACATCAAGAAATATACACAACACTCTCAAACAACACACAGCTGCAATTTCTCCTTTGAAACATTTCATTTGCACTTCTTTAAAGTAAGAACACAGTTATAATTTCTCTCACCAGGCTAGAATTAAGATCTTTCTTCTTGCAGTGCTGTGTGTAAAACAACTTTCTGTATTTCTTCTCTCCAGTGCTCAGTGAGATTCAGTTCCTGGAGAGGTATGAGGGCGAGTCTGTGGTTCTTCCGTGTGTCATTCAGCAGAAACATCCCCCGCCCTTCGCCATGTACCTGAGGCGCAGCTGGATGCAGCAGGGCGCAGTGCTCTACATGTACATGGGGAGCAACGCCTCTGTGGACAAGCATGAAGACCAGACCCGCATCAGTGCCAGTGGTGACCCCAGAAGCCACTCCCTGAACGTGACCCTCTCCGAGCTGAGGGTCAGCGACACAGACCGCTACCACTGTGAATTTGGTGTTTTTATCAATTTATCTGAAGACCAGTGGATACGTGGAGACACTGAATTCGTCCTCATTGTTACAGCTGGTGAGTGTTTCTATCTTTTTCTTTTCATCCCCCCCCCCACACACACACACACACACACACATCACCACTTTGTAGGTTCAACTTTCCAAACCCCAAAAGGTCAAGAGCATGTGTGAAGTTGTATATCTAACGTCTCAGAGGGTTTGACATTAGAAGACAGTTTCCACATGATCGTTATTTTCCAGAAAGGGGGGCCATACAACAGATTATACTCCTGATAAATTAAATACTTCCCTCTGCTGGCACATATATGACTCATTGTTGGTCAGTCTAATCATCCCCCCCCCCGAAACCATGTTCTGATTATTAAAACAAGTCTTAGAAATAAGGTATTTTAATAATATTCATTATCTAGCCTTGCCCGAATTCGTTATATCAGTTTTTCCCTTTCCCCTCTGGAGCTGCTCCTGGCTCTCTGGATATAGGGTTGATAGAGACATGTGCCGGGGGCTCGGCTGTGCTCCCCTGTCCCCCCCCAAACGGGGATGGCCAGGCCGTGGAGGGCGTGAGTCTGAAGCGCCAGAGGGGCCGGGCTCCAGTGGAGATGTTGTACCACTCAAAGCATCACCATGGCAGCAGCTCCTCTTCCTCCTCGTCCTCCTCTCAGTTCTCCACTGGGAGGGTCCAGCTGTCGTCCGCGCCCGGCCCCGGCGGCCTCACCTACAACCTCACCCTGCAGCAGCTGCAGCCGGAGGAAAGTGCCCTGTACAGCTGCCAGCTGCTGGTGCGAGGCCGGGCCGACACCAGCTCCAGTCTGGGGAGACAAGTGTTCTTTGTTTCTGTGCAAGGTGGGTCACTGCAGGACTGGACCACAAGGCCACTTCGACTAAACAACTCTTTTTCCCAGGCTTTTGAAAATAAAAATAAAGTTTATTTTCATGATAACTTTAATCATCACCTCCAGGATGAAGCCAGATGCCTCTGCCAACCAGTGCAGTTTCCATCTACATACTTTTATTCTAGTCTCCTATGAGGTCACTGTGACCTTTACCTCTGATCACTGAAATCTAAGCAGTTAATCTTTGCATCCAAGTGGTTCAAATAAGAAGAAATTTGCATGTCGAAATGAACTTGAAATTGACCCAATTCAAATCAGCTAGTCCTTGAGTCTAAGTGAAGATTTGTGCCATATCAAAAAAGATCTCTCAAGTTTTTCTGGAGATAACGTGTTCACAAAGCCAATAAAGGAATTGTGAGGTCCCAGTGACATTTGACTCCTAAGTTCTAATCAGGTTCTCCCTGAGTCCAAGAGAAGGTTTGTGCCATATTGGAAGTTGTTGATAAACCAGAGGAATAAAGATCTAAAATATTGAAATACAAAGAATTAGCAACAGCCATCTTCTCATTTCACCTCGCTAACCAAACTGCTATCAGACCAATCAGAAGTACCCGTGCATGACTCGGCTCATATCTTCATGTAACACCATGAGAGTGTTTTCTCAGTGCAGCCTTGAACGAGGAAGGAAGTCGTGTACTTCTTCATTTCCAGCGGTCGTTTCTCTCCTTCAGGATTTCATGAACATCACATTGACAGATCCGATGTAAGAATGCTTTGAGGCTGCTGAGGAGATGTCGCGGCCCCTGAGTGTTTGTGCTCTGCTGTATCATGGATACTCATCTCTCCTCTCCCTCTCTGCTTGTCCTCAGGCGGTCAGTGTGGCTGCTCCAGCTACTCCACCCTGCTGTACGCCCTCTCCTCAGCTGTAGCCTTCCTCCTCCTCCTCCTCCTCCTCATTGGATTCCTGGTGACTCGTAAAGTGAGTGGTCTCAGGGTCTCAGATATCTAATGCTCTGCTCTGCCATGATACAAGAGTAGGGGACGACGACGTTGTGTATTAGCAGCAACACCATCTGCTTGTTGATGGCGTGTCAGAAAGTTCCTCTGCAGCTCACCACAAAAACCACACCACTTTCAGAACCTGCTGCTGACACTTGTCAGCATGTTTTTCTCTCACTTCAGGAGGAGAGGCAGAGAGACCCTCACTCTACTTCTCTCTTAGTCGAATTTTCAACTGGTGTGTTTTCCACGTAACTGTACAACTTGTGAGACTGAAACTTCCGACTGAGGATGCTGCTCTGAGAGAAAAATGAGAAACTCTGATTTGACACAGGAAATCGAAAGCGTGCGTGCACCTTGTTTGTTGCCTTCACTGATTTTTCTCTCCCCCCCCCTCTCCCCCTCATTAGGGCAAAGCTCACCGCAGTGTCAAGGCACGCCCTCAGGCCCCCATCTACGAGGAGATGACTGGGGTGAAGCCTCACGCCCGAAAAGTGGCCTCTCGCCATCTGGAGGAAATGGGGGGTTCTGAGTACACAAACTGCTCTGTGAAGAAACTCGTCCCTGAGAACCATTACGAAAGTCCCAGCTCCTGTACCAGTGAGAAGTGTCAGGACTGAACAGAATGCTCTTATTTTGACATTGTGAGACAGGGCGTTTTCACTGATTTCTCAGGGAATAATTCATTGATCAATGAATGAAAAAAACAATCAAGCATATTTAGAGGACTGATATTTATTAGTTTTTTTGGAATTTGGTGTAGATCCAAATAAAAAATTTGATCTAGAGAATTTAAATTTGATTTCAAGGGGAACACTGTAAAAAAAGTTAAACATATTCCTGGATCTGCACCAGTATTGAATGGGCTATTTTGGGGTTGGGGGCCCCACCCCTCCACAGGATGTTATAGAAATTGGTTCAGTTGTTTTTGAGTTATCCAAGCGTTGTTAAAAACTAAACCTTTTTTGGTGGAGGTAAAACTTGAAACCCTGTTTAGCAGCATTATGAACTAAACCAACTCTCCAGCTCAGCTGCCTCTGACACACAGAGGACTGTTTTTGTACTTTAACATAAGTTTTTGTACTTTAACATAAGTTTAGTTTAAGTTTATATTGCACTGTCAACATTTCTTGTGATGTGATGCATTTCGAAGTTTGTATTAAAAGATTTTTCAAAATAAACATATTAATGCTTTGGGCATATTCAGCAAACTAAATGTGCCTTGTGTGGTTTTATCTAAAACAAATGACTTAGTTCATCATAAAGATTCCTTGTTTGTGTTCTTGAAGTCCAACAAAGATGTTGAAAACATGTTGTTCCCATTTATAAGAATTTGAAACCAACCTTGTTCACAGCCTTGTTTCTTCTTACGACACATTATTGCCACAGCTGTCACGTTTCCTTAAACTGCAACGTTCAACCATGTCACACAGCAAGTTGTGTGTTGACGTCAAGGTGGCCTCACAAAGAATGTTTGTGTTTTTCTTGAACATGATATCTTACGATCAGGGAATCTATTCAAATTTGGTGCAAATGCTCACTTGACTCAGATGAACTTTTTAGAGTTTGGTGCCTGGAGGTCGAAGGTCAAGGTCACATAATGAATGTCCAAATATTTACATGGAAATTGCTCCAGTTAGCAGAGGCATACAACCGCAGTGCAGTAATTGTAATTTAAAGATGCACCCGCTAATGATGTATGCATTAGAATAATACAATTACTTTTGAATAGTTCTAAGTCACAAAACGAAAAGTATGACACCAGGTAACAGCCAAGAAAATGTTGTACTTTATTAATATAGTCCGAAAGAAGCTCCATAATCAATGGAAACATTTTTTCCGGTGCATGTCCTTAACAATCACATTCTATGAGGAGAAAAAAGAACAACATTAAAAGCCACAACTTTGTATTTCAGTTACAGACATTTTTTCCTTAACGTTTTTTTGTCAAAATAAAGAGAAAGGCAAAGGCAAATTACACCCCCCACCCCAGCTCCCTCGCCCACCCACCCTCCCTCCCTCCCTCTGCCCCTTAAAAAACAGCCTTTAAAAGTCATGGGCTTTGTTTTCAGTACAACCCACAGTGCTTTAGCAGAAGGATAAGCGCTCATTGGTTAAGGATTACACAGCATGACGACGCAATGCAAAGTTTTGCTAGAAACATTAGATGATGGCGATGATAAAAGGAGGAAGGGGAAGGAACTCTGAGCAAGAGAGAAAAAGAAAAAACAACCTTAACATCAAACCCTGAACCCCAGAGTCTGAGTCGACAAACGCCCGCGTCACAGTTGCAGGGGTTTGGACTCTTCCCTCCCACTTGTGCATAGATCATGATCCTTTAAAAAAAACTAAACAAAAAGCTTCATTCCTCCACTTTCAACCTCTCCACTGCTGGAGAACTGTCATAGCAACAGACGTGTTAACAGAGAGGAGAGGTGATTCAAGAAAGAAAGAAACACTTCTTGCACGATGCTCCTGAACTACAAGATGGCAAAGTAAAAGTACAGCGTCAAAACATACAAATGCATCTTCTGTCTTTTTGACAATCAAAACATTGATCGTTGTTTAAATGTAAAGCAATTTCTACTTAGATTTCACATGTAAAGCACTCCACTTTTTTCAAAGTTGATTCTCAGTTTTATTTGGTAAATATGTAACTTGCTACGAACATCTTTTTGTTGTTGTTATAAAGATACAAGGGTTCTCTATATTCTGGTAACTCTTCAGTGCTTTGCTTGGAGTTGAATTGTTTTCTGTTGCTTTTTTTTTATCATACAAATATTAAACTTATAAATGATGGGAGTTGGGATCTGGAACCCTGGCCTTCCTGAGACAAAATCCACATCTTTTTTAATGAGTGTGCAAGATCGTAAGCAAACGGCGTCGCTCACAGGAAACATAAAATCACAACTCAACAGACAGAGGTAGTCTGTCCACATCGAAAAAAAATGACAAATCAAAATCTGAAGTATGACACAACACTGATCAATCCCAGAGTTGAAAAGTAGCATAAATCTTCATTTTGCAAGGTTTTTTCATGTCCATATTTGATGGTAGATGAAATTTGTCCTTTTTCTTTTTTCATTTGTTTTTCACACAACATTCCTGTTTATAAATTTCTATTTCCTTGAACTTCAGACACATGAAATGCTTGTAAACGACGAGTGGCTTTTGCAAAAAACGAGAACAGAAAAGATAGGCACCTCTGAAATGAGTCTTGTAACAAACTCACCTCCCACACTTTTATCCCTTTTCCATTTCCACATGAAGTTAACATAGGGATTACTAGTCCTTCTACAGCTATCTATGGCAACAGTTCTTTGTTTTTTTCCCCATTTTTTAAGTTTTTGTCTTTTTTTGTAGTTTTTTTTTCTCTTTTCGTTTTTTTTCTTATTTTTATTGTATAACTGGAACAAAATGGTGCAATACTCAATGATAACCCTTGTACTGGATTATTCCACAATAAAAGCCACTATAAGGTAGATCAACTTTTTACAGATAGAATCAAAAAAATCCATTAAGTCCTTGAGTAAACATGTACACATGAATTGTCACCATCTCCCCTCCGTACTTAGACTCGTTTACCTACGATTAGCTGAGTGAGGGGTAGAAGACACTCAGTGCAACGTTAGAAGATAACGTCTATCAGAATAGTTTTTGACAAAGTAACGACACAAATGAAAAGATAAAAACAGACAAAATATAACATACTGAGTGGAACACAACAGCAGGCCCTGTGCCCTGTGCGCACGGTCTTGTGCGCACACATTCATACAAACTTCGACTTTCAAGCACACATCTAAGATGACTTTTGCAATTTTTTTTCAGAGATTTTGTATTCGTAACTTAATGCAATACATTTTTGATATTCTCTAAAAAGCCCCTAAGTGTACGTGTCAGACGGAGAGAACAAAAAAATATAAAGAATTACTGACTTCACATTACGTTATTGGCGCTCCATGATTCAAGTATTTGTGTTCGATGTTTTGTTTTGATATGTTTGTGATTTTTTTTCTCTCTCATCAACTGGGTAAAATATGCATCAAACCAGGGGATTCCGGTTGGCCTAACTAACAAACACATATATACAGCACGAGCACTTCAAAGTACTGTAATATGTCATCAAAACCAGAACGTGCATATCCAACTCCGTAGAATAACGACGCAGCTTTCAATCAATCAAGTATCTGTTTACACCCGACCCCAATTCTTTCCTTTGTGTCACTTATTTGCGGGGAAAATACATATTGCTCATTTTCAGGTGTATCAAACCAAGACCTTTTCAAACAAAAACGAAAAGTTTCAGAGGTTACGATCCAAGAAGTCAGAAGAGGTGATACTACACACCACACTCACAGTATATACATATACATATATGTAGTGTATACATACATTATATACTGTTATCTAGAACAGAGCTGTAGAGAGGAGACCCTCTCGATGCTGGTGCAGCATGGGAAACCCCCTTCACTGTCAGGGTTCTCCAGTTAGTACAGGATGCTGGGAGGTCCTCGGCTATTGGGTCTGTCTGAGCTTGGATCAAGGCAGTTACAGAAACAGGCAATAGTGATTTTTGCTTGTGTGCTGCAGGACTGCAAGTCCTGAAAGGTAGCCTTTTCCCGTTTTCTTGCTATTTTTTTTTCTTTAAATGATTTTTAAGACTTTGTACCTCTTGAAATGTGCCTCCTCCCCTCTTGCTGATGCAGAGTGAGCGGAGTTGAGGCTGATGCAGTGGGCCCAAGCCATCTGGGTCTGTGGAAATGTACAGTTCAGTGGGCCCCGCTTTGAGCAGGACACAAACATAAAAACAAGATAAATACAGCATCCACAAAAAAGGCACCCCGGCCACTAGTCTACCCCTTTTAGATGGTGGTAGTAGAAGCTGATGGCCGGAGATGTTTCAGCTATAAGTGCAGAGCTTTAACATATTATAGATCTCATTTAGATTTTTTAGCATTTTTAAGATTTTTATGTCAAACTTCATAAAAATGACATTAAAATGCGATTTCATTTTTGGTTTTAAAAAAATATGTACCCGGGATTACCCATCAGCAACTGTGCACTGTAGCAAACTGGAACCCCCAACTGAGTAGACTCTCTCCTTAGCATGGGGCATTCCCCACAAAAGCATAAAAAAAAAGAAAATCTCAGTCATTTCAGGGTGTGATGCTGCCGCCCATTTGTTTGTTCCCTCCTGTCCCCCGCTGCACCCTCCGCAAAGGTTATCAAAGCTCCTCCAAGTAGGGAACAGAAGTGCTGTCAGCAAAGACACGGTATGACACAGCAAATTTATATTGGCACGTTACATTGGCATCTTTTACATGCAATAATAGGCCTCCAAACAGCAGCTGTAGGCCACCTTTTCAATATAAGGCTTGAATACAAGCCTTTTCTCCTCCAATTAGGATTAAGTTCGAGGCATGAGGTCTGTACAGATTGTTGCGCAGAGGGCCTTTAAATCTAAGACTTCGCTCTCACAGTAGAAAGGACAGATACGGAGAGCTGCATCTCGTGCTTGGTATCATCAACTCCCCAACCCTGAGATCAAGCTGGACAGAAGTGTCTTCAGCGCAGAGAGAAAGTTCGACCTTTTGATAAAAGTGTTCGGACTTTAAGTATACGACAGTGTTCTGGTGGCTTTGCCTGACTTTACAGAAACGGTGGCCATTCCGAAGTGCTTTCAGGAGCCCACCGGGGACAAGTGTCAGGGTTTGCCAAGCTCATTCCAGAGTCGGGTTTGGCGTGCTGTAAAGGGCCCCAGCCTCTAGTCTTTTGCATAGAAACAGATACGAGGGCCTGTCGGTGCCTGGTCGGGGGGAGGGCTACTGGGTCTGGTTGAGGTGGTGGCGGTGAGGAGGTTATAGCGTAGCAGCTAGGCAAAGGGTAAGGGGGGACAGCCTGCGGACAGGCGGAGCAGCTTGGAGCGACAAACACCCACACCCCTTTTTTCCTTTTTCTGTTTTTTTTTACACATCTCAAGGTACTACCTGGAAGTACTACAGAATACTGTCCAACACAAAAGCATGATCATTTAAAAAAAAATTAATAGACAATCAATTACGGTCTGTAGTATTGATCCTCGTTTTGCATTCAATACACAGGATGAACATACAGAGGCACCTCTGACCAAAGTGTTTCTGCATATGAACAGTGAAGGGCTAGTCAGCAGCCAGTATATTGTAGACCACTGCATTAAGACAAAAAATAACAATAGAACACATTGGAAACAAAGTCAAATCATCCTTTTTTTTTCAAGAAAAAAAAAGAAAAAAGAGTACACTGGCAAAAATTCCAGAAATATGACTATTACATCTTCCAGCTAAAGTGATCTTTGTGTCAACGAACTGAGAGATGAGGGGGGAGGGCAGGATGACAGCAGGGTTGAGTGGTGGCGGGCTCCGGTTGGAGATGCTGCCCGTGTTTGTGTGGCAGAGAGCCGTGATTGGCCGAGTCTTGGAGGAGCCGCCTTCTTGCCAGACTGAGGGATGGTCAAGTGGAGTCCGGGAGGAAGTGGGGCTGCCGCTTGACACCCAGAGGACCACAACATAGAGGCACTCAGTGGACACTCCACCTCCCCACCCCACTCGGACTCATCCACCGACCGACTGGCTTGACGGGCCAGCAGGCGTCGAGAGACAGCTGACGTTGCATGTCTTGTGCCTCCAAACAGAACAAGGCGAAAACATTTGGAGTGACAGTGATATTCACTTTGATAAAGTTCAAAGAGGGAGGGGGGGGGAATCGTAGACTGCAGTTTCCCCCCACCCCCAAAAGTCCAATGGTACATTTCAGTTCTGTTTCCCTTCATCCTGCTACCAGAGGAACAACGCCGGACACATTTCCAAGAAGTTGATACAGTACATTAAAGAGCAGTTTTTTTTTGTTGTTTTCTATGTTTTTGCTGCTCCTTTTTTTGATTTATTGGATTGCAGTTGAAGCGATTTGCTCTTCATAAGTGCTATGATAAAACCCTTTGAATTTATAAAAGTCTTAGTCTCTTCTGTTTACACAGTACCAAACGCAAGGAACACTCGTAGGTTTACTGCATTAGGAGAAACCCCTCTTATTTGGTATTGTGCCAGATACCCAGAACCATCCAATCCCACTGTAGATTCAGTCTCTGTTGGGTGTGGCTGTGGCACGCAGAGAGGAAGAATGCAGGTGTGTACCCAGTTTCACTCTTCAGTACAGTTGGCTGTATGCACAGTTCAAAAGTTGCTTCTTCCTCTTTGCAGAGTTTACCCAACAGTATCAGGGGGATTGGCAGCCTGGAGGGAATCCAAGTTGTGAAAAGGGGGTAAGGTGTTAATTTCTTTTTGAGTTCCAAAGTCTTTTGCTGCAATCAGCAACAATCAAAAAAAGAAAATAAAAATATAAGAGAAACCAGCTCCGGTGGACATCGAGTATGGACGGAAGAAAAGTCTATCATGTATATTGCACAATGAACTGTCATGAAGGTGAAATTGTATATTTTTCCCCCAAAAAAACTTGCTGATCATTCAGACCACTGGGCTTCATAACAAACTGGAAAATTGAAAATTCAACAAAGAACCAGTGAGTTCCCAGTCGAAGGTGACCAGAAGGATCTGGGCTCGCAGACATCAGTGATTGGCACCACCGGTCCTACACAGGTCATGTATGAAAACAGAGACAAGGTTGACGAATAATCTTCTCTCAGCTTATATGTTGGGACAGATATCAAAAATGCGCTCGGGTCTAAACCGAATAAAAAAAAGAACATTTAATAGCTGAGCAATTCCTTTGAGAAGGCAAATTAAAATCATTAAGCTGATGATTGGTAGGGCCAGTCACATGGCCAGGCCTTCTAACTGCCCAGTGACAGAGTTGGTCACCAATTGTGTCCTGTACCACTTGCTGGCTCAGAGGTGAAACTGTGCAAGATTTCAGCTATTTCTTCAGTTACAAAACAAACATGGGACCTGGGCCAGAGAGCACTTAAGGCTAATATTAGTGCTGAGGAAACAACGTTAACAAAACTAGTACAGGTCTACGAACCGCATCAATGGCCTTGGACATGCTGGGAATGCTCGTTTTAAGTCTTATTTTGGGATGATTCATTTTCTTTTTTTGGAGGGAAAAGGAAAGTCTCAGATGGCAGCTTTGATTGCTTCTCCTAAAAACACTTCGCACAGAATGTCATGTATACTTATGGAAAAACTAAAAATACTTAAAAGGTTTCTTTGTGTTGTGTCTCGTTTCAGTTTGTTTTGTACGACGCATTTCAAAAATACCAAACGGAAAACAACTTGCCGCTTTTCCATAAAAAAATTAAAGAAATAAAAAAAGAAGGATAAAAGCAAAACAGAAGGAGTGGAGTCTGCAGTCTGTGGTGGGGACCCCCCCCTTCCTTCTGAATCACAATTCACAGTTCAAAACAGTTCAAATTGATACTGATTATCGCCACATGATTTGCTTGGGTTTTGCTCCTGGTCACTTAAATCTTTTTGTTTGTTTTGTATTTTTTGCCACCTCACCAACCACCGATTGGCTTACATGACACGGTGGTCGGTCAGTTAGTGTATCGTGGCATCATCCTACATGGACTCCCCACTCAGTAGATCTCCAGGCAGCAGGGTGTTGATGGAGGTAGGGCTCCCGATCACGCGGGCGTCCTCTCCGCTCGGCGGTCCCCAAAGGCTGGAGTAGTGAGGCACTCCGCCCCACAGCAGATCGTTGCCGCTGTTCTTGCTGCCTCCGCTGCTCCACTGGCCAATGGAGTGGGACTGCGGCGCTCCGCCCATTCGGTTTTGATTGGTTCCTGGGTTGGCCTGCCAGCTAGTGGTGTTTGCCGCTAGTGACTGACCTTGTGCAAAGAAGCGGTTCACCTCCTCCTCGCCGGCAAACTCCGCAAGGATAGTGGTGTTTCCAAGCACGCACCTTACATGGGACAAAAGAGGAAACAATTAGTTTTACGGTGAAAAGTAAAACAGAAATAAGGAACTAATAATATTTATGTTTGGAAATGTCATCTTTGTTTAAAAATGGGCCAGGATACACCTGACACTTTTTTTTAACAAACTGTAGTGCTAATTTAGGGCTTGATTGTGTATGCTTTTTTCTTGCACTGCTGTAACCACATTTGCGTGCAGCTGGTAATGAGTCAAGTAGGTCACACATCTTGTATTTTGTTTCCATAGCCACCAGTGCAAACCCTCATGAAAACAAAATGAGGGGGGAAATCTTAGACACTTATAAAGCACAGAGTCCTTTGGACTGGTTACTTCTCCTATTTCACTTGCTTGACTACAAAAATCGCTGTAATCTTACAATACAGCTGACCACAGAGTGACTCCCCACATACTTTCCTCGTGACTACACAGATATAAAATTGTGTGCTTCTCCAAAAATGTACTCTGCCACCAACAAGAAAGAAGGAACTATGGGTTTCTTCTGTTAAAGCCCTATCACTTTAATATAAAAAAGAAAGGGATAAGTGAAAAGCAAAAGGAAGTGCAAAATAATATTTCATTTCAGCCTAACTAAACCCAGTGTGGTTGGTGAGAGGGAATTTGCAGTGTCTTACATGTGCAGAGACTTCTGGGCCTTGGCGGCCTCATCCTTAGAGCTGTAGCGCACCACGGCGTTTCCCTGGGTCAGGTTGAGGTGGAATGTGATCAGGGGGCCGTGCTGCATGCACAGGGTCCGCAGAGTTGAACCATCAATCTGGAGCACAAGAGAAAAAATTATGCATGTTAAAAAAATACACTACCAACAACAGAATTTATTCATCAATTTTACAGTAGATTTTCATTCACTCCTAAATTTCTCTTAATCACTGCCCGGCCTCTGTTAATCTCACTTCAGTCACTTCATTTTTGTATTTTCTTGACTTGAGAAACAGACAAAACAAATCTCTTAGTCAAAGGAATAACAGAAGCAGAAAATCATGTTTGTTTCACTTTCAAACAGCAATCAGATGAATCATCGATGAATCATTGGTCTGTTATTTTTTAAATATGGCATTGATTCATGACTAGATATATCTTTGAATTCATCATAATCACATGCCATTTCACAATCAATAAATTAAACAAGAATCACAGAATACATACTTGTGGAGTGAGATTCCTCAGCACCAGCCAGCTGCTTGTCCTGGTGGGGCTGTCAGTACTCCAGGTGGTTCCCTCTGTAAGAGAAATGAAGACTCAGTTCAAGAAAACGTAAAGCAAACAGAACATAAAATGTCAGTTAGCTATTATTTTAAAAGGACAATCATCTTTCAGAAGCATTGAGACAATAAGCTGATACATGTGATAGTGGCATTAAAATGTAATCTAATTCTATGGGAAACCTATGTATTACATTTTTTTATTTACCATCTAATTATGTGTATTAGATCTTTATAAGCCACTGCCATGCTCTCCTTAGCAGGGGCGTTGACCTCTGCGCATGAGGTCAGAGAGTTTGACATCAGAGGGAACCACGGTACCTTCTACCCACATATTTAAGTGAACACACAATTACTATCTACACTACTCAAAGTTCTACATCTCCTGCGAATATAGGTGTCAAAATAAGGTCACACATATGATGTTTAAAATGTGGCTTTACGCAGAGCCGGTAAACCTCAAAATGCCAGTTTAGCAGGGTGTGTTCAGCAAACACTGACAGAGCGAGTGCAGCGAGTGCACAATCGCAGCTGTGAACTACACCACACCTACACATCAACAGTTACATCAATGTTTGCTGAGAGTAAAGAGCAACAAAACAAGACTGTAGTGCTTTTACTTTGGTGGAATCTGCCTTATATGAAAGATTTGTTGAAAAACTTGCACAGCATGCAAAGAGCATTCTGCAGAGGGAATGACGTTCATTCACCAAAGCTCATCTTGACAGTTGCAGAAGCAGAAATGGTACACATGATCAGAGATAATATAAAGTATAGTGTAATGGTATAATTTCCATTACAGTAATAATAAAGAGCTTCAATTTAGCAATTTAGTAAAATCTTTCTCACTAAATAGTTGTTTCTTCATACGTTAATGGACTTATATTGTTAGGATAATCAACATTCTAGAAAAGGTTTGTCTATATAAGGATATGATATTATGCTTTAAATTGCAGTTTAAAAGAATAACTTAGTGCTTACCGGAGGTGTAAGAGCTGCTCCAGCCTTGGGCCAGGCCGAGCGAGTTGCCGCCCCAGGTAGAGGAGGACTTGCTACTGGTGAGGCCTGGTGGGGGTCTGGAAGGAGCTACAGAGCTGCGTGGCCCCTGGGGGACTTTCCACAGCTCATGGGACAGTGAGCCTTGGCTCTGTGAGATGGGCCCTTGGGACCAGGTGGACTTCATGTCGGAGAGTTTACCTTCACACAGCGAGAGAGGGTGGAAGGACAGAACAGGTCAGAGGACAAAGTTAGAGATGAATATGTAGAGCCAGAACTAAGATGTAATTCCATATATGTTTAGGATTGGAAAAATGTGTCACTACATGATGGGTGGGGTTCAAAAGTCCCTGATATAAACAGTAAAAAAGATATATTGCAGTGTACTTAAACTATCCCAGATCTGTGATGAGTCAACCTTTCTTAAAGTGGTGAATAGTTTTCTTGTCATTCATACCTCCATTCCGGTCGCGCAGCAGGTATCGGTTGACATCATGGATGTTGGTGTTGATGGTGGGACCGCTGGGGACGCTGCCGGGAGTCATGTTGGGGTCATTTTCAGGGTCGATGTTCTGAAGGCCCTTCCATGGGACACCTGGGCAGAACTCTAAGGGCAAAAATTTTAGATGTTTAAAAAAAAAGGAAAAACAACATTTATGGTCAAAAGACTACCATCACATGACTTCTTTATAGTTTCACAAAATCCTAAACAAGCCTCTAAGCCACTGCTTGATTCGAAATGATAATTTCTTTGCTTGTAAATTCCACTTCTAGTGCAACTTGACAATCACAAATAATTCTACAACTGTGGAAAGAACTGACTAATACTGGAAAAGAACAAAGGTCGAGAAGAAAGTAGCACTGACTGTAAACCTATTTGACTCCTAAATATGTAGAGTATTTTTTTATTTTATCTTCTCACCTGGGGGCCAGTTAATGTTGGTTCCATTTGTGATCTTTTCATTGGGGTTCTTGCCCTGGCCCCAACTGTCAGATTGTACCAGGGGGCTGGTGGGGGAGTCAGAGCTGGACATAAGATTGTAAGGGCTGTAGGAGTCGTCTAGATGGGGGGGCTTCCCAAGGGGGCCCAGATTGGAGGCAGCAGATATGGCACCTACAACAAAATCAAATAATGGACTTAGTTACATTCAGTTTAAGTTAATATACTTTTACAAGGACAATAAATAGTTCAAGTTTTTGCACAGGTTTCACAGATTGTTATGCAAGACTCTTAAATGAAAGACTCATAAACTCATGAAAACTTAAGAGTAAGAAGCCCCGTGTGTGATTTCTATTGGAAAGATGATGCACTGGTGCCTTTTAAGGCCATACATGGAAATATGACAATGAAAACAATTAGTGGCTGAATATTATAGAAGAGATGGTGACTAAAATGTTGAAATGGAAAGTGTAGGAGTCAATAAGTCAGAGTCATTTGCTACTTTCAAGACATTCAAAATGTGTCTTTATAGACTAGTCAATTATAAAATTTCATTTTGTTTGAAATTTGTATTTTATAGATTATATAATCATAAGCACTTTACAATACTATAAATGTGCTGGGGACTGTATGAAATCTGTCTAATGAGTTAAATTATCTAATATGGCATGGTGAATAGTTTATTATATTTTGAATCAACTTCAATAGTCATGAAAGATGTTCATATTAAACCATGTTTAATTTTTGTCTTAATGCGTGTCTCTGTTTTTCTTCAACATACCATGCTTATTGAGGTTGTGCTCCATGTTTGAGGAGTTGCCAGAGTCCATGGAGTTGGAGTGTGTCCACTGGGAAAGGCGGGATTGGGGCTGATGGGGCTCCTTCAGGGACAGACCCCCGACCTCCATGCAGTTTACATTCATGTTGGGATTCAGTCCAGCTGCGGGCACACACACACAAAACTGTCTTTTTACTTCATTCATAAAATGTAAGAGGAAGATATTATATTTTCATAAGATGAAAACATGGCTATATGCTTTTCCGTTGTTTGTTCCACACTACAATAAATTGTTCACATAGTTTATGTATGACTTGTGGCCAGGCACACTGTATGTTCGGAGTACAGATGTATGCATGACAGAGTTGCTACCTCAAGGGTTTCAAAAAGAAAACCCTCAACAAGCAATCCACATTTTGTCAAATTCGTATTTATTGAGCAGAAGTGACCACCAAAAGATTGTCTTCAACCTGTTGCTGTCCCTATCCTAGACTTACAAAGAGAGTAGGAGCTGTAGGCGTTGGGCGAAGACGGCGGCTCTTTGGTGTGCATTGTGTCAACGAGGCCCGAAGCCTGGTGTGAGCCTGTGAAGGGGTCCAGGCTTGATTTGCCAGAGCCATGGCCTCCAGTGGGGCCACCAGGGTGATGCAGACCAGAGGAGGAGGAAGAGGAGGAGGAATGAGAGGGAAGTTGCTGCTGCTTCATCAGCAGCGCCTGGTACAGCTGACGCTGGTGCTGCTGGATCTGCTGCTGCATGTTGGTGATTGTACGTGCAACCTGGGGGAGGAAAGAGAGATTGTCACAACTGTGTAATAAGGAAGGAATTGTTTGGCAATGAGGGACAGGAAAGCAGAACATAATTCACATATTAAAGAGACAAATGCAAGCTGTTGTAATAATAAGGCAGGAAAAACAAAGGATGAAAAGGTTTTAGAGAAATGAAGAACGGCAAGGAGCAAGGAGCGGAAGTGGATGAAGTGGAAAGTAGAATTATTAAAAAAGCAAAGCAGAGAAATATGAAGGGAGAAACAAGCACTTCTATCAGGCCTCATCTTAAAAGTAGGACACTGAAAAAGAGAACAAACAGGTGGTTGGCTAATGTTGAAAAGTTCCCATGCAAATGGTTTGAGGTAAGTTTTTCTCAGAATGTGAAACTCACAATATTTATTGAGAAACATGTTGTACCACAGTGTTTGTCTGTTCTCACATGTGGACACACACAAAATGCATGACTTTACGATCACACGCTGCATGGTGCTTTGTTGACTCACTTGCTGCTCTTGTTGTCTAATGGGCCCGGAAACATTGCGCTGCGCCTGCATCATCTGCTGCTGGATTTGTAAACGCTGGTACGCCTGAATGAAGGGAACCGAAAATACAGTATATTAATTAAAATAGAAACAGTTGAATAGAGTGACAAATAAAACAGAGTAAGAGAGAGGGGTCAACAATTTCTATCGGATTAATCTTGTGTTATTTTAAACCCATTTAGCTAAACTTTCAAATATTATGTGCTTGGTTTTAATTCCTTTCCCGAACCTCCTTTAAAGTCCACAACACATCTCTGTGTACACGACATAACATACCCAGTGGGAATGTTGACTCACCATTTGCAGTTGCTGAAGTTGGTACAACAGGGTCATTTGTTGAGGGTTTATTGGTGAGGTTAAAAGTGCAGGGTTCAGACCTATGTTTTTTGCTGCGAACTGCAAGAGCTGTGCTTGGACCTGGAGGGAAGGGAAGAATGGAGAGGAAGGAACAGGAGAGGACAAGTTAGTCATTGCAAATCACAGCAACTTCAACCACAGAAGCAGCTTCTGGCGAGGTAAAGCTAGTCACCACTACATGTCTGCAGAGAGGAAAAGGGAAGAGACAGGATCTGCAGATGGGGTTTTACACATCCAAGAGGTTTTAACAGCAACATTACTTTTTGCGGAAAATAAGATGTTTTTATCTTTACATATAAATACTCTGATTTACTTTTGCTTTGGTACTTATATTAAACTAACCTTTTTTTCAACTCAAGGTGAAAAGTTGTTGAGAATAATTATCAGAAGCAATCAGTGGTTATAGTCATAGCACTGCTATAATGAATCTCAAATAACAGCCACCGACTTTGGTCAGTTGTGGAAAAAAGATGCACTAATTGCAAATGATTATTTACAATTTGGTTGTCAAATTTTGTTCCCTGGTTAGAGGAAAGCTAATACAGTCTATCAGCCAACTCTTGAAGACCCATCCTTTCTGAGAGCACCTTCTCTTCAATCACCTTTAACAGCCTGTCCTTACTAGCACTTCTTTACCTGATCTCCCACACGTTGTCTTATTACACAGATTAGTACACACTACAACCTACAGAAACTATTGCGTGGTCCCCAGTTCCAAGTGTCTTTCGACGGTAAAATGAGTAAATGTAATCAAATGAAATGATGTAATGTGTGTATCTACCTGAGGGGTGAGAAACTGAGGCACTTGAGCACGTAGACTAGGCTGGGAGGAGCTGAGAGGTTGCACAGTTGGCTGAGGAGGCTGCTGCTGCTGCTGCTGCTGCTGCTGCTGCTGTTGCTGCTGTTGCTGCTGCTGCTGCTGCTGCTGCTGCTGCTGCTGCTGCTGCTGCTGATGCTGCTGCATGGCCCGGGTTTGTGCTGCTCCACTACTGCCAAACATTCCACTGGGTATCTAAAATTAGGGCACAATGAAACTTCATCAAAACTTCTGTGTGTATTCACATAATTTAAACAGCAACATGACACCTCAGCATTAAGGTTCAGAGTTGAGCCTCCAACTTCTTAGTACAAATTTGATGAGTTAAGTCAGTACACGAATGAGTGCACTTAAATTGGATGAAAATAAAACTTGGAGTGCACTTAAAAGCTGATAAGGTTCATGATATTGCCAGTCCACACAGCAATGTCTAAAAAAAACTCTTCCAAAGCATTTCCCTCAAGGTTTAACATCTCACAACAAATACTGAACACCAAGTGAGAGCAGCCAGTTGTTTAAAACATGAAACTGTAATTATTTGTGACTTTTCAAAAGGCCCAAAACGATTAACCTGTAAAAGAGTAGCTTAATCCCAGCTTCAGATCAAATGATGGCGGTAGAGATTGTTAGATTCAGTGCAAACACAACAGGCGTAGAGTGCCTTAGTTTGTGCTTCAAGGACATGCTGCAAATTTTCTGGGCCATGGCGGCCTCTGGGGCTGATATTTGATACAGCACAACTATCCCATTTCATTGGGCCCTACAGGCAAGGTCATATAAACACATAAGTGAGCAATAGAACAGTTGAGATTTGGCAGCACATACGAGAAGAGGTGTGTAAAACAAATTAATTAATATTAATAACACTGCACGTTATAAACTTAAATCCTGCAAGGCCAATAAAATGATAGCTTTAATAAATATGACAATGGTGTTTTGTACTAACATAAAAACAGAGAGAAAGACAATTATTGCTTCTATATTATAAAAAACTCATACAGTCTAAACTAAATATTAACAGAACGTTAAAGGATTCACAGACAAGTTTTTGTGTCATTTTGTAGTACAATGTGTGTATCACTCTGTTACCTGTTGTCTGTTGTTCAAGTTTTGCATGGCCAGCCCCGGGTTGCCATGTCCCAGACCCTGCCCAGGAAGGCTACTATTGGCCAGGGGGAGCTTCAGGCTGGGGGAAGGCAGAAACGGTGATGAGGAGGAGTCGTCTGACAGCATTCCATCCTGGACCAGAGCAAAATAAGTGGTTAATGGGAGAATAAAGAGTTTAGAAACTCAGTTACATAAATGATAAGGTATCTGAAGAAATAATAAATTATTTAAATTTGGGAGGGTGTAATTCCTAACAACATATCTTAAACTTTCTTTGTAACACATGTCAAAATAGTCCAAATGTAAAAAAACAATGAATAAACACCCACAAAAAGGTTAGCTGCTCATATTCTTACCTTGTCGAGAAAGCTGTTGCGGTCAGAGGGGTCTTTGGAGAGTGCTGAGGGCCGACACACCATGGGCTTGTTCATGCCGTTGCTGTAGTCAGACATGCCCATACCCCTCTTGTCCAGGTCCGTCTTCTTCTCCAACAGGGCGCCTGTGAGAAGAGAGGAACATGTAAATTAATCTTTTTAAGTATTCATCTAAAACAGATTCAAAGCATTTTCCTTCAAATACATTATATATTATTTTTCCTGAGTAGTGTATGACTGGGTATCATTCACAGCTACATCAAAGATTAGATGTAGCAACAATGTTTAATCATGAATTCATGTTGATGAACTTACTCATGGCCTGGTCAAGGTTCATGTTGTTGCTCTTTAAAGCCTCCTCAGCAGGGTCTCTCTGGAAAACATGGATAACAAGCTGATTAATTGTTTATAATCGTTTCCACACATTTGAACAGTTTTCTCAAGTTTAGTCGTTAATATTGTTTGATGATTTATTACCCTAAAACTTTATATATTGTTATGTGATTCTACCAAATACTGAAGACAATTCTATATTTAAATTAAAGTATAATGTAGCACAACTTAAAGAGAGATCTTCCTAAAAAAAAAGCTTGTCAGTGCTATGTGTGTGTGTCAGTACATGTTTTAATTTTTTTTTAAACATACCGGAAAGCCCATGTCAGTGAGCTGCTTGATGAGACGATTCATGATCCAAGCCTCATCTGGCTTGTTTCCCATCTTCCCCTGACAAAACACAAGCAAAATATTTTTAATTCAGTCAACCAACAATAATGTTCCTCCAAATGACTCACAATGCACGACATTAACATCTGCCACTAAATTGTTTTCTGACCTTGCTGGGAAATTTCTTGGGTCCATTGCCCCAAGAGTTGCATGAGGAGCTGCTCTCCTGGGAGGTGGGGCTGTTCCACATGTCCCCATCCTCAGTGTCCCATTGGCTGGTAGACATGCCCATCTCCTCTCCTCCATTTCCCCAGCCCTCTTGCATAGGTTTAGGGCCTAGGAAACAGAAATCAACCACAGAATAAAAAAATGAGGAAAAAATAATAATCCACATAGTTTCAGTATGTGTGTTTTTTGGAGATACACTTTGGGAAAACACAATACCCTATTACATGAGCAGCAGGTAATTTTCAACTTGACCACTTGGTGCCACTGTTGTCATTTGACACTGCATTTTCCCCCCCAACAAACACATCCATCTGCCATGTCCAACCTTTCTAAGAGCGCAAATAACCAAGACCTGCTGAGGTGTGGAATTGCTTTAATCTCAGCAACACACTAGCACTATCAATGATCTTCCGAATTGGCACCTATAGTAAAGGTCTGAGGAAAATCCCTGTTTTTGTCCCCTTAACTGAAAGGTGTTGGTGTGCACACACGGGGAGTGATCATCAGTCCGTCTTTTACAGGAGTTGTTGTACCACTGAACACAATCTCAACCACAGATGTCTACAGCAACTATCATGCAAAGAGGCAGAAGCAGAAAAGGAACATTACACTTTACCAACCTTCTGAATGCCATTTATCATAATGATACTTTATAACAGTGATGTGTGTCTGTTATGTCGATTCTGAGAAATTATCTTTTACAGTAGCACATATAAAACCACAATAATCTGTTGTGTACGGCTATACTATGGTAGTAAAGAAGCCAGAGGGGATGTGAGCCCCAGGTTGTGATCACCAATGAATGTTTCTGCATCTTGCTATGCAGGCCATGCTTTTATCCTATGGTTGACATTATGCATTGCTGTATCAGCATAAATTTACTCATCTGTGGACATTACCTGGCTTGCAGGGCGTAGAAACTGGGGGCCCGTTGGCCCTGCCATAGGGTCCAGAGGACTCATGACTGCCATCTCCCCACATTCCTACTCCCCTTTGGGGCTTGCCCCAGGCAGCGGTACCATTGTCCACGGTTGATGTTGGAGCTGCTGGCTCTCCCCAAGCAGGCTCAGACTTGGGCTGAACATTGGGAAGCTCTCCCCAGCCTGAAGGAAAGAGGGTAAAGTAGAAAAATATATGATTAAATTACTCACAGTCATTTACATAAGCATGCTATATAAAATAAAAATCTGCCCGATACAGTGGGGTCCAGAAGAACCAATTTCTTTGAATTCAGAACCAGACTCTAGATGTTGCATTTTTTAATATTCATATCATCAAATTCTATTGTAATTACATACCTGGGTTGGCGAGCGGGGGTCTGCCTTGGGGACCAGGACCTGGATGTGAGACAGCATTGTTTGGTGACCCATTGTTGTTTCCATGGTGTTGCAGGTGAGTTGGGGGTTGGCCATGATGGGGATGGTGGTGCACGTGGTGAGCATGATGGTGATTGTTGATCCCAGGGCTGACAGAGTGATTGTTGATGTTATTGTTGGGCATATTCATTCCACCATTCTTACTGGGAGTTGAGCCGCTGTTGCCTGGGTCATTATTGGGATTGTTGCGATCCCACATGTTGGCAGACTTGTTGAAGGTAGTGGATTCGCCCCAGGTTGATGTTCCATCATCAATCTCCATATTCCTACGGACGGAGGGAGGGGAGGGCTCCAACCAGCCACTGGATTCCTTGACTTGCTCCTGTTTGCTCACATTCCCCCAGGTAGAGGTGTTCTGTTTCACAGAACCAGGACCACCCCAAGAACCAATGCTGCCTCCTCCTCCACTTCCAGTACTACTGCTGCTGCTGCTTTCCTGGGGCTTGGATGATCCCCAGCCTCCCTGTACTGGGCCATTAGAATGTGGGTTCTCCCCCCAGCTGCTATTGCTCACAGCAGGAGCAGGCTTGCTCCAGCCTCCTTCTCTCTTTCCTCCTCTGGGACTATCCTTCCATCCACCATTTCCCCCATTACCACCTTCTCCTTCCCACATGCTGCTGGAGGAACCATTGTTTTTTACCTCTTTTTCTCCCCAGTCTCCTGTGCTGGGGCCATTGGAACCACCATTACTCCTTCCCCGTCCATGGTTATTTTTGGGGCCTTCACCCCAGCTAGTAGGCTGGCTTTTCTTAGGGCCATCTTCCCAATTTGGTGACTTGTCCTCAGAACCCCAGGACGGTGTTCCCCCACTTTTATGACCATTGGTGGGCAAAGGGTCTCCCCAGTTATTTGTAGTGCCATTTGGGGCTTTGCTATGTGACTGTGGAGGTTCCCCCCATCCTGATCCAGTCTGGATTGGCTGAGGTGGAGGGGCTCCCCAACCAGAAGATGATGATTCTCCTTTGTCACTTTTTCCCCCAGACCCAGGCCGTTGACTAGAGCCAATGTTGGGATTAATGGTACCTCCATTGGTGGCTGAAGGTCCACCATTATTAGAGCTGGAGCCTCCTACAGAGCTGCTGTTGCTCTTGCCATCATCAGAACTGGCTTCTTCCATCTCCCATACAGTGTGCTGTCGAATGGGGGTCTGTCCCCAACCCGTGTTGCTCAGCACCCTAGGGTCCAGGTCCTGTCGGGGTGGCCCAGGGGTAAACTCCATGCTGGAGGACCTGTCTCTCTGCTGGGATCTACCTTCACTGCTGTCTCCACTACCATCACTTGCTGGTGCTGTTCCAGGCTGCTGGCCCCATGAACTAAGTGGCTGCTCTTGGCCTGAACCTGAACTACCAGCATCTACTGAGTCCCAGCCTTTAGATCCATCTCCACCCCCAGCAGATTTTCCCCAGTCACCCCAGCCACCACTTCCACTACTCCCTCCACCACTGCCTTGGCGGCCCCAGGCAGAATGACCTCTTGAAGGATTTGAGTCCCAGCCTGAGTCTTTGGGAGAGTCAGCTGCCTTTGTTTCTCCACCACCCCATAAAGAGGTGCTTGTTGTGTCCCCATTGAGCTGGGATGATTCGGTGGGTGATTGGCCTCCCCAGCCAGTTAAGCCGTGGATAGGGCTCATAGGCTCTTGAACTTGCTGTTGCTGCTTAGTGTGGTTTGGTCCATCAGTGTTGAGGTCCATATTGAAGGACAAGCTTGTGTTGCATGAAGGGCGCTGATCATTTTCATTTGGACTTTGCATGCCACCCCAACCTCCCCCACCATTATCAGTACCTCCTAGGCTCCCATTTCCCATGTTTCCATTGCCATTAATACCTGGTGGGAGAGATGCAGAGTTAGAGACTCCATTGGGGTCACCACCTTCATGGCCCAGCACAGGCCATGCTGATGGGTTGGCATTGGGATTGAGATTCAAGTTAAAATTGGGAGAGCCCCAGTTATTGGGTGCTCCTACTCGACCACCATTCATACTTTCTTGTTTCACATCAGAGCCCCAGCCTCTATTACCAGCTAGTGTGTTGGCTGACCCAGGTCCTGTCATCATATTATTGTTAGCTTTGAGAGAGGTGTAGTGGGCCTGCTGGCCGGCGGCACCTGTGGCCATACTCATTGATATACTGATAGCACTGGTGTCTAGGTTAGAGCTAGCTGAGCCTAAGGGGCATTCTGGTGCTGCAGAGTGGTTTGGGTCACTATTGTGGCTGATGTAGGTCCAAGCTTCTTTGTCACTTTCGTCAATAATCACTTTGTCCCAGCTTTTAGCATTGGTGGGGCTTTCAACTGGCAAAGAGGCTCCCCAACGAGAGGTCTCATACTGGGCACCAGAGCCACACTGGAGGGATATGTCTGAAGAGAAAAAAAAGAGGGAGAGGAAAGAGAGGTTAAGACAACTGAGAGTAGCATAACACAACATAGAGGGTAGATGGGTGGCAGATTAGAGCAACATAATAATCAGAAATGCAAGTAATTATAAAATGAATAGACACAAAAGATGAAATGGAGATCAGAAAACAGTATGGAAGGGGTGGCAGGGTGGAAGGGGGGGGGGTGTTATACAAAATTCTTTAGACTAGACTAAATCATGTAAAACAGCAACTTTAAGTCCCATATAGACCAATTTTATCTTCTTGGTTGGTAAATGCTAGTAATCAGACTTGGGAGGATGAGATGGTCACACTAGCACATTCCACAATTCAACACATAATCAGAATGCACAGCCAAGCGTGCTACATGTCATATCAGCTATGACATATCCATACATCCTTGCCATGGTGCAATCAGCCAAACAGAAACAGGAAGAGGAACCCCTCTTTCCTTTCCTCATCTCCTTCACCTTCTCACATAACCATCCTTTCTGTGTTGTTTTGCCCCTTACTTCCTGGTCACTCTCCAACTGCCCTTGTCTATTATTATAACTACCTCCTCCCTCCCTGCCTCCCTCTCTCTCTCTCTCCCCCCACCCATTTCTTCACCCTTTAATTCCTCCCCCTCTCCCCTAATACCAGCAGTGAGAGGCCCATCCGTCTCCATCGTAGCTTCACTTGCTGGGGCTGCGAAGGGAAGCCCAAGTGGAACGCCGCTCATTTATTGGAATGAAACCAAGATGGCTTCCCATCCATCACTCCCTACGCTCCGCCGGGCATACTCCTCCTTCAACTGCACTGCTCTAAGAAACCACAAGACATTTCCTCCGAGCTTGTCTGAATGTGTGTGTGTACTGGCTTCTCTCTATGTGCATATAGGTAACATACAGTGTGTGAGAAATAAAGGCTGCATGTAAATCTTGGTCTACTACCTGCCGACTTAATGTATAATCTGTAAATTCAGTATGATGCTACCAAAAACAATGCCTCTCCAACAATTATTTAATCAACATTGTATCACACCAAAGCAATTTCATTAGGCACGAAAGCATCCCATCAGAGAGGGAACTAATAATAGAATGAGTCGATTCTGTAAAGGGGTATTCAATCAGTGGGAGGCAGTTAATCAATGATCTTATTAATGGTAGTGGTTGAGAGCCGGGTGGCTATCGATCCAGCATGCAAACATCCTAACCACTAGGCCAGCCTCATGTAATGGGCTAGAAAACCAATGAGAAGTACTGCCATGAATATCAACAACACACTGGCCAACCGAGCATGTGAGGGAAGAAATGAATCCAGTTACTTCAGGAGAAGAAAGGAAATTTAATGTGTGTATGAAACCACCAAAGTATGCACATGAAAGCTTGATATTAATCTTTGTTGTTTTCCAACATCGAGCAAAAGTGGAAGAATCAATGGTAAAATACACTTCACTGAGTGCACACTCAAAGTTTTCATAAAGGCAATAAAACAAGTAATAAAATTCAGTCTGCAAATCCAGACGATATAAATAACAAAAAGCCATTTTCAACATGCTTTAAAAACCTAATAGACAATAATACATTTCTGGTTATCCTCCTGAGCAGCTGCAGTAAGCAAGGCTCACTAATGTTTAATTACAAAGATGCAGGATGTGCAGTTTAAATATTTGCCTTGTTGGGTTATTAGGCTGCTGTACCTACAATTACTTTGCCATTACCTTCCATCAGATTTTCTCATTGATTCCAATAATAGCTAGAAGTTGTTCATCATGAGATAAAGACCCTGTGGTCAAAACAATTTAGTCAGATGAGGTAAATGTCCATGTGGTTGTGGTGTGTTGACTCGCACATAAACTGGCAGATATGTGGCTTTAAGATACTGAGCAACGAGCCACAGATTGGCTGTGGATGCAATTTTCGCCCTAAAACACTTATCTCCCTTCCCCAGGCAGCCTTATCACACAGGGTTGTCAAGCTGATGGCACATTTACAAACACTAGACTGCAGTCAATTTGTAATCAGTTGCACACACAAAAATATTACAGGAAAAACAATCCTTTAAAACGGCTGTTCCAGTGCCAGTTCTCTTTAATTTAAGTTAGAAGTTCTTCAAACTTAAAAACAAGCCAGATGTGAGCCTTCAATTGGAAATACTATAATTAGTCATTGAGGAATACTTTTGGAAGACATTCAAGAGACATCTGTGTGTCATGGCATACTGGGGGATGAGATGCATTGATGATTGTTTGATGTCATAATAAACACTTAAATGTATTTCTATGTCCTGCCTCTGCATTTATATAACGTACTAAAACATTTTAAATGCCCCCTTGTGTATATTCCTCTCTCTTTGTCTCAGTCTCACTTGCACATAATGTTTCCCAAGGAGTGTAAAAGTAGGTTACATGGTAATCAGCCATATAATGACAATGACACTATGATCAAACCTAAATTCAACAATAATAAAAATGTATAAAATTGAAGGGAAAAGATAACAGACAGACCCTTTTTTCTACTGCAGGCAACAACGAGAGAGAGTGAGAGCGAAAAGATGCACCAGGTCACTCAGGAGGATTACACAGATCCATGCAAGGATGTGAAACATCATATCCTCTTTGTATGTCTGCAATAAGCTACCTTCTTCTGTGAGCAGGAATAGATATAACTGTGTGCAAAGGTAAATAGCAAGCGTGCAAATCTGCCTCCACAACAATAATGAAACGTTATAAGCTCAACAATAGGATCATTTATCAAAGGACTATAGTATTGGATTACAAGGTACTGTATATGCATTAATCCCATTGTGCCTACCCTGGTAAATATGTACATTAGGAAAGTGTGGACTTATGCAGAACAGAATGTTTTCCTTTCACCTCAACATGCCTCGATTGTTCCCCTTTCAACTCCCTCTACCGACATTCCAACAGAAAAGGAAAGGTCTTGCTGATTCTTGGCAGAGCCGTAATTTGGCAGGCGAGGGAGACGAAAGGCGGCTGAACATAAAAAACAAAGGAAAGGGGGACAATCATTTCCATCCACTGTTCGCAGTCATGTGTCAGTAATGCGTTGCTGTTTTCATTCTGGTTGCAATTAGGAGGGCGGTCTCTGACGGTGCTTTGTGAATGAAAAGGGTCAAAAATATAAAACCAAGGGGCCCACGATGGCTCGTCATGCTTCCGAGTGGAAGTGGGGCTGCGTTTTTGTGTGCATGTGTGTGCAAGCAAATACAGAACCTGGATAACAACTAAGTAATACCAAACATTTCCTAATGAGGAGAACACCAACAGCACTTCTGCTGAAAGAGTTTAATTAAACAGCAACAACAACACCGTGAATTTGTGCGAAGCCAGCTGAAGCAGAAAAAAAGCTGGAGATGAGCTGATAATGAGGCGAGCTGCCATCATAGAAATGGGCAGGTAGCCAAGAATTAAATATATCTCATACCCTTTGAATGAAATGAAAGGCAGGGAGACAGACTAAGAAGGAGATGGTGGTAGGGAGGGACAGAGGAAGGTCTTGGGGGAAGGGCTAGCACACGCATGGACAACAGAAAAGAAAGGGGGACAGTGAGAAAGAAATGTGAACAGTTGCTTTAGTTTAACTGAGAGCCACAGACTTGGCTTTTTCAGAGCAAACTGGGAATAACAGAACCAGAACAGGAGGGGACGTTCAGTAGTCTTTTGTCACCAAATAAACCCTCTCCATCTTTCTGTTAGGGGAGCTTTAAGCCCACTTACATCAAAGAAGGCATGTACTTGTTTTCTCCGGAAGCGAATAAGAAAGACTGAGGGAATGGTCACAGGAGGATTTACTGAGCTCATCACTCATGTCTGTTTACCTCTGCTGAGGGGAATAGAGAAAATAGGAGAGCGAGACCATGGTGACTCCTCTGGTTTCTCTGTCAGAGACTGGATTAATGAAGCCACTGGGGGCTTCTCTCACTTGTGTGTGTGTGTCATATAGCCTGAGCACATGGGGCAATCTATACCTTCCTGGGTTCATTACAGCAAAATAGCAATGTGATTATTAGGATTTTAAATCTTGCAAATATCCAATATCTAAGTGGAGGTTATCTATACATGTTAAGGAAACTGTGTTTGAAGATGCAGACCGGCTTTTTCACGAGTTCAAAAAGTGTTACTTTAGGAACTCACCTCTTTGAAAATACTCAACCACATTTTTTAAACACCTTAGTTATTGTCTAACGCATCTTACTGGAAGCCACACGCTGTTCCTCCTCAATAAGCCGCATTTTAACTGAAGTAAGAAATGCTCAAAAACCCAACCGCTTCACCTGAACATCAAAAAGGACTCAAATGAAAGGGCCAAGTGTTTCACAGCACCCATCAGAGTGCCTTCTGGCTACATAGTCTGTCTGGGTGACCAGCAAACAGCTGTTGGCATGCAGTTCCCACAGTCTTAAGAGACCCCCACTTCAGCACCTGCTACTGGGGGAGCCTGTCTGGACGGCTGCTGGCTTCTCTCTGCACTATTTAATGGTCCCCCGTCAGCTGGAGAGACGGGGATGGTGGATATAAAAGAGGGAGGGAGGGAGGGAGGGAGGGAGGGAGGGAGGGAGAGAAAATGGGAATTTCTGTCTGGAGTTTGGGACAATTAAATCGGGCTTGTAGAGTGAAGGTTATGTGGGAGTTGCGTGAATGCCCTTGAATATAGGGGGACTTGCCTTTCAGACTTTGGGGATGGGGTGGTGTGCATTCGTGCGTGTTGGCCTTATGGAATGTTATACATAAAACACCTTTTGCACAAATTTGATAAAAATGGGTCAAAAAATGTATTTAACCACCTTAGGACATCTGCAGTTCTGCTGGCTTATAAAAAAAACGTGTGTGTGTGTGTGTGCGTGCGTGTGCATACAAACTCTGAGCCAGCTGGCCTGCAAGGCAGACGCATCTGAGAGGACACAACTAGGTCAGTGTTCTTGCTGCTGCAAAGCTACTGCATCTAGGCACATGTGTTCGTGTTTGTGCACAAATGCAAGTGTTTGAGTATCTGACGGAAGGAACTATCTCATCGCATTGCTCTAGGCCACAGTAACCTCACCAGAGAGTTCAGAGATGTGTCCTCAAATCAGAGTTCATCTCTCCCTTACAATTACACTGAGGAGGAAAGTTTGTTTCAGTACTAGCAGGCAGTGGCCATAACATTACACAGTATATGTTAATGTAATTTTGTTACAATATTTGGATTTGTTTGTTGGTTTGTTTATGTGTGTTTAAGTGAGGCCAAACAGAGTTGTAAATGTGTATTTTTGCAAAAAGGGAGGGTATGCATGAATAAGTTTGTTCTGTTGCTACTTCATACACAACTACTGCCACTGGAATGTTTACATATGACATTTAAAGTTGTTTCTCAAGGTATTATAAGACAAAAGTTATAATAAAGCAAGAAGACTGCAGAGCAGTAGGTTTAACTAGTGTCCACTCTCTAAATTATGTATGCCAGAATCACTGCAACAACAGACACACTAGCTTAAGGCTATTAGCTGAGCAGGCAGGAAAATACAGACAGTCCATCAGAGGCCCTCAGGACACAAACCAGAGATAAAGGAGGTAGAAACCCAGCCAGTGGCTATTCTGCCAAATACTGTGTTGAACCGAAAGACCCCTGAGAACACTAGGGTGAGGTAAAGGCCAAACATAACAACAACTGCCAGACTAGGACAATAATAAGGACACTACAGGTAAATTACACCCAACAGGGATCTTAAGATGTCTAGTGACCGAAGGAGAAAAACACTCTTTCAAGTTTAAGGCTTAGATAAACTTGTACGCCCTTGTGAGTAAAGATGAGGCTAATTCAAAACATTTAACAGCCAAAGTCTCATAAAGCTAGTGTGCTAGTATATAGGACAACTTGCAACTTTTCATTTTTGTGTCTGGCTAGAACATGCAAGGACCAGTTGCCTCTGTGGAGGGCTGTAGTTTGCCAACTATCAAGCCATGCACTACAGCTGCTGCAGATTTGTTTACAGAGAGCCAGACAAAAGCAAATGTTGAGTCAGTAATGAAAGGCAGCACAGCGCAGCAAAGGAGCATTGATGAAGAGAAGGAAAGAGAAAAAAAAGAGAGAAGAGAAAGAAGCGAGCAGATGCTCCTGCTCAAAGCCTTAAACATGAAAACACTGCATGGTGTGCTACAGAGATAATCCTTGCATCTATGTCTTCAAAGTTAGAGTGTGTCATGTTAGAGGATATGAGGGGACACCATCTTTTGTTTCTGTGTACATCATTTAGTAGATAAATAATGCATTACAGGCAAAAAAACAAAAAAAAACTATAATAAAACAACTTTAGAAAATATTGATGAAAATATTACGAAAATCCAAACATCTTTAGTGGGCTCATGAGAGGCAGAATTCATCAGTACTAAGGGTTTCAATAACTCATGGCCGTACTTTCATCATCACATTACTTGCATACAAGTACACACAAGCCAACACAAAATGAGCATCAGAAGGCAGGCTCAGCATTTATAAAGTTAAGAGCAACAAATTAGTTAATTATAGTGCTACCACTTGCTACAGAGGTCTAAGTGTGCGTATATATAGTGTGATAAAAAATCTCACTGAAATTACTGCTTATGTCGAAGGAGAATGTTTGATTTAAAGGATCATTTACATCACACATCTAGTGTAATTTCACTAGAAATGCAGCTAAAATAGAGCCAACGTGCACTTAAAGGTAAAAAGTACCTTGTTAATTGGAAAATTTGCACACACCAGCACCTAAAAGCTATAATCTAAAATAAAGAAGATCAGAACTCCATTTACTTCATTATTTTTACTGTACTGACACAAACCTGGGTGGTGTTTGCCCACAGTGGAAGTGGCAGAGTTTGGGGTAGTGCTGCTCGTACTCGTAGAAAAGGTGTAAGACGAGGAGGTGGAAGAGGAGGAGAGGGTCAGAGCGCTGAGGGCTCCTGCAGGCAGTGGCTGGCCTCTCTTCAGTAGCTGCTTGTGCTCCTGCTGGCGGAAGCGCGGGGGCACCTCTCTGGGCGGGTAGCGAGCACTGGCAGAGGACAACTGGCACTGCTGCAGAGGGGGAGTCTGAGTCGGGAGCTGGCTACTGGAGGAGGTTTGCTTGCCATTGCCAGAAGAAGAAGAGGAGGAAGAGGAGAGGGGCAGCGCGAGGCTGGCAGGGTGGAGGTGGTGGGGTGGGCCGGGGCTGGGCTTAGTGGGAGCAGGCTCTGGCACTGGATGGATACAATACACAGGCACACACGCATACAAACGCAAACACAGACACACACACACAAAAAGACACATGCAAGTCTTCGTTAACTCACTATTAGTAATTTATTTAACAGAAAGGATTTTTCAAGCAGTAATAGCATAGAGAGTATCAATCCTATCAAGTTATCTTCTAGCTGGAAGAATAGGTAATGATATTGAAAGTCTTATTTATGTGAGAGATCTTTAAAGAAAGAGTGACAAACTACTTTCATCGCAGGTTCATTAAGTCTATCAGTATTTTTTAGGAACTGTATTTTGTGAATCATAAAGCATTTCATTGCATTGTCCTTTGCCTCTGCACTGCAATATGATGCGGACTATTCCTTTAAGTAGACTGCTTCCTGCAGCCTGTTGTTGAACATATGTTACTGCCCCAGACACACTCGATGAAAAGGTCATATTTTTTCTGCTGACTGAACACAGACACACAAACACATGTAGACACCTCCTTTCCTCTTCATTACACTCTTGTCTCTCGCTACTTTTCCCACACATGCTCACGCTCATGTGTGCGCGCACGCAACCAAACATATTTATAAAGTCACTTTCATGGAGGATACATAGATTTGCCATTGTCTCCTAAAAATAATATTTTGCCCAATTGGGGACATGCATGTCTCTCATTGAACTGGCCTTTAGACAGAAATTTGGCCCCACAGGTATAGCCAGTGACACACACACGTACACCCAAACACACAACCACACAACCCTTTCTATGCTGCCTTTGCCTTGGCCTTGGCCTGACCCTTCCCACTGTGAGTTAGCATTGAAGGTGTTAAAATTAGCAGGACCTGGACAGCTATCAACCGAAACAGATTGGCCTGACTGGGGTTTCCTCTCCAAGGTGCTGACTGACCCATGGGCATGGAATAAGGAAGTTGAGTCTGCAGCTGTATGGACCTATGAGATAAGGGAAAGTGAAGAAGGTGTGGTACTGCACTTCTCTACTTGAGAAAATATAGAAACCTAGAGAGCTGCTATGATTTACAGTTCATTGGTCCAAGGGTAAATGCATGATGAATAGTTGATGATGTTGTTTTCTGCTGTCCGTGGACAGACACCACCATTTTTCTCACAACAGCTGAGACAGCCTTCACTCAGGGGAGCAGAGACACACAAGGACAGAGGCAGTTTTGTTGCATCGATTGGTACGCGGAGGATGATTTTTGAATGACAGAAATTAATGGGATAGAAATAATTTAATTAAAGCTTCAGTCTGTCCGGCATGAGAGTCTGCACTACATCCTCAGCAGTCCTGTACTGCAGTACTGGCTATGAACCACTGAGTGACACACACAGTCAAATGGTGCCACAGTGGAGGTTAAAGTAAATTCAGAGCGCAGAGGTATTCACGTTGCCTGCCAAAAGCCTGTCTTAGAGCACGGCGAAAAACAGAGGCCCTCTCAGTGAGGACAACACTAATCCAGATGGCTGCCTCACTGCTGACACGCAGAAAGAGCCCTGACATATAGGAAACTTAAAATTACATGAACACGGACATATTCAAACATAACAACTCTGCACAGAGAAAGCAATGTATGAATACAGTTTTTTTCCCCCATTCATCTATTGGCCTTGTCCTCGGACACGTGCCTCTTGCATCTTTGTCGAAAATATAAGAATGCAACGCACACACATTTTCAGAGTGGTTAGCACCCCCCTTCTGCCAATGAGCCTGTAGTGGAACACATGCAGAGAGAGGGAGGGAGGAAGGGAGCAACAGAGAACGAGCCAGCCCCCCTCCAGCTTTATCTGACTGGCTGTTGGCTTGGTAGTGCAGCTGGTGACGCACATCTCTGATTAAATTCAGCTAGGCCCGCCTGACGCTGCCTCGGCTAATCAGATACCAAGAAGGTACACACATGCCCCGCCCCTCCTGTCTGTCCTCCCCAGTGTGTTTGAAATCACCCCTCTTTCTCAGTCTGCTTATCAGTGGGTTGCTCCTTAACCCTCTCTTTCTCTCTCTCTCTCTCTCTCTCTTTTTTAGGTGTCTACCCGTCTTTCAGCCTGGTGTTCTCTGCTTGCCATGTTATTCTCCCTCTGCGCGGATATCCATATTGATCCACCATCTCTTGTGTTTCTGTCTCTTTTCACCCCATCGTCTTGTTTCTGTCTCCTTACCTTTCCATCTAACTGTTTCAAAACAGTTTCTCTACGTCTCTACCTTATTTTACATTTCTCCCTTCTATTCAAATTAGTCTTCCCGGGGGCCTATTTTTTTTTGCTCCTTGCTGCATATTTCTCTCTACCCCTGCAGCAAGGAGGTTAGATGGAATGTTTTACCCTCAAAAAATGCAAAAAGCTTAACCTTAGTTTCTGTTATCGTTATATCTACTGTTTCTACTTGTTCTGGTATGGTTTTGTACAAAACTCAAAAGGTGTTTAGTTTGTCCAGCTTGAACTACTATAAAAAACATGGCTGCCTCCGAAGAGAGGACCTGCTCCCGCTGTAAATATAAAGTATTTAAATATAAAGGCTTATTCTACGGTAAAGAGAACAACATTGTGAGGATTATTTTATATTCAATTTCTGCCAATAGATCCCTTTCACCGAAATCTTACACACTGAACCTTTGAAGCAACCTGAGATGTTTTAGTTCCTATGTTAGGTCACTCAGCTCACTGCTTACTATGGTTACAACTCTGGTACAGGAAGCACACAAACCCAGAAGACAGAGAAAGACGCAACACCTTTAGCTCAAGCACTTCTCATATACACCCTGCTTCATACAGCCTGTGTTTGCGTTGCTGTATTAAAAATATTGTATCTATGCTGCGAAGCCCTTATCACACATCCATATCCAATTTCCTCCACACAACCATGATGGGTTTATAACCAAACTATCACAATCCTGTTTGGTTATATTATTTTATGTTTGTGAAAAAGCTAAATTGATCTCTCATTTGTCACATAAGGTGCTTCTGTAACAGCTGGATAATGTGTAGCCATCTTTGGTGTAATCTGTATTTAACAAGTCTGAATCTGAATTAATGTTCTTTTGAGAGTGGGTGTGTATGTGTGCAAGCACATGACTGGAAAGAGACGTGATATGAGCAAAACTTCTGTTTCTTTGACTATGAGCTGTCCAGCAACAACTGGCAATAAAAGTGTATATATATATTACCTTGATAAGAAACAGGGACAGAGCTAAGGTGACGTAAACAGAATGATGAAAATAATCTCTTAACAATGTGGTTAAATTTAGCGATACTTAAGAGAGAGTAGTGTTTGTGAAAGCTTAAGTATCTAGTTGTGACCTTGGTGCCTCTTACTGAAGTTGAAATGGAGAGCCTATTAAATAAGCATTTGTATCAAGTATACTGTAAATTCCATTAAACCCTCCAGCTGAGGCATTCTCTGCAACCTTGCACCAAACTTTTAATTACAGCCTGTCCTCCCACTAAATGGTTAATTACATTAAATGAGAGAGCAGGAGAAAGAGCAATGACTTAAGAATATAGAACAAATGAGCATTGATGAGGAAGAAAACACACAAGGCCGAGAGGAAAACATAAAGGAGCCAAATAGAAGGTTTTAACTCCATGAACACAGCATCATGGGCAAGAGGGTATGCAGTATGTGTTATTGTAAAGAACAACTGTGATTGGTTGCCTAAGCTTAGTGCCAGGCAGCGCAGGTTCCCACATCTCTTCTGTCTATTGTCTGCAGAGCCACTTTATTATGCAGCCATCTTTACAGAGAGGGGAGGGATGGACACAACACAGGGGCCTATATGCCCGCCCACAATGGTGCATGTCTTTATCCAATAAGAAGTAGAGAAGGTGAATGCAGCACATTTTGAAGTGGGTTTGCACTGTTACTACAATTTTATAAATGCTACTGTTTTTTAGTTGTACAACTGATTGCATCATTATTTCCATGTGAAAATACAGAAAATAAGCACGTGTCATACTGAAAGTACTGGAACAGGTCAGACAAAGGATCAAAACAACTTGGAAAAAGACGCACATACACTGAAGATGGGTTCACTAGGAGCATGAACTGAGTCCTTTTTTAAATCACACCTATTAATTGAAGCCTAAGTGTAATAAGTGGCTGATGTTTGAACTATACATAGAAATGAGACCTTGTGGTTTTGGTATTTGTAAACAAGAGGACCCACATGCAGTGTACGTGCACGTGTTCATGCACACAAGAGAGGGTCAAGTGGGTGCGTCTCGATAAGGTCCCATCTGTCAGTGTTAGTGGAGAAAAACAGAAACTCCCCTCACTCACACAGAAAATAAAAAGGCAAAAATGTCTCACCCCTCACCCTTCCTATACAGGGACGTTGCTATAGAGACTGACAGTTGCTTAACGCACCTCCATTCACCTCTTGCGACCGCCTGTGCCTCCTGTGACCTCTTCCCATGGCACGCCTCTTTAACCCTCTCTCTCTAATTAGTGGATATCAAACAACACTCCAAGATATCATCAACTTAGAATACATATAACAATACAATGTCATTAAGTTTAATTTATTGGAAGAATAAATAAGATTCTTTTTTATCTTCTCTATGGGCTAACTGCCATTTGACAAAGGCCTGAGGGATGAAGGAGAACAGCCCCTTATAACCTTGGTCATTATACCTTTTTATTCATATATATCCAGCCACGTTGCCCTGAAATCACAGGCTGAAGCGTCATTCATATCATTCGAGCTACATCCTATTAATCTGCCAGATATTTGACAGAAGCAGCTCACTGCTGGGGGAGGAGATGAAGGGGGAGGGGCAGGGTCCACTGAATACGCTCTTTTGTCAGCAGCCCATGAGTGATCACACAACAGAGGGGAAAGCATTGTTTAAGTTTGTTTCCTTTCTCCCTCAGCCCCCCCTCACATCCTCAGTCTCTTCTTCCTTCCATCCATCCACCCCTCTCTCTCCTCCAGCACTTGACATGCACATGGGGCAAGCACACAGGGGGTAGAGGAAAAACAATTATGCTCTGCGGTCATAAATCCACAGGACGTAACTCACAAGCTATTCACTATTAATTCATTGAGTGTTTGTAAATGTGGTTAACATAAGAGAAGCAGCCCACGCACTCAAGTAAATTAGCCTCTAATTATATTTTGATTCATGAAATTCCCTTTCAAAACTGTTGACGCAATTAATAACATGTGAAATTTCAGATTAATCCAAAGCAAAATTAGACGACGCACTCGTGTTTGTCTCTCGCCAGATTGACAAACATAATGCCGCTATCGCCGTAATGACACTGTGTCAAAACAATGCTGTCGAGCACAGTGAGGGTGATATTACCATAAAAGGGTAGAGGGCATAGCATGGGTAAGGAGGAAAATAAGGCACAGGGCGATGACAGGTGTACTTCAAATTTTTCCAACAGTAAAAAGTGTGTGAACAGCAAAAATGAAGACTGCACATTAACTGATGATTGGGTGTGTGAATGATGCTTTGTGATATTGTTGTGCCTGCGTGTGGCTACTGGCCTCAAGCAATGCATTTATGTGACATCCTGTTTACTCATAGCTTCAATAATAATTGTGTTTGCGTGTGTTTGCATGCAGATGCTGAGAGACATCATGGCTGGTATATTTTTGTCTTTGTTGTTTAGCATATATACTCAATATTACTAATATTACTAAATTATATAGCAACACACACTCTGCAGCTTGATTGTGAATGCGGTGGCAGTAGAGATTGTGATGAAGCAGCATGTGTGCTGGAGGTGAATAATCAACATCCCTCTGAGGTAATGAGGTAATGGGGACCAGGAGGGAGGCTCCTGCATCAGAGGTCCAGTCTGTGTGTGCGTGAATTTGTGTGTGTGTGTGTGTGTGTGTGGGTTGTGCACTGGGACACTGCCTCCTGGAACCCTACGATTGCTGAAGATCCATGCCTAATGGGGGGCAGAGGAGTTAATTCCACTGCGCCAAAGCTTTATCTCATTTTCATACATATGAACGCGTGGGGCTGAGATCGATTACCGCAAACAAATTGAAATGCCTGGGACCAAGGAGGCCCACGGAGAGAGAAAAGCAGAAAAGGACAGCAAAGGATGGGGGGAGGTGGTATGAATGTGTATGTGTCTATGAATTTCTGGGAGTGTATAAGGAAGAATTCATTGATATGGATGGAAAGGCACAAATCACTACCGCATACTGATTTTCTCCCATCCTGCATATACACACACACACACACCTCTATTATTTAGTGTCACGCATGAAAACTCAACTCATTCCAGTTCATGCTACTTTCCTTTTAAAAGATATTGCAAATGGGACGTTTTGAGGAAACAGATGTCCTGATGGCTTGCTGAACGATTAGTGTTCAAACAAGTCCTCTTCCCCTGTACTTTCTTCACCTTTCTGTCTGCATGAGTACCTACTACACACACACACGATCAGATTCTCATTCTGTGTCCACTTTTCTCTCTGTCATTAAACATAACATAAAATGAATGTCAATGTCATTAGTCCTCTTCTATATTAGCACTGTCATTGACTCCCAATGGTCAATTTTGGCACACAACTTAAGTGTTTGCTGCTTCATTACTTTTTTTTCTCCCTTTTATCTAGCACCAGACAAACTCCTTCGCCTCTCTTACATGCAGACTTTACAATATTGTTTCACTGACTCTCAGCATTTCCTCTGCTGCTACTGCCAGTAACGCTTGATGCAGCCCACACACACAAACGTCATTCTGTGTAGTCAGAGAGTAAAAAGGGCTGTGATTCTGTTGTCATTGTTTGGGCTCAAATCAAAATCGGCACACTGGATTACAAATGAAACAACGAATACGGGAATTTAAGCATTTTGTAAAAAGGGCATACATTTTAAATTTTTAAAAGACCTGAACGCAACCTAAATAGCAGGCCCCTGAAACAAGCATTGTTGTGAAGTACAGTCATAGCATTACCAGGGAAGAGGTGAAATGTCTGTACTCAAGTATGTGAATTATTCAGTAACTTCTCCACATAGTGCATTTGTTGTTATAAAATATAAAAACTCAAGTTAAAGCTCATAGTCAAGACGTAACTTGATTGGTTTCAAATCTTTCGTGCTGCCGTCCAAAGAAAATCCAAAAAAATGTGCCACAAGAGACAGAACTGCACAGAGAAGCCCCAGCTCAGTGGTTGACCTTCATTGTTGCCCACATAATCCTTTGGCCCATGTGGACTGCCAAGACCTGACATAAATGTCTCCCAACTCCTGCTTCAGTCAATCATGCTAATCTTCTTTGTGCTACAAAAAATCCCACCACTTATTTTGTCAGCCAATCTAGCTCAACAAAGTAATCATGCTCAGTAAAAAATGGAACCATCGTGGCACATTATAAAATCTGTTTGTTCTCGCCTAGTGTTTCTGTTGCTTAAACATTCTTTATAGATACTGTAATTCTACATATATTGATGTGATCATTAATAATTCCAATTAAGAATGGACGAGTCAGAAATGTGATGAAAGGCCTTCACTCAGCCTACTGCAAGAAAGGTTCCATTAAATGTTTATTCAAATTAGTAGCAGTGAGCTTTGGAGCTGTAACAGTACAAGCTCAGGGACAGGGCAATGAAACCCAGGAAGGGTAATTAAATAAGCTGGTCAGAGTTCAAGGCAAGCTGTGGTAACCTTTGTTAAAGCCCTACACTTACACCCAGATGGCCAAGCTGCTGCTCAACGTGGGGGAGGATGGGCACGTAAAGCCAGACACTGCAGCTCAGATTCTGTGCTCTCTTCACACAACAAGACCAATTTCTGAGTTAATTACATCACCTCCTACTGTAATTGCAAGAGTCACACCAGAGAGGGTGCTGGGTGAAAGAAAACAAGCTAGGACAAATATTGTGACGAATAGCACTAGCAAAGAGAGCAAACATTACACAGGACAAAGACGATAGTGCCAAAGGTGGAGGGGATAGAGATGCTGAGCACATGGTTCACTTGGTAATGTTGTCGTTCATCTATATGTGTATATATCTCAATAACAAACCTAACTGTAGGGTCTAAAGCTATTCATCAAGCAAAAGTTGACAAATCAAAAAGGACCAAACAGATGTTTATACCGCTCATGTTTTTGCATTTAATAAATCTAATTGAATTCAAGCTGGGAGAACAGCTGAAACATCACATGTTATTCATTAACGTCTCGCTATGACAACTAATTTTCTTGCAGACGCACTCAAAATCAATTTTTGCTTCTTAAGAAAGCACCAAGGGCACATGAGGACACTTTTCCCCGTGCCCCTCTCTGCAATTCAGCTGAACTCCATGCCCTCCTTTTATTCCACTTCTTCTCTCCACCCCCTTCCCCCCTGTCCTCCCATCCCCCTACCAACGCCACACTCAGGGTGCTGTCTGGGTGCCCTTACACTTCACTGCCTAGTGCTGCGGGCGTACTGGGCGTCACTCCACATCATTGTCACACTCTGTATTTGCTACGCTGTGTGTGTGTGTGTGTGTGTGTGTGTGTGTGTCTGGGGGGAGTACGTGCGCATGAGAAACTGAGATAAAAGGCACAATTGTGCATGCATGTGCAAACTGTGTGTCCATCTGAGTATAAGAATGCTAAATTATATGAGTGTATAATGCATGAATAATATGTGAATATGCCTTCATAATGTGTCAATTAGGCCTGATTAATGTATATCAGTTTGTTGGAGGTTGATGAAAGGGTAAAGGGAACTTGATCATGACACTCACCTTTGGGTTTCTGATCAGCAGCCTGTAGACGGAGAAAGAGAGACACACAGTTTGAATACTCCCAGCATGACATTTAACACTCATCAAAACCATAAACAAATCTGAAGTGTAATGACGAAGCCTAGAGTTTAGTTATTTCTGCTGAATGAACACAAGAAGTTAGTGTCAGTGGGTGATTGTTAACTAGAGAATTGCAGACTAACTTCCAACAATTAAGTCATGGATATTTATTTCATTAAAAAAGATTCAACAAAACTGAAGGTAAAATAATAAGCACCAAATGTATAACAAACACATACAGTTCCACCTTAAGTACCTGCTAGTTTCCTCAAAAACTATGCAAGCTATTGACAAGTTGGTATGTTTGTGAACATGTGCGTGATCTTGACATTGACCTTTTTCTGAGCGGTGTCTTTCTTGGTCTTTTCTTCTTGTCTTTTCTTTTTCTTTTCTTCCATCAAATGGTTCTCTTTCTTCTGTCGCTAGCTTCTCTCAGCTGTCAAACAAAAAAGGGAAAGCGTAATGAGGGAAACATAAAGGATTCAGCTCTGATGCGTGGTGTCGTCCATCTTTTCATGATTAAAACTATGTAACCCCCTGTGCATCACACACTGTGCACATTGCAGACATTCATGCAAAGTCACATTGCGATAGACAGATTCCACCCGAGAAATGTTGGTCAACACACACACACACACACACACACAATGTAAATTTGTATCCCCTTCCCTTTAATACATGAGGGAGACAGAGACAAACTGTCTGGAAAAACTTCACAATCATCACTTCATGCAAAAATCATTGCAGGCACTTCTGAGGAGCACTTTCCCTCATGGTCAAAAACTGTAATGGAAAGGATGTAAAAAGGGGGAGGAGAGGGGTACAAAAAAAGGAAAATGAAAAGAAGTAGGAGAGAGGGATAAAGACCAAGTGAGCTTGAGCAGTATGAATGAAGGCCAGTGTAAAAAGGGGGCTGGTTTAAAGATCATGCTTGTTTCAGAAAAAATAAGGCATGGAATTAAAAGGACTGGAAGTGGGAAAACGTAAAGGCCAGCAGACTGACAAAATAAGATCAGGTTATTTTACAAAGACCTGTTTAGAGAGTGTGAGTCAATCCAACTAGATATCTAGCTGGAGGAAAGGGAAAGAGGCGAGGAAACTAAGTGATTCTTTTCAGCCTGTTTCCTTTGGCCCGGCCTCAGTGACAGCCCCTGGAAACTAGTAGAGGCCACAGGGACTGAATGTGTGTGTTTGGTCCAACGGTTTTTCTTGCACAGAGAATTTCGATGCGGAAACCTCCAATCAATTCCGTCCGCCTCCGCCTCTCGACAAAATTCTGGTACAGTGGAAATTGCTTATAGTGATCACTTTTGTCCCAGGCCAAATTCAAAAGCGTTAAAAAAATTCCCCCGCTTCTGTATGGTAGTCCCAGAACTTGAGGGAAAGGTAACGACACTGAGGTTCTAGTTTCTCAAAGCCAAAAATACGGTAAGTCTTCAAAAAAGACAGCAAAGACAACCCTTTTGGGTCTGAGAAAACTAATGGAAGCATTTCACTAATTTCTGGCATTTTAAGTGGGACATTTTCTATTTGATTACCTGAAAAGAAAGAAATTGACTTTGATAATGTAAATAATCTTAATTTGAAGCCCTGCCACTGATCTGGTATAGTGTCCCTGACAAAGAAACAAAACACAACATACAAAATGTGTCCACACATGGCCTGGATACTAATCAGAACGTATGAAAGAATCATAATTCTCATGACAGAGAATGAAAGGTCGGCCTCCCACTGTGTTACCCACTAGCAGGGGGAGGGAGCCGTCAATCAAACAGAAGGCAGAGGCCTCACAGAGACTGACTGATGGGGGGGTAATGTTTCTATAGTAGTAAGGGAGAGGAAGAAAGAGAGTGAAGTTACACAGACATACAGATGGAGAGAGAGAAAGATCAATAGACGTTGAACAGTGAGTTTGGAGACGAACACTTAGGAAGAATTTGCCAAACTAGTGGCTATGACGATAGGTTAAATATCCCTAGATTACCTTTTACCACTGCAGCTGGATTTTCTCTCCTTTACTCCCTGTTTTTCATTTCACTGCTTCCACAAGCTATCCTTTTCTCTAATATTCACAGAGTCCTATTTTCCATACTAAGTAGTCTGTGTGTTTCATTGTGCCTTTTCAGCAACAAGGGGAGGAAAGCCCTCAGGTAATAAGCATGAGCTTAATTCATGTGTTGATGTGGGTGCATGCATATAGCTCATAATGGCTGTATGTGTAGTATGTCTTGCTGTTCATTTCTCTGTCACGATGCTCTTTAACTAAACTTCTGCCTCCAATTATACACCCCCTTTATCAAATTCACAGCATGCCATAAGAAACACAAACAACTTGATAACAGATGACGAAAAGCATCAGCAATGGGGAAATGGTGACACGTGAAAGGGAGAGTGTTAAGGGATACAAATGGTTTCACTCCCTATGCTAGTTTTCGATCAACAAACTAGTTACAGAGCGTATTAACCACAGTTCACTGGGTCACTCTGCTATTCTCACCTTTTAGCCCCTGCATGAATGCAGATCTGTCCTATCTGGTTACTACTGCTGTCGTCACAGAAGAAAAACAGGAAACAAGGGCTGGGGAAATTGGCTATTGTTTATTATGCTATGGATGGCTTAATATTAAATTACTTTTAAATCATTATTTACTATAATGTTGGCCTTTTGGAAAAACAGTTGCAATGTGAAATGGGAGCAAGCGGACTGAGCTGACGCGGTCAGTCCTAAAGTTAGCTCCCCCCCTGTCCTCTGCTGCCCCCACATATCTCTTTACCTGCTTCTCTCTGCCAGTCTCTAAGTACTGCTGACACAAGCACCTCCTCAGCACTGACCCTGGGGTGTCTCTGAACTTCCTTCTAATATCAGATTTACTCGCTCGCAGTATGACACTGCAATTAGGAAAGATATGTCACGTTTTGAGGTTAGCAAACTACAAGACAGCCGCGTGTCATTCAATCTCTTCTCACATTAAGGGGCCTTAGATCATAACACAGCCAGTAACTATCAGCAAGCAGTAAATCCAAACCACTAACTACCGTAGGTTAGGACTGCAGTCTCACCTATGGCTACCATCAACAACAAGTCTTAACTGCTAAAAAGGAATCGACTGAAATTAAAAACTAAATTAATACATGATTAATATATCAAAAATGTAATATTGAAAATTACATTCAGGGGAATTTGCAGACTAATCAAAGTTGAGATGAGATGGCAAATAACATTGCAAAGAGAGTCCCTTGGTACATTAAGCAAAAATGGTTGTATTTTTACATGATAGCTGGCAAGCTGTTCACCAACACATGGAAGATCCTGCTGAGACATTTTCAGGGTTATGACTGTTTGTGAAGCTGGCAGATGTTTGCAGGTTAGTGTCAAGAATGGCCTCAGATTTGCTTGTCTAACTAAAATGTCTCTTTTATACCTCTGCATTATTTAAATGCGTGTAGTTTTGGATTGGCTGGAAATGACTGTTGCCAAGATTTGGCTAGCTATTTCTCTCTGTTTTCAATTCAGCTACAACGCTAAGCTCGGGATAGAGCTACCTTTGTATTGAATGAATACAAAGTCTTAGGAAACTGGGGCCACTGGGAAATTGTGAATAAATTGCATGGTGAGGCAGGATCCTCTCTTCCTCTGCTGCAAACGACAGCCCCATGCCCTGGGACTGTAATGCTATGCTAAGCTATAGAGAAGGAGACATGACAACAGGAACATGCTGTACAGGAATGAGGAGGCGAGGAGCTCCAAGCACACACAATACAAATCACATAAAAACACACAGACACACATGGGGAAGCTTGATGTACACAGGCGGGAGGCAGCCTGTCTGAAGCCTGTCTTTTTCTGCCAGGGATGCAGAGGAGAGGGAGGTAGGAAGAGGATACAGAGAGATGAGGATGGGGGTAGGGGGGAGAAAGCAGACGCAGAGTAACACCAATTAAGAACGACAGCCGCCGGAGAACCAGACAGGGAGCAGAGAGAAAGGGATAGGCTGCACTGGAGAGAGAAAGAATCCTAGATGAAGAGACAGTTGGGGGAGAAAAACCTGAACGAAGCAGTATCGAGGCTGGCAGACGAGGAGCAACGGAGGGGTGGGGGGATGTTGGCACTGAAATATCCATGCATCTTGATTGCTAGTATCTAGAGACCCAGGGAGAAAAATGAGGGGAGAGGGAAGGAAATTGTGCTAGGCTTAGAGAGGAGAATAAAAAGAGGGGAGTAAATAGATGCTGCTTCACTTGTGTAAAGACTGAGTGTAGCATAGTTAAAGAAACAGAGATAACTTAAAAAGGGAAAAGAGCTGCAAGGAAAACTTGAAGCTTCAGGTCGTGGCCACAGAGTGTGGCAAATCCACTTCCCCACCACTGTTACCATTCAGCCAGCCACCCATTCCTGTGGCATTAGAGAAGCCACAGGACTCTCCTGAGCCTTATAACATGGAACATTATCATGGATAGCCCTGGGGAACAATTCTTCAGTACCTGCTACAGACCTCAACTACTCCCCAAAAACATGTGTGGGTGTGTATTTGTGTTTACTCGACCTGAATGGCTCTGGGAAAACAAGCCTGTAAATTTCACCGTTGAAATGCAGTCATAACAATGTTGTTGTCGGTGAGCCTTTCCATCCCCTCTGTCACACACAACAGTCTCACTGACTGCTCGGTTTGTAAGCACTGTGTGCATACCAGCGTTGCTTTCACCAGGTGGAGAGAGTGGCTGGCGAAAATATACACAACACTTTATAGGTGCTAGACTGGACTAGTTCACTGAACTGTGGCAGAAATATTCTTGGTTGGCGGACTGGCTGAGGGCAGAGAGGTGGGTGAAAAGTGGTAATGAAAGAGGGGAATGCAAGATGGACAGAAAAAGTCAAAGAATCAGATAGTGAGAAAGTCTGAGCTATAAATAAAAGCTTTGAAGTTTGCCTCCAGAAAATTAGCTCTCAGTGTCTTGGCTGCTTCCTCTGCCAAGTCGATATGAAACTTTAACACAGTGGCAGCTCATTAAAAAGGAAAACAGCACAATGCAGGAGACCAAGGAAGCTTTTTTTCCTGCCAGCGCCACAGCTAAAGCTTACTGAATTCAAGAAGCTGTCATGAACACTGTGCTGGTATATGTAGAGGCGGTGGTCTAGTGGCAGAAACTTGGACTATGGGCAGAGAAGGTCTCTGGTTTGTCTCTGGTTCGATTCCACGGAAAGACAACAAAAAGACGAACCTGGATTGATCTGCCCAAAAATCCAAGAGTCTGTCTAGACCCTGTCTAGTGCCCCTGAGCAAGGCACCTTACTCCTCCAACATCTGCTCCCCGAGCGCTGTACATAGTTGCTCACTGCTCTGTGTGTCCCGCACACAGATAGGTCAAAAGCAGAGATTACATTTCCCTACCTGCATGAGTGTGCGTTTGCATGTCTGTGTGTGGGATAAATAAAATGCATCTACTTCTCTGCTTATGACGGCTTGTGTTGATGGGAATGTGTGGCTGTGCATGTTCAGCATACATCTGCATTTTTTGCATAATTGTTTAATCTGTATGCTCGATTGTCAGTTTAGAGGGTTCGTGGGTGAGTATTTGTCTTAAGATAGTTATAAAGGTCTATTAGCATTAATAAATTGACTGAATTCTCAGGTTAACCTTATGAACACGTTCCTTTGACGTTTGACCCAAGACCAAACCCAACTTCTTCAAAATGTACAATGCTGGCACTTGAACCTCATTTGGTCACGCATAGCTCTGGTCAACACTCCAATCTCCATTAAAATCAACATTCACCCTACAATAAATTAGACAGAAAACAGGGTTTCCTATCAGTCACCTAGAGAGGGGCATCTGGCCACCACTGCTTCATTCTAGAGATGAATGCAGCGATTTTCGCCTCTTTTTCCCTTCCCCTCGCTCCCTCTGGCAAGCAAACACCTGTCCGTCATAGTCAGACTGAAAATTGGCACCAATGGGAGAAATTCAACTGTGTTGGTGGACTGTCAATAAACCCATGGTGTTTTTACCATTCTTGGCAGGCGTACAAAACTCGGCATAATATCTGCCCTCTTTTTCTACCTGTCCTTTGGGGGGAACATGGGAGCGTCTTCACTGGGCAATGACAACAATCAACCATCATCTCAAAGTCAATAATTCCCAGTTTATCAACAGAGTAAGCAATAACACAGACATAAAAAAGTGCTGTGCTTGGTTGTGTGAACAAAGCCTGCTCTGATATATGGAGGACAGACAGAAAGACCAAAATGAGCTCTATTGATAAAGCCAAAAGGACGATGGTGAAGAAGTAGAAACACAACTGCACTAGCTTACTTCCCCCCCTTATTTAGTATCTCAGATAATTATTTCATCAAGTTATACCAAACAGATTTTGAAAGGGAACTTGACCATAATTCTGTTTTTACTCACAAGAACAATTTTGTTGATTATTTCTAACAGCTACAATGTGTTTGTTCAATCTAGGCTCCTAAGAATATACAGTTAAAATATACACAGTAAAAGTAAATACTTGAAGCTCATTGACTGTATTTAAGTTGACAATAACGTGATAAAACAGTGCAGACCGCAAACAAACGGCCTGAGCTCCCAACCCTAAGCCATGGCCCAATCACAGGGCATGCTAGTACTATTTACACAGCCTTGAGTGAGAGCTTAGTTAGTGTTGCAGGCCCTAAGTCCTGTTACAAAAGCCGTTTTCAGACATGACCTGCGGGTAAAATATGGAGAATTGGCTATGGAGTTTACCCGCAGTCTGCCTTTTCACACATGCACACCACAGGGGGAGGTTTTCTGCACATACGCATTCACAACAGTAACAAATCCTCTGCATTATTCAGGCAAGAGATGGAGCATTTTCTTGACAACACACAGACACCGGCTCTTAGCACCAAAAACTGTATGTTTGTGAGAAGCGTCATCAACCACCCTACTTGCTGGCTGTGAATATAGCATGGGATCGACTGCTGTGTTTATTCAACTTTTCCTGAATTTCTACGGAATTTACACAAGGAGGCCATGCAAATAAAAATCCACAGAAACAGCAGAGCATCTCACTCTGACATCTGCCTTCACCCATGCACATCTTCCGGAGAAAATACAGAGCAACTGCGGAGTTCACTGCATGAATGAAAGCAGCTATAATGCGTAAGGCTTTCTAATGTTGGTTTGGAGCAGGAGAAAAGGGAACATTGTAGGCTGCATGTCCTGCAGATTCACTGTCAGCTTCCATGTGATGCCCCTCTCCTTCTCTCCACGTCTCTCCAATTAGCCGACATGGAGCAGAGGGAGAGGGAGGAGGAGGCCTCCACCGAACCTCGGCACATTGAACATTCCCCTGGACCACTGCCAAGACTCACAGGCAGCAGCTCGCCAGTCTCAGCTTCGCTTCCCCCATCCCCCTGCTTACATCATGGCCTGGGTTACCCTTGGTGGGGCCCCTAAGTCCCTGCCCCCTTCATTGGCACAAAATTTGACAAGATGTTTACACAGACCACCAAACCTCCCCAACGTCCATAGGATTGTGATAGGATATGTTACAAACCTCAAATACCTCTTTCACACAAAAGCCCTCTGTATGACATGTTATACAAAACGTACACAGGTTTAACACATGTACAGAAACTACTGCTCAGTAGCAAATATCCACTCCCTTTCAATACAACAATACAAGAAACCATAGTTTAGTTCCTCTAATATGCATTAAACCACAATATAAAATGCAAGGGCAGCTTCCACTCTTACTAACCTGCAATCAGGAAGTGTTGAATTTGGGGCTGAGAGCACTAGAAGATAAGATAATGAGTATCATGACATGAGATAACGGTCTCATGGCAAAGCAGATCAGTGTCAGACCTGAGCTGAATCAGCATGGATGAAAAAAATGGTTTAAATAACAGAGCCACTGGCAGCACAGATTTTCGCCTGAGGCATTACTTCACAAGAAAACAACAGACGCAATCCATCTGGTACACAAACATTGACATACACAAAAACAACAACATAAAGAATTTAACCTGTTAATATTTAAGTTATGCTGGACACTAGGAAATGTCGACTAATTGATACTGGCAACCAATCATTACTATTGATAGGTCACAGTCAACAGTCACACTATACCTGGTTCCAGGTTAACACACACATACTGTACATACACACAGCTCATTGGGTACAATAGCCACACCAAAGACAATTGGCAACCCTACATCCTGCACACAATCACACCTGAACTTCAAAATAGCCAGCCAAAGAGTAGAGCAAGAGGGTAATGGCTTTTAGCAGCATCCCATCGAATCAAGCTGATTCTACTGTCACCGCCAGAGCTCCCTCCCCTTACTGGAGCAGCACCCTGTGGTGGTGTTAAGTGCGTTATCTATCAGGGCTGTGCCAGTTGTTTGAAAAGCCTCATAATCATAGGCTCAGTAACTACCACGGTCAGGCCTGGGCTAAGGTCAATGACAGGGGAGAAAGGATAGACAGCAGAACCCACTTTTCCCAAGTGCAGCTAAGTGGGATTTACCGGGGTCAACTACAAATGTCTGAAAACTTGTTTATTTGAAATTGCAAACTACTGTACAGAAACAACAATTAGGAAAGAAGAAATAGAATCAGAAGAACCCAAAGTGTATATAGGGGTAACAGTTGGCATAGGACAAGCAGGCTCGTTCCAGTTACATTTGGAAACCAGGCTAATGATAGCAACCTGACGACTGGCTTAGTGTTCCAAGTTCTGTCTTTAAAGGGTCAGACAAGGGGAAGCAAGCCTTGGGTTTCCTTTTAAACAAATGATCCTGCCCCTTCAGTGATAAGGGGCTTCAGATAGAGTTACTGCCAGGGTTTGTCCTCGTGGCTTTGTTACATTACACTCTAATCATAACAGTGTCTGGATGCCAACAGCCTAGAGCCTGTGTGGATCCCCAGCCAACATGGGTTAAGGGTTTCCTGCAAGCACAGTGCCAAAATGACAAAAGTCGTAATATAATTCACTGAGGCCCTGATGAGAGAATGGATTTACTCATATTTGGTCCTTTTGGAAAGGGAAAGAACCAATTACTTGCCTCAAAATGGAGTTCCATATTTTCTGTGTCCAGATGCAGGCATAGGTTGATGGACTTTCCATGTTGTCCATAGACTATCAGGGCCATCAAAATAAACCATGTTGAGCTTTGTAGCCTTAATATTTTCCAAATGGTTCAAATGGAAAAGCATGGATTTAATCTTTAGTGCAATTTAACACATCTTGTATCAGGGGTAACCTTTGCTGTTGACCTAGTGACCATATAAACCCCAAATATACCCACGTGCCCCACAGATGACAGCCACCTGCTGTAAGAGTGGTACTGAAGCAGTTGTGTCTGGAAGGGTTAACCTAAACTATTTCAGAAAACTAGCAGACTCCCTCCTTCTCTTAACAAGCTTTAAGATGTTTTCTTCCAGAGTTGTACATACACACCAGAGGACCAACACGGCAACATCATTTAACAGCCAATCGCTTATTGCGTGCTTGCCAGCCTTTGGAAAGATGAGCGTGTGTAGAGTAGGGAGCACCCTTGATCCTGGATGGGAACAGGGCAGTGTGTGTCTGTGAGACAGCTGGGTGTGTAGGGCATGCAGCTCACAACCTTATTGACAACTGCAGGACATTAACCAACTGCAAGAGCTGTGAGCTTGACATATACGGTTACACACTCGCACAGCCTTACACGTGTGTCATCACTGGCCGATTCAGATACAAATATTTGCAGCCACGCACTTACATTCCAAGACATGGATGCAAATTTGTATGAAGCCACACACATAAATAAATGAATATGTGCGTACCACTGCTGGTCGTGCACATTTTTCATTTCATCACCTCACTGGTGTGTGACGATGGAGATAGGACAACGATGACAGCGATGTGGGGAGGAAAAAGGGGTTTGAAATTGAACGGGAAATTATGTACTTCAATTAAGACATGCGTAGGAGATATTAAAAGCTATACTCCAGTGCCTGGGGACAGGATGCAGGAAGGGGGATGCAATGGAAAGCGACAGTTAAATCAGAATCCCTGGCTTTCGTAGTGGGGAGACAGGACAGCTATGTTTAATAATGTAATTGGACTTAGTGTAGTGAAATGTACGATGGTGTGCAAGATACATGATGTGATACCGCTATGGAACGAACCAAAGAGGAAACGCAGGAGTGACAATCTGGATCAAATCTTAGGACGGTGCCCGTGTTGCACTGAAGAAAGCAGCAGCTACATTATGCAGACACAAAACTAAAATATTTAACAAAAGTCCTGCTGTCAACATACAGCTCCACTCGGTCAGCCACCATGCAGTTGAAAAACAGATCTCGTAAAATAAATGTGCACATCCTCACCTTCTAAAAAAACTGCACAGACTTTGAAAATAGAAAGCCATTGTTTGCAGCAAGTTCAAGAAATCATCACATTACACGCTCACATGTACAGAGTGTGTTCCAGTCCACTCAGCCAATCGTGAAAGAGCGATGATATAACACTAGTTAAGTTCACAACATGTTCACATCAAGCCCCCTCACATAAACACAGGGGGAAAGGGAAAATACCTCTCATCAGTCGGTTCCTGTGAGGGTTTACTCATTAATCCAACATCACATAAAACACTGAAAGGGTTTTTGGATGCACAGTAAGAAAGCGGTTACAGCCAGAAGCATGATTTATTTCTGGGGACGTGAGTAATGTGAAGAAATCACAACATCATGGCAACACAAATAGGCTTCGATCATTGTTAGGTAGTGTTTTAATGATATGGCACTTGAACTTGAATGCTGTAGAGCTAAATGGAGATGCATCACAGGGGCAGAAAAGTAGTGAAGCTATAGAATCTATCAGTTGAATGTGGATTATGAAATGTGTCTCGATTTTGATCTCCAATAAGATTGATCAGCATTCACACACTATTATTTACCACAGGATGAGGGGGAAAAGGAGCCATTCATTTAAAAAACTTACCTCGCGTTAACCACAGCTCTGGCAGCTTTCGGTGAGGAGTCCGTGCATGGCAGAAAAACAGACGCAGAAAAGCATCCTCCGATGTCTTCTCTGAAGTTACCCGTAAAAAAGATGGAGCATCGGAGATTCAGTCGCGAGTCGTATTTTTTGTGAAGTCGGGACTTTGCAGGTATAAGCAGACTGGTGACAAGAGACCGAGGTAAACAGCGGCTGCTGAGCCAGATATAACGTTACACACAGCGAGCACGGGGATGAATATGCGTTGAGCAGGAAAAATCCAAAAATACGCAGAGAAATGACACTCGCAAGGAATCTGTAAAACGTCACGATATAAAGGGGGCGACACGGCGCACCACTAATAACACAAACAAAAAATAAACCAACACGGATAAAAATGACTTTTAAAAAGCAGCGGATTGAAGCTAACGTTAGCTGGTGGACGCTGAGAATGGTCGACCGGAGAATTCAGGCGGTTCTCGGTATTAATAATAATAATACAAAAAACGCCGCTGAGCTCTCTCGTATTGGAGCGAGCCGCCGTCAGCTAACTTGTTTTAAAGTGCAAAAAAGAAATGTTTTCTTTTTGTTTTGTTTATGTCGCCAGCCGGACGAGTAGCAACGCGCTGGCTACCGCGGGTGCGAAGTGAGAAGCGACTCCGGGGAAATACATTCTGTGTGGATCCGGGCAGCGGAGCGGACAGTCCTGGTAGGCGTATTCACTGAGCTCTCGTTGACAGTGGTGTCGCAGCCATTTTGTTCAAACTAACAACACCGCAGTCTCCCTCTCCTCCTCCCAGACAGCGGGCGGACCAGGAAGTGGCTCCGGATACGTCACTCCCGACCAACCACGGCCGCCTGGACGCTGGCTCCGCCCGCGGCGCTCTGGCCCCGCCCCCGCCCCCTCTCCCCGCGGACACCGGAGGCTGGACCCGAGCTGGAGCGGCTCATGTGTCCGAGGTCACAGCTGAAGCACGCAGCGAGGACTGTGAGCTTAAAAAGGAGACGAATGTGGCTCTGCTCCCGATCTGAGGAGGGTGGTGTTGTCAAATCTGGATGCAAGTATTATCTCGTGCAAAAGATTAATATCATCTTGTAAAAAGCAACAAAGATGACTCCAAATACAACGTTGTCACTATTTATTTTCTATTAAAGGATTATTGTGCAGAATCTAGTGATATCTACTGGTGAAGTTGCATGTTGCAGCTGAATACTCTCCTCTTCGAAACATGATAGATAACCTGTGGACCCCTTCAGTTATCATAAAAACTCAGAAGATGTTTAGATGGAATACTGTAAAAAAATAATGGCGGCCTCCGTAGGGAGGACCCGCTCTCGATGTAAATATGAAATTATTTAAATATAAAGGGCTCATTCTAGGGTAAAGAAATCAATTTGTATGGGAAAAATCTATGAGAATTATCACAGTGTTGGATTCTTGTCAGAACAAATAGAGGGCAGCATTTTACCGGAAAGTTGGGGTGTTGTATGTTATAGCAAGAATTAAGGAAATGGACTCATGGATAGGGCATCGGGCAAACAGAACAAATTTCCGGTGGCCCGTCCCATTGGTGGGCCATCAAAACCTTCAAGGTAGGTAACAGTACTTCAGAATATAGGACAAGACGGTGAATATCCATTGTACGTGTGAAGGTCTTCTGCGCAATTTAATTTACGAACTACCAGTAGATGTTAGCAGGTGTTATCGACCACCAGCGTATGCTAGGGAGATAACTTCCATATTCGCACCTTTGCATCATCAAGTGTTTTGGCCTTGTTATCGACGATACATTTTATGGCTACTACCTCCTACTGGCCCAAAAAGTTAAACAACGTTTTAAAGAAATATAAATAAAATTAATGAAAAATGTAATGTATATATCAAGTAAATTACAAAGTATTCCAAATTGTACTAAAATAAATCTACTTAGTTTCTTTTCATTTGTAGCTCTTAATGATACATACATACATTATATATTGTTAGAAATATAATAATATACATCTTGTAACTCATGATGAAAATAGTGCAAAAGAGTACAAAAATAGAGAAGACTCATAAAAGTCTGCAATTTGGAAGTTGCATCATGAACTTTATTTAGCAGTCTCAAATGCCTCTTAAAGGGCTCACCCCAAGTTTCTTTATCCAGATGACCTTTGTCAAGAATCTCTCTCACATGATATCCAGAAACATGGGGCGATAATTCCAGCTATTCACAACATGATGGATGAGGTCGCCCCTGTGCCCTGAACCGCGTCTGCAGCCGCTTCAGAGAAAAAATATGCGGCCCCTGTCCATTCTCTACACTCCCTTTCTCATGGAAATGACCGCTCCATGCACAGACAAACACACACACACACACTCACACTGTGCGGTGGGAACAGGTCAAGGCTGCGGTCCACAAAGGGGAAGACTGACCAGTGAGAACTCTTTCAGGAAATCTCTGGGCTTTTATAGGTTACTGGGAGAGACTGCTAATGAGAAAGACAGGGGCCCAGGCCAAACGTTTTTTTTTCCCCTCCTTTTCAAGGCAAGATGCCCAGAGCTATTAAAACGGCAAGCTCCATCTGAATGGAGAAAGCAGATGTTCCATACTTGGGGTTAAGAGAGGTGAGAGCAGGGGGGATTGGCTTCAGAACATCCTTAAGGGAAATGTAGTTCACTGTGGATCACATACTATTTAACTCTATGCAGGAATTTGCTACTCATTCATACCACATTCTAAATAACTTGTTACTAGTAAATCTTTTTTCTCAGAGTTAGTTGAATGTGCTCACATGAAGCATCAATTCACTGACTTATTACATCATGCACATTTAAGTACATCACTTGTACTGTAGTTCAAATCTCCTTCATGTACACAATTATCAGAGATGGAAATCTGTGAACTACAAATTTAAATTTAGATATAATAATATCAGTTTGACATGATGTTAGCCGTTAATGGTTCATACTTCTTAGGGCGAGTGTCTGTGTGTCTTCCTTGTTCATAGCCCCTCTCCAACTCATCACAGCTTTTCTTTTAGGTGTCTCTGTTTCTTTGACTCTGCCAATTTCCCTAATTGCTTTCACATTTAAGGAGACTGCTAACTGAAGCGAGCCAATGGGAAAGGTCTGCCTGACATTCTGATAAGAACCAGCCCAGACACAAGCCGTAGGACTGCAGCAGAGGCAATCGCTCATTCCGTCCCCTCTCAGACAATACACTTCTCCTCCTACTGCTTCTCTCGCCATTCTCTTCTTCTCCTCTCCTCTCTCTATTTTTTTCCAGCAGGCTCTTCTGCCTTTTGTTTTAATTCCAGTCCAATCATGAGATGCGTTCCGCATAAGGTTTTAATTTCAAGCCTGCCACTGGAGTCTGTCACACTCTCACATATATGCACAAATTCACACAGGCGTACATGTGCATACACCAAACCACATATTATTTTACATAGCATGCACAGACGCACACACACACACACACACTACTGTGTTTCGTCTCTACATGCATATTTAATGCTAGTGCTCTGTGGCTACATTTTATTATTTAAACTCATTTCCCATGAGGGACAGTTTCTCCATCCAGAAACATTAAGAATAAGAAACATTCATAAAAGACATCACCAGACAAAATGTATGACGAGAATCCCTACAGACTATATTTCTTGCTTTGAAAGTCAAAATATGTTTTATAGTTTATGACAGACCAGCAAAATTCATAGAATCATCAAACATATTTTTCATTCAAACATATTTTTTTTGTGCCTTTTGCTTTAAATAGAAAAAACCCTTTCCAACTGTACCATCTTAGCATTTAATTCCGTGGAATTAACCACACAAGCATGATCTGAGGGTTTGCCAAATATTTCATGGCAGCAGAGATCTTGGTCTTAAATCGTCATTCTCTTGACACTGCATTCTAGAAAGAAGACATTCCATCTTTGCCGTGTGATGGAGAATGACTGATGAGTTTTGGTGGGTGTCAGTATTATGGTATTGATTATGAATACGCAATCCTCCTCACCAGTCTGGACCTTATGCATGTGAGTAATCAAAATGCAGACAGTGAGCTGCTGCCTTTGCTCAAAGTGACATTTCCAAAGGCATGACTTGACATATGCAAAAGGACCGTCATGAAGATAATTCTGACAGCGGAAGGAGCCAAATGACACCATCTCCTAAATGCAGATAAAAGAAAAGTGTTGGGCAGCGAGCGACCCCAGTCCTGCTGCTCTGGGGCAAAATTTGCAAGTGGTAGCTGCTCAGTTGAGCTGAAACATTCATGGCGTGTTTTTCCTCCCTCTGATTACCAATGTGATTGAAGTGCCTATCCACTGAATAACAGAGTGGTACAGCTCCTCTAAGTCACTCATTGCTCATCTCCATGGTCTGCAGCATTGCAATGAATGATAAGTCAGCCTGCGTGTATAGAAGAAGGAACGGAGGGCATGATAGTCCATAGGAGGGCTATCATTAACTTTACTTTCACTTTAATTAACAGTAAATAATGAATTACCCTCAGCGGAGGATGCCCGACACATAGGTAAACATGTACAGTACATACACACACTCCTGTGCACTAAAGCACACATGCAAACATACATACAAATGTGCAGTTACTGCATCCATACAAATATGCAGTGCAGACCATGGCAACAAAATGCATTTGATCCTCCACATACTGCTGTGTGTCTGTATGCTATACAATATATTATGGGGGAAGCACAATAGCCAGAAGAAACTGTGTATGGAGCGGCTGGGAAAGGAGCAATACAATGAATGGGGAAGGGGTCATACAGCCTCTGTGTGTGTTTGTGTGTGGTAGTGTTCTTGTGTGCAAGAGTGCGTTTGCATGCTTGTGTGTGAGAGTGCATGTCCACAGTATATGTGTGTATTTGTGCATGTCCATATGTGTGTGCTGTTGGGGATGGAGGGAGGCAGAGCAGAGCCGAGCGTTGCAGTGCAGTAGGACAGTGTTTCTGAGCTCGGGTAATTTCCCCCGAGACAAGCGAGCAGGTAAAGGCCAGTGAGAGAGGGAGGGAGGCAGAGATGGATTGAGGAGGACGGGAGGGAGGGAGGGAGGGAGAGAGGGAGGGAGGGAAGGAGAGAGCGGCAGCAAGCAACTGTGTCAGTGAATAATGGGAAATGATACAGCAGTGGCAGAGAAGAGGCCGGCAGATTCGCCCAATCCAATGTGCGCGCTGCATGCACTCCGGCTTCAATGTAGCAACCCGCACTGTCAACACATTAACGTTTCTATTTTCATTTCAAATGTCTTATCTTGTTAATGAGTGTTTCTGAACTGAGTCATTGTTTTCCTAATGAATTCATCTATTAATTACAAGTGCGCCTTTTCCTGATGACCTTGCTTTATTCTGTTACAAGCGGCAGACCTTAATATTAGCATACATTAAGCCCTGCTTATCTTTCATCCCCAAAAGCTAATACATCAAATTATCACCTGAAAAAAACACATCAACCACAATAGTGGTTTGTACACAGCGATTTGTGTGTGTGCGTATGTGTGTTTGTGGCTGAGCACCCTCACTTATTAGCTTCCCTTCTTGCAAACTCATTACCAGGGTATAAGACCTGCGTGGATTTTATGGTGTTTTGGGAACTGACTGGTTAATCAGATTTATTGCACACTTAAGCTTAATTGATTGCCTTTATGGATTCAAATGATAATTAAGGGCTAACAAGCTAGTTTCTGTTTCACCATTCTGAACTGATGATAATGACCCACACTGAGGGAAGGTTGTGGACGTGTCAATCAAAATATGCTAACATCACAGGATCCACTTATTGGCCTCATTCAAAACTGATTATACAAATGCCTTGTATGCATAGTTTCACTCGCCTGTCGCTCAAAACGCTGACGCCAATACCTTAAAGGGAGGTGTTTATTCTTCCGCCTTTGCTCTGTATGGACCTTCTACTGTGACATTTCTATTAAATGTGAAGTAGTATACCAGCAGTGCATGGACGGAGTGAGACAGTGTATTAAGATCACGGCGGCACAAACACAGAAGACAACATATCCTGACCTTCACATGATCTTCACCAGATCAATACTATCATCACTGCAGAGAAGCGGTCACAGATTAACCCAGCCTCCCATAGCCATCCCCAACCCCCAACCCCCAACCCCCAACCCCCAAACACAAACACACACACACACACACACACACACACAGAGAGAGAAAGAGAGATACCTTCTTCAGTAATGGCCCTTGGTATATTGATTGGTCTGTATTGACGGACACACAGAACCACCACATGTACACACTTTCTTGTTGACTTTATTTTACCCTGCTTTATCTTTCGCTGGCGGGCTGGTGGGAGCGAGGAGGGTCAAAATAGTAAATTTGGGTCAGGGAACTCGCGATGTGGCCCTAAGGATCTCCAAACAGTATAAAGGAAGGTTTGTCCAGATTTTGAAAGACTGAATTGCTTCTTTACTGTGTGGTGTTGTACAAATAATGATTGCCTCTATATTTACATGTATGTTTGGCATTAGAGAAAAGGGTACGATAAAGGCCACATGAATAGGCCAATATCTGAGTTCTTGCGCTACCTGCATGTAATTTTTCACATTCCTGAGCACATTTATTACATCAAATATCTCCATATCTGACTCCCCATCAGCCATTTCCACAAAATATGCACCAACGCAGCGAGCGAGAACGATCAAGTCGATATCTTAACGTCGGCGAGTGGCCAGAAGGCGACTAACTCAATCCCATATCCAATGTAAATGTTGGTGGCATATCCAGGGGCAAGGGCTGATATTTAGAAGTCCATTAACATGGGGTGGAGCTGGGTTAATTCACTGTTTGTAGCTGGAGATCCAGGGAGGGTTTAGGGCACACAAAGAGGAGGATGGAGAGAGATGGATGATGGGGAAAGCGAGGGATGGAAAGAACGAGGACGAATGAGAGGGATGGGGGTGATATGCAAAAAGCTACAGAGACCGAAAGAAAATCAAAAGAGGCCAGAGGAAGAATGCAAATGAATGTGCAGGGGAAATAAATGTGTGTGTGAGGAATCGGTGTGTGTGTGTTGTGGGTGGAGGTGTGTGTTGTGTTGTTGTTGTGGGCATTGCTGCCTGCTATCATCCGCCTCAGCCTGGGCGTCAGTTTGATTAATGCTGCTTTCCTCCAACTGACCTCCAAGGTCACTGGAATAGTGGGTACTCAGCTCCTCCCATTCGCGGCTGCACCAGAGGGGGGTAACGGCCGTATAATACGCTCCCCCCGAGGTTCTTTCTCTCGGCTTTCCCTGTTTCTCCCTGTCTGTCTCTCGTTTAAACTCCCTCTGTCTGTCTGGTCGTCTCTCCCCTTGATCTGCCCTTCCTCTCTTTCTACACCCTGTATCTCTCATCATCCTCATCCATCTCTTTCTCTCTGCCACCATTTCTCTTTCTCGCGTCCATCTGACACTTTGGCTCTCTCCACCAGCGCTCCCTAATCTGAAATGCAATCAAAAGCGGCAATAATGGAATGTGTTTGAAGACGCTGGAGGGTGGAAGAGGGAACAGGCCTGCGAGGGGGCTATTAGAGCATCCAATGAGGTTTAAATAAACACACACATACACACACACCGCCTTCTTCCTCCCCTCAGCCACAGACAGACTGCCAAGGTGAAGGCACATGAATAGAGCTGTCCTACACCAATAGACACTTGGCAACGACACACTTCCTCCGACTAAGAAGCTGTAACAAATGCTACTTACTGTGCCAGTCAGTGTTGCCTGGCATGGAGCTGGCAAGAAGGGGAGAGAGAGTGAGAGAGAGACGGGACACTTGTGTGTCAGATGCTTTCTTGGCTAAAAATCATTTTCAAGATGTTTTCTTTTTATTCTGCATAGTCACTCTGTCCTATGCATGTAGCAGTTGTATTACTGTAAAATGCAGAGTTTAACTGCACACAGCTGTTAGCAAAGACAACAGGGTGAGCAACGGTTGTTATCCATTGTCTGTGTTTTGTACTACACTAGCAGCCGGGGCTAATTCCAGTTGTTTTCGTCCTGAATGGAGTCAAGTGATTTGAGCCTTATAAGTCAGCAAATGCTATGTTATGACCAAAACTTGGTCATAACATAGCCAAGTTTCTGGCGGGCGCAAGGGTTCTCCCTTTGTAGTGTCACAGTGTTTACAGTTCTGGATGCAAGGCTTATCCAAGGCAGAGTTTATGAATTTTAAAACTAAAACATAGCAGTGTGGATGTAGCCTAAAGGTAACCACCTACTGCACATCACCCACCATTAAATACTTCTAACCTCTCTTCAGCAAGCTTCCCTCTACTTCACTTGTTTGTGAACATTAAATGATGACACAAGAAACTATTTACTGACAGGACATGTATTTTTATGTTGTCAAGCTCTTTCCAGACGATTGTTATTACATTAAAGAACACAGCCTCCTCATTTATGCCGTTGAGGGGGCAGGGCAGGACAGGAGTGCTGACTAACAGGGCTCTGGTAGGTGTGTTCTCTCCTGGTAGTTACTTCTTTATTCAGAGTATTGTACCAGTCAAAGTGAACTTCTGGATTGTTTTTCATCTCAGCAGAACCCGAACCAATACACCCACACCAATGCAGACCTTTGCAGTTCTTATCAAGGTGCTATGTTTAGGCTATCGCCCACATACTTCTATGAAAAGTAACTCAAGGTTGGATTTACAAAGGCCAGTTTACTTGTATTTGTGCAGTGGCAGCTGCATATTGTTGTATATAATGTATCAGTAGTAGTAGAGTCCACTATCCGAGAGAATGCTAACGGCTTTGAGGATACACCAGTTCATCAACTCTGAACAGGTGGGGCGTCATTAGCACCACCTGGAGAGTATTTCAGGAAATCAGTGGCCTATGTAAGACATTTACGTTTAATTGTTTCGATTCACAAATATTTAAATGGATTGAATATTATGATCACTGTCTCTGTCTCTGCCAATTGGCTTCAGAATAGTTTATTGTTGGTGCAGGAGTAATGAATGGTTTCAATAAAGCTGTTTCAAGCATGAAAACATCACAAAAGCTCTTTGATCTCGTGAACCTTGTAAGTTAACATATTCATTGACGTCTTCTACGTGTGTGACACCTTTTTTTAATCCTGAGATATTTCATCTAGTTATTCGATCGTCACTCACTCCCTGTGAATTTCCCAGAAATAAGATATCAACATTAATTCTTAAGGTAGCCCTGCAGTTGACCAGTTAATTAACAGGATTTTGCTGCTGATGTCCTCACTCTGCTGGGTTCTTTTAAGGTCGACTGCATTGTGAATTGAGTTTGTTATTCTCAGCTCTATCCAGATTTGATCTGACTCGGCTGCTCTTTGAATCAGGTCTCACTCTTTTGAAAAAGGTTTGAGTTGGTTTTCCATGGGTCCATTGTGTATTGTGAGGCCCTGCATGTGCCATCAATCAACGTATGAGCCTCAAATGTTTCGTTTTTCACTAGACACTTCTATTCCAAACTTTTGTCATTGATAATTCCTGTAAGGCAGGCCTGACCATGATGGAGTCTGACAATGTGTGCAAAAAAGCCAGCAGTATAATAGCAACCTGGAGAGCTAGCCCTCGCTGTGCACCGTCAATTTGTCTCACACCCTGTACCCCTCCATCCCCCCACCCTCCTTCCTTTTCTTCTCCGTCTCTCCCTGTTCCCTTTTTCCAGTCAGTGCCTGAGCGTGAGCGACACACATACATACACACCCCGTAGCATCATGAATCTTTCATGCAAGCGGGCTGTATAATCCCTGAGGCGTGCTCTCGGAGACCCACACACACCCGCCTCCATCACCTTGCATCAGGAGAGAGGGGAAGAGAGAGAGAGAAAGAGAGAGGAGAGAGGGAGGGCGAGTGACAGAGAGAGAGACAGAAAGATAGATAGAGAGACCGAGACATGCATAGGGAGGGAGGGGGGAGGCAGTGGAGAATAGAGAGGAGAGAGGAGGCGATGAGGAGGGGGGTTAGTGAGGGCAGGGATGGGTGCAGCAAAGACAAATTGAAAGTGTGAAGTAGGACCTGGCTGGATTTACCTTCCTGCTTTTGACCATCAGGGGAGGGATGAAAGAGGAGGAGGAGGAGGAGGACGAGATAACAATGGAGAGGATTGTTCTTTTGCTGCTTGACTGCTGGAGTCTGCAGTTGAAAGTCAACTGGCTTCTCATTAGTAGCTCCTGTCTGGTGGAAACACACTAAACACTTTGTCCAGAAACATTCCCTCAGCACCACCTATATATAACCTCCACTAAAGATGAAGGAAAACTGGAGGGGCAGATACACCCTCCCATAAACCGTATAAAGACACATATATCCATAGTAAGATAGCTAGACTATATATTACTGTAGATTTCTGATGACTTTTGAGGCTGGTGTTAAGAGAGCAGTGGTGAACCAAAAACCTAAAACTAAATTACAGATCAGTCAAATTAACACCCATCCACTATATGACTTATCCTTATGAGGGCCACCGGGGGAGACAAACCCAGCTGACATTGGGCGAGAGGCGTGGTACATCCAGGTGCCAGCGTAGAGTTAAACAATTAATTGAAAGTGGCTGTGAAGCTACAGCTAGCATGTCACTCAGCGGAGTCTATACCTCTGCCATGGCCCAACAGTTCCTTTATGAAATCACTCCACGTGTATTGACTCATAAATATAATAAAATAATAATAAAATATCAAAAGAAATTTTATCAAGATGCAGGAATTTGTCATTTCTCATTAAATGTTGAAAAAAAATTGGATCCACCCCCTGATCCAGATCTGCACCAGCATTGACTGGGGTCTTTGCTGACCCTTGTCACACCCTTCCACTAATTTCCGTGCTAATCCGTGCAGTTATTGTGGTACCCTGACAGGGACAAACAAAAGCTAATGAAAACATAACCTCTTTGGCGGAGGTAATAATCAATGTCACCTTTTTTCATCCTTCTCCCTCGAACACGCTCAGACAAATACCACATATTAGTTCTTCCAATAGACCCCCAGCACACTTGATTAGTGTCATATTGGCTTCCCTTTGGTGTGTGTCAACCTGAATGCAAGTTGTCTGGATGAGGTGCTAATGGAGTGACAATGGAGGACTCGCAGGGGACTGGACAGCACAGTTGTGGCTGTTGCTTTAATTACCCGCAACCAGTCAACACCGCGGCAGGGTGAACCATCTCATCGGACAGATGAGCTTATTATGCTCCCCGCCCTCACACCCTGAGCCTCTGATTTATTACAACACTGATTAACAAGGCTGTCCAGGAGGAAAAACTTGTGTGTGTGTGAGTGTGAGTGTTTGTAGACACGTTTGTATGTCTGAAATTATTTTGGCAGTATAAATGCACGTGAGGGGCAAAAATTGTATTAGCATTTTCATTGTCCTCATTGAGTTCCATATAGTCCTGACTGGGACATCTCAAGGTCCCCAGCTTACACAAACAGCCCAGGAAAAGGTTGAATAAAGGAGAAGTGCTGCAATATATCCTTCATGCATCCAGGAACAACCAGTAATGTGTGTACATGTATGCAAAACGGGCAGTGGCTTGATACAGGCTCCACATTGCAAGCATTTGAGAGCGGGTATTTTTTTGTGTGTTCCACCTTTAATGCTCATGTGGCAGCATTAGTGTATATTCATGAGCGTGTTTTAATGCTTGCTGGGGGTGTTTGAATGTGAGCGTACACGTGTCCAACCTAAATGCATATAATGTGTGTTTTCAGGGGCCAATAGGTCGATGGTTTCCCTCCTTCCAGCACCTTGCCCTCACTCCCATTACTGCTCTCTCATGGTCTCAGCTACATTTCACCATGCACTCTACGTCTGAGCACCACCTACCAAATACAATTAAGTTGAGTTATGACCACTCCATAGGAGGGACAGGGAGGGTGGTGTGAAGTGTGTCTGTGAGTGTGTATACATATATATATATATACACACATATATGAGAAGGAGAGGATGCATCATATGTAGCTTACTGGGGTACACACACACACACCATAGACAGTCTTCTCCATGGTGGAACGGCGTGGAGGGGGCAAGCAAACGGGTGGTAGGTTAAGATTGAGGAGGAGCTGTGGGTGGTGGACGGTGCAGTGCCTATTTCACGCCTCCGCTCATCACTGCCTCTTCCAGCTGCACGCTGCATGCTCTCTCCTCTCCGCCCCCCCCCATGATGCCTCCCCCCGTACACACATACAACCCTTTCTTCAATGACTGTACCCCCCCACACACACCACCTCCCTACATCCCCCCTCGCCCCTTCCCACCCCCCCTTCATAGGTGACAATACGGTGGCATGGGGGGATCCATCTCCAAACAACAATCCGAAACACATAATAAACCACATCGGAAAGAAAAAAGGGATAAAAGACACAAAACAGCAACTCAGCAGCCGAGCAAAGCAACACAAACAGAAAACCTGTTCCTGCTCAGTCCTCTCTAGCACCCACATCCAACTCAAGATGGATGCCTCGGTACGCTGACTCCTTCTGCATGGTGGCACAAGGACAAAAAGAGGGCACAGGAAAAAATAGCTGCGCGATTTGCCTCCATAAAGGTAACATTTGTCTATAGCGCACGCGACACCCCTCTTAACGACCCAGCCGCTGAGTGCAGCAAGCCTCCTAATTAAGCATTAATTACACAACAATAGAAGAGGCAATTAGGAGGAGGCGACACAATCCTGACAAATTCCCACCTGGGATAATGTCAACACAGCATTATTACCATCTAAACAGTCATAATCGTCAGCTATGGCATATTGTACCACAGTTGCTATACGACCAAGCAATATGTTTTTGCATCTCTCCGCTTCTGTGTGTCTGCCTTCCTCGGTCCCTGCCAGTCTGTTTTCCACTGGTAAACACGAAGCAGACGGCACACGAGCGGTGAGTATCTCCCCCGGTGTTAATTGGTAAAAGCGGTGTGGGATTTACTCAGGCGGGCAGGCGGCTAGGGTTCTCCCTTTGTAGTGTCACAGTGTTTACAGTCCTGCTGCAGCGATGACTGGGGCCACATGGACGCTGCCTTTGTTTGCACCACATCACACAGACATGGGAGATAAACCCTGCTGCTCTTCACAACACACACACACACACACACACACACACACACACACACACACACACACACACACACACACACACGTACACATGAAAAAAACATCACACAAACTGAAACAGACCTGACAGAGAAAGTATTAAGGGGATTAAAGAGGTACAGGGGACAGATGGGAAAACAAATGTGTGTGTGTGTGTGTGTGTTTGTTGGTTTGGGTGTGTGTATCTGGTTAGGTGGGTTGTGGGTGTATGTGTGGTGTTCCACCGAAACAGGAGATGGGCTTATTGCCGGGTGGACAACAAATTTGGAGATGTAAACAGAAAAATACGTTTTCAAACTATACGATATCTGAGCGTTTCGGCTCTGATCAGTTTTAATCCCCGTCAAATATTAACACGCCTGCAAATCAAGTGACCACTCAGATACACCTGAATAACCAAGTGGATAATTAGTTGCAGAGTTGTCTGAGGTTGCTTGTTAGCGAAGAAACCGGGGCCACCAACGTGTGTAATTGATTATCCATGTTGTGTTCGGCACTGGTAGACGAGGCTAATGCTGGTGTCTTTTTTTTCCAGAAGATGGTCATGTGATAGGAGCATGACAAATCAGCGAAGGATATGTCATGACCAAAAAGATCCAATCAGCAAGTGCTTGTGAATCTCTACGTCATCTTTTCCAAACAGACTAAAAGACTGCCCTGCAGTTTCCAAACTCAAACAGGGCCAGCCGTGTTTCCAATCTTCTCTGTTTTAGTGGCTCTAAATCTCTAGAGTAGACCTGACCCCAGGCAGATCTGCAGAGTTGATTCATTTTCAAATGAAAACGTAGTAGTGTGGATGTAGCCTGAGAAGTTGAGAAAGAAAGTGACTGTGGAAAAGTAGTAAGAAACCTGCAATGCTCTATAACTACTGCAGGTTCTAAGTAACATCAGTGACATCTGTTAGACACCAAGTTATAAGCAAACACCCACTGCTCAACGATCTATCCAAATGGCCTGCATGATACCATGAAGAAACATTATTTATTAGGACAATTGCGACTTTAATTAAGAATAATATGTCAGATTAGCACCTGTTCGGCATCACTGCCTGTGCATCAACCCCCTGTCATCCACACCAAAACTCAGAAGAAAAATCAAAAAGCAATAGGGGAATGTGATAGCAGCAGATGTCCCTATGAGCAGTTTATAATTAAAAAAATCATCTTGCAAGTGTGTATCTAGTAAATCAAAAGAGTAACTGAACTCATATTTTCTTCTTTAAAAAGCCTTGGATGGGGATTTCATACATTAACAGATATTGCAATTTTTTTTTGCCTGTGCCTGTGGGCGAACCAGCCGACAGGAGGATCATCTCACTCCTGATTCGTCGTACCCCTTCCCTCGGCCCATTTCCCCAACCCTATATTAGTGGAATTTTGACAAAGCTGGAATACATTAGGGAGGGATCAGGGCCAATGGCACATTATGAACACTGTCAGAAGTAGCCTATTAAAGAGGAATCAGACATTATCGACGCCTGCGTATCTAGAGAACAATCTTAGCTAAGTTAATAATGTGCAATTAATCATTTAGCACAAGATGGGGTATAACATACTGGGGTGGAGCCAGACCTATAATGTGCTGTCCATCCGTCCAGAGGAAGAGAGAGATGGATGGAAGCCCGCTGACAATCTATCATCTACATGGGAAGTTGACTTTGGGTTTGTGACGGGAGATTTTATATTTAGATATGTTTAATGGTAGAATGACAAGTATATATGAATATTATATTAGATATGTTTCTGCAGGTTTGACTCTGAGATAATCTGTGACTTTCCTTTGCCAAGATGTGTATTTGTTGGAGACATCTCCCTGTTGTTATAACAAAGGTTTAACAGCAGGGGCCAATCGAACAGATGTTGCAGAGAGGCTATAGGTGTTATGACCAGAGACGGGGGTCTCTGGGAAACAGGTTTTAGACTCAAGAAGCAGTTCTTCTAGTCTGGTCAGAATCAACATTCATTGTGTGATGGTACTTCAAAGAGGATCTACTTCTGCTGGGGCAGACCACAGGATTGGTCATCTTGGTCATGACAATGAAGAGAGCTGATTGGACAACATTCTACCTCCGTGTGAGGAGGGTCTGAAACTGTATAAATGTATTGTGAGTTCATTGTTCATAGCTCTTGCTTTGAATCTGTCAGTGGTTCGGCATTAGCCCCCGGCCGCAGCTGGGTAAAGAATTAAAGCTACCAGAATTGGTAACTGTTTGTGCTGTCCTGTAATGTAATTAAAAACTGCCATTACAGGTTCTGGAGACGAATATGGGTCATTGGTTTTCTGAGCATCACAAGGAACTTCACAGTCTGAAGATGATTATCACCATTTGTGTGCGTATCTGAATGTACACATTTGAAAAAGTTTTGTTTGCCACAGATATAACTAAACTGTGCCACTCAGCTCCAACAGCTTTTAAAGATTGATGCAGCAGATGGAGCAGGTTATTAAGAAAACTGAAGCATTGCTCAACGTCAAGTTAAATTCATAGAGAGATTTCACCAATGTTGAGTTTTATCATTATAAATGTGGATGAAGATTCTATAAAGCGGAGCAGCTTTACAAGTCTGTTATGTGATACTATTCATACCAGCTTGCAGTCATAATCTGAACGTTTGTGCTGAATGTGACATATGAGGAAATCATATTTCTTATAAAATATCTTATGTAAAAGTTTGTCAATTGTATACATTTTAAAACACACATGCCCAACATATTTCTACAGCTATATACAGAGATTACAGATTCACATATCTGAATTGGTAAAGTTTTTATTTGGATTAAAAAATTCACACATTCAGATGTGTGCATGCAAATAATTTTTTACATGCCCACAAATGGGGATGTACCATTTTAAAGTCATCTCAAAGGGTCCTTATATGAATTACCTTTATCTGGCTCTATTGACAGGTAGCCTGATTTATAATAGCTGATTCTTATCACTCATAGCTTACAGCTTTACTTGGTATATTATTGGGGTACCAGCCATAAACCTGCGCAAGTAGAGACAACTTATTTTCGTGACATTCTGACCAATATACTGTATATATATTTTCTGATGCAGCATATATACAGCCCTATGGGATTACTGGGAAGCCTCATGTTGCACAGCAGTGCAGTGTCACCTCACAGCAGGAAGGTCCTGAGATCAAACATTAAAGAGCCCTTTTCTAGTGGAGGTTACATGTTTTCGAGAAGGGTTCAAGTTCCAATGCTCCAAAGGGTCAAGGCTAAAGGCAGTGACCTTACACCCCTGTGTGCTCACCTAGGACCTACTGCTCCTGAATTTGAATGTGTCAAAGGCAGAACTCTACTTTGTGCAGGATATTTCAATATTCAGACAGACACTTGGTTATGCTCATTCCCGGTCTGAAGCTCGCACTCTGTCAGAGAAAAAGGTAGAAGGTTCTGGAGAGACTCTAATATATCCAGGCTGCAACTCCTAATGGAGCTTAGCTGATGGATTTCACGCAGACTGAGTTCAATAAGGACGCAAAAACTACCTACTGCTGAGAGGCCCTTGTCCCAGACAAAAAACTGTGTGGTAATGAAGAAAACAACATCACAGCACTCTCACGTTGCAACATAGTGAAGCTGAAAACCGGGAACATTTTTGTTTTACTCTATATAATTAATAGTCAGTATATAGCTGCTTTTAGACGTGCATTATAATCTCCTGACATTATCCAGGCTATGTGAGAACACCAGTGTTTGAGTGAGAGGTTCTGGACATTCTATGGAGTTTCTCCCGCCAGCCCCCCAGTAAAAAAGAGCAGGGGTTTCTCTGTAGGATTCACCGTGAGCGGTATTGGGGCGTATTGATGATGTTTCTGATGCACAAGTGATAAATACAAAAATAGTAATAATCTAATGATGAAAAAGTAGTGCCATGCAGATAGAAACAACACTGAAGATCACAAGGTAGCTTTTGGTGATAAACTCTGTGCTGTAAACAAAAATGCGTGATCTCTGCAGCGGAATTCATAAATAACATCCTGCTCCCCACATACTGAGAATCTCCTGCTGTGTTGTACCAGGCAAACACTGGAGAAAGTCTGCTCCACATTCTGTGGTCTTAAAATGCAGAGAAACAAAACCGGCCACGAGTTGGTCAAAGCAATCAAGGCATTTTCTACAATATTGTATATTCATTTCAAATTGATCACATTTTCCACAGACTAGAGGTCATAGATCAGTAGATTTCTGACTTTTATATAGTTTGCAAAGTACTTCATGCCTTTAAAGGATAAAAATGGTTTGATTTCCAAAAAGTATTTGATGATAAAAAACAGCGATCATAGTGACAATGGAGGGAAGTGTTGACATAAAAAGACAGGCAGGAGGATAAGGGAGCATAATCTGGTATTGCAACAGCATTGGAAAGGAAACAGGAATGTAATCCGTTGCTCAGTGAGAGGGAGGAGACAGGACGGACAGAGGAGATGAGGGAAAGGGGGAAAGAGCGAGTGAGAGATGGAGGAAGGGGATGACATGAGAGGAGACAAGCGGGAGGAAAAATTCACTTCCACAGTTGGCTGATCTAGGAAATCCTGCAATCTCGCAAGATAAATCAAGCAGAAGCAGATGAGCCATGTCTCTCCATCTCTCATCCTCCCTCCTCACCATCCTTATTCCTCCCCCCTTTTCTCTCCTCTCTCCCTCATTCTCCAGATGAGTTGGCCTCTCTTCCTCTTCTTCTGTCTCCCTCACTCCTTTGTTCTTCCCCCCTCTCGCTCACAATCTTTCACATCATCCGTTTCATTCTTTCGCCTCCACCTCACCGCACTCACTCTGCCCACCTCCCCAACTCCCTCATGATGTCCGGGGCTGTTTGACTAGAGCTCCAGCCAGACTATGGCCCCCGGTGGGCTCGTTTCACACCTCCAGGCCTGATGCCAGTCTGTCGGCCAGCTACAACTGACAGAGACAGCATTCTGCACTCTGCAGGCTCTTATTAGGATGCATACGGTGGACTGGAATAGGAGGGGAAATGAACGTTGGCATGTGGCAGGTTATTCCCCAGCTCCCTAGTTCAGATGGACCGCATGAGACGATATAGGAGATGGAGAAAAGTATAGTATAGTTTTGTGAGTGTGCATATATCTGCACTGGAGTCTTTGTGCTACAGAAACTGCATTTAGAGGTGTGAGTGTGTGTGTGTGTGTCTGCATGCATGCGTGTGTGTGCTACGCCGCAGAATACCAATTGCCAGCGATACAGCCAGAAGCCTTCAGGCTCCTTCATTGTACTTCACAGCAAAACCACCCGTCACCAGCGAGAGCCCACTTCTATTCTATAAAAGACAATAAACACAACTCTCCATGCTTGCAGAATAATAACAGAAGGGGGGGTGGTGGTTGTGGTGTCACATATTACGCAGCAGGTCAAGTATGGATGAGCATGTGTATTGTATAATGGCAGGAGTAAACGGCGCACAACAAGGACAAATTGAGACGCTCTAACAAAGCAATTACATCTTCTAATAAAGCTGTAATTGTGTTTCATTATGGCGAGACGACGCCTATTTGCATCATCTTTTATTCCCTTGCTCATCGAGTGGTGGCTGCTCGCTAACCTCTGACTGGCTCAAACAATGCGTACGGTGGTGATCACACACAAACACAGCCAAAGCATAAATGCATTCACATACACACACACACACACACACACACACACACACACACACACACACACACACACACACACACACACACACACACACACACACACACACACACACACGTGCTGAGAGCCAGACAATGAAGCGAGAGGAGCCTCCAGTGTCACAGCGTAGATCTCTCCATTGAGAACCTGTAATTATAGACCCTGTCTCAAGATAAATCAATTAACACCAACATATAGCTTTTAATTTAATCCGGAGCTAATTAAAGTGAGGAGACAAGCGGGAGCGAGCGAGGGAGGGAGAGGGAAGGAGGAGGAGGAGGGGGCTGGTGGTAGTGGAGGTATGACAGTACAGGAGGTGTGTGTATATGCAGAGGCTGGGGGATTGTCTCAGTCCCCGGGTTCAGCCACGCACGGCGGAGATGATTGAAATGAATTCCACCGGCGGCTGGGTTCGGGGGAGCTCTGATGTTGGCTCAACATTATAAAACATCACCTGGAGCTGTCTGACTGACAGGTGACACTTTAATTGAAATAATTTAGTTGCTCCTTACGGGAGAGAGAGACTACGCCTGTGAAGAAGGCTGCGGAGAGATGACAAGAGTGTGAGTGTGTGTATCTCTGTGTTAAGAAAAGACAGACAGACAAAGAAAGTAATGTAGCAATTTGCCTGGAAGCCTTTACCCTGTGCCTTGTGAATATAAGAACAGAAGGGAGACAGTCCTAGCTGTTAACTAAGTTTACATAGTACTCTGTTGATGTTTGAAAACGCATAAACTCTGCCAGGGATTTTGCTGGCATTCTCTGTACTGCTAAAACAGAGATGTTAGGAAACAATGATTAGTTTAGGAGTCAGAAATAGATGAGGTTTTGAAACAATGACGTGGATTTTCCCAACCGCTTGCTGATTGGGTCTTCTCTATCACTTATTCGTCTGGCACATATGACGTGACCCTCTTCTGGAAGAAAACACCCCGGCATTAGCCTTGAAGAACAGTGTAAAACACATCATGGATGATCAATTACAAGCACTGCCGCCCTTGTTGTCTTTGCCAACAGCTGTTGTAGTGAGGATCTGTTTCCTGTGTTCGCTGTCACCGTATGCCTCGCCATATGCAAGCCCAGTGTATGCAAGTGCTCATGTGATATTGTGTTTTCAGGTGTCTTAGTATGGACAAAGCTGATACAGAGTCAAGAGGCTTGAGTGGACAGAAACTTTCAATCAAAAACACTATTTCCAAACAAAAACAGAGTCTGGATGTAGCCTTGGCCTCTTATTATACAGAATGGAAGAGGCAGAGTCATTCCCAGGTCTTCCTTCACCCCGCCAATGGCGTATTCATGAGATCTATTTACCTGATAATGAAATAGATGCATTTTTAACGACAAGAGCGCCTCGATACATCCGAGATGTGAGAGATAAAGAAAGGATTGTATGTATGTACATGTTCTCTCATTGAAGACACACACACACACACACACACACAAACACAAACACATCCCTGCACCTAATCATGGCTGGAATCTCTGCTGGTTGTGGTACGAACACCAATGCAGATAGAAATCTAACTGGTCTTTCATCTACCTATCGCTGCAGTTTCTAAAGATATGGTTCGGGTCCCACTTATCACCTGCTTTGTCAATCAAACACAGCTATCAGTTTCCCCCTCCTCTCCATCTCAGCACAGTGAGGTTAGAAGTACTCCGCTATAACATCTCACTGTAATAGAGTTGGACAATCTTTGTCCATTCTTTAAAGAGAGGTGCAAAGGTCAACAAATGCAAGTTCAAATTAAGTCGATTTTTGACCAAGTCAAATATTAGTAATGGTTCAGTCTCGAGTATTGTTCAGACAGTAATGGATTTTATTTTTCTATTTTGCAGAACATGGGCTATGTCCTGTTTAGTAATGAGCAGTTAAATATATGTAGTGATGGAGAAACGTTTATGTGATGACTACATGAAATAGGCCCTTTTCATAGCAGTAAGGGGTGTTACTAAAAACATTCACATCAGATGATACAGGGATTTTATGCTTGTTGCACAGGGACGACTACTCTGAAATGTACCTGGATGAGATTGACACCTTTAAATACTGGTGGGACGGTCATCAACACATTTTTAACATCAAAAAGACGAAGGAGATGTTATTCGACCCCAGAGAGGTGAGAGTCTATGGCCCAGTCATAATCAGTGACAAAGTTATCAAGCAGGTGAGCACTTATAGATGTCTGGGCATACAGCTGGACTGCAATCTGAAATGGAGTGGCCATGCACACTGTCTGTGTGGGAAGTTAGCTCAAAGGTTGCACTTCCTCCGCAGACTTGCATCTTGGTTTGGAACTCTCACAGTCCAGCTAAAATGAAATCAAGAACATGGTAAGAAGGTATTGGGCAAAACCATCCTTACCTTCAGACCATCCCAAAAGGTTCTGTGGTCAGACTGGCACACAGGATCCTTAATGAACTGTCACTAGTCCTGCTCTCTTAATTTGACCGGTTACCTTCAGGCAGACTGTAAGGAGCCTGTAAGTGTAAAACCAACCGTCTCAAGGTCTCATTCATCCCAACGTCTATTAAACTTCTCAATAAGGAAACATGTTGATTCGGCCACGTATCTCAATAACCTTTGCACATTTCACATTCTGGTTTCTAGGGTTTAATGGCAGCTTTGTTATTCATCTTGTATCTGTTATATCATTTTACTGTTTTATCTTTTTAAGTGTTTTAAGGGCAGGTGTAATATCAAACTACTTTTGTTCTGCATTATTATTCTGGATCTTACACGATATGACTTTGTGTACTTTTTTGTACCCTGTCTCCATCTAGACAATAAAGTATATTTAATTATATATTTAAATACAGCCTTTCAAATACATTTTTCAAGTGCTTTACTGTACAGTTTTTCATTCCCCCATTCACACACACATCTGAACAGTGCATGTTTGTGCAGCTCTTTCTCTATCATATCACTCAAACACTGGCAGCAAAGGTATCAGGGGCAATTTGTGGTACAATATCTTGCCAGAGGACACTTTGGCATGTGGCATGGGGGAGACTGGGATCAAACTGCAGACATTCTGGTAATTGGACGACCCGCACTATCTCCCGAGCAAAAACTACATGGGTGCCTTTTATATGCATGTAACATGTGTAGACGTTGTACTGGAACACAATTAACAAAGATTTTACAGAGAGCTTTATTAACTCCTTGTAATCCTACAGTTAACTTAAAGAGGGAGAAAGCATTAGTAAAATAAAAGTAAAAGGACAGTGAAAGATATCTTCACTGTGCTCTCTCACTACCTGGCCTAGGGACACACTGTGAGACCCATAAAATACACATGCACTTTCACATATCTAAACATACACAATAGCATGTTTCCCACACTGGTCTTCATCTCTCTTCAGGGTTTTGCGATGAAACTTGAAACTGATTAGCGACTGGAGTATCGTTGGAAAATGAGACAGGAGAGGAAGGAAAATTGGGTCCATTGCAAAGCGACAATTTCAATATAAAATTGCCTAAATTCAGCAAAGCAATAGATAATATTGGACATTTCCATTGCCTGTAGCATGCAAATATTTGTTGACTATGAACGATGAGACACACACACAACAGCAGAACCTTATGAATAAAATAACTCCAGATGTGAGAGCTTTTTTTCACAGAATTATAACACGGAGGTCTGAATGTAGCTGAAGGGAAATAGACTGAAGCCTAGTTATTTTTCTGAAGTTGCCTTTCAGACACACTGGGGTAATTCAAATCACAGACAGAGGGACTTTAGTTACTTTACATATTTAGAGAAAAAGAAACGAGCCCGCAAGATGGAGATAAATATACAAAATACCATCTGTCCATCCGGATGTACTGCAGAGTAAACATCAACCAGCTATATTCTGCCCTCATGTTTTCAACAAAGCTTTGAAAATTCCCATTATATTTAATAGCTCTCTACATCTTAATACATATAGACACAACATATTGAAGGATTATATGTGTGTACATAGAGCATATGACCATTCTCACCAACCCTTTGCACCCTGGGGCATCATAAAATGCTCATTAATTCCCTAAATTAGCTTAAATGCCCCTATTGAACGCCATTTCATGATTATTTTTTCACTTATTAACTATTCCCTAAGTGGCCAGCCGAGATTCCTGTCAGGTCAATGGAGTGGTGTGCGCACGTGAATGTGCGTATTATGTGTGTGAGTGTGTGTTTCAGAGGGTGGAGAAGCCAGTGCAGAGGCAGACCTACCCCCCTCCCCTACTCCCCACAGCCCCACGTCTCTCTAGCCGAGCGCAGGGGCCTATTGCAGTTGCCTTGGTGACGCTGGCTGGCAGCCGATAGGAAGAGAGGCTGGCAAATGGAAAATGTCAATTACAGCTAAAGATATGTAGATCTGAGCGCAAGCCTGCCGCAGAGAGAAAGAGCAGGAGCGAAGGAGGAGGAGGAGAGGAAGATGAACGAAAAGGAAGGAAGGGTGTGAGGAAAATCCAAACAGTGAGAGGTGTGGTGTCAGGCTGCAGCAAGAAGAGAGAGAGAGAGAGAGAGAGAGAGAGAGAGAGAGAGAGAGAGAGAGATAGAGAGAGAAAGGGAGGGAGGGAGAGGTTGACGGCCAAAGATAGCAAGAGGTTATAGAGGACTGGTGAATGAGCAGGAGGAGGAGGAGGAGGAGGATGGGGGTAGCAAGCGGAGGGGATGGTGTGAGGCCGTTAATGCAGGAGATGAGTGGCGCAGGTTGCTGACAGAGGACGTCTGTCCACATCCATTAAAACACCTTTCCCTTTCTGAAGCCGAGTGGAGCTGAGCGGCCCTGTTCATTATTCCCCTCTTTCTCTCCACTCTCGCTCGCCCTCCCAGGCCGTGTTCCATCCACAACCTTCATCGCCAGCCTCTACCTCAAACTGGCAATTTGATTAAGCCTGGGAGATAAGGCCGCACAGGAGAGAGGAGTGAGTGTGTGTGTGTGTGTGTGTGTGTGTGTGTATGTGTGTGTGAGTGTGTCAGTGGACGGTGTGGTGGTGGGGGGGAGACAATGTTAAACATAGCTAGAGACATTCAGGTGTAATCGCTGCATTGATCTACTAAGCATGTGGCCAGTGTAGATTATGGGACTGAGTAAGGTCCATCATGGGCTTTGGAGTGTAAGATAAGCGTGCGTATATGTGTGTATATGGGTGGATGGGTGCGTGTGTGTGTGTGTGTGGGCCTGTACATGCCTGGGTATATACATTTGAAACCTTTGCAGTTAATCATACATGCACATCTACATCCAACATGCTGCGTATGTGTCCACTCTATTTGTATGTGTGCATATTTAGCCTTATAGGAAGATGTATGCATCTTCCAGATTTGTGTATGTGTGTGTGTGTGTGGTTCAGAATGAGCATATCCTATTCAAGTGTGTTTCGTGAGACCTAAGTTGAATTAATGTGTCCCTTCCCCCATTCCAATTTCAATCGAAGGTCTCTTGACCCTCCCACTCTCCAAACACATAATGGTCCATTTGGGGTTTAGCAGCAGGCATTACCAGGGAGCAGGGAGACAGTGAGCTAGACTGTATTTCCATAAGACTGGGACACAGAGGCCCTCCTATACATATATTACCCTCTTTGTGTCTGAGAAGTCTCATGTGGAGCTTGTCTACAGTCATGCATGTGTAGGCAGACACGCACAAGCACACACACACACGCACACGCACACACACACATGCACGCACACACAAACAGACACACACACACACACACACACACACACAAAGAAGCAGATACACAAGACAGGATGCACATGCAGCCTGACGGTGGAAACACACGCATGTATAAGTACTTCTATAGCAATATTATCACAAGTACTATATATTCACACACACACACATAAATGCAGACGTGCACACACAGACATGACAGTTATAATGGGACCCTCACAGCAGCCTGACTGTGATTGACACTGATCAGCTCTTAGGGGACACATCCCACTTTTGCAGTTATAGTTGTGCAGTCTCACAAACATTAGTGCTCTCTAACGAATACAACACTTCATGTTTTACATTTTAAAGGTAACCGTTTTAAAATATTTACCTAAAAGTGACACACACACACAAAACAGAACTTTTTGCAGGTTATGCACTACACACACTATTTAAAACCATTGTTACTGCAAAGATTTCAGTGTGACCTTAAGGACAAAATATCTGCTGTAAAACCCAGATCTAAATTTATTCTGAGAGATGACTAATACCTGGTGTTCTTTGTTTAGCAACTAATGTACGGTGGCCCTGAAAGCTCAGTGCACTGCAACATAATAAACGTTCAAAACGACAAATGAATTGAAGAAAATATCTTCATCGATTAGACAACACATTTAAAGCAAATATTAAAACACACTGCACACACTCACAATAAAGCTGAAGACTCACAACACAACCGAATACTCACAACACAATCAAATCCCATTTGTTTTTGTTGTAAGTAATTGGTTGAGTTATGAGTACTTGGTTTTGTTGTAAGTATTCGCAGAACATTTTGTATTTGCCATGCATGTATTATAAATTTGATTATGTTTTCAGAATTTGCATATGTTGTGACAGGTGTTTTCTTATCGGGTGCTGAGTTCTCAGGGCCACCGCACTAAAGTGATCATATTAGCAACATAAAGGTTTTGCAGCAATTACTAATAAAGTATGTTTCATAAAATTGTATTTCTTTGGAAGAAGTGGAATTTCACTTCATCACTTAAAGATTAAATGGAAAAGGGAAATCTGGTGAAATATCTTCAAGGGTACAATTTCACAAATCAAAGGTTTAATTTGTAATGGGAAAAAATAGTGTGTCTTCAGTTTTATGGAGTACCTCTAATCGACCCAAGTTGTGGTTAAGAGCTTAAATTGCCATCAACTATTAGGGCGGGACTGTTATCATCAAATCATTTGATCATGAGCATGCATGACCCTGAAAGCACCTTAATGAACACACCGACAGACCTACACACACACACTGGGGGGGGGGACAGACAAAATGGATTAAATTGAAGAGAAGGGTGTAATTGCCTGGTGTTTCTTTATCAGAGGGAGTGTGAGGTGCTGGTGCTGTGTAGGTAGGTGTAGGTTGTGTTTGCCCGGAGGCACAAACGCTCCGCCGTTCATTTACAATTTACAGGTTGCTGCTGTTTGAAGCCAGCCACTCGTCTTCATTTGGGATTCACACACGCCTGCCGTGGCAGATGGCTATTTCATCATCATCACACACACGCACACGCATAGACACAAATTTAGCCACGGCATGCTGGTGAAGTTAGATGGCATATGTGCACGTGAGAGTGTTGTGTGTGTGTGTGTGTGTGTGTGTGTGTGTGTATGTGTATGTGTGAGTATGCATGCTGGTGGTTGGGGGTTTCCAAAGTATCATTATTTCAGCATAATTGGCTGACAGGAGCATTTGGAGTTAATTGGTTGGCTGACAGTGTAAACCCCAGGGCTTATGGGTATTGTAGTATGGATAATGCAGACATTCTGCTTGGTCACATTATCTGAGTACTTGAACAAATTTATAAGTCGTGTTTTTTTCTTCTCTCCTTTGTGAGGAAGTGACTTATAAGTTGCTTTAAGTTCTTCAGGTTTTAAACCCAAGAACTAAATTAACATTTATTTTCCCTTCGGTTCCACAGAGGCAGGTTACAGGGTTAAATGTCCATAACCTTGACCTCTTCTTGCTCAAGTGCCTGAAGGAATCTTTAAAAATGTTCCTTCCTTCTTTCTGTCCAGTTAGGAATCATCATGTCAAATTTATCAGGGGTCAAGCAACTCTCCCAAGAATTAAATCAATGGCTCCCAACATTAGGGTTTGAGTCACAAGTTACTTATAACACACAAAAAACACATACATTTGCATAAATACATAAAATATAAATAAATGAAGCTTCAAACAGTGAAACTGTTATTGTTATAGTTATATAAATTGGTCAAAAAAAGTATTTCTGGATATGTACTAAAATTGAGTAGGTTCTAACATGACCTCTGCCACATCGTTTCACCAAGTTTAGTGAAAATCCATTCCATTGTTTTTGTGTAATCTTGCTTAGAACTAAACAAACCAACCAACAAACAAACTGACAGGGGTGAAAACATAACCTCCCTTGAGGAGGTAATTATGCTAAGTCATGTAGGCATTAAATATGAATAAACTGCTTAATGTGTTCTTGTATTACAATTAATCCTCCCCTTAGAGGATCTTTTGACTTTATTTTCGTCAGTATCATCAAGAGATTGGAGTATTTGATCTGGCAGCTGGTGATTTGTCAGGTTAAATTGATATTCTAAGCGGGTTTAGTTGTATTAAAAGTGCAGCCTCTTGAAGTATGATTAACGTTTAATGTGAGACAGCGTTGATAGTGAGAGCAGTCGGTCTGGGTCAACAGCAGGGAAAATCGGCTCTCGGAAATCAAAGCAGAGAAAGTCTTACATTGAACGGTGCCCCAGAGGCAAAACTTCAACTTTTGGCAGGGAAGTAGCGACTGCATGAGAGAGATGCTGCCACCTACAGCAGAAATGTACCAAGCCTGGTCCTGATAATGAATTCAGCTCGACATGGAGCAGCAGAGGAAGAGCCCCAGGCAAATACGAACAGAGGTGCCCAAATCTGCTGCAGTAAACCTCAATCATACGCTACTTAGGCTGACTGACAGTCAGTCAAAACAGAGGCGTGAGTCACCAGATTAAGAGGGGAAATGGAGTTGAGGAAGGTGAAATTGGAAGAGGCACTTATTTAGTAGGTCGTTCCATATAAAATCCCAACAATTGTAAAACTCCCTTCACCTCATACGTATGCAGGATTATGGTACGAAGTTGGACTAATTCTGTGGATATTCACTAAGTTGATGTAAGAGAAGTAAATCTTGCAGTGTGTAGTAATGAGGCCACGGTTTCCTGAGAGTTTATTAAGGAGAAACACTGATGTGAATGTGACTGGCAACACTAAAGTTTGTCCAAACCCTGTATGTGCCTTCTAATGGGTGTGTGGGATGGTGTGTGTGTGTGTGTGCGTGGGCATGCTTGTGCCCAGTGCAAGGGAAGGCGGTAAATAAATCACCCAGCCCAAATGTGAGATATAACCTCGGGGACGAAACAAAAGGACAAAGTAGACATGGCATCCGGCAAAAGGTCAAGGGGAAGCACGGCGGAGAGGCATTGGGAAAAGGTCGACTGGCAGCAGTTAAAAAGAATTGGCTGGATGTGAACACAATAATGCGGTGGAGTTAGGGAACAGCGTGTTCTCTAACCTCAGTGGAAGAAGCTGGAAAGCAGGGTTACTGACGCCTGATGAAAAGAGTGAACAAGCTCCAGGAGGGGCAGCAATACAAGTGTGAAGCCGTTGTGTGGTTTTACGTGTGTGTGTGTGTGTGTGTCTGGTCAACTGTGCTAATTTTCTTCTATTCAAGTTTCAAGTTTTATTTGTCACGTGCAAGTTAACACAGGGTCAACAGTACAATGAAAGGTGCTGGACGAGAAGACAAAGGTCAGCTCAGTAGTGCAACAATTATTTTACAATAAAAGCAATGTAGAAAGAGCTTACTATAAAAAAAAGTAAAATACAATACAACTCTCATATTTATCCCTCTGAGAGCCGGATTGAGCTTTAGCTTTGTGCTACTGTGTGTGCAAGAGCAGAGGAAAACACCCTTTTCTTATATTTAAGCGTGGGTAATGGGGAGTAATAGATTAACCAGACAATCCTGGGACAGATAGCAATAATTCTCACAATAAAGCAGTGTTACATAAATGAAAACCCACTGGATACACACTGGGCTCTAATGACATTAAATCATAAACACAACCTCAAATTAATCCATCACCTCCATGTTTTCCCGAACACACACGCGCATGACGATTAAAGTGCTAACTTGCAACATGATTTACATCATTATGATTATGACTGTCATAATTACGAGCGCCGTTATCACTCTCATTATTAATAGCAATGACACTATTATTAGCCTGTCTGCTGGCGTGCTACTTAGTCTGCGGGCTAATTACTGTGTCTGACTGTCCAGGCATGGTGTCGGTCCACAACTCCAAGGTCAGAAAACTTCTCCTCCTGCTGTCGAGAGGCTCTCACACTTACTTAATTCTGCCACTCATAATCTCCTCTAATCTCATAAATGATAGAGAAAACGCTAATTCCTCTCCCGTGCAATTTATTAATGTGTGTTTGTGCTACTGAGACCCAGCAGTGCATTACTGTCATGGCTAATCCAATTAGTGGGGGATGTATCTAGCCAGGCCTGAGGGGAAGAGGAGCGAAGGAGGGACGGGGAGCAGGTAAGGGGGAGGCAGGGGAGGCGGGGGGCGGGGCAGTGTATGCAGGGGAGGCGTGTGAGACGACGGCGCAACCCGCTGTGTGGAGAGCGCATTAGGGAGACTCCCTTCCTGCGCTTGGTGTCTTTTTATCACCGCTGTGATGGCCTGAAAATTGGTGTGTGATCACAGGAGAGAGAGACTCAGTGAAAATATGGAACATTACTGTCTCTGCTGCTTTGTACATCTTAGAGTGCAACTTTACATGTTGGTGTGTGCACACAATCATTTGCATTCACTGTGTGTGTGTTCGGGGTGTTTGATGGTGAGGTCCTTAAGGGGCAGCCCAATTTCACAGACCATGGGCCTGAGAGGGCTTCATGGTCACACTTACTGTTAAGCAAGCGCACGCGCACGCACACGCAAACTCAAACACACATACACCCACACCCACATGCTTATAGCATCACACTGTGGAATATGAATATAAGAGATGAAAGAGAGTACTTGCTAAGTGACAGTAACTTCTGTATTCATTAGTCTTAACAAAAGTCCTGATTGTATTGAACTTTTTTTCTTCTTCTTCTTCTTCACATCCCAATGAAAATTAGCCCTGACAAGTAGTTCATAATGGACCATACAGAGGGAATATGCACTGAGCAGCTTTTACTGTGTTTTCTCAAGAGAGCTCACAATTGAATAGATTAACACATGGATTCTTTGTCACCGCACAAAAATATAATTTTTGTGCCACACAAATTTTAATTCCAAATTTACATTCTGAAAAGTTAAAGAAGACAAAATATGATACTACAGGATTTATGCTGCACTATCGACTGGAAGCACGCAAAAGGCTTTAATCCTTCCATGATAATCAGTTTTATAAGGCTAAGGCTCTATTAGTGAAAACAATGAATGAGTCCCATGTGTATTGTGATCTTTGCAAAATGATTTACTCAATGCTGTAGCAGTTGTTGAAAAGTATTTCTACAAATTACAAAAACACCAACGATTGCGACACCAATTTTAAGCAAGGCTTTAATTAACAAAGTCAGGATCATCCACGAGGGACAGAAACAACAGGTCGTCTGACATTAAACACCAAATGCTTACGTCTCTCATCTCATTGATCGTAATTGGAAGGCTCACTGATGAAACTGTGCAAGGTGGTGAGTCATGTATCAATAAATACTGTAAAAGCAGTTTCTGATTTAATGAGAACAGAAATTCTACAATTCACCTTCTGGTATTTATATCGTAAATATTTATCTTCTTCCGGTGAATGACAGATTGAAAAGTGTCTTTACAAATGTACACACAGCAGTACACACACACGCGTACATGCACTCGCCTTCTGAAGATGTTACGACTCACTTGCCAACTACAGATTCGTCCCTGTGACTAGTCTTCCATCTTCCATCTAAGAAGGAAGGGTGAAGCTCTTGAGCTATTGTTGAGGCGGATTGATTGATAATTGATAGAAGAGAATACACTTAGTTGAGAAAGTAGGATCCTTGTGATCTCTTCACTGATAGCATCCAATTTTATTAATCAGTGCTATTGTCCTTCCTCCCTTTGTGTGACTGTGTGCAAGTGGGTTATTTTCACGTGCTACTTGAATTTTTGAAATTGCGAACTTCGTATTTTTGCATTAAAAAGTTCATCACAACTTGTGCAGCTTTTTGACAATACGACAGGACCGACATTTACAGAATTCTCCTGCTATTTTATGACACTTTAAAACCCAAAATTACAACAAAATGAATAGCAACAGAGCCTTTCTCTGTTCCCAGACTCTTAGCAAAGAGCCTGAATAACAAATTGAGTCTTTCATTGTCGTAGTTGACCCATAGGATGACATTGTAGCCACAGCAGGGTTGCAATGATCTACTGGACCGATTCCAAATGTACCATTCATTTATTCACATATATAAACACAGGGCCCAGGTTGAAAAACAGCATAACTCTTCTTTAGGTTTGTGGATATGGATGGATTTATTGATTAAAGCTACCTTATAGGACTGTAAAGTATAAATTGCACAAATTCCAAAATGATTGAATAGATTTATTATAGGAAGAACTTATCTAAAAGCCAACTATTAAATAAATCATGCAAACACACTAATTTAAGTCCAAGTATGAATCCATTTCTTCAACTTGTTTTCCTCTGCATTCTGGGCGTCCTCTTCCCAGTGACAAGGATGTTGTGCAGTGAGGAAATGTAAAAGAATGCACCACACACTTTAGCTGTTACCTTCTGCCGGTAATAAAAAGCACAATGAAAGAGGTTAAGATGTTTCTTGGCAGACAAGAGCTTTTTTGAAATCCATTAGTGACTCAATGCAGCATCATTATCAGCAGCTGCTTAAACATACAATATCCTGGCTTTGACTTTTCTGACGTCTTGGCATTTTCTGAGATGAGTCTCTGAAATACCACAGGAAGAGGAGGAGAGCGTTCTTTAATGGAGAAGGTGGAGGAATGGTATTTTAAAAGCAATTTTCAGGCTTCTGCCGGAATGACATGAAGTTCTTTCACTGGCAACCCTTTGTGGCAGGAGGTATTTTAGCGCTTGTGGAGTATTTTGTGGCATGTTTCTGGTAGACTGTAATTTAGAACCCCAAAGAAGAAAAAGAGATTTGACAAGGCCGAAATTGGGGATACCAGGAGGTTGAAGATTCAGAAGCAGACATTACTTATAGAGGATAAAAAAAAAGTATACTTGAAGAGTGCTGACACTAAAAATAAGACATTGTCGAACAGTGTCAGACATTTTCGATCTGGGTTTTCACCTCTCAGGAGTCTGAGCCACTTCTTGTCTCTTTTCCCTCCAGATGGATCGGTATCCTTGATATTTGTCATTCTTGTGTAAGGAGGTTGTGTCTCTCAGGACTAAGTAATATCTGGTGGCACCTGAAGTTGCTTGACTTCACCCTGGATTCATTTTTCTCATAAAATAAATTCAACAAATACTTAAATTCTGTTTCTCCAGTTTTTAATCCTGTAAACTGCCCATCAAAAGCCAGAGAGAGTTGCCCTTAGACAAAAATTTGAGATCAAATGAATGTGATATCAGAAACTAATGTTGCTGTCAGCTCATGACTTAATATTTACAAGAAGCTACAATGACATTAGAATGGCATCCATCTTTTCATCTAACTCGTTAAACTCTTCTTTTTTACACATAAAGAATTAAAAAGTGTCACTGTGTAGGATTAAGTGGCATCTAGTGGTGAAGTTGCAGATTGCAAACAAACTAAATACCCTTCGCCTCGCCCTCCCCTTCAAGGTGAGTAGAAGAACCTTTGATGGGCTTCTGTAGAAACATGGTGGTGCAACATGGTAATCTCTGTTGAATAGGACCCACTTTGAATGAGTTCATGATGAAGTTAACTTGTTTTTAGTCTGAAATTTGCCCCCAATGGCAGCCACACACAAACACACACATTGTAACACATGCTTAGACTGAGACGGCGCCAGGCCAGGCTCTGGGGTTTGAACTGGCGGATTTGTCTGATAGCTCATGCTGGAACTATTTGTTCTTTGTGAGTAAAGGCTTAATAAAGGTGCACCATGCTCCCCCAGGAACAAGTGAGATTGGTGTTACACAGGGTTGACACCAAACCACAGAAGATAGGCTTCTAATTCTCAAACACAACAGGCACAGAATCAAACACATGCTCACACACACACACACGCACTCGTACATACAGACACACTGCACTCTGTGGTACTGACTAATCACACAGGCACTATGTACTGTATTTCTGTGTAGCTTTCTCAAAGGAGTGTCCATGCTGGGCTTACAGTTCTCTGGTGAATGCCAGCCCAGTGTGGGCATGTGTATTGATCATTCCTTGATAACCAGGTTTTGTTACAGAGAGTAATAGTTATGATCAAGAAGCTACAGGAAAAGGTCGGGTGAGAACAAATAACTGTAGGAAGAAGAAGAATAGAGTGGGAGAAGAATTTGCTTCCAGAAATGGAGAAGTAAACTAAAAAGAAAGAGGAGGAGAATGAAACCTGAACAAAGACGTTGTTCAGTCTAGAAACTAAATAGGGAGGAACCACCTGTCAAATCATTACGTGTCAGAAAGTCTTACCAAAAAAAACATTATTTAGTTCCGACTGGATTAGGAAACAAAACAAAGACAGAGAAAAATCACAAAAGCCATTATAAAAGTGACACATATGCACAGACACACTCATATCGTACAACCTGCAGACAAACCAAAACGCAAACACACATGAACCTAATTTCACCGCCCTCTGACACAAAATGGGATTGTCGTGTTTGAGCAGAGGGGGTCCGATGGCTGCTACAGAGGGACACATCAAGAGGTGAGGGCTTGATAATCACTGATGCCAGACTGGATGTCAGATGCAGCATAAGTGACTATCAGCAGCAGGCTGCACGTGAAGAGGTCTCTCTTTACAGATGGCTAGACTTCAGACAGCACAGGAAAAAGCCTCCTCCCTCCTGCCCTCTCCACTGCCCTGCAGGGGGGACCGCCACACGTGCACACAGAGGCCTGCATTTATGTATACATGCCCATGTCACAAGATGCACACATGATGTTCACCCATGCTGCTGTCAACATTTATGCACACGGCAGGGAAACGTTTAAACACACACAGACATACACACACACAGATTTGCATTCTAGCCCACACGACTCCTCCTTCAGAGGACACATCACAGACGAAGCCTTGGGCCTCCTCTAAGCACTCTCACAACCACACAACCACACACACACCACAGTCTTTGTTTTTTTATACATAGCAACTCACTGTGTTGCTTACATTCACAGCAGCGACAGCACCGCCGATAGCCATCAGTTTAGAGGAGGCTTAGAGTGTGTGTTTAGTATTTAATGATAAAACGAGTTTGACTTCAGATTCAAAATATCTTTTATTTCCTTCATATATAATTTTAAATATGAATGCAACCATTGAAAAAACACTTTTACTGGAGATGAATGGGTTTGAATGATTTTTAGGATGATTTCAGACCTATACCTTTTGGTCTGGAAATTCAGATTTTTTAGATTTGTCCAAACCAAACCAAAGATGTGAAAGGTGCCTTTGACCACGATCAAGACAAACTGATCTCGGTACAGATCAATCAAACTGATGGTTCAGATCACTTATACGAGTTTTTGATCAACTGCAGGTAAAGACAGCATTACATAATAAAGAAGAAGAAAAAAGGGAAAGCGGCTCGAGGGATTTCTTACAGTCTTCTCTCAGGCAATATAATGTATGGAAGACAAAAAAGTTTATTTGGCTTGTTGTTATACCACAAATGACACAATACAACAATTACTGAGGCAATTAAATTCACAGAGTGAACCGGGTCATTTATTTTCTTTATTCAAGTAAGACTTTTGCCATGTATTTTAACCAACACTATAGCTGAATTTTCAACAATAAACTTTAGGTTAAGTGAGACGCAGCCCTCAGGAGTCAAATAATCTAAAGAGAGTTCAAAAGCAGTGGAGATTCTTTCATCATTGGATACTTTGCTAAAGCACATAATTTGCTCTACAACCTCAATTTGTACATTTACAAGTTGGTTTTAGTGTGATTATGTGCTTATGCATAGTTTATGTTTGCAAGTGTCCACATGCACAGCGTGTGTGTGCTTATGTGTCTGGCAGCGGTGGCACATGCTAATCTGGGCTCAGAATCATTATCTGTGTTTCCCGGGCCATTAGACTAATGCTAAAGGGATAACACAGAGAAGTGGATGGGACCTGACGCTAACAGGGGCTAATCATCAGGACCACCCTCTCACGATGAGTTCAGCTATGACACTAAATATCCCTCAGAAGGAGGAACCTCGGGCACTGGAAAACGAGATAATTACAGGAGCCCGGAGCATTTTATTAATACAATTTCAATAAATCGTCTCAAATATTTGAACTAGCTGAGGTGTGTGGGATTTGATTTGACACATGGACGGCCTCAGAAGTGCTTACAACCCCTTTGTCACTGTTATTAATTATTAATACTCTCAAATACTGATTCTGTTTCATTGCAGAATAGTTTTCGGCTCAAATACGCAGCCTGAGAGAGTGAGGGGATTTTCTTCCCCATTTTGATTTGGAAAAAAAGTCTGGAGGAATATCAAAGCCTCCAGAGTCTGGCAAGTAGAAAGTGTTGCACAAAGCGTGCTGAAAGCGAAACAGGTGTGTTGCTCACAACTGACACATCTCCTAACCCCCCCCTCCCCACATTTCCCCTAGCAACAACCATCTCAGAATATTCCTGGCATGTGGTGCTGGAGCTTTCTCTTTGCCAGGCGTTGGCACAGCACGGCAGCTCTAATCTGCATATCACCCGATCTGACCAATGAATCGCTTCCTGTTTAATCATTCCATTTGACCTAGCAACCAAGAGCGCCCGGTGAGCTTTTGACTGGCAAATAGTCAAATAGAATACATCCCCAGGACATCGGCATATCAAATGTTGAAGAAAGTGCTAACGAGGCAGGTTCCTCTGCCCTTTTTTTCACTTTTTAATGAGCCACAGCCCGATGAGGGTGACCCCGCTGCTTCATGTTGTGCAAGGCTACAACTCAATATGAAACAGTCACACGGACGTATTTACCTGAGGCTAATTCACCATCTCGTCCCCATGAGAAATAATCTAGAGTGCATGGTTAAATGGTTTACATTTATGGAGGCAGAGAGGAAGTAGGGGTGTGGATCAGGTATCACATAAGTGTGTGAGTGTGTGTGTGTGTGTGTGTGTGTGTGTGTGTTTGTGTGTTTGTGTGTGCGCCTTTGCCAGCTTCAAACACAAATCCTTAAAAGCAAAGAAAACACTGTGTCTCTGTCTCCTGTCGTCCCTGTGTGGCTGAAATCTGGCTGCAAGTCAAAGCCAACCTGACTGAGGCCGTGCCACAGAGACGGCGACGGGAGGGCTGCATATCATTGAGGAGAGGCTGAAGAAATACAGTGCACACATTTCTCTACAGTGGCAGGCTCCACGCAGGGCCGGGCTACAAAGAGACCCTGTGGAAGCCGAGCAGACAAACAGGGGTGGCCCTGGGCTGGGAGAGATGATTGAACCGACCGCCTGGCCGACCCAGCGACAGGGGAGACAAACTTCAAATAAGCTCCTGGATGAAAAGATAAAAGAAGGATGAGCAGGAGGAGCAGGAGGCCACAGCTCCAGTTTAGCATGTGAGCCCCTTCATTAGTCTTTGCAGGACAGGCTGGTGCAGACTTACAAAATGGATGGTTGGAAGAAGGAAATATAGTAGAGGAAGAGAGGAGAGGCGAGGAGAGGTAGGAGGGAGGGGTGGAGGATCGAAGAGGGTCCCTATTAGTGAGGTCCGCCACCTTTTGGCCTTCGTGAATCCTCTCATCTCCATAATAGGCTGACCCCCTGTGTTTCGGGCTCATTAGAAAGGCAGACAGCAGGGCCGGGCAGACACACGCCTGTCACCTCGGCGCTCCCACCGGGGACCTCGACCAGACAGAGATAAAAAGGAAGATGAATGGAGAGGTGGTCGGAGAGAAAAGAGAAGGATGGGATGGAAGGTTGGGCCCCAGGTTTGATCAGGAGAATACAATAGGAGCGGAAAAGAGCTGAACTGTATCTTTTGGTGGAAAAAAAACGGAGGAGAGAGGGAACACAAAGGGAGGCCGTGTTGAAAAGTAGATCTGCCTGGAAACAGTCATTTGATAGGAGTAGGGGGAGCACAGGAAAAATAGTAGGCTGTGATTTGTCATTGTAAGTTGAGCACACAGTCTGTGTCACTGAACACATAACTGAGTCCATGTAAACCCAGACTCACCTCTGCATGCAGGACTGAACACAAGGGGCAGAGTTTTCAATTTTTTACAGTTAATTATCAACAGTTTCTCTAGATCTGAGTTTGTGAAAGCTACCGAAAATAACTTAATTTTGTTTTAAGGAGCAATATATAGTAGATTTTAACCAGGGTTTTGCCTGTCAGGCAACTTGAAGGCAGCTGTCTCATTGGTCGAGGTTGTGGGGATTGTATTTAAACCTTAGAGGAAGAGAGCAGCACTTACACCGGTTTGCATGATTATAAATAATGTTCTCCAAAAAAAGGACACTAGTTTTGAAGTAAATATGCACATCACATGAATGAGGTGCCAATCAAGACATCTAAAATCAATTTTGTTAAGATATACAACATTTTACATGAAAGTGTTTTTTGTGGTTATACTTCAAGAAAATCATGACCTCAACTTTCAACATATAACCTCTCCCAATGAGGAAATGTATTATCAGCGTTGGTTTGTTAGTTAGCAGCATAACACAAAAACTACTGGACGAATCATCACGGAACATGGCGGAATTATGCATTATGGGTCAGGGAAGAACCAAATTAATCTTGATGTGGACATGTGATATAGGGTCTATCTTCTATTCTAATTAAGCAATAATGAAGAGATCTTTATGAAAAAAGTGCTATTATCTATGAATACATTTCATTTGGTTTACATCCAGATTTTGTGAATCAAAATAAGGTCATATATTCAGTTACTGTACGGCAGCAAATATTCCTTTCAACCAAATCAGAGAATGGATATATTTCCTGTGTTAAATGTGAGCAGGAAACGTCTTTGCACATGGTTTATGTATCTGATCTGAATATGTAATACAGTGATAAAGTGGTCAATCAGCCTTGGTGGAGTTATACAGTCTGCAAGTGCCCCTATGGGTTTGTTTGATTGTTGGAGGACGACTCAACAACTACTGACTTGGTGGACGGATGGAACATGAGCCCAGAAAGAGCCCCTGAAATGTCAGCGAGGATCCAAACAGGAGGTGATGCAGGATTTCTTTCTTTAACATTGTGAGTTATTTGAATTTGAGAAAACTGTTTGGCCCTGGGGGGGTATGTGCTGTACTGAGTAAATTCAAAATTGTGGTGCAAAAATTCCACTCTAAATCAGCTGAGAATAAACCGTGTCATGAAAACAAATTCTCAAGGAACCCTCTCATGAAACATCAGAGTCAAACAGTAGTAGGACAAAACAGTTGCTGAGTTCACTCCTGTCACAGATTCGTTCCCCTCAGTGTGCGACTCCCTCCTCTGTCACTGCCAATGAAAACAAACAAGCTTGTAAGAAGCGTGATGCTGCACATGACTGACAGTCAGCCCGGCCATTCAGGACACTGATGGTTTGTTTGGAGTCGTCTCTTGGGAGTAGACTCTTACAAGCTGCCCCTGCTATCGATTAAACGGCGTCTGGTCCGACGGGACGCTGCACCCAGAGGTCAGACGACCAAGGTCAAGGGGGATGAGGTTGGCGACCTCATCTGGCCTCTTCACTATTGGATGGGGATCAGTTACCTCATGGCTGATTGACCGTTGGGTTAAGTCGATTCTGTGTCTCGCCCGCGGGGAAATCACGGCTGATGAAATCACAACTGTCCCACAAGGAGGAAAATTACATATGATTGATCCTACAAGAACAATCAGAGGGGATGTGATAAAAGGGTTTTCAGGTATTACATTAAAATGGAGCAGACCTTTCGTCCAATTCTTTTAAAAATGTGTTTTGTATCCTTCCCTCACAACTTGCCTCTCTCTATTTTTCAGTGTGTATAGCGTTTACATTCCTTGGCCTCCTCTCCTGCAGTTCTCCACACCCCTTCCTTTATCCATCAGGTCTTTTCTTTTCCATTGCCTGCTATTTCATCCCAATACATCCAGTGTGCACACACACACATGCTTGCGCACACACACCATCACGTGCACACACACACACGCACACGCACAGAGCAGCAGTGCACACACAGAAATAATTGAGAGGATTTCAGATTCTACTTCTTCACAACTGATACACTCGAGATCCCAAAACAAATTTGTCCAGCTTTATCAAAAAGCCCTCCTTGGCATGTTAGATCTGTGAACACCACCCCACCCCCACCAGATATCTCTCTCTTTCTGTCCATGTGTCTCCCCCGTGTCTCCCTTCAGGCTCAGAGGGGAGCTCGACCATTCACACTAACTGGCCTTGCCCTGTCACACAACCACAGACGGAGACAGAAGAAAGGTAAAGAAAAGGGTGAATAAACAATACATATGAATGTATGTGTGTTCATATGTCTCCCTCAATGACAACCCTCCCCCTCACCCCCCAGTCTGCTGTTTGTTTTAATTTGCCCTACTGCACGGCCGCGACCGTGAGCTCATGGTTTATTTTGATAAATTGCGGGGAAAGCTCTGCTAATAAATCAGGGCCTGTGATGAAGAAAAGCCTTAAATAGGATATTAAGATTTATATCAGAGTCTTCAGTTGTACACAATTGCTCCCTCGTCTCCCTGTCTTTCTTTTTTTCAAACCTGATCGTTCCATCTTCCCCTTCTGCTCTCCTCTCTCTCAAGTCAAATTGTCCTTATTTCTTTCATGGCAACGGCAGTATGACTTCTCATCAGGGCTCAGGGAAGGCGGGAGTGAGAAAGCAAGGGAAGAAGAAATTAGAAGTAAAAAAGAAAAGGGTGAGGATGGGGTGGGGGAGAAGGGGAGCTGGAGAGCAGAGGGTGGTGGGGGGGGGGTCACAGCTGAAGGCTTTGTGTTATTGGCTCAGTGGCCAAGCGTGAATGTAACACACAGAGCTTCATTACCGGAGCATGGGGGATTTTTGTGTGTGTGTGTGTGTGTGTGCGTGTGTGTGTGTGTGTGTGTGCGTGCGGTGCGTGAGTATGTATGTGTGGGTTCTGCATTTGTAGCAAGATGCAAGATTGAATTTTTGTCCCTGTTCCTGCTCCAGGGAGTTTGCGCATATGTGTGTGTGTGTGCCTTCCTTAGATTTGCAACGTGAGCACACACTCTCGCAGTGACTTATTTACTCCAGAGCCGAGGCTCCAACCCAAGGTACAGAGCCCCGCACAAAATAATTCCTCCACCCCCCACCCGCATCCCGTTGCCTCTTTGTTCCTCACCCCTCGCATGCAAGAAGTGAAATCTATTTGTGAGTGAGAGTGTGTCTACATGTATATATGAATAAATAAGAGTGGGTCTGTCTGCCTGTGAATATGTGTGCGTCTGCATGGACATAAGACCAAGAATGTGTAAATGTAAATGTATTTATTCGCTGTCCTTCCGAGAATTAAAGGGTAACATAAACAATAATTCATATTTTAACCTTTAGCTTAGCACAAAGACTGGAAGTAGAGGGAAAGGGCTAGCCTCTGCACCTCTGAATACATAGTTATGAAATTGATATTAATCTCCTCTGACTCTCAGTGAGGCATGACGTGCTAAACTGCCCAACTGTTGGAATTTTCCTTTCAACTGCATTTGTTGTGTCTGTGTTTTCAAATACGCTCACATCCCCTTTGAAACCAAACTATGCAAATCAGCAGCCGCAGCTATGAGTAATTATCAGTTCAGCGTTCGACCATCATTTCATTCAGTTCCAGAGAAAACAGCTCCAGTATCTTGGTCTATTAGACTGCTGAGTAATGCTTTTAGCTCCGTTCCCATAATTAAATCCAGTGTACAATTGAACATTCAGAGGCGGGTTACTTGCATTGCGTAATGATCACAATTAAGGGTCGCACACAAAGCTGGGGCTGCTTTTCGGGGTTGCCGTGTGTGACGCCGGCAATTAATTGAAAATGCTAATACACAAGCTGATGAATGAGAAGAGTGCTGGGTCTACACCGCGTGAAAAGACTATCTGCCACACTACACAGGGCTGGGGGAGTATGCGCCTTGTATTCCTTCAGAGAGGAAATCAAACCAATTGGATATGAAGCATGGTCGTGCTGCTGGGCAGAGCGTGCTGTTTGCTGAGACAGTGTTATACTGCAGACCCCAGGCACAGGCACAATAAGATGCTGATTAGACAACAACAAGGTCATGGAGAACAATAAATAAAAACACTCTTTAAGTTTACATCTGCAACTTGTGAAAGAAGGAAGCTTGTATGTTCTATTCATAAAAGCATGAGCATAAGCCTCAACGTGTATTTTATCAGTCAGACGCAGCCGTCCTGGGATCAGTCACACTGCTACGGCTGACACCAAATATTTCTCTCAGTCTGCAAACAAATACAGACAGGCAGGCAATGGCTGACAGACGAACGGACAGACAGACATGGAGCCACTGTGTGCGGTTGTCTTGACAACAGAGGAGGAGCGGTACTCTGGACTCAGTGTACAGGGAGAAATGAGACATGAGAAAGGGGGTTGACAGAAAGAGCACTGCATAAACCCCATCACCTCCACCCTGCACTAGAACCAGAGCTACACAGCATCAGCGTTTGTGGAACATTCACTTCCTTCTCAAGATGTGCGGACACAGCACGATGAGATGGAGACAAGCAATTTATTCCTCAAACTGTTTGTACAGCCCATTAAGTCATCTTCACTGATTTCACCCGCGACTCCATTTCCCAAAGTTTGAAATGTGCTATTAGCAATGCACCAAAGACTTTTCCATTATCTTGCCTATAATATCTTGATCGTCTAACTACCAACATGAACCCTGACATGAGTCTGGTCCAATTTGAACGACTACCCAGCAGTTGCATGCTCAGAGAACCAGCAGGGTTTCAGTCACCTTAGGTGTTGCTGACATAGCACTGCATTCACATAATGTTAGGTCACTGTGACCTTTGACCACTGGACTCTTGTAATTTTATCTTGAGTCTAAGCAACAACAGGTCAAATTTCCTAAAGGCAGACTTTGGATAGGATGTTTAAGAGGCCAAAACTATTTTTTTGAGAGGCCATCATGACTTTGACCTTCGACCAACCACATCAAATCTGTTAATACTTGAGTCTAAGTGAAAATTTTAGACAAATTTGAAAGGATTCTCTTGAGGTGTTGGTAAGGTAATGCATTCATAACGCAAAGAAGCATTTTGTGAGGTCACAACGACCTTGACCTTTGGCCTTAAAATTCCTATCAGTATCTTTGAGTGCAAGTAAATATTTAATGAGAGGTTCTATGGGTGTTTCTCGTATATCATGTTCACAAGACAATTAGGTCACCGTGACTTTGATGTTTCACCTTGAAACTGGTCATCCTTGAGTTCAAGTGAATGTTTGAACCAACCTTAAGTGTTTTTGAGATATCATGTTCAAAAGAACGGGACGGACACCTGGACATATGGCTGTCTCCGGCACATAGGCATATAGGCATTAAAAAAGATAGGCTTAGTGTCGCTGAATGAATCTTATGCAATTGCCTAGTCTTTCTTTGCAGCATGTGTACGCGGTTGCTATGAATCCAGTGTCTGTGTCCAATTGAACCCCTTTTGATACATTCATCTCATTGTCATGGCGCACCAGCAGTGTGACAGTAATGGTCAGCTGTCTGTATCGGTGCCAGTGATCTGTGTTCCACATCAGCTGCTGCTGGTTAACCGTAGTGCGCCTTGGCGTGACACAGCTGGCACAGTCTGGCAGGAAGCGCTTGGTTCAGATAGAAGCAGAGTCTAGACAGAAGATGCAATTCAGCTCAATGGCCAACTCCACCACCATGTTTCCTATGCTTAGTTTACAGTATCCGATCAGCAATTGGCAATGTGAGCGTTTGGACGATTTGATTCAAGAGGCTCGCCAACACACAGCTTCTTCTGACTCGATTTCTAACATGTTTTATATCTAGACGAATCTCCAGGAACTACAGCCAATCAGAGCACTAGACTGGGTGAAGGCAGGTATAATACGCTCTGTGTACTTAGAGAAATCATTGGCTCTGATTTGTCCACGTGGTCAACTCCCACTTGTTTTCTCCAAGATTCACATAACATTTGTGTCTCCCGGCCATTTGTTTTAATTTAATCAGCCTTTCTGTGGTGACTGGCCGGTGTCCAGCTGCTTGAACCTGGCACAGATTGGAAGAAAATGCACCTGGCAACCAGACCCCTGGCAACTCAATGAGTGCAGAATGGTGTTGACCAACATCTGACCTATATTCTGTTGAGCATCTGGGGATACACATTAAATAGGATGTGAACAGTTGAACTACAGACTATATGATTTCAGATGACAGACTCCAGGGTTCATCTTGTGAATTTTTAGTGTCTGCTTCCTTTACTACAAAATAAGAGAACCTCATCAACACCATGAGTAGGCTTTGTGCTGCAAACTTCTCTGTGATAAGACAAACTTATGTGGGTAACAGGGATAACCACATCTTCATTAATGCATTTACATTTTTTTTTCACTTTTGACCATGCTATTATATCAGCTTCGGTCAATTATTGAGTCCAAAGAAATCGTTGTTGAAATTCAACCACGGACCAACACATCCAGAAATAGTCTGCCTCTTCTCAGCGTGGCACTGCATGGCACAGCATGACAGGTCCTGGCACAGAGCACCACACCACCTGGCTGAAGCCAAGCGTGATGTATTGCAATGACTCTTGTGGGGTCGCCCTGCACAGTGGCATGGGAGGGTTCCACCCGTCTCCTGAACAAAAGGCATTTAACTTAACCACTCCTCTTTAACATCCCTATTCTGCCCTGTGAAGGAAGAGGGTGGACACGTACAAACACACACACACACACACACAGACACACACACACACACACACACACACACACACACACACACACACACATACAGGTGCACGTGTGCTTGTGGTGACAGATGGGGGATGAAGTTGTCAGACCCTCGCTCAGCGGTGCTGTAGGCCCTTGTCGGCTGGCGGCTGCTCGTTAACGTGTTAATTAGCCTACTAGCACCTCCTGTTCAGTAATTACACTGAGCCGGGGCCAGGACACTCATCAGGGGCCACTGAATGCATGATGGTTGGGCAGGCGGGGTTAGCATGGGGACATACGGGTGACATGGCTCATGGACGTGCCAACTTGACAACTTAAAAAAATACATCGCTAAACAAAATGTGATGCAACTGTGACTTTAGTAGTATTTTTGCAAGTTTTATCTATTTATCTACAAATGACTTTCTAAACATTATTAAAAGGTCCTGTACAAAATGAGCAGGAAAACGCAGGTGGACTCCTTTCCCATCGAGGGCAGAGAAGTTGGGCTGTTAGTCACATTTGACATTTTTTGTCAATACCACACCATCATTAAGTAGTAATGCAGTTTGTATGGAGATTAATTAATAAAGTACTAAAGGGAATATAAGGACAATTCTAAAATATAGTATTATGGCACATGTGTAAATCTATATAAATGGTCGTGTGTTTATGACATGAGGCAGAAATCGAGAAAAATAGCAAAACATACACAACTTACAACTTCTAGACTAATTATTATGACATTGGAAAATATTCGGTAGAATATGTAAATAAGACATTTAAACAGTAATAGAACCAGAAAAGAGCGTAGAGAGCAGAGAGAGGAGACGAGATAGAGAGAGAGAGAGAGAGAGAGAGAGAGAGAGAGGAGAGAGAGAGAGAGAGAGAGAGAGAGAGAGAGAGAGAGAGATAGATAATGTATGTAGAAGAGTCTAAGTGATGTGAAGGAGGTAAATGAAATGAAAATGCAGAGTGAAAAGAAAAAAAGCAGACTGGATAAAAGATATTTTTAAGCACCTTGAGTGGAGGTCAGATAAGTGCTATGAGAGGTGGAGTGGTGATGAAGGGGTGTCTCCATCTTTGCCGTTATCGCTCCCCCCCTCACCTCCCCCCGCACCTCCCCGCAGGAAGCAGCCAGTTCATTTGCCCGTGAGTGTCTTGACGGAGCCGATTAAGAGCAGTTTGTTTTATAGATGTGGGCTAATTGAGTTGGCTAGATTGCCGTCACTCGTTCCCGCTCCCTCCGTATTGAAGATTACATATTTCCTTTTCATATCTTGGCGCCGCAGCCGCCTGATCCATCTATCTCCATTCCTCCTCTCTCCCATTCCCCCTCCGCCCGCCATGTAAAGTGAGAACAGGCTTTGGTCCTACGTCTAATTAGCGCTCCTCTCCATCACTCTCCCTGTGCCTCGCTCACCACTATATCCTTGCCCACAGAGACCTCGCCTCGCCTCTCCTCTCCCCGTCTCTGACCCCCCCTTCTCATTATCTCCCCCTCTTCCTCCTCATCGTCCTCTTTGCGCCTATCCATCCCTCAGCCTCTCCATCTCGCTGTCATTATTCACCAACCCCCTGCCTCTCTCTCTCCACCCCCCACCCACCCCACACACACACACACACACAAACACACACTCCCTCCATTGCTTTCCCCTTTCTCAACGAGTTAATTAGGCTCATCTCTGGCACCCTCTTGCCAAAGCCTGTGCCCACAGGGCCAGCCGCAGCAGTCCACTGATGATTGGGGGGATGGGGGGGGTCCTATTTTTAGAAGACAACAGAAAGAGGAGAAGAGGAGAGAGAGAGAGAGAGAGAGAGAGAGAGAGAGAGAGAGAGAGAGAGAGAGAGAGAGAGAGAGAGATGAGAGAGAGAGAGAGAGAGAGAGAGAGAGAGAGAGAGAGAGAGAGAGAGAGAGCTGAAGGTCATTTGGTACTTTCACTTTTAACATATCTACAGCAGACTGTGTGAAAGACGGGGAAAACAAAAGAGAGAGACACATGGAGAGTGAAGCAAAAGTCTGACACATAGATTCCATAATTCATTACTCCAACAAAGCAAACTCTGGATAAAACTAGTTTACTTAAATCACATAACTGGAAACAAGTGCTGCTCCATATATCTCAGTGGTGGCTGCCACATGTTGAGGAAAGGGACCATTATGTGTCATCATAAACTGAACTCTCTAATGAGCCAGGTCCTGTGAGAGCACAGTAAACACACACACTATAGCTCACCAGAAAATACAGTGCTGACACCAGGGCTCATTCCCAGGTAAGACATCCATAGTGGAAATGCACATCCTCATGTGACGTCCTCTGTTAAATTGCCTCAGCAGCCCAGCTGGGCTCCATTGTTGTATGAGGACAACAGAAGCAGTTCAGAGGTTTTAAAAGGTGCAGTTCACTGGAAAAACCACAACCCACAGGACTGGGCCGCCACTTTCTGTATTGCACATTCATGCTCTCAGTGCTGCAGGGTCACAAGAGTCACACCTCATTTGTGCTGTACACCATGGAGACTGAAAGTATGGAAGCTCTCGCTCTTCTGTGAAGGAAAATAGAATCCCCTAACATTGTAGCTCTGTGGGCAGAGAAAATGAGGAATTTAAATGTATGGGAGGATAAGACAAGGAACATGTACATCCATGTGGTGTCGGAATAATCCAAAAATTTATTCCAATTCAGAAAATTCACGTGAACGCTAACTCAAGCATTTTCCTGGTAATGCTATTTTGGCCAGGGTAATGACAATACCAGAGCATCTTGTTATTGACAGAAACTGCATGTGCAATAAAGTATTGTGCTTTCAGTTTAATTTACTGTGATGCCGATGAATTAGGATGAAATCAGACTGAAGACCAGCAGTAATATCTAGAATAATTGCATGTATGTTCCAACGCATTTCATTTCGATTCTGCAGTAATTTGAATTTCCACAACGTCTCAGGTCATATCATGCAATAACTGGAGGCGCATACCTGAGGAAAACTAGTTATGAGGTACGCCACTGAGATACAAATTCTTTCTACTGTACCTCACAATGTCAAGCTGCCTGAAGACACTTCTCTGTATGCACTTTACTAATACGCCAGAGGCCCATTGTATCTCAACCAACACGACCACGACACGCACACACCTAATGACAGATTAGGTGTGTGCGTCAAAGCAGAGCCGGTGTGAGTCAAAGCACCGGGAGTTCATTTAGCCCTCCGCCTCTCATAAACAAAGCAATCACTGACAGTCAGAGACAAAATTATCAGGTAATTACGCAAAAAAATAACACATACTCCCCCCTCCACGTATCAGGCTTGTTTCACACTGGTACCCCCCCTGCAGATCCCACCAGCCCCCATCAACCCCTCGTCTCCTCTGAAACCGTTAACCTGCACCCCCCGCTGCACTCCCTGAACAGATTCACACTCACGTGTACTTACACAACATGCGAGCACGATAGAAAAAAAACAAAAAAACGCACACAGATTTATGCGAGAGGGTTATTCATGCAGGCGTATGTGCTCCCTCACTCACACAGATCTCCCTCCCAAAGCTCGTCTTAATTAGCAGCCGAGTCGTCTCATGGCAACGCACTCGTCAATCTCCCTCTATGTAGCCGTGTAGTAATTAACAGATTTAAACAGGAGTGTGTAGCAGAGTGACACAGGCCACGGAGTCTAGTCCCTGAACCGCCCACCTATCGTAAAAAATCCACCAGCTCCCTCATTGGACTTTTTTTTCAACAGTCATTATCCCGAGCACCAGAGGGAGAAGGAGGGATTACGCTTAACATGTGAATGAGAGCAATGACGGAAGTGCCATGCTGGAAGGAGGAGAGGGGGAAGTTGCAGAGAGAGCTGCAGGTTGTTTCTAAAAAACAGTTTTTTTCAAAGAAACTCTTGAAAATGTCTAGCCTGGGTGCCAGACGAACTTAGCCCCGCCCACAACATTTGTTGTTCGGGAAGTTCGGTCTGGAGTCGCTCCGTTGGGGAGAAACTATGCTCGAACAGAAGCTGTTCGATCCAATCAAATCGTCAGGGCGGGCTTTATACGATGATGGACAGGTGATCAAGAGTAACGTAATCAACCACGTCATCAAAGTAGGCTTGGATAGAATGCCTGCCGCTGGAGAGCTGAGATGTGTAGATGCTGCATTTGAGTCTGTTTTAGGAGACATCGACAGCGCATTCATTTTGAAAGAGGAACAGAGAACGCGGAGGCGACGCCAAAGCGCTGCGTCGCGCTAATCCCTATCGCGCCGGCGCTTGGCTGTTAAACACCGGACGCTGAAGCGACGCTGACCCGCCGGGCAGCGCTAATAATATCACCGGTTGATCCAGTAGTATTCAAGCATACCGGTATACTTACTTGTTGCTCCAACATTAAGCAACAGCGTCCCAACATTTGTCTCTCTTGGTGTTGTCTTTATACAACATGTTCCGAGGATCATACAACTCACTGCACTTCTCCACTTCAATTATTAATTTAATGTCATCCATGTTGAAGAACTTCTCCGCTGTTTGCTCCGTTAAATGTCGGGTGTGGAGGGTAAATTACGTATTCTCCACTCAAGCCTATGTGGAGATACCCCCCCCTCTCTCTTTTTATCTTTATCACTGCTTGTGTGGCTGTAGTGGATGGGCAGAGGGAGACATTTAATAATGTCATTGGTAAAACTCCAGGAAAACAGAAGGGGACTTCAAAGTATTTAAATTAATTTCAGTGTGTTTCCTGTCGCGATACGCTCGCGTCAAGCGGAAAAAATAGACTCGACGCCGAAACGATCGCTGCACAGAGCGAGGCAGCCTTGGTGCAGAGCGGCGCTTCAGCCTCCGGTGTGACCCGCACAAAGGTTTAACATGGGAGTGGATGGGAGCCAGCTGTTATTTAAGGCTTGGCGCTGCGCTTCAGCGTCAGGTGTGAACCCGGCATTAGTAAATAACTCACAATGATTCGCTTAACATACGTCACATACTACGTTGCTCTGATTGGTTGTAGGTCTATCCAATTGAGCGAAGAGGAATTATATTTCCTGGTTCGGTTGAAACACGCCCCATAATCACAGCCCAATGGAGCGGTCTCAGACTCAGAAAATGTCTGGAGGGGGTTTTAACTGTCATGTGCTAGAAACATCATGACCAGGTTCTTGCACTGAGTTTTCCAGACATGTTCCTGCTGGATTCTTACCCATGGGCTCACTCTGACACTTTACCAGGGGGCTTGTGAGAAAAATTCCAGAAAATTCTGGACATTGTGAAATTTGCTGTTCAGGAAAATGTCTGGAATCAAGTAGATGTTGGAAAGCAGCTTATGTTAACAGACCAGTGAAGTAAAAATGAAGAGTCGTGGGATAAATCTCAGAATCAAAAAGAGTCAACCTTCACAGGGTATGGATATATCTGCAAAAATGAAATCATATTTCCATAAAATGCGATGAAACACAATCTGTCTGCGTGACACTTTTTGGTCCGTAGACACTTCGGCCTCCAGCAGTTTCATACCCAGCTATTTCTTTGCGTTTTTGCAGGAAATGAACAAATCCCTTTTGGTTGCTGCATATCTAGAGGTAATGAAGTAGAAATCTAAACTTAACTTGTCCCACTCACCAGCCAAATTTGATCATAATGCTTTCAATCAGTCCCAGGGGAGATGGACTTAGCAGCATTTGGAGGGTAAATGATGTCCAATTAAGGCAAGATGGGAAAGTAGATTCCCTACAATTCTCTGTTTTAGTCAATGAGGCATCATGGGAGGTCCTTGGTTGCTGCAGGAGTGTAGCTGCTGGCTCTTGCAAGCTGCCCTGAGGGTTTCTCCCTCTCCTACTGCTCAATTACAGCCTGGCATGATAAAGCACCTCATAGAAGCCAGGCTACAGAGCTGCAGGCTCCATGTCGGACCCTCATCAATATTTCAGCTCCTTTCCTTTATGCTGTATTTACCCTATCTGATGTGGGCCACATCACACCCCCAGCCTGACTTCCCCTCAGGCACTGGGTCATGTTTGGAAAAGGGCTGTTACACCTGAATGAGAGCCAAAGCAAAACGAAACAGATGGGGTCCCACTGAAGTGTGTACGTCAATGTGTTTTATGAGTTTAGGGGGGGGATTGGCTACACTGTTTCAAACTGTGCCATCTACGAGGGGCCCCTCAGGCTGCCGTCTTACCATTCCATCGGCCGGCTTGATTCAGAACTAAGCCTCTTTCTTGTCCCTCTGTCCAGTTAAAAGGATACATTTAGTTTTTTTACTACTTATACTGTTGGTAGGAATAACACTGTTCTCATCAAGCTGATTGGAGAGACTTGGAAAGGTGAGAACTTTGGTAATATGAAGTCAGAAGGGGACACATGCTCATGATCCAACAGGTTTTCAACAAATCACTGGGTTGGCAAAACTGTTTCACCATTGAGCTTCTGCACAAGGTGTGGTTGTACGTGAAGGATATTTTTCAACTATATATATGCTCACTTTCCGTGGCACCTGCAACTGGTGGAGTTGATAATCTGACTGGTCTGCTCGTGATCTGTAACTGATCCTCAGACTACCCCAGGGAATCACAGCACTTTGGTGTGAATGTTATTAAAGCTGATCATGGCTCAAGTTCCACATTTAAAACCACACAGTTAAGGTTAGAGAATCATTGAGGTCAATATTAAAGGGGACTGTTGGTAGGAAACTGGTTATGACTTGAGAATTTAAGGTAAGAAGAGCCGGAGAGCAACAGATAAATAAGCCAAAGCAGAACCATAAGGGAGGATGAAGTTGAACCAGGGGGTAAATATCCAGGAGCTTTAATGAAAGACCAGCTGAAAGGATGTTGAAAGGCCAGTTTTCCCACAGCAATCCAATATTATCAGAGCGACCCCCCACCCTGCACAAACACAATCTCTGCACCCCCCTTCTCTGCCTCGATCCCCCTGGCTCTTGGTGCCCGTTTTGCACAGCAGGGAGTTAATTCTGCTTTTATCCCCAAGTAATATTGGCCTTATCGCTCGCGCCACTGCATCCACGCCTGGACTCAGCGAGCCACAGGGCGGGGTGGTGGTGGTGGTGGAGGGGGGGATCAAGGCAGGTGCCAGTGGAATGTCTCCTTAGTGGAACTGATTGCATTTTGTGGCCACAGAGCTGTTGCTCAAATGCACACAAACACACATATATACACGCACACACACACACACACACACACACACACACACACCACACACACACACACACACACACACACACACACACACACACACACACACACACACACACCACACACACACACACACACACCACACACACACACACACACACACACACCACACACACACACACACACACACACCACACACACACACACACACACACACACACACACACACACACACACACACACACACACACACACACACACACACACACACACACACACACACACACCACACACACACACACACACACACACACACACACACACACACACGAGAAAGACAGGGAGAGAATGAGGAACCAACTCCCCTAGGTCCAGCTCGCTCTACACCCCTCTCACCCCTCAGACCCCTGGTATTGCCTCGGTGTTACATCATTCAAAAGTCACACACATGCACAGAGTACAAACACACACACACACACTTCCCTTTTTACTGCGTGCACGGTTTCTCATTCCACCACTCCATTACAAATGAGACTCAGGTCTCCCCCCTGGTGCCCCCTCCCTCTCCAAAACCACCCTCCTCACCCCTCACAGCGTCAGTGATGTCAGTGTATAGGAGTCTGGTAATGCTGCTATACCACAACATGCATCACCGGGGTAAGACGAACCTGGATTGATCTGCCCAAAAATCCAAGAGTCTCTCTAGACCCTGCCTAGTGCCCCTGAGCAAGGCACCTTACTCCTCCAACATCTGCTCCCCGAGCGCTGTACATAGTCGCTCACTGCTCTGTGTGTCCTGCACACAGATGGGTCAAAAGCAGAGATTACATTTCCCTACCTGCATGAGTGTGCGTTTGCATGTCTGTGCATGTGTGTGGGATAAATAAAATGCATCTGCATCTACTTAAAGGTCTCCAGTTGTCATTTACCTTTAAAAAATACACGCACACATACCGACAAGCCGACACACAATGCTGGGGGAGAGTGGACAGTATCGAAAGCTAAATGCCACTAATAGGTCGGTCCTGCACACACAATGAATTCAAATTGCTTGCTGCTCAGCACATTGAGCTTAACGCACTGCACTTGAGCATTCCCCATCAAACTGGGGGCCTTTCCCCTGATGCCTATCTGTGCTGTGTTAATGAAGATGTATGGTGCAGGTAGCGTGATGACATTTTCATGAGCCGCAGACAGCCTCCATCTGTCCTGAGGCCCCGCTTCATGCAACGGCTGTCTGCTCTGTGATTTGGCAAGTCCGTAGCTTCGGACAGAACGAGAAGCAGGTAGCGAGAGGTGGGGAATGAGCTCTCTGTGCTGTCAGACAGAAAACTGTGGTTATTGTTTTCTGGCATTGATGCACTGTGGCTTTGATTGATTGCATGGACTCGGAAACTTACGAGTATTTGCTGCTGCATCGCTACAATAGAGTCTGAACTGATTGTTGCCAAGTATTTTGCCACTATAACTGGATGTAAAACCAATAATGCCAATAATCCCTTTTTTGCACAGGATGAGCACAACCACAGTGACACACAGTTAAAACCAGTTGGATGGATTTTTCCCCTTCCCCTTTATTGACAGGACAGTAAGTTTGAAATGACAAGAGAGAGAGAATGGTTGAAGACACGCAGCAAAGGATCGGGTCTGAGAGGCTAGCAGGCGCCACAGTTGGTTGAATATTTTCAATGGACAACACTTGATAAACAAGGGGAAATGGAGCATTTAGCCTCTTTTCCACTGGTCAAAAACTCACTAATACCCACTAACATCTGCCTATTTGTCGGCAATGAGAATGGATTCTATCATTATTCACTCCCGGGTAAAATAAGTTGTAAGATGGCTCTCCGGCTCTGATGTGCAGTGATGGAAAGATGACACCCAGGTAAACGCACTAATTTGGCAGCAAGGTGAGAGAGTTTCTTTTCGGTTTTTGGAACATTAATGACATCAAAATCAGCATTAATGACAGATAAGAGAAAAACTAAAATGCAACATCTCTACTGGCAGTGGTAAACAAGTAAAGGTTTGTGGGGCGAATCCCAACCAGGGCTATGGATGACTACATGGTCATTTTTTTATACACCATGGCCAAAAGGTTTGTTGTATTACACTTTAAATGATTATTTAAAAGACACCAAAACTGTGTATTTGTTGAAATATTTTAAGTTAGATTTCAGGCGATAGAGTTTCACCCTCTTCTACTTTCAATTCTTAACATTCCCTCTTTCTCTCTCTCTCTCTCCCCCCTTTTCTTGTTTCTCCCCCTTTTCGACATTCTAACCCATCCTTCACGTCTTCCCTTCTCCCCGTGTGTAGGTGTCTCTCTCTCTAGGTGGCTGCAGCTGGGAGGGCTGTGGGGCTCTGGCTGGCTGATGGATGCGGCTGAGTGCGTTGCCATGGTGCTACCTGGTGGGGAATGCTCTGTAATGGGAGGCTAAAGCCAGCAGCCAGCCGAGGGGAGCATAGAGGGAGAGAGGGGGTGGTGCTGGCAGTGTGTGTTTGTGTGTGAAGGAAGGGGGGGTTGTCTAATTTCACAAACACATAGACATACTAGCTCAAACAAAACCTTGAGGCATGCATGCATCTAAGCAAGTACACACACACATGCACACATACTCACACACACTTTCAATTCTGGAGAATTAAATCTCGCCGCTCCCAGAGATGGTGCAGTTGAATTATTTATGGCTGCCCGTCTCCAGGCCAGGCCGTAATAAAGTTACGGCCGAGACTAATTTGCAGTTTGATGAGGTGGGCTTTTAGCAGTGGATCCTGGGCCAACATTAAGTACATATTGTTTTTACAGATTTGATTACCTTTTTATTGTTATTGTTATTAATGCACTGGGTGTGTGCACAAGGATATAAGGAAGTGCACCCCTCCTCGTTTGCTCCAGAAAAAGCCAAAACCTGACCAGAGGAGAGAGCTGAAACCGAATAGGCAGTGTGTGGGGTACCATCAGACATATACAGGATGTAATCTCCTCACTTAAAAAATCCAATAAAAGTGGCAGCTCAACACTTTTTATAGCAACCTGGAGGCAATCTGCTTCTAAATACATAAGCCTCAGCCGTGAATCAGCTGTGAATTGGACCTGAGCCATCTGCCTTCTCACACTCACACACACACACACAAACACGCGCACAGACACAAAGACACACAGACACACACACAGCACACCTCCATGAGGGTCTATAGAAAGGTATCAGTGATGGAAGGCTGATGTCGACACTCAGAGATAGTACATTAAAGCAGGAGTGGGGAGCTTTACAGTAATGGGATGATGTTGTTGGGAATAACCGATTTGGATTTGCGATTTACCCAGGCTAAACAAATTTCTATTTTACACACTTTTCAAAAAACCCCACTTTGCCTTGCAAAGGTAGCACATTGTAAACCTGGTGGATAATTTGATGGAGTGTTGTTAGGCTATAAAATAGGGACTTTCACAAGCTATTAAAGGCCTGGAGCCTGTAAAAGATGTTATGACGATTACGCTACAAGGAGGAAAGTAGAGCTATAGAACACCTTGTGGACACTTATAACATCTCACAATGCAGAACAAGACCAAGACACAGTGCATCCGCCCTCCCCTGGACACGTGATAATCCTTTGATTAATGACACCCAACATATTTAATGCTTAATATATAAAACGGGAACTGACAAGCCAAACAATTAGGTCAATTACCTCATGACAACTCAGTTGTGTTGGGTTAATTACAGGAATCCTCTACGGCGGTGCTCATCCATTTGAGGGCCAATGGCACGTAATAGAGCGCAGATGCAAATGAGCTCACCTCCAGAACTGCTCGGATGGGATGTGATCTGTTTTATGGATGAGGACCAGTGAGGTGCATGTGCTTTTGCATTTTGTTGCAGAGATAGATAAAGGGACAATTTATTTCTCTCTATCGCTCCCTTTGACTATAATTAATCAACATTTCAGAGGTGCAGAGGTTGGGCTTGAATGCGGCTCCTGTGAAAATATATTGTCCCCCACTAAATATTTATGGGCTGATTTTGCTTATTTTTACATAAAATGTCAACATATACATTTTTCTGCCTTGTTTATTCTGTAAAATAATAGTTTTCATATACCTCTGTTACTCAGAAACTAGTGGGTAAAATACTAACCTGTACTTTTTTTAAACGCAGGTAAACACATTAAAAAAGCCATTGACTCCTCTCCTAGTGCCAGTAGAGGAGTTTGCCTTTCTGTGCGTCATGTTCAACATCACAAGCCCAACTGACTCCCTCAAATTAGCACGTTCACGTGGGTGTCACGATTCTATCACTGCCAATCGGAGCCGTGTCTACAGGAGAGGCATTTGACCCCGGAGTGAGATATCGCCTGGCTCAAATTTTCAGTATTAGTCATAGTAGTCTCTTGTGGATAAAGCAAGTAGCTCCACCAGGAGGGGGAATGGAGGGAGGGAGGGAGGGAGAGAGAGAGAGAGAGAGAGAGAGAGAGAGAGAGAGAGAGAGAGAGAGAGAGAGAGAGACAGAGAGAGAGAGAGAGAGAGAGAGAGAGAGAGTTGCCCTTCATGTCAGTGGCATTATAAGCATACTGATTCATCAAAACCAGGATACCTGAGGTGCTCCAAAACCAAGTCATCATCACACTCTCTCTCTCCCCTCGTTACTTCCCTTCCTCTTCGACTCCCCCACACACCCCACACCTCCCTTGTGTGTTAAAACACCGGAGGCTCTTCCTTTTGAACACCTCGACCCCGGCACATAAACAGAAACGGGACATACTCATCTCTGCTGCTCTGTGCGTTTGGACAGGTTGGCGTGGGAGCAGAAGAGGATGGCGGAGGTCATTTCCATATTCACTTAACAGAGTGTTGCCTCTCTCCTTTCTGCACCGTGGCGCGCTAATCAAAGCAGGCGGCGCTGCCACCGCTCCTAAATGGCCCTGGAGCGCCTTTGAAACACACTGACACCGGTGTCGTGCTGAAAAGGACATGCTTTTTATCCCCTTAAATAGCTTGTAAAAGGGCCCCATTGACTACACAAGCAGTCCACACTTCCGTGCCTCCTCACTTTGGGCTCCATTGTGACACCAAGTGAATGTGTCAACGATATTGGACGAACACAGGCACTTCTCTTTCAATAGGCTTGAAGCGTTAGTGCAAAGCAAATATTTTCTATTGACCCTGTGAGGTTGTTTTTTTTTACCACCTGGTTAGAAAATGAGGCTGCTTTGTTGCAAAATGAAAAAAAGAAACCAGAAATCATATTACCGAGATCTGAATTTTCAAGGACATCATTTACAATTTTTCCTTCTGAGATTGGATACACACACGTCGACAAAGACAGTAATGGCACGCAGACATGCTCCTTTAAACCAGAGTACACAGCCAGACTCACACAAACTTAATCACACACCAGCATGTGTGCGTACACACGCACACACGTACCAGCACACAGATGCTATAAGCACGGCAGCACAGCATGAAGGCTGTCATCCATCAAGAGGTATTGCATGTCCTCGTTAGAAAGTCCTAATCCACTTGTTCCTGCAGTCTGTTCTGATTCTAGTAGTCCTGCACGCACGTACGCAGACACATACACACACACACTCACACACACACACACACACACCATACACACACAGACATTTCTTAGTGAGGACACTCATTGGCATAACACATTCCCTACCCTTTACACCTTCTTAACCATCACATCTAAACACCCAACCCTCATCTGAACCTAATGCTATCTCAAATAACCAAAAAAGTGAGGACCGACCACTTGAGAGTAGTTCCTTCAGACAACATCAACAGCAAAATCAGGTCTTTTTTTGTTTGTGGTTGTTTGTCATAATATGTAATAATGGGACACATCCTAAGTCGTTGTTATTCTCCTCCATTGAGAAAAATATTCATACAGTACAATGATTGTTTACGTATTCCCCTGTTGCTAGATTGTTTTGCTGATGATGATACTGATGTAACTTGCAGTGAAACACAAGTTCCTTTACGAGTCCATGTGCAGTTCTTCAGTGTGTATTGGTGAAGGAGAGTGGACTCAGACCCAACACAGCACAGTATTGACTATTTGGTTTAGCCTTCCTCGGCACTAAGACACCTCTCTGTGCTGCTAGATGAAGTGCAGTTGTCTCTTCATCAGATGTGATTGCTTTGTGTGTGTGTGTTGCGTGTGAGAGAGTGTTGATGCTCATAATAGAGTGTGTACAGCGGTGCAACAGCAGCTCCATTACAGTTTGTAATGCTTTACACTTCGTCATGGGGCTGTGTGAGTGTGTTTTGGCGTTTCCTTGTGCGCGCATGAAAGTGCCGGCTGCGTCTGATGATGTGTGTGTTTGTAATTGTGCTGGAGTAGGCACGGCCCCATCACTCCCCCCCACCCCCCCACCCCCCCCTCTCTCTCTCTCTCTCTGTAGTCTCTCAATTAGGTGGAGAGCAGGCCCACGGGGAACCATTGTTTGAGCAGCAGTGGAAGACAAACAAGACACCGCACGCAGGAGCTCCCTGGGCAACACATGAGACTGCTGCAGTCATTCACTCGCCGGCTCCTGAACGCACACACACACACACACACACTTATCAGTACCTACCTCGGAAAATTTGCATCTACTTACTAATGCATATAGGCACAAATACAGGTACTTGCATACATGTATATTTACTACCAAATTAGGATGCATGCATAGATGCTCAGGTGAGGGGCCTGGGAAAGGAGAACAGAAAATGCAACACACAAACACCTACATATAAAAATTCAAACACAAAACATGAAGCATACACAAAAACATGCACAGGAAATTACAGCGCAGAGCCAGTCTTCTTGGTAAATGGACCAAAACCACAGATCCAGAGGGAAACAACGAGGGCACACGTGTTTACACCCAAATTGCACCCTGTGGGATAACTCAGCCCCTGTCCTACAACGAGAGGCCACACAGTGTTAGACAACAATGTGCACATGGATATTCCCCCCCATGCCACTTTACTGCACCTTAATAACAACAGCTTTGGTGGGATACCCAAAAAATTGGGTCCATTTACAGGAGAGCGTGAGCGACAGAGGCGCTCATTATGTTGTGCTCTATCCGTCTCCATTTCGCTCTCATCCCATTCATCCCTTAATCTCAGTTTTTGTGAGAGAGAAAAAGAGGATTTTCAAGTCATAAAAGTTTTATAGGAGCTGTAAAGGGTAAGCGTGTACAGTCGGCCCCTCTGAACTCTCACATGCTCTTTATGCCCGTCCGAGAGGAGAGACGAGATGCCAGGTAAAGAATGGCTGTGATAGATAATCTAATGGCTACGAACCGTCTTCTCAGCTTTCAATTTTTTCATCTCCCTGTTCTCTCTATTTAGTTTTATTTGAGTTTTTACTTGCTCCTCTGTATGTCAAGGATCTCGATTTTCCATCGTACTTCATAATGATTGAACCTGCCAAGTGATGTGACTTGAGAGTGGTCTGAGGAAATGTCAGGTCACTGGAAGATAAAGCGAAACATCTCATTCACACCTTTAAGCCATCGACAGTACTGATATGACTTAATAACACAGTCTGACGTAAGGGGCTTTCAGCTCTGCATTAAAGCGCAGGTTATATTTATTGTTATGTACTGTGGGGATACACACCAACATTTCTATCGTGGGGTGTCTATCTTTCACAAAATAAGGAAATTACTTTCAACGCAGGCTTGCAAATGGGAGACGACAGTTATTCAGCCGGCTCTCTCCCCCACTAACCCGTGCGGGAAGCTGTAAAATGGCAAGCGAGCCCACAACAAGAGAAATAAATGACTTTCTGGACAAAGGCAGCTGCATAGCAGAAAGCATTTCTCCTGAGGCGCAGAGGGAGAACGAGGGAGATGGAGGAGGAGGAGAAGGTGGTGGTGGTGGGGGTGGGGGGGGATACATCACCTTGTGCAGGGCTCCATATCATTTGCATGGTTTATACTCTCCAAGGCCCCCGCCATGCAAATGACTCATAAAGTAGAAATAGAGAGACTTTGGAGCCGGTGTCAGGAGTGAATTTATATACGCTTGCCAGGCGGGCCCGGTGTCCTAAATCATTTTCAATTAGATGACACTTTCAATATCGAGCCGCTGATTTAGAGATATTAAAACTTCTTCTCCCTTATCCTCCACAGAGTTGAAAGCAAGCAAGCTTATCAGCCACCACTCCTCCTTACCCCCTCCGCCTCTCTGCCTCCTCTACTCCTTTTCATCCCCGATTCCTCATCTCCCTCTACTTAAAGGTGTATGTCAAAACGATCTTTAGCAGGAGGGCTCTTCAAGAAGGGGGGTGGTGGGGGCGGGGGGTCTGAATATGAAACAAGGGTGATTTGCAATTTGTTTTTTCAAATTTAGCACGTTTTCTTCCATTGTTGAGCATTTTACTTTTGTTCGAATTTAAATGGGAGGGATTGTAAGTCAAAGTGTTTTCCATTTACAGCAGGTGAGAAGAGGGAATACATCTCAGCTTTATGAGGAGAGCCTACTGAATTTCCTTTGCATTATTAACATGAAGAAATAATAATAACAGCCTGTATGTCCTGTTCTTACTCGCATATCATCAAGCGGCTACTGAGTTTGAATATCTTTATATAACCCACTCACCAACACACACACAAACACACACACACACTCACACACTCCACTCAGGCCCTCTCGACCTTTCCCGAGGCTGCCTTTCAAACATTCATTGTACCTCACTTAACAACTCTGTTGCATCTGCCTGCACTTTGTTGTAAAGCCTCGTCTGAAAGGCTGCTATATTTAACCCCCCCAAAAAATAAACGCATCAGAGCAGACTCCTGCTTCTTCCAACCTTTCTCCGAAGCAATAAAGCTGACTTTAAATTGACAGAGTGGGGTGAGCGTATCAAAAGCCTCGCTCCCGGGGAACAGCCACCTTCACCTTATCTCGCCCCCCCCCCAGCACTGCTCTGAACACACAGCAACGCCAAACCCATTCCGAGGCAATCAAAATCTATATCTTAATGGACATGTACTCTAAAGGAACGTTCCAGAGCATCGCGTCCGAATGGCATCTCCACCTCCCATCGCTGCAGTCAACATCTCACACTTTCCCTAAGTTATGTCTCCTCCACCTCCCCCCTGCACCACCTCCACCCTCTCAGAGACCATAAAACCCGGGCTCAGATGGACATCGCCCATATATGCACTTCCCTCCACGCGCTGCCCTCCACCTCATCTTCCTCCTCCACATCACACCCCCTTCCATCTCTCTGCCTGCCACTTCTCCACCACCTCCTCCTATCTGTTGTACCCCACCTCTTCGATCTCTCGCTACGTCCTATCATTGCCCCTCCTCCCCCTCGTCTCCCTCCTCTCCTCCCGGTGTGATTGTGTGTGGGGCCGGTCCCGCTGACAGGCCTGGGCAGGGCCGATAACGCCGGGAGCTGAACAATGGGGGGAATATTGTAAAGCCTAATGGAAAGGAGCTGGAGGTGGAGGGGGATCAGGGACATAAATCACAGCGCCTGGCACTGATGGGGCTTTTCAACAGCAATAAGAGAGGCAATACCTCTCGGAGCGCCACGCGGCAAAGGAACGGAGAGGGGACCTATACACAGTCCTCCCCTTGTCTCAGATTGAGAGAAGACACATATGAAATGACCTGACACCGGCACACTCTGTACATACACTACACGTTTTCATGCATACACAAACACTCATACATACACTCAAGTCTCCCTTGAAAACATATACACTTTAACAGTCGGTGTGGAAAAGGCAATTCTTATGTGAGCACACACACACACACACACACACGCACACACACACACGCACACACACGCACACACACAGGCATGCAATTTAAAGCACTTTCTGAAGGGCTATGTAAAAGCACTGTGTGTCAAACTGTGTGGGGATGGATGGGGGCAGGTGGGGGCAGGTGGGGGCGGGAATGGGCGGGGGTCCATCTCCCATAAGCCAACGAGTGTGATAACCAGTGGGGATGGATGAGTCACATTTTACCCTTATGGTGTTCTGCTATTCACTGTGTAAAGATAATGGACAGAGCCACTTAGTAATCAGAGGTAGAATTAAAGAGCTTCTCTCATCTCCATTCTGACTCACTACAAAGCCTTTCTTATTCCATCACTCCTTAGTCTGTCTCTTTTTTTCAACCTGCCATCATTTCCAATTATCTGGAAATAAATGAATTGCCGCTGCCTTTAGAGAAGCTGCTGCGTGTGCGCTTTTATGCAGCCAAAACGTGAGCGAGGGCATTTTACAGCAGGCAGACTGACAGAGGATTTTTGTTGTTGTTGTTTGTTTTCCCCTTCCAGCGTAGGACCAAAACTATTATTTACACTTGTTGTTTCAGTATCTTAACAGACATACAGCACTTTCATTGTTAAATTGTCAGAGGTTGGTGTTGAGGAAAACCTCGGGGGGAATTGAGCTGAGGTGCGGCTGCATTGATCTGACACTGAAATGAGACCTGGCAGCAGCAGAGAAAAGAACCAGTGAAATTCAGGTTTGACAGCAGAGCAATGATTGGCCCTCAGAGGTTTTGGCAAAGTGTGAGTGGTTTAAGTGAAAAGTGTGAACACTGTCAGCCAGTTGAGTTGAAAGAAGAGAAGGAAAACCAATCTGAAAAAAGAAACAGTCGGGCTGCAGGACAATCTTTTTGAATAGTCTTTGCCTGAGTTTCATAGATAACTAGGGTGACTCTAAGGCTAAATCAATACTTAAAAATATTGTCTTTGAAAATGGGGTTTTCAAAATCTCCATCCAGATACGCATTTTACTTACTCAAATATAATCTTTGTCCATAATAGTACAGATGGACAATCCGTCTCTACCATCCAGAATTGAAGTCAAAATATCTCGGAGTCCAAATCCACCACCTTGCCAGAGAGGCCCTGCTGAACACATCCTCAACCAATCAGGAGGCAGGCTTAGCTGTCAATCATAACGTGACACCCTGTTTTCATATCGTCAAATAACTCAAACCAAACTTACCAGAAAAACTAACACTCATCTAAAATGACAGAATCATAATTTCACATATATTTATTTGGTCAACGTCCCATCTACAAACATGGAGACGGCAGGATGTATGACCTCTCCTGCAGCCCGCCACCAGGTGGCTATCAAGACAGTTTGGCTTAATTTTGAGATGTCACATCAGAAAATTACCCATGACCAAAAGACCCAGGTTGTAAATTCTGTAAACCAGAATTTCACTTTGTCCTTAAAAAATAACATGATCGGCAGCTTGGAAAATTCTCGGGGTAAATAATAAAGAAGCAACAGGCATTGACACTTGCAGGTTGTCATTGTATATAGACTATATTGACCACATATATATCCATTATTAATAATCAAATGAAAAGCCTCTGTATGTGACAGAGGCTCACGTAAGATGGATCTGAATTAAAGGGCAATCCTATTTATATCTGTCTGTGGATGGTGAGAAGAGTAAAGTAATTGAAAACAAAAAAGACAGATACAAAAATATATAAATACAGATGCAGCATTCCCATGCACAGTTTCCCTCTCCTCTCACCTCTTGATCTTAAAATATATAATAAGTGTCATGGGCCGTCTATGAGCATTCATCACTGTAATTGGCTTCATAACAGCAGCTGCCCAGTTGGAAACTTGGCCTACAGCAGTCAGTTTTGTTTAAGCAGTGAGGGAGCGAGAGACAGTGATTAGACATCCTTCATAGGTCTTAAATCTCCATTAATCATCGCCCCTCTGTTCACATCCTAGACTCTGACACAGATAAGAGCCGGGTGTAAGAGGAGGAACTGGGGAAGACGGAAAGAGGGAGGGAAAGAGCAGAGGAAGAGGAGGGAGATCACAGACTTGTTAAAAATAATAAGCTGCTACAGAGGCACGTGGAGAGGCCCTGGCAAGATGGGAAATGCTGATTAAATTAAAGGCTCATTAATCAGCCCTTGACCACGATTCCCCATTCCTCTTGTCCCCGACATCCCCCACTTTCTTTCCCCCCCCTTTCCTCTAGCTTTTCTTCCACCCTCTTGCCAAGAGAGGGGGGATCTCCTGCTGAAGGGTTAGGGTTAAGAGTCAGCAGGAGAGGGGGGCTAAGAGGGAGGATTAGACCTGGCAACCCGCTTCCGTGATTAGACCGGAAAAATAGCAATCTGGCCTCCCGCCTCTTTAACTGCCCCCTGGTGAAAGTGAGGACAACCAGGGATGCCAGTTGGGCGACACCAATAGTCGCACAGGCACGCGTGCACACACACACACACACACACACAGACACAGTGCCTCTCTCTTTTTTCAAACTCGTTCCAGCAGAAGCGTTGTTGGCGGCCCCCCCTTCATCTCTGCTGTGATTTGGCTGCAGACCTGGCAGCAGCGTTGGGACTGTGTTTGGCTGACTTTGTTGAACTGTAGGCATGAGTAGGCAATGCTGGGATGATGAAGTGGTTTTGAGAGCCGTGCGCCTGCTCTATAATGGCGGTGATTATGCTGAGGTCATTAGAACCTACCGCATTACATCACCGCTGCCAGCGTCGGGGAATCCTCCCCCCCCCCACCCACACCCCCCTACCGTTCGGCTTAATGGAGAAAAATGTGTATTCCCCTCATTATGAAACCAATCAATCAATCAGTCAACTAATCAATCAGTCAGTAAATCCATCAGCTGGGTCTCTGCTCTCTTTAATTTGGAACATGCAATATGGATGTTGTGTGTCCTCTGATGCTCTTAGTGGAGAGAAAACATGATGTCCTCATTATGACTCAATCAATTAGTCACTCTTTTTGCTGTTAACAATATGAAATACATGTCTGTGTTAACAGTAACTGTCAGAGTGACATTTCTGTCAGGTCTAACATGTCTTTTGTTTTTTATACAATGGAGCCATCTTGCAGTATATTCCATCACATCCAACAAGTGATCACTTTTTCCAATTTGGCCCACGCTGTCACGTCCGCCCCACATACTGCGTGGAATGATGCCACTCGGGTGGTCCGCTGTTGTTTGCCAGATCTGAGCCACAAGTAAGCCATAGAAATACCACTTGTAAACCAAATTCATTTTGTACTATTTGGGACATATTCACCATTTACCACATGGGCCACTTGAGCTTCACGTCCAGATTACACCTTGCTGAGAGCGCTGTATGTTTCCAAAAAAGACTCATGTTTATTTGGGGATATTTGGGCCTCATTTGCTATTTCACAAGTGGACCACTTTATAGGCTCACATTCTTTTTTCTGAAGTGGCCCACATCAGTAGCTGTCTCGGATTCCATCAGTGTAATAACTATTGGATTACTTCAGCATAAAGCACTTTGTGTTATTAGCATTTTGATATTTTAGCAGGGTGTGGTTGAGCTTATTGTAACTACTTCACTATTCACAGAGTTGCTCAGTTGTGAGCAACGTATCATAGCTTCCAATATGATCATTATGTTCCATTCCATTCATTATCTGTACTGCTTTGATTGTCCAAGGGGGCTGGAGCCAATCCCAGGAGAGGTGGGATACAGGCCTAGACAGGTTACCAGTCCAACACAGGCTAGACACACAGAGACACACAAACCAAGATCCATCATCATGAATCATGATGATCGTAGTTATCATTTGTATATTTAACAAAAAGCAGAAGGAGCTAAGGACAATCTGTTGGTGAAACAACGACCTGGAAGACATCGAAAGCACCAAAGATCTGAGGGGAACTGCAATGATATTTATTATGTAAGGTACAAATACAATTTTACCAAAATAAAACCTTTAAAGCCCAGTAAAAGGTAAGTAAGAAATAAGAGACAGGTGATACCAGTGACATATATAAATACGTAAATAAATAAATCTACTACTGTCAGATGAATGAGTGGTAAGAACGATGGACCCTCCTCAAAACCACAAGTCTACCTTTACTTCCCGTACATGGCGCTGGGAGCTCCCTGAGGATCACCAGATAAATTGAACCCAAGTCCCTGACATATCTGACAGCCTCCTTTGCTCCTGTCCATCGCCTTATCCCTCGCTCAACTCTGCTGTTCCCTTCTCGCGCCACTCGCCACAGAGTGTGTGTGTGTGTGTGTGTGTGTGTGTGATAATAGGATCCCTGGGCTACCTGACCCCCACGTAAATGAAAAGGGCCGACGCACAAAGCGAGGAGGGAGCGGCCACTTAAAAAGGAAATGGAATGAAGCGTAGGAATAGAACAGGGAAGGTGAGAGAAGAGCAAGAGGGAGGATGATGAGGTGAGCATAGAACAAAAAACAAGAGCCCGGCCATGTGTGAAAGACATAATTGAAAATGTCAAAAGATGTAAGGAATGACAGCAATGAACTGGCTGAGCATGGCAAGGCAGTCTGTCAGTGAGCTACGGACTCCATCCTGAATAGGTTCTCCCTTTCTCCCCTGGCTTACATACATTCTCTCTATAGGGCGCACACACACACACACACACACACATCCATATGCACACACTTAAATAATTTCCGATATCCTCCTTTACTCATTTCGTTTCATCCATCTGCTTTTTGTCTCAGTGTGAGTTAACCTCTCTCTGGCGGCTCTCCCAGCAAAATGTGTGAGCGTGCAGCTACGCACAGCTCTGCGTGTGTGCACGTGTGTGTGAGCGTATATGCATATAGATAGATTTGAAAAGGGAATGCGATACTAGCTCAGCTCTTGACCCCAGTGTCAGCTCTACTGCTGTTCCTCACTTCAGCCCTTTATTATCGCTTTAACAAGTTATCCCCCTCTCACCTCATCCTCCCTTTCATCGCCTTAGATGAAAACGCATGAGTTGTAATACAGCAAAGCGCCATAAGGTATATGTTTTATCTGATAAGAGTGGAGTCTTTGTAGGTTTAAACATTTGCTGATCACTGAAAAATGTCATTTAAGCAGAGAGGCATCATCCAACAAGAATTCAATGCAAACAACACTTGATAATACATGAGCGAGGTATGTCTCTATAGTATACCAAGGATAATATTATGATTATAATGTGTCAAAAAAATTGGATGTGGGATATAATCATAACTGGATCAGTATTAGGAATTTGTGGAAAGGGGTTGGTAGATTTAAATTCTGTATAAACGTTGGACTGTTTATTAATGCATGAGGAGAAACAATAGGACTCAGTGGAGTGCATACCTCTGCCAATGCCAATCAGTCGCCTTATGAAACCACATGTAAATTCACATCCAAATAAAAAGCTGGATCTGCACCAAATTGCACACACTCATAAATAAATATCAGTCTCCGAGACGTGCCTGATTATTTCATCAAGATCCATGAATTATTTTCTCAGAAATCAAGAAAAAACACCTCATCGCACAATTTCAAAGAAGATAAAAGCAATATTCGTGGTATGTGGACCCCTGATCCACAACCAGACTTTAAAGGGTTTCCCCTCACCTATACCTTCCCCCAAGTTTCATGGTAATTGAGTAGTTTATGTGTAACCAACAAACAAATGCTGATAAAAAATAACTTCCTTGTCAGAGGTAACAAGAAAGACACTCCGAGAGCGAAAACGTAGGCAAATGGACAATCTCCCTATGTTAAAGACAGTGAAAATAATTCCTGGATCCGACCACTGATCCCGATCCAAGTTTAATGAATTCCTCCTTAGGTCATGCCCACCCCTCTACAGTATTCAATGGAAATCAGTTGAATAGCTTTTGTGTAATCCTGAAACGCAGATGAAAGCGTAGCCTCCTTTGTGGAGGTAATAAACGGATGGAGTTAAATTTACACTTGTTACGATACCACAAGAAATGAGAAAAACTCTATCCAATCAGATTTCACCTCTGTAGCATAAATTGGCAGCAAATTTACTCCTTCGAAGTACTTACAACTTCAGCTCGAGGACAATCTTGTAAAATAGTGTGACCATCTGAGTAAAAAAAAAGCAAAGAAAAGAGTTATCACTTCCCATTAATATCTGCACAGATTCAGTCTCAAAGGACCTCATTTTCCTTAGAAAAAAAATAACATTTTCTCAGCATCATTAATTAAGGAGAAGAAAGCTGTGTGTGGTCGCGGGGAGATGTGAGGACGCAATTTGCATAGCTTGATGACACGGGTGGAAATCACTATGATCCATACAGGCTTTCTGCACGCTCATGAATATTCATTTATCCGGCGCGCCACCAACACAAACCATCAAAAATAGATGTGGAAAATGATCTTATCAGGAAATCCATGGGTGACACACAGCATTCAGCTGCAGTCCTGCACCATGGAGAATCCGCTCAGTGATGCCAAGTTCATTGAGTTCAGAAATTCGCTGTAAGCCGGTTTACAGCCATTTGATAACGGAGCTCGACAGAAATGCCAAGTCTCGTGAGGGAGATACCAGGCCCCCCCCGCCGCTGCAACATTACACTCTGAGAGATCTACAGCCGAACAACACTCTGTAGCATTCAGTAAGAGGGCAAATACCACTGTGGCTCTATGAGACCGTAACAGACTGTATCCTGCAGCGATGTCGAAGGTGAACAAGGCAGCTCATCCCTGAACACTAATAGTGTTTCTCTTTGCTGCCCACGGGAATCAGTTTTAGTTATACTGAAAAAGAGAGGAGGATTGAGAAGACGACTAGGGGAGGGATTGAGGGAGGGAGGGAGGGAGGGATGGAGACAACGGTATGGAAACAAAAACAGCTGAAAGGGTCCAGGAAGTTTGATTTAAACCCAATCAAGAAAATGCACCTTTAATGAGAAATGGTGGCCCCAGTAATGTGAACGAATCACAGCTCTATGCAACTTTGGTGAGCAGCTCCTGCGTGATGTACCTGAGACGAGCTGAATGTGAGAACACAAATGTTTGAGTCTGTTGTTCATTCTCCAGAATTCTACCTGCCTAGTAAAAATGTCACAGTGCCTTTTTCAGAATACAGCAGGATAATGGTGCTTGATGACCTTTCTGATAAGCGATGGACCCAAAACGGATGCAAAATCTCCTCTGCTCTATCCAGGCACCACCTGAACGCTCCAGAGATTTAACATTTTTGTGAAAGTGGAAAATCTCTTCTTCTTCTTCATATGCGAACATATTGGATTAGTCTGGAGTTGATGTCGGAATCAGATCCAGTAAATTAAAGAGTAATGCTGAACTGTCAACAGTTCAAAAGACATGGAAGTCATTAAAATAAACATTAAGCTAGAAAACTTTGAAAATATCAAGAATCCTAAACAAAGTCTGGTGAATTTGTTACAGCAGCAGCACTTCTGGTTCAGGAAGCTGAGGATTATGGGTAATATTCACCGTTAAGATGTGAGTGGGACTTCGCAGTCAGAGTTCGGCTTTGTTTTTTCTTTACATGAAAACCACTTAAGGGATTAGACATGGAGCACAACAGAATGAATCCCCACGTGAGGATACTGAGCCTGCTGCTGCTCTGTGCACATCCGTTTGTGAGCATGCGTGCTTGTGTAAGCATTGGCCCTGGCATGCATGTATGTGCATGTGTGCCACATGTGTCGCGTTCAGCTGCATTGGCGCATCATGCGAGTGGCTCGACACACAACGCGGTGGGAAATGAGCTGGCCAGCCGACGAGAAAGAGTGCCGACACAGCAAACAATGCCGCGACCAGGGACAGGCGGTAATGGGATAAGTGGCGGGTTACAAATGTGTCAACTGGAGTGTGAACACCATGTTAGGTATGCAAATGAGGAGGAGAAGCCATTGGCTTGGCATGCATGGTCCATCTATTCCACAGCAGCCTGCCACAGTGATACAGGGCCCGTCAGAGATGGCCTGTGGAGGTTGCAGCAGTTTACTCTATAAATTACAGTTAATGGGTTACAGATTCCAACCTATGGAAATTAATTCAATATATCTCCCACTGTAAGCTAAGTGGTGACAAATATGTCCTCCTCTCGGAATGCATGCTACACTGCTGCTTCACCCGGGAAGGTTTTTAGAAAGATTTGCAGTATTATTGCAGCCGACATGCAAGAGTGGATTACAAAAACAGACTGGCACTCATTGATAAGTTCCCTAAATAGGCCCGACTTTGTAGTCACGATTTTAACGTATCACAATGTCAAAATCTAGGATCTTTCGTGTCACATCCTTCCACCAAGTTAGTGGAAATCAATTCAGTAGTTTTTGTGTAATCCTGCTAAATAACAAACAAACCAATCAACGAACAGACTGCGATGAACACATAACCTCCTGGGCCGTGGTGATAAGGCAATCAAATGTATCACTGCTGCTACAATTACCCATCCTCATGACTGTGGAGTTTTCAAATGCATAAAACACAGAATTTTGGAAACGCTGCCGACCCTGTTTTGGTTAGTCACGACTCAACCAGCGGTACAGGCTAAACTTTGTATATTTCTCATAAACAACGTTATTAAAGCTTCCCCTTCATCGTTGGTTCACTTCTCACCACTGTTGTTTGTAGTATATTTTAAGCAACCAACTGAGAGTAGATAATCTGTTGACACTGGCACACACATCACCAGTAACTGGTGAATGGTCACATGATGTGTGTTCTCAGGATGGGGGATTATTGCTGATACTGAGCTAATACGCTTGTGTGGATTTTGTTCGTTTGAGTTTTAAAACTAAAATGTACTCGTGTGGATGCAAACTTAAATTACATGTGTCAGTCACAGCTCGTGTTTCAATGATAAAAGGTCCTAAACGTTACGTCCTTCATCCCACGTTGAGAGCATGTTCCAGTTGGCAGTGCAGGCCCTTTGGCTCCTTGAGTTTACTAACATGGTCTGGGCCACTCGTGTTCAAAAATCAGAGTCACTCCTGCTGCTCGAGAGGAACTCTGCTTAAAATCCAATCATCAAGTGTGTCAGGTTTTGAATGGGAAAAAATTAAAAGCGACCTGAGCACCATCTCTCCCCTGGAGCACCCTTCAACCTCTGGAAGGAGAAAATGCTTTGTGCTCGTATTTGTCGAGACTAAAAAGTGTAGTCACGCACAGCCTCAGAGAAAAGTATAACTTTTGTCCCTTATCTACTTAAATAATCAGACCCAGACTGAATTTAATTTCAACCCTAAGAAGTCCTGTGCTATTTTTCATTTATAAATCACATACAAATATTTATCATGGAATTGTTTGGTATCTTTTTTTTTCAGCACAAACTGATTATATGAACAGACATGATTACTTTTTCATGTGTAAAAAACAAACATGCTTAAAGAAGCATTTTCAAAGATAAAAATGTAAATACAGGTTGCAAATGTGAAAATATAATAATAAATGTGTCATAACACAAAGTAATACACATCTAGAAATATACAAGCAGATGTCATATTCATATTTCTTTGAAGTATTAGTGTGTTTATAATATCATATCTCTGTTCTTACATGACCTATCAACACCAAACAAAAACTAACAAAGATTTTCAAGTCAGCACCTTTGAATGAAGTTGAAAACGGCGACTTAAGCGACTTTACTTTCACGCTGTGATTTCTTAAACCAGTGATTTGATCGACGAGTCGTGAGAGTTAAACCAGAGATGCTGGCAGATATACAGAGACCTGGAAACAGTCTATATATATCTGGTCTAGACTTGTTCAGCAAAGCTAATCCTGACAGTGTCCTCATTGCCAGGTAACATTTGCTGTTGTTGCTTGATGGTGTCACACAACAGATTCATCAGTGTTTGGCCCATGTTCAAACCCAACACACTCTGTGCTCCACCACCCCTGCCCCCTCCTCTTCCTCTTCCAACAACCATTTGTATCTTGTTGCTTTGGCACCCTTACAGCCGCAGAGTTCGTTTTTCGTCTATTGCATGTAAACAAATGAGAAAAGGCCGGCTGGCAGTGTTAAGGGTGCAAATGCCCAATAGAAAAAGAAATGATGAAGGCGGCGTGCCTCCCTCCAGCTCCTCAGAAGAATGGTCAAGAACCCTTGAGGTTCAGAGAGGAGGAAGAAATAAGACCTGACTTCTGTTCCTCTGCATTTTTCTTTGTCCTTCCAGCCCTCGCTTCTCCTCCTCCTCCTCCTCCTCCCCACCATCACCCCCTCCCCAACCCCTCCTTCTTTTTCTAATTTTCCTCAGGACTAAGGTGCCTGCCTGCCTGGCACATGACATTGATTTCCATCAGCGCTTGGAAATAACCTCGGAGCCGTTGCCAGGGCAACCCGCATCTACCTTTTTGCATTTTTGCATATTGCCGCCGAGATTTTCTCTCTCTCTCTCTCTCCCTCTTTTTTCATTGCGTCGGCCGTGGCACGCAGAGCGATGGGATGACAAATGCTCTCAGGTATAGGGGCGATGGCAGGGGATGGAGAGGAGGAGGAGGAGGAGGGGGAGGGAGACAGGGGTGATGGAAGATGAGGAGAGAGCAGCGGTTGGGTGGGTGAGTAGTGGGTGAGGAGGAGGAGGAGGAGGAGGAGGAGGAGGAGGGGGGAGCACTCAGAGATGGATGGCTATGCCAGGCAGGAGCAGGCAGGGCCATGGATACTGTGGCACGTCGTGTGTGTGTTTGTGTGTGTGTGTGTGCGTGTGCGTGTGTGTGTGTGTTGTGCGTAAGTGTGTGTTGTGGGGAACGGTTATTGATGTCGCCCTGTTTTGGGCCAGGGGGGCCAGGAGTGGGTTGGTGGGGGGGGGCAATAAAACACCAAAGCACTGACATCGATGGACTCCTGCCTTCTAATTAACTACACAACGATACACACTGAGATTGAGAGAGGGAGAAACAGGAAAGAAAGATGAATGCAGAAAGATAGAAAGAGGAAAAGAGAGTGAGAGGAGAGACTGACCTACACTCAGTGGGTCAGAAGAACAGCAAGATGCTTCACCCCCCCCTTTACTACTGGAACTGTCGGCCATAAACACACACACCTGTCTGTGCTGCGGGCCAACACCAGAACTGACACTCACCATGTAAGCCTGAGAGCGACATGAAATTCTTTCACTGACGGCAGCAGCACAGTGTGTGTGTGTGTGTGTGTGTGTGTGTGTGTGTGTGTGTATGTGTGTGTGTGTCTGTGTCTCGAGTGGTCTTCTTGGCTTTGGTCATTTACAGCTCAGCCGTGTAGAGAGAGAGAGAGAGAGAGAGAGAGAGAGAGAGAGAGAGAGGCATCCCTGTGTTATTTTGTGTGGGTCCCTGCACATTTGTATGTGCACGGCAGCGTGGGCCGTGCAGATGGGTGCATTGGGGTGGCTTTCGAATCAGCAGAGTGTGTCATGAGGAATGTTGATGTAAACAGAGAGAGAGAGCGACCGAGCCAGAGGGGCCAGCGTTTGCCTCGTGGTTTCTCTTCCCCTTCCCTGTATCAACACCACAGTCAAAGTGCGGCCAGGGAGAAAATTAATCTCTTATTACCTGATTATATTATTAGGTTTCGCTTGGAGTGTCACTTAAATATTCCACATCAGCATTTCATCAGGCAGGGTCCGGGTATAGCGAACGGTATGGAGGAGTGCATTGCAAAGCAGGGCTATACGGCTGGAACGGGGGCGAGCGAGCCAGCCGGCGATGTGAGCCCTGAAATCGGGGGGCTGTAATCGTCTGAGACATGCCCCCCCCCATCCCCGGGAATAAAGACTGGCGCTGGCAATATGCTGGCAGAAAGCAATTTGCTCGAGTGCTATTCCCTCTGCGACGTCCGCCGGACACACAAGTCTCTTGAAAGCACACACACACACTCAAGCAGTGTAATGCCCAGCCATCCAATTCACAATGGGTTCAGGAGTCAGGTAAGCACACACCTACATACTCTCACTCTCTCTCTCTCTCACACACACAAACAAGCTACTGCTCTTTTTTTCTGGCCGCAAACATAATGCATTCATCCATCCAGCCAGGATTTGCCTTTCATTCCCCGTGACCGATACCTGAGCGCACATCCCCATCTCCCACACGCACGCACAAACTAATGGTGGAATTTAGAGGCCATCAGTGAAGAAAATGAAACAAGGTATTGTGAGCACTGCAGGGGCAACAACCGAAGGTATATACACTGTGAGAAAGAAGGAAAGAAAGATAGATAGACATTTCAGGTGTAAATCAATCTTATCTGATATATCCCTGGCTCAAATGTCCCTGATAAGTCTTGGAGGGGCTCGGGTAAACAAAATTGATCATTACAAAATTCATGAGGTCCAGAAATCCAAACTTGGGTCTCTCTCCTGCTGGAGGGCAATGTTATTATTTTTCTCCATCCCTCGCAACACATCTACACACTCGGTGGCTAAGACTGGAGAAAAGGGCAAATTTGCATACCTACCATAAGAAAGAAAATCTGATCATATAAATGTAAATAAGGTGAGCTTAACTTATATTTTCCCGGAGAAAAACAGTAAACCGATAACACGGGTGAGCAGCGGGCAGAGGAGAGGGAGGTGGATGGAGGGGAGAGGGCTTCAAGGGGCTTGTGGATCAGTGTATGCATTAATGTCAGAGACTGACTGGGGGGGGGATTTGGTTTGACACATGCTGGCACAGGCTTGCAATGTGCACTGCTGTGGATGCACAGCAGGAGGCAGTAGTGCAGCAGCAGCAGCATACATAGCCGGACATCCGGGAATCCTGTCCTCAGCAGATTAACTTATAGAAATGAATTTAAAAGGCTATAACAATTGGCTCAAAAAGGTTCTGAGAGTAAGATAGTGCGATAGAAAAACATCGCAATGTATTCTGACAACTCAATGGATCATTGGAATGCTAAGTAGAAGGGCAGTCGGAGGCCACATACCTCTACGCCCTGTCTCGCCATGTTAAAGAAAGTGAAAAAGAAAATCCTCGATCCGCTCTAAGACTGAATGGGTTCCTCTTTGGAGCCCACCAACACCCTGCTCGACAAACTTATAAATTGGTTCAGCAGATTTTGAGAAATCCTGCTGATAGACAAACAAACATTGGCGGAGGTAATAATAGAAAATCAATTTTGAGGATTTAAACTGATGCAATGTTTTATTATTGTTTGCTGGAAACTCATAAGCATCGACTCTGCACTTTTTTGCAGGGAAGAACTTCTCCAACAGTATATGAATGAACATCATTGTTGAATTCGACGTAAGCATTCCGCTACTCTAGCTAATATGCCGTATTTGTCAGCAGGGCACACAGGCTTTCAGACTGAATGTAATTGTGACAGAGAAAAGTTCATGGCTGAGAAGACAGAAGACAAGCATTTTATTAGCCCGCTCCGGGACACGCCGCTCTGCCTACAGAGAAAATGAAAGGACAATCTCTCCGGCTGTACTCGCTCTGCAGGCTCAAATCAGATTATTCCCCCCACCTATTGTGACTTAGAATTTGTTCTTTTCATTTCTGCCCAAACACTCAATCTGATTCCCCCCCCTGTTCTGACACACAATGGAAACATCGGATATATGAGACAAACCGAAAGAGAAACAGAAAAATAAAAACGGGTCCGAGGGCGCTGTTTAATTCTTCCTCAGAACAGCACATCCCACCAAGGAACAATATGTGATTCACATTTCCATGACCTCGGAGTGGGTTTCATCACAGTGTGACTGTGAGGATGCCAACACGGTCAATGGCGCGTGAAACTGCCTCTTTTTATTGGCATGGCATTCAATCAGTTCCTCTTGGGTATATGTCCCCGGCTTGCAGTAGGGGCCACCTATAACAGCGCTCCCTGCACCTGCCCTCATCTTACTACCGGTCTGTTTTAATGCAAATCCCCTCGCCACTCTGCCCATTCCCACCCACGCTTCCATCCCTACATAAATGCAATCAGCCCTGTCAAGAAAGGCATAACCACTCGCTCTCTTCCTCCATTGTTTCTGATTGATTATGCAGAGGAGCCGTCGCTCCGTCCTCCCTTCCCTCCGCATTTCTTTGAATTCCTCCGCACTTGGCTTGAAGCCAGGAGATCTTCCCCCATCCTTATGACTCCCACCCCCTGACCTCATAGGGTGCCCACCCACCTATACATCAACCTCCTCCACCTCTGGTGCAGTGACGGTCGCCCTCAGCGACTGAAGAGCAAAGGGGGACTAGGTGGGAGGATGATAACCTTTTTACAATACTGAAGACGAAAAAGTGAATTGCACCATTGCCCAGCCAGGAACCAGGGCTGACGACAGAAACACAGATGGCATAGGTGAACACTTTTAAGGCATAAACAAGTGATGACGAAGCAATGCTTTTTTTCTTTAGATAACCCACAAGGGAGCAGCATATCTGCCACAGACTAAAAGGATGGCCGCATCAGAAACCATTTCTCAATTTATTACTCTGGAGGAGTTGTTTTCCTCCCGCAGCCTGCCACAGCGGGTAGAGATACAACTGCCTTGGCATGCCAAAGCACCTTGAAGGCTGATGTCAATATCTCATTGTCAATTGCCTCTGTTACCATGCAATGCACATTCACTCGTGCTCTGCATCAGTGTGAGTCTTAACTGATGTGCCAGTCAGTCAGCACCATTAAACCCCAAAGCAGTCCCTGGGCAGCCCTTTTGTCTTCACTATTTGTTCCCCTCAGCAGCACTAAACAGCAGCTCCCGCAACATTCACTCCATCTAAACAACCTTCGCCTCCCCAGAGAGGTAAGACGTCTCCTCTCCCACCTCCACTGGCGACTTTAATGAAATATGCAGCTGTCTTTTAATCAAAACAAGGCCAATTTGCATATGGCGAGGAAGGGGCGGGAGACCCTCCTCCTCTTCCCCCTGCCCTCACAGCACCAGAGCTGGCTGCGATCCAGGCAGACGGGCGCCCCGATGGCGGAGTGGCAGCAGGAAGGAGATGGCAAGGAGGCGGAGGAGGAGGAACGGGAGATGCAGGAGGTTTAGATCGGGGCAAGGGGAGGGAATGGCGGAGTAGGAGGGGCGGGAACATGGCTCGAGACAAGCAAAATCCAAATTAAGCAAACGAACAGATGGATGTAGCACATTAGCATATATCAACAACAAACAAGGGCGCCCTGCTTCGTGTCCAGGAGAGTGAGTTGGCCGGGCTCAAGGGTAAATCGGGCAGGGGATTAGAGGTGGTCCATGTACTCACATATTTGTGTTCACATAAATAAGTTGGTAATACAAGATGACAAAGATTACAATCGACAGCATGCACAGTTTTAATAAATGCAAAGCCATTAACGATTGGTGATAAATTAGCAGCAAATTACCTTGCATCGATTATTTCGGAAGCGCAGTGAGACGGGGAGTGTCAGCCGGGCAATGGGCGGCAATCTTTTGTTTTGGGCGGTTTTCTCGGCTCAGGACGGTGGAACTGGCAGATAGAGCAGAGTTCTCTCTCCTGTGAAGGAGACAGAGGCGGACGAAAGATTTGTGTGCACGTATATTAATGTGTGTGTCTGTTTGGGAAAATGCAACTAGCCACTTGTGCCACCCCAGCACAGATAGGCGTTGGCTCTCTTTAAAAAAAGAAAAAGGTTTACCACGCAGATGGTGAACTGGCTGACTGCAAGTGTTGGCTGTCTGGTTGTCTGGGCTGGCCTGGTGGCTCATTGGCTGTCTGGCTGGAGGGATTCTGCCTGGTAACGACTGGAGCCAGTGAAGCAACAAAGAAAGCTGATCTTTCCTTTGGATGTTTGGTGTAAATTTAAACATGGATTGATAATAATGTTGATTTCAGTGTCATCGTACAAAAACATCACAACAGTGGAAAAGGCAAAATACTCTATCTTGGCTTTCTACCAACATGAGTGCACCATGAATCACAGTATTCCTGCCAGAAGACACTGGGAACATGCCGCCACGGAGCAATATGGTGGAGGGCTGAAGTGTAGTGATATATTAGGCTACGTGATCCAGCTGAGACTCATAATGTACCTGCTGTTAGATTTGGCATCCCTTTCTATCTAAAGCAGCACTGTGGTGGAAGGAAGAGCCACAGCTGAGCCATTTACATTTTTCTCATCCAGGTGAAAAAGCTATAAGCCTGTGAATTACTAAGAAGCTCCTTAAGAAAAAAAAACATCCACACACTCACTCATACTTCGCCAATCTTCAAACGCCCCACTGATCCACTCAATCCAGACGACACCTGAACATGTGGCCCTGCCCGGCCGCCTGCTGACCGGCCGCTCACCTTCTGAGAATAAGGAACACATTTCACCTTGCTTTAAAACCTGTCGTAATTACCTGGTTTGAGCTGATGTAACTTTAAATTACACTGTGTAGCTGATATTGTTCGATGGCTGATTAACTCACACCTTCCAGCGTTTCACAGTGTGCTGCTACACGCATGGCTCACTCCCTGAGCTGAAGATTGGCTGTCTGCAGGAACACTGTATCCTCAGGAGGAAACTCAGAAACATGATTGAAGCCTCCCAGGTGACATTTCCTCTGTTCGTGACTTCTGTCAGCATATGTGTCAGAAACAAAGATGAGTGCTGAGCGAGTAATGGGTCTGACCTGCACACAGCAACAGGCCACTCAGTGGATAGAGAAGTAGAAAGCAGGATACATGTTTATGTTTCGAATAGGGCTGTGAAATGATTAAAAATTTTAATCAAATTAATTACAGGTTTCTATGGATTAATCAGGATTAATCACATTACCAATTTTCTCGGTATATTTTGTGAGAACAAAAAAGATTTATGACAACAGACAGATATATACATTTAACAGTTTCTTTTTTTATTCATAAATAAACAAAACAATGGTGCTGTAACTCAGCAGTTATTTTGCAGTTCTCTTTGCTATTCCATATGGAACATTCATCCTAAACAAAATTTGGGATTCTTAGCCATTGTATGGGTTAATAAAACTTGTTTCTTTTCTTTTTAAATCAAACAGAAATTATTTGGGCCTCTTAGCCATTGTTTTTATAGTATGGTTGAACATTTTTCAATTTTTTGTCAAACAACCAATCACCACACCATGGCACAATCTACTGCCTCTAAAGGCCCTCTTAGCTAGTCTCTCTTTAGCCAGTTGGTGAGGCAAACTAACTTCTTCACATTCTCTGACAGTAAAGCTGACCGCTTCTTTTGCACAATGTGTCCTGTGAGTGAAGCTGGTTTGGCGGATTCCCCTTGAACGCCCCTCGCGGACCAACTCATGCTCCGTGTTGAGGTGGAACTTTAAGCGGCTTTGCTCCGGTGAAACAATTACGTCTTCCCGCAGAGTGTGAATATCACCTTGGTTTTATTGAATGTTCCATCTTTGTTTTTTTGGAGCACGATCTTCCCATCCAGAAGGTGATGTTTGTTTGTTTGAGTAGCAGCGGCCGTCTGACTGCATTAGAGCGGTGACTAGTGCAGAGTGGGCGGAAATGTGGGTAAATCGGAAGATCCTTCTGCGCATGCGTTAAATACGTTAAAAAAATTAACGAATTAATCCTGTAATTTAATCATAACGCGTTAACGCGTTATTTTTCACAGCTCTAGTTTCGAATTAAAGGACCACAGTTAGGGCAGCAGCAGGCAAACAGCTTGATAATGTTATTTTAACTTGAACCAGGGCTGTCATTTGAAGTAGCTAACTTTCTCACTGGATTATGCGTCATGTTAACTGCCAATGATTGTGTGTAGCTTCAACAAAAATGAAAGAGTGTGTGTCGCATTCAAATCCACATCCAAACAGTAATTCCATGGGTTTCTAGCTGCATTATTTCTGAATAATCAAAATGATAAGCTCTTATGACAAGAGGAAATGTGTTTTCTGCCCTGGTGCTGTTGGCCGGTGTTTATTGAATGAAAAAGAAAACAGCTCTAGCTCTGAAAAGGCATTGTGAAATAAAAGTTGGTTCCAACCACACGGGTTTCACCACCTGGACGAACACACACCCACCGTTGGTCCACAAGAAACCCATCTATAATAAATGTAACTACTTAAAAATGAAAAATAATTAACTCCACAATATGAGCGACTAACGCAGTGTATCACATTAACACATTTGTTCACACGCTGTGGATAATACAAGATGGCACAAATGCACAAATTAGATGGATGGTTGTTTTACCGAAGCAATTTCCAGGATTGTGTTAACTCACTCGTCCACTTCTGTGCTCATCATCATTTGTATTCAGCTTGTTAAGAGTCGGCTTCGGATAATCAAATAAAGGAAAGTGAAAATCACTTTGAGTGTTGTTAATTGACACATTTTTCCAATTCGATAAAGCCTTTATGTCTTCACGTATGTATAAAGTTCCACAGAACATTAATTATATATAATTGTAGAAGTTGACTAGAGCAGATAGCTGCAGGGATGCATCTTGGTTGAAGTAAGAGAAAATACCAGCCACCAGGTACAAGAACATCAAATGTGAAAAAGTGAGGATGTTTGACTCAATAAGCTTCACTGGCTTTAACTGATCATTGCTGCACATGTGGACTTGCACCTGGGTTTCCTGTTTACTGAGCAGAGCGGCACATGACCTATATTGAGTCCACTTTCTCAATCAACCCCTAAGAGATGTACACGTGTTAGGACCGCCCCTGAAAGATTTTGCACTTGCAGCAAGACATTTTCAAAATAAAAGCCCCAGATGTTTTATTTTACAAGGAAGAATTGATGAGTATTGTGTTTCCCTTTGTTTTTTATTTAACATTGTTAAATATGTTTAATACAAATATTCAAACTTTCATTACATATTCACACATTTCATTAAATATATAAGGGTTCATTCCATTAATCCGACCGTCAATCGACCTACTCCAACCTATGACTCTAACTTATATATGAATATATAAAGTTTTCAATGGAGGCTGTTTTCTAAGATTATGCCTCATTGGATAGTCTGCAAAGTTCCGCCTTTCTTTAGACTATGAACTGAAATGTATTTGCAGAGAAGTATTTGAATAAATCAATTAGTGATCACGTTCTTAAACCAAATGAGAGCAAAGGTGGGTAATGTTCCCCTAGGGCAAGTCAAAATGTCAGATTTGGAATAAATCAAACACAATCTATGGATTTTTTATCAGAGGTCATTTGTCTTTTTTGAAGAAGGATGTTGGAAATGATTTTTCCCTCCTGCAGTTATCTCAGATCTGCCATTTCAACACAAGCCCCCAGAAAGCTCAGTTTGGCTCAGACAATCGCTCTTTGTGCCGTGAGGTAATCCTGTCTGGTTCCTGAACAAATCCGTCCTGGTGTCCTCTGATGTAAAATCAAAATGCAGTGTAGACTTTGGTAGAAGATGGGAGCTTCTTGGTATAACTCTCAACAACCACAGCCACTTAACACCGCTACCTGTTCCAGCCAGAGGAGCTGACCGTGTCGCAGCAGTGTCAGAGACGTCATTATCACTCACCTTCATGCTGCAGGGCGGCTGGAACTGTACAGATAGACGTGTCAACGTTAGAGGTGAGCGCTCCAGAGCCTGAACGATTTCTACTGGAACTTTCATCGTCTCTCACCTTCAAATGTCTCATTTGTCACGATGACGTCAGAGTCTCAAACCAGTGGCAGGAAAAGCTGCAACAGGAGCCACAACGTGTGAGAGGGTGACGATGACCTCGGACAAACAACACTGTCAACACGTTACGATCAATAGCCTGGTTGAGAAGTGTGTGATGGGAGGTGTAAATGAGAGGCCCTGTTAGAGCGGTGCTGTGTGAACATGGTGTGATGCTACTGTGAAGGCTGCACATTCACATTCCTCTCAGATGGGTTTGTGTTGTGAGACGTGTATTACTATTTCTAGTGCAGGTGTCTTCAAATGAAAATAAAGAATCTACATTCACAGATGGGCATATCATAAACATGTAAAAAAAAAGTGTTCGTTACTTTTCACACAACTATGCTGCTTTTACTGTGGTTTTATATCAAGTGAAAAGCAGGTACTGTGGGTTTTTGATATCAGAATGGTTAAATGACTAGTCAGCACTTGGGGAGATGTTCTAAATTTACTGCAGTAATGTAACAAACTGTTTGTTTGTCAGCAGAAATGTGTGAAAACTGCTGAAGAGTTTTTTTTCAGATATTGTTGGAAGGATGAGATATGGGCCCAAAAAAAACATCCCTTAAATTGTTGACACTGATCAGGACAAAGGAACCAATAAAGCAAAAGATACATGAATATCGCAAGACTGATATCAGATCCCTCAAAATAATGGATCTTGTGAATTTAGATGTGGTCTGATGGGACTTGAGGTATGTGCTCTACTTAGTGACATTTAAGTTAGTTAATTAAAGACACAATACCTCATTAAACATTTAAGTACATGAACTTGTCTCAAGGGATAAAGTGTAGATACCAAAGACTTAAGAGTACATGTATATTTCATTGATATTTGAAAACATGTTGAGAAAATTGAGTTACGTAATTAAATATCTTCATGATGTCCTGGATTTAACACTGCATAATAATGACAATGAACACAATTGACTTTAAACAATAAAAATATCAATCTTTATTCTTTGAGATATAGCATATCAAAGATGAGACCTTGATCTATGATACCATAACAAATTACACAAGAACTATACAACAGTAAACAAAGTGTAACCTAATAACTTTCTCTGGATAAAGGACAACAGTCATCTCTTCTCTTTGCACGTACAGAAAATATTTTTGAACGTGACACGAAGACGCAAAACAAACACTGTTGACTTACGTGTGTCAGGAGATTAGGAGGATTGTTATGAATTCAGCCTCTATATAAAACATCCGGTGTGCATGGATGAATGCAAGTTTTCGTTTCCACATTTCAAATACAGTGGCATCGTGTCAATTTATGGGTGTTATACAAGATTGTTTGGATAATATTCTCTATCCTGTTAGTGAAAAGGAAACTTCCTCCTGTGATAAAATCGCTCGTAATGTAAAATGTAACTGCTCTAACTGTCGTAATCATTAATATTGAATGAACAAGCACAGACGACTTCACAGGCAGGTTAACTCCTTGTGCACCAGTAACAGTGGAGCCTATAAGCAACAAGGTAAGACATAATGTGTGAGCGCAGGCAAAGGAAAACAAACACTGTCTAAAGCTAAAAGGTGGTCACTGTTTTAAGACCTGCAACAATGAAAGGTTGAATTATGCTGATTACACTGAACATACACATAAATACCTATTCATAAAACAACTCTATCTACTGCATGTGCTTCTCTTTAGAACAGAAAAAAAATGATTTTGATGACTTTATTTGGTTTACAGTCAGAAAACAAAAAACAGTTGCACATATTCCTCCACAACTCCATCGCATACAATAATATTAGACCAGGAACAACAACAGCAATAAAAACACAATAATAAATGAGCGATGTAAAATGCAAGGTATGACTGTGTGTTACACAATATTGTCTTTATATAGAAGGAGACAGGATGGTTTGGCATAAAAGGGATTTAAAAACATCATAACACAACAGAATAATGACGAGACGACTCGCTTTTCTCCCCGAAAGCTGCTCCACACTGCTATTGCTTTCTTTTGTTTATTTTGCAGTGCAGAGGTGTCAGCAATATCTTTATATCCTCCATAATACTATAAACCTAATCTATAATATCCCTATACTTAACCCTAGTTATCTATACAAAACTCTACACCACAACACAAAGTAGAGCAGGCCAGTGGCGCTGACAGTTGTTTCTAGTTCAGAGCTAATCTCGTATATCAAACCCACATGCTGTACTTCATTTTGGATTAGGGTCTCACCTCAGCTTTCACAATAATCCTGATTGAATCCAATCAAAATCTTGTACCTGTAACTTCACTCTTGAATCCCTCACATCTTCCCTGCCTGGCCACTGCACTGACAATGAGTGGAAGCGCTAACAAAATAAACCCAGCGCACAAACCTGACTAATGAGACATGTACTGTACGTGTTTAGTTTGGTTCTGTCTATCTGTGACCTGACAACATTCAGGGTGCATTGTAAAAAACCCTGAATGTAGATTGCATAGGGAAGTCAAAGGCAGGAGGGGAGAAATATAACAAGCGGAACAATATGTGGATCTGCAGCGAAGACGTGACTCTGCTCAAAATTGTAACTGGGGAAAACACAACGGAAGCAAAATGCTGGGATTTACTCTGAGTCCGGTGTCTTGTAACCTCCTGATAAATTAAAAGCTGTGGTTAGGTAGTCCTTCTATGTAACAAAAATGGTCTTCACAGCATGAGTTTGTGTGTGTATGTGTGTGTGTGTGTGTGTGTGTGTGTTCATGTAAACACAATAAAAATGTGTGTGTGTTTATCTGTTGTGTCCTGAATCATAATTTGGCACCACGCTGGACTCTCTACATCTCGTGGGACAGGACTCCGTGCTGGGCGGCCACTCCGTTGGCCTGCTGGACGGCCGGCTGCTCGGCGGGCAGACCGTTGGTCTTTGGCTCGACCGCGGGAAGAGAGGTGAAATGGCCGTTGGATTCATTTAACCTGCGAACGCGATACGTCTCGTAGTGGATGCTGCCCGTGATGTCTTTGATATTCTGCATGTGCGTCCTGAAAGAAAGGAGACGTCATTACAGCACAGGTAAGTAGGGTTCCTGCTCTGTGTGCACTTAACGACTTGTCCTCAAAAAGGCTATTTTTGAATCGTGAAAGCAAACTGACTCACACTGATAGGACCCAACTGTACTGAAAATATCCCTGTACTGATAAGATTTGATTTATGCACTTCTACTTGTACATGCAGGTGCACTTCAAACATAACAGACATTATATTAGAATAGTACATTCTATACTAATTAAAGTGCAATGTATAAATTAAAAACCTATAAGACAAGACATGAGACAACACTATACGAGACCTAAGACAATAGAAGACAATCTGAATTATATGCAGATGGTGAAATAAAAAGTGAAATAAAGGTAAAAACTAAACAAAACAAACGTAAGCTAATTTTAAAGTAAAGTAATACATTTAACCATTTAGCTTTAAATTGACATTTTAACAGATAAACACGAGTATTAAAACAGTGTCTGTGAGTCAACCCAATTAAAAAAAAATGTGTGGATATGAAGCTTTTAAGAGTTTAAGTGCTAGCTCCATTTCACTTTAATACCTTGGCAAGACAAAGAGAGAGATGTCAGATCTACCACCAGTCCTTATTTTTGATAGAATTCATAAAGTTGAGTAGTGGAAGCTCACCTGATGAGGAGGTCTCGCAGGTAAGCAAACTCACAGTGTGCAATATTCTCAACTGTATAGAGGGCAAGAGCAGAGAAGAAGAAACATTAGTTAGTCTAACATATTTAATACTCTGAAGTAATTAGATAAATGCATCTGATGCTTCAAACCACCCTCTTTGGAAGCATCCCATAACCTGCCACCAGGTGGCGTCGTTGCTCACAAGTCAAATGAAGGGCATCCTCGAACATGAAATCGCAGGCAATTTTCTTTTAAGCCAAGATAACCCACTTCTCCACTTTTGAGTAATTTAATACATCTAAGCTCTCCCTCTCTCTGTACTGGGGCGACTTTAAGTGAGACATTTTAACAAACTCCCCGTGACAAGCCTCCGCTGCCTCCAGTAGGACTAACGCATGTTTGAATTATAGATTATGTCAAGAGTGTACCGGTAAATGAAAAAAAAAGGAGGGTGCTATTTATGTAAAGCTTTGAAATCCAGGGGCAGGAAATTAAATTCTCTTTGAAAGGAAGAGAGTGGAATGACTGCTGCGTCTGCGAGTGCTGATTAGTTGCGTCGAGGGAGCACATTACTAACTTGTAACGAGCTGCACTGCTGGTATCTCCACTTTCTACCCCCCGAGAACGCAGGAAGTCTTTATATATAAGTAGAATATATACATTTAATGCACGCCTCCCACACTCTCATCTCAAATTGTCCCTTCAACCCATGACAAAAAAATGGTTTCTACTCCACTTATAGAGACTTAACTTCTGGTTTCTCCTCTGAGGCCTAATTTATGAAGTCGGAGCCGACAGAGCGGCAGCCCAGTAGCTTCCACTCTCCTGCTTTCCCTCGTTCCCTCTCACCTGCTGCTCGCCTTTGCTAGAGCGGAGATTTGTCTTCCAGACGGCATTTGTCCCGCAGTACGTGCACGTCACCTCTGCCGCCCTGCAGCTCCGTGCACTTAATTTCAAAACGCTTGCTGAGAGAGCAGCTACTGTGCAGCCTCAGAAATGTCATCTCTTTAGGAGGGAAAACCGACTTGTTCCTCCTTAAGCTACAAGTATTTCTAATGTTTTTCAAACAGTTGAGGATTTAAAAAGTTTTATAAGCTCATCTAATATTTCAGCTTGACTTAAACCGTGAAAATTCCTTACGTGATGTATCATATATTTACAATTATGAGAATTGCTACTTGGAAATAGCGAAAGGATCCTGCAGTCCAGTATGTTGGAAACAAACAAAGACCAAGATTACAAATATAACAGACAAGCAACGTGTCTAGTTCCAAAGTAACTAGAATGCAACTAAAACAGTGTCCTATTATTCATTCAAGCTGCACCAAATTGTACACACACTCATACAGTTCACTAAATGAGCCGGATCAAGATCCATTAAATATTTTCCCTGAGAAAACAGTGAAATGTTGCAAAATGACCTATTTAGCCATGTTGAAGAGAGTGAAAACAAATCCCCCCTGATCTGGATCCACACACAAATTGAATGGGTTCTTCCCTGAGCCGCACCGCATCCATTCACCAAGTTTTGTGGAAATCCATCCAGAAGCTTTGGCATAATCCTGCTTACTAACAGATGACTTAATGAATAATTGTTTTTCTTGATAAATTATTGATATTTTACGATTCAGTCAATGGAATGGAGTTCCCTATGCACCATAGAAGAGTGTACTGAAGTGCATTGTGGGAAGGGGAATGTTTAACACTGTTAGTCCCTTGTTCAGACCTCCTTCAGCTGTATGTCTCTTTTAAGCTTTCACACACACACACACACACATGCTTGTGGGTGGGGAAGGACACTTAATTGATAAGAAGGAATCCTGCTGCACTTGCCAACAAATGTAAACTGTATCAAAATCACAGCAGGCATGTGTGTGTGTCTGTGCGTGTGTGCGTGCGTGCGTGCGTGCGTGCAATGTTTCTGCCTGTTATCCCCTCTGGAAACAGAGAGTCCCTGTAAATCCCTTCCTCCTGTCTCGTACATCTCCCCGGTTACAGAATCAGAGACGCGTGTAAACACAACGCCTGTTTGTCTAACAACAGACGGTTCAACCAGCTGGCCACGTTTCAAAGCTGCAACTTTACACATGCTCAAAAGACACTGACAATATGAACACGTTTTTGTCTTTGTTGTTATTGGCACGATGGGCACATGTCATCAATAGATCAGGTCAAATGAAATCATCATTCAGAGTGATAAATTCAGATGGTCTTGGCACAGTGTAAATGGAACAGGTGTGAACCAGGTGTGAGTGTGGTTAATGAGCCGTTCTGTAATGTTTGACTGAACTCCACGTCACAGATGGACATTATTTTAAATAGGCCAATCTGTCATATATTTATATAACAATAAATGTCAGTCAAATTATTTTTCAATTGATGCTTGTGGTGGAGAACACGTGTGAGCCTCAGGAAACGTTCATTATTCTGCCTGCTGACTCATTTTCTATTGTCTGTTAAACAAGTTGTGTGTTTGTGTGTGTGTGTGTGTGTGTGTGTGTGTGTGTGTGTGTGTGTGTGTGTGTGTGTGTGTGTGTGTGTGTGTGTGTGTGTGTGTGTGTGTGTGTGTGAATGCATATTAGAATTATGTTATTACCTTCTATGGTGCCCCATTTTGTTTTCCTGCCCAGGATCCTCTTCCCGTTCACCTGGTACTCCTGGTCACTGCCCACCACAGCAAAAGGGATCATCTCCTGTTGAGTGGACACACACACACAAACAAAACACACACACGCTCATTGAAGTGTAACTGGGGATTTGTTTTTCACTACAACAAGATGCTGTGATAGATTTTTTCAGATGAAAACCAAACATAAGAGATACAATTAAAGAATTGTATATATCAAAGGCTTAAATATGAACATATAAAATGTGTGATAACCTTGTGAAGTGCTTGGGCCACAGCAGGATGTTCTGATACTGTGGCTGTTGTCCCGTATGTGAACTTACCCTGATTTTGTCATTGATGATCCGGTCTTCTGCGTCCTCGTCAAACTCTTTCTGAGGGTAAACGTCGATGCCATTGGCTCGTAGCTCTTCTCTAATCTGAACACAATGGGATAAAGAAACATCAAATACAACTGGCTCCACAAACAGATATCCAGAAAGAGAGCAGAGACGCAGATTGATGAGAGGTAAATCAGGTCAGTCTGCTTTAAATCTTTCATCTGTCATCTCAGCAGCTAATAATCAAGTGAATTAGACACACACACGCACACACACTATGCTTAAATTGAAACCTGTTTACATACAGTTTTAAGGTTTGAGCGACACACTTAAATAGAAGCTGCTCTGACCCACCAGGGAACTTCATTAAAAACTTGATTACATATGTTGACACAAATTGCTGTAATGTATTGAATTCACTTTGTTGATATATTTATATTGAAAGAAGCCAAACCTCAGCCATAATGATGTAGTAGATGTCTGCATTAGGGAATCAGATACACTGCAAATATTTGTACTTGTATTGCTTTAAGTATATTTTAAAAAGAAAATTTGTACTCAAGTGAAAATTTTACTTTCACTTGAGTACATTTTTTGTCTATTTATTATTACTTTTACCTAATTAAATGTACAAGGTTCCTTCACCACTGTTAATAAACACATATGAGTTAACAATGGAGGTTAACCGCTATTGGAAGAAACCTTGATATCCAAACAGAGGTACGGTTTATAAAATGGCCACAGCAAATTCTCTGCATGTCTTCATAACGATTGAAACTCCGGCTCTGACGCAAACAAATTAAATAGACGGACAAGCCTCTTGGAGAAATGTCCATTTAATGAATGACTGTTCTCTCCCACAATTACAACTCTGACAATTTCCACTTGATCCTTGATCAAACATTCCATTGTTTATCCTTGGAAGCTTTCTCAGGGTTACATTAAAGGATGCAAACCAAGTACAATTCTACAAAGAGGCCACATCAACTGCTGGTTAGAGGAATTCGACCAGACACTCACAGCTGGACATACTGAGGCCCAACGTTTAATAAAAAAGAAAGGAAGAAAAAAAAACTCTCATTCTGTTTGTATGTCAAGTTGCTTAAGGGAAAATGGGAGAAAAAAGAACATTTGGCACAAAAGACTTTTAGTCAATAATCTTCAGGGTCATATAGAGCATGTGCGGCCAACCAAAACAATTCAGCTACAAGCCCTGCGGCTTCCTTTCCCTGCCAGGGCCGGCTCCAATCCCGGCTTTTTTCTTATTGGACGATGTTACAGGCAACAGGGGGAACGTGGTGGCCAAGACACCCATGGTGCCTCAATACCTCTGCACAATGAATAAAGCTGTTAGGGAAGTCCATATTCTTGGAAGGAGGGACGGAGAGATAAAGGAAATGATGGAGGAGGGCAGGTGGCTGTGTGCCTCCTGAGGACCGAGAATTATCCGACAGAAAAGCACTGAGGTGGTTTAAGAGTCCAGCCAGCTGGAGCAAGGCTCTGTGGAGGCAGGGGAAGGCCTGAGAAGGAGCCGGTGGCTGTGAGGTAACAATGGAGGACTGTCAGCCTGAGGAGTCTCAGGGCAAGTGAAGAAATGAACAATTATGATGAGGGTTGTCAAAATCAGTGATTCAATAAAGTTTGTACCAAAGTGAATTGCGATCTATAAATAAATCTGAAAGTTACTAACTGACCCATATGCAGCTTCATACTTTTAAAATGGGTCATTTCTTGAAAAGGTTTACATGCTTCCCCATCGTGTCCATCGCTGCAGCTCCTCTTTTCAGCCTTTGTCTAAAACGCTTGCTTTTAGCTACTGTCTCTTTAAGGCCCCCGATTAAAGCCCAGACCACTGATTGGCCAGCTGGCCCCCTCCGGTGTTGGATTGGTCAACTGCTTACAGCGTGTGGAGGTTAATGTCGACCTCCTCTCTCACTTTACAGTTTACTCACACATACACTAATGTATTAGTGGCAAACCATCTGAGGCGAATTGGAGAATTAAACAAGGCAAATCATATCATTTGTGATCTTTGACCAACGATATTCGCTTTGCATTCCAGTATGTGACCGTGAGCTTAATTGGCTTTATAAGCTGGCGAGCCAAACTAGCCGCTAGATGTGCATTATGCAAAATGGGTGAATTGTGATTTCACGATTCCCAGGAAGTGTCAGTCATACAGCTGATGAGGAGTTTCAGGAGCTTCAGGATCAGTGTTTTCTGTGGTGGACATGATCTGGACTTGGCTTTTTAACTGAGATATTTTCATACACAGACAACCAACATAACTCCATAGAGGAAAGAAAAACTACAAATGTAACTGTCTGTAACATATCTCATTAAAAACCACAACATATCGACCTCAAAAGGCCAGGGATAAAGTCTTTAGGCTTCAACACCTGGAAACCACCAAAACATTCAATATTGATTGAGATATTTCAGTCTCGATTAATGTGGTGGACCAACTGAACCATCAACAGATCAATATTCAAACATTTCTTCTACCTTTTTTAAACTCTACTCATGTTTCATAGAAGTCATGTTTTGTTTCAGTGTCAACCTCTCTGTACTTGACTGACTCGTACGATCATCCATTAATTCACCAGTAGTGAAGGACCTGCCAGCTCTGACGATAACTTGGCAAAGGTTCCCACTTCTCATAATGGGCCAGACTTAGGAGCTGTGAAACGCTGCGCAGTAAATAAATGCTTGTGAATAAATTCTTCTTATATGCTTCTGTCTGGACTTTTTAATGCACAGTGTGGGGATTGTAACCAGCTGGCTTTTGTGTATGGTGCCTGGCAGCACTCACCGTCTGTTTAAAGTCGTCCCTCTCCTCCAGGGTGAGCGTGTCGGCCTTGGCGATGACAGGGACAATGTTGACCACCTTGCTGAGGCGCCTCATGAACTCCACATCCAGAGGCCGGAGACTGTGGGAGAAGAGAGAGACCACAGAGTACGACTTGAATTTCATGTATGAATCTACGGCTGTGTCCGTGTTGCTCATGTGATGAAAATTAAATCTGAAGGAGGCCAGTGACAAAGAGGGAAATATTTCAAAATACAACAATGCAGATTCATACAATTTCTACTTCAAGAGTTACTTGTTTGTAAATTTCTTCTCTTTTCATTCCAGAGTGACCGAACTGTGAGATGCTAAATCCAGAATGGACACAAAAGATGCTGTTTTTTCCACTGGCAAATCAGATATTTTTTATTGCACAAATTTATTTTTCCTCAGCAAAGACATAAAAGTTTCCGTGGATTTCCCTTGGAATAATTTAACATATCCTACTTTTTTTACACTTATACTCAATTATGTGAAAGAACAACAAGAGAAATGTCTTAGAAAGATATTAGTTGTGTATAAAATATATTTTCAGCATGTCAACAGAGAAAACTCTTATGTTCATTTTCATGGATGAATGTGGAAACTGTTCTCAGACCCCCAGGCAGTGTGGCCCCTGGAATCTGCAGACCACCCATTTGAGAACCACTGCTTTAGAGCTTGCATATTTCTAAGATGTGAATGCAATGGAGGAGAGGAACCACTAGGGGATGATCATGCTCTACTGTGATACATTCAGCTCACCCTGGTTTCTGATATGGAGCCACATCCTATTACATTAACATATGTTAATCTCCCAGGTGACATTTGAGTGACGGTAGGAGAGCTTGTACATTCATTATGAAGGTTGATGCATAAAACATTCGGTCTCTTTGTCTCACATTTGGTCTTGAAATTCTGCTTTTGCTTGACTTAAACACAAACTTGGTAGAGTATATTCTCTGCATGTTTTTCCTGTTACATCTCTGTGAAGCAGTGATAGTCACTGTTCTTGCATCAGTCTACTCTGTTCTACTCTTCTCCGTTTCCTTCTTTTTGTTCCTGTTTCAATGTTGCCTCTAGCTGCTCCTCCAGACACATTCCCCCCTCATGCTGTCTTGCTCATGCCCTCCAATTAGCCCCAGCCCAAACCAGGCCAGCCTGGTTCAAAGAGCCAGGAGCAGCTGCAGGAGATGCCTGGCTGGCTCTCTCCCCCCACACTGTGAGTGACAGCCATATCACCATGAGCACAAGATGAAACAGAAGGGAGCATGTGATACATAGAGCGAGAGAAGAGAGAGAACAAACAGATAGGACACCGTAAAGTGATGCGTTCAAGCAGAAATAAAGAAAATACAGAGCATTACATTTTATGCATCTTTCATGCTGAGTGGATGACGGGCATGTGTCATGCAGAGAGGGAGAGAGCAGGGGTCAGAGAAAGGTCCAGAGGTTGATAATCTCTCCGTGTGAATGTTTGTAAAACATAAATTACATGACTGCATGCATAGATGCAAGAATAGAGAAATGCAGGCTGTGCCATATGCATGACTGAGCAAACACATCGTGTGCACATGTATCCTCGCACACTCACATATGTTGTACAGACAATAAATATGGATGTACGCATGCATGCACACATTTACACTTACATGCCTGCCTGCATGCATTCATCGCCCTATATATGTCGATAAAGAGCAGTCATGTTAACACAAATTGAAGTTCTATCGGCTGCTCTGTTTTAGTGACGGATTAGAAACCAGCGACTAGAGTCAAAGAGCAGCCTCCTGCTTCTCAGGAAGAAAATGTTAAATGAGTTAGTAACGAGACTACCCAGAGGGAAATACTGCGGCTGACTCCGCCATTATCGGAAATGTCTGCTGATGCCAAGACTGAGTTCTGCTTCATGAGCACGGTTCATCTATCTGAAACCACAGAGGCAGCTTCAAACAACTGGTATTTGAGATGTTTCAAACAAGACAAAGAAAAAAACTTAGAGAGGTACCAGGGAAGTTCTGAGGAAGGAATCCAGAAGCTGCTTTGAATTAGACCCCAATTCAAAACTTCAACTGGTGTTATTGTATGAAATGAAAAAGGAAAAGAAGAGTTTTCTAATATTTCTCCACTGCTTTTTTTCCTCAGGACCCAGAAAAAAATCTGTGGAAGTATGTGTAACCAACAGTATAGTTATTATGTTTTAGTTTTTTTTTAAAGGATCAAACTAATTTTTCTGTTGACAGAAAATCAGATGCATCTGCAATAGATTCAGGATCCGAATTCAAACATCACTTACTGAAAATCTGTCTATTTAACTTATAGACTGTATATAAAGATAGACAGCTGGGTACAGTACAGGTTATTAACTGCGCAAAATGGCAGTGTTCGTATCCGCCATATTTTGGTTGAATTGTCTTCATCCTCGGAGGAATAATCAGCTGATACGTCTATTTTTACAAAGTCTATTATTTAACCCTATTCAAGTCTATGCCAGGTTGAACCAGCTCAAACAGATGTCTCCTATGTTTTCATGCCGTCAACTCTCTGGTTGACTCTAAGGAAGACACCACTTCCTGACAGATGTTCTGTTGTCACATAAGAGTGCGTTAATGTGCATTGTGCATTTATGTATGCATGACTGTGTGTGTGGAGACTTTAGGGGACATTTTCACAAAGGAGGAAACATTTCGAGTGGCTGAAGTGTGCAGCTGCAAGTAAGATAACACACAAACGCATTCAGAGTGGTTTAACAAGTGTTAGCACGTCCACTGCCCAGTGCAGTCCACTCCCTGCACAGGTTTACATGAACACACACACACACACATTCTCTGCAGCAGCAGCTGTGGTGACATGAGCAGATGATGAGGGGGTATGTCAAACAGTGGGGTGCACAACCACCCACCCGCAAGTCCTCCCCCACTCACAGGCAGAAGGTTCAAGTGGACAACTGTTGAGTTACCAGTGCACTGAAATATGAAGCGGCAGTGGATGCAGCCGTCACTGAGATATGCAGTCACATAATTTGAAAATTGGTCTGTGTTTACAGTTGGTGCACATGAGTGTTTTGTGTTCTTTCATCTACTTGTGTACAACACAGTTCCCCTATCAGGACGCTGCTGTCGACCACAAATACCCGGAGCCTGGTTGTTTGCCTGCATTAGTTGCAGCACGTCCTTCTTGACCCTCGGTGCAAACAAGGACACACAACTCACCGCAGCTGAATCAAACTAATTACAGAGAGGGGGGAAAAAGACAGATTCTAATCACCGACCAAGCAGCAGGAGAAATGTGGTCCGTATCATGTCAGTATTAGCAAAGTGAAGCTGAAGCAAACGTCATGCAAGCGAAGCAAACAACCTCCACCTGGTTGTTTAACAAGAGACATGTGCTTCATCAAGGCACTGCCAGGTCACTCTGGAAGAGACTGGTTTTAATTCTACCAAACCTTTCTTCATTAATTCACTCAGACATAAGACTCCTGCAATAATTACACCAGCGGTTACAGTTACTGTTACACTGATCGTGGTATGTTTGCATTGTGTGTTGCATGTGTGTACGTTTTCAAAAATCTTTTTCTGAAATGTGCTCATGTGTGGTCACGGTCATGATGGATTCCGCCAAAAACTGGATTTGATAGATCTGTTCCCTCCGTCTGTTTAATAAAATTAAACATTTTCCAGATGAACAGAAAGAGCCTCTCTTCACAAGATTAAACAATAATCAGATCCAGACCTCTCATGAAGCAGCTTGTCCAGATTCTAATTCAGAAGAAAAATACTTTTAGGCTCAGCGATAAGACAAATTAGGGCACAGGGAGATTATGGCGAGGTAGACAATCTCAAAATTGTATTACCTGGTACATGTTAATGGTGAAGACACTGATCGATAAACCTTTAATCAGCTGCAAGGCAAAATATTTCTTCTATTCCATATAAGGCACTGTTCACATCCTGATCCTTGTTTTACCATCTCTCCACCGCTCTCAACTCTGAGACCTTTAGGATTCAGTTTCTCGAGTAACCCGACTCCTCAAGTGATACTTTATAGTGACTGAGAGGAGAGAATGAGTTCCACATGTGGTCACTGGAGACAGAAAAAAAGAAGAGCTGGAGAAAGACATAGTTACAAGACCTGTAGAAAGACAATAGGTCAGGGGGAGAGATTTCCCAGAAGGCCTGATTCATCTCTGCAGCTGTGGGAGTGACCGAGAGAAACGTAAGGCGCTGCTGGTCTCTTTGATATGTTATCTTACCAGTGGCCTGTGGGAGGTATGAAGTATATGCAGCAGTGCACCCTGGAGTCCGGGATCCTCTTCTTCCTGTTGATGTTGATCTCCTCCTGCAGGTAGGCTTCATACTGGTCGTTAATGAACTTCATGATGGGCTGCCAGCTGACCAATGAAAACACACGTTAGGGACGAAGGTACAACGACAATCATTTAAAACATGTATGTGAAAGTAAACTGATACATAATGATGATAACAATTAAAGAGATGCTGCACACTTTAATATGTTATTTGAGATGTAAACTAAATCATAGAACTGGAGTTTGATGAAAGAGGTTTGAAAATTTGCCTCGAGATGAAGTAACTTTTACTTAACTCACCAGTTTTCATTGTTGATCTGATCTCCAAATCCCGGAGTGTCAATCACAGTCAGCTTCATCCTCACTCCTTTCTCCTCAACATCTGGACCAAGAGGTGTGTTTCATTAGTACACACACACACACAAATCCATAGAGAGAGCAAAACATCAGGAGTACGATAAAGCAGCAGGGAAGTGATTCAAGCTGCAGGCTACTGGACGTGAGCTTTGACCGACCGTGACTGACGGACTTGATCTCGATGGTCTTGGGGATCCTCTCCTCTGGGCTGGGCTGAACAGATTTACGGCTCACCTTGGATTTGAACAGGGTGTTCATCAGAGTGGACTTCCCCAGGCCACTTTGTCCTGAACAGAAAAAACACACACACAGGAGTTAGAGATACTGGGATCACATTCACTGGTGGTTTTAACCCGAGACAGTCACAAGGGCAAAGTTATTTAAAGCCTCATTCAATTCAAAACACACACACATTTTTCGGGTTTAACCAACAAAAGAGTGAGATTGAATTTATGTGTGAATGTTTGTACTGTCTGGATTTTGTGGTGAGTGTGTTTGTGAGTTAATAGACTGTGTGCAGCATAGCAGGGCGGCTGCAGGGTCAGACGAGCAAGCTGTGGAGGTCAAGAGGACAGATGTAATGTATAGACCACACACACACACACATGTTTTAACAATTTGAAGATGCATCACTGAGATGAAACCAGCAGGTGGTGAACTCCCTTGAGTCAGATCTGCAGTCTACTTCTTAAATCACCTCAGGACTCTCTGCTCTTCCCCTTTCCTTCCTTTTGTTCTCAACAAAGCAGACAGAAGCTCACAAATACAACAGTCTACTGAAGTAGAAATGATTTACTGAAGTGTATATTGTGATATAGACACGTGGTTTTTTTTCAACCCTACATGTACTTAAAAAATGTTTTTAAATAACCTGTTTCATATTTAACTAACATAAAGGCTATGCACATGTGTCGTATCGGTGTCTCTACATCACACATCTATGGTGGTGTTTAAGAATACATTATTATAAATGAGGAGCATTGTTTATTTTACCCTAGAAACACATGCTGTGCTTTACTGCACTAATTTCCATATACATCAGTTGTTGTAGGTGAAAAACACCACTTACATTAAATCTGGGTTAGATTTTGGTGTTTCAACTACACTTTTTAAATATGTAATTATTTGTGATTTTATATTTTTCATAGCAAAGCGACACCACAGAACCTGTGGGTATCCACTGTGGCGTGGGGAGAGATGCCAAACTGCCGGGACCCCAGTGACTACCAGGACAGTTTTCCCATTACTCTCACTCTCTCCTCTGTCAGAAAACTCCACATGCAGTCTTCTCAGTCTTGTGCATTTACCCACGCCCACACATTTTGTCTCACACCAACTCACACACACTGAGACTCCCCTGCTGCCCCCTCTGCATGGGGCAAATCAAAAGGTCACAGGGCCGAGGGCAGGGATTAGGCAAATGCATCTCATGGAGGAGACCACGAGGGACAGGGCCAAGACCGCAGCTGCTCTAACCTTTCACGTCCTCAAGAGCCGGCCAAGTGATAACTCAGTTAGTCGATATAAACTTTATTATAATCTCAGAAGGTGCTTAAAGGTCATGTTCCTACCCTGACATTTTATTTTTTGTATCTCTTAACCTCATTAGATGAGAAACCAGGTGAAGACTAATGAAGCCTAGAGCAGAATAAAATGGGTCTAACTACAGAGCATTATTTTGCAACTCCTCTGCAATATCTAAAATCTATTAAAAAGTGATAAACCAGATTGATTTGTTTGTATCAAGCAGAAAAGCAGGTCAGTACTGGTCCTACATTCTGAAATATGACTCCAATGATGTGTCAGCCAAGTATTTGTAAACACAACATGTTGTGTGTCAAAGTTCCCTCTGGCGATCAAAAATGACCTCATTCCAATTTAAACCCATCATTCTTTTCCTTCATTGTAAAGTTTTATGTGTTCCACTCCAGTTCACGCAGCTTCAGAGTGTTATTTCACAACAGTGTTATGTATCATCTAATGAGACAAGTTTCACTTCATCCTTAAGGAGTCGGAGGGCTACAAGTGGATACATGTCACGTCAACGTGCACTGTGCCTGCAACATTAAAGATAATCTGAGACGCACATGTGAGAAAGATTAAAGAGTTCTTACTTTGTTTGTTCCCAGAAATAAACATCTGGTGAGTCATGATGTGTCCACCTTCTCTCTAAAACGATCAGACCATATGAAACGAGAGCAGCACTCAGTAGAGCGCATACCTCCGCCAAGGCCCAATCAGTCTGTCACATTCCCATCAAGATGCATGAATTATTGAGAATAAATTCATAGATTTGCCCTCTGATCCAGATCTGCGACAAAACTTAGATAGATTTGTTCCTGATCTATTCCTCACCTTTCCATCAAGATTTGAAGTTAATGGCGTAATCCTGATAACAAACCCACCAACAGGCAAACAGGGGTAAAAACATAACCTCTTTGGTTGAGGCAACAAATCCACTTTGGCATTTTGCGTCTCCTTTGAGTTGTGCCATCTCACTGTGTGCATTAAAAAGTGACCTGTAGGGCCTGAATTCTACAGTAACTACCATCATACCAATGTAAACAAACAACTTCTAATTAGGATCGAATTACAAATCTAAATAAGGATTTTTTTGAGGCGCTATATCTCAGCGTGTGACAAAAATAAATGTTGACATTCCCTTCTCTGAGGAAAGTATGTTCATAGATTTGTTTTTTTCTTTCAGACTAGCGGCCGGCATGTGAGAACAGAGATGCCTTCGTGGAGGTGTGCGAGCGTATGTGTGTATGTGTGTGCGTGTGCAAGTGCATGACGATGGCAGCTAATTGGCGGTGTGTTGCAGTTCTCTAAGGAGGTGTGTGAGTGCTCCCTCTGGAGCGTGCACTTCGGCTTCGGAGTAATTACCATCATTATGCCACTTTCCCAATCTGACAGCCTCCTTTTATTCACTCAAGTGTGTGTGTGTGTGTGTGTGTGTGTGTGTGTGTGGTGTGTGTGTGTGTGTGTGTGTGTGTGTGTGTGTGTGTGTGTGTGTGTGTGTGTGTGTGTGTGTGTGTGTGTGTGTGTCTGTCACATCATGGATACAAAGAAAGAGCTTGTTGATGAAAGCTCGTGCTGACCGACCCTTCACACAACAACTGAAGTAGAACCAAACATATATTTCTTTGCGTTTTATGAGTGCAAAGGAGAAGTATCGAAGCAAAGGAGAAGTATCGTGATCAATATCATTAAGAAAAAGGGGAAAGTGTATTTTTTAGGTGAGACCAAACAATGTGCTTGTGTGAGATCCTGACAAGATGTATAGTTTGTATTTGGTGCTGACTGTGCGATGTCTTCTTGCAGAGCACTGTCGGATTGTTGTTACTTGCTTTGCTCTGCAGTTTGTGTTGTTGTAACATAAATTGAATATATTTATGATGGTTATCCTCTGATCTTCAGACACAATAACTGTTGTAAATCTTTACATCATACCACAGATGTTAACTTGGATTGAGTTCCTGTTGTCATAGCAACAATATATTTTTATACAAGCAATGATTCTACCTTAGCCCTATATGAAAAACAATATAATAATATGAAACAAATGATTTCACCTCTAAAATCTCATCATGGCATCTACAGTAGGAAGATGGTTTGGTGAAGTTCTTATTAAATCACTTGGTGAATTCTCCCCGTCTCTAATCTTATTCTGTCGAGGGTCGTGGATGGTGAGGTGAGTGCTAACCACTGCCGCACCGTGCCACCATCGACAAATTCTAGTTATGGCTGCATATAACAAATGTCTCAACACTGATTCGAGACACACTTACTTCCTGTCACGAATTTGAGAAAAGGTTATAAGTTAAAAAGACAAACAGCTTACACCTCTCTCGACTGATCCTGCAGCTGAGAAATCAAACCGATGAGACCTTTTCTGTTAAATGTCGTAGAGCTGCACGTGACACTCACCCACAATCATGATGTTAAACTCGAAACCCTGCTTCATGGCCTTCCTCCTCATCTGCTCCAGGATGGCATCGATGCCCACGTAGCTGAAGTCGCTGCCATGGGTCTTCTCCCCCTTGACCGGCGGCCCGGGGTGGTGGGGCTTGGCGGACTCCGACATGTTGCTGTGGCTCAGACTGACCTCTGACCCTGAGGGACAAGGAGCAAAGGGACAAAGAGAAGAGGAGAAAAGAGGATTTTAGTCAAAAAGAAAAGTTCACAGTGAAGACGACTGGAGGCACTGATGTGAGATGTTCGTTTCCTGTGTGAAACGGGGTGTATCAGACACAAAGTTCACATCTATGAACACCCGCACTCGTTCAAGACGACACCAGTGAAGGGATAATTTACACTGTCGGCCACAAAAAACGCAAAAAAGAAAAGATAATGGCAGAAAGGAGGCACAGAAACCTGAAATAACAAACTAAACTTTCCTCTGAGTGTCATCATTCCTCCAAAGAAAACACTCACTAATAAATCAATCAGGAACAGGCACGTCTTCCTCCGTATGTTGCACAAATTTCCACCAGTCATGACCTCATGTTTGCGCACAGGAGAAATGTTTCTAAAATAAATGATGTAGGAGGTTGAAGCCATAATGAAACACTGCAGCTGTAGATTAGAGCTTAATTTCATATTTGTACAAGGAAACAAAACAATGGAGAGGTTAGGAGCTGCCAACTGCAGCTCACTCACACCTTACCTCACTTTAAAGGTGAATCCAAGACGGCGGCTGAACGCCAAAGCACAGCTGCGACAAGCGAAGTAAAAAAACACACAGCTCGACTCTGCCAAGCGCTAGCATGTGCACGCAGCAGCCGCCTCAGAGATTAGAGTAGGAGGAGACAGCGTTTCCTGGGCTGCCACTGAAACTTGCTGTAGTGGTGAGAGACTAGAAACCACAGAAACATACAGCTGAAAGGACGTTTCTCTGTCTGGAAACCTGAATTACAGACAGGTAGAGTTTATAAGCTGTGTATTATTTAGTTTTTGTTGAGGAACATAAGAAGGTGTGCTTTTGATTAGTCTGTCTGACATCACAAGGCTGTGTTTTTTTTAAATATAAATGAACAGTGGAACATTTCTTCACATCAAGTCTTCTGCTCAGAGTTTTTTCGACTTCCTGGACACCACAGATAAGACAGAAAGTATGAAATGTAGGCAGAGCAGAAAGTTCAGCGGATGCGATCTGGCAACAAGCACCAATTTCCTCTGATGCACACAGTTGTCGAAGCGGAAAAAGAAAAACCTTCCTTTCTGGCTCTGTGTCACTTTGTCCTGGAAGAAGTGTATCCAGTGAGCAGCTGCACACACACGGAAGGAGAATTAAAGTTGACTGTATAATCCAAAAGATTGAATGTGAAGTTTTAAGCATGCAATTTCCTCTAAGGCCCAACAATTTCACTAAATGTAATCAATCCACAACAGATTTCACGCAAAATGTCCACACACAGAAAATATTGACTCCACTCCTTTGTTCCATCCATGCCAAAACTGAATGGGTTCTCTCTTGGCCCGTATCCAGTCGTTCCCACCATTCACCCGACCGAGTTTTGTGGAAATCTGTTGAGTAGCTTTTGCGTCATCCTGCTGACAAACCAACAAACAGGATCAGACAGGGGTGAGGCGTTCTCTGAGCAACCAGTGGCCTCCTACACAGATCCAGACTCATGGGAGTACTGATGAATGGGCTGAGACCTTCTCTGAATCATTTTACACGCAGAAGACAAGAGTTGCAATTGTGGATGAGGAAGGGCTGCACCACACCTTCAGAAACCTCGACTGAATCCGTCAGTCTCTCCAACCTTCACTTCCCACACAGCGGGATGAACTGTGTGGCTTGGCTGAAACTCAATCTTTGGAAAAGGGGAAAATCCCCATGTGCCCATCAACAGTCGGTAAGTGTTCAGTTTAAGTGGTTGTGATGTGGTTTGATAATTCACACACCCGAAAGGGGCAATTTGCCCTCATGCTTGGGAATTCGTTTTACAGTAACAGCGATCCTAACATTGAGGTGGCAGCTGATACTGTAATAAACCTCTGAGAGTCCTGCATCACGGTGGGCTCCAGCTGATTTAGTGCTGCACTCATGTCCTCAGGAAACCTAACACAGAAAACACATTATGTCTTGGACACAAGAATCCTCAGGTATTTGGAATAATTCATCTTTAGTCTGCTGTTAAATTGTAACGCTGCTCTCCTTTTATGTTTTCATGTTCCGTGGATAATGTGTCGAAAGCTGCTTTGAGAAAAGCACTGAGCTCAGGATAATCTATGGACATTCTCCACAGGGGCTGTGTTTGTGAACGCAAACGTCCGAGTAACAATCTGGATTGTCTGTGGACTTTCTCTGACCAACTCCCAAGAACTAAGTCCAAAGCAGAATATCTGTGCAGCAGGAGATCCTCTGTTAATGGAGTTTCAAACACACTAGAAGACACTGACGAAGATGCAGAGAGAGAGTTTGCGGAGATGAGCCGGCGCTGTGTACACAAACATATGATCTCTGCAAAGAATGTATATGTAGCATCCTGCCTCTGTCTGCAGCACAAACACTCACCTGAACACTACACACATGTTGTGTTATTGAGCAGTGTTGTTATTGTGTGAAAAGCACATTCCAGTCTCATTCGGCTAACTCGTCACTGAACACTATTGCTTTCAGTCTGACTGGATGGGTAACCGTTTGAATGGCACAATGTTTAATTAGCTCTAATGACATATACTCCAGGTCTACAGACAAAACGGCCTTCTGAGCACCCTGACCACGCCACCACATCCTCCCCCCCCCCAGGCCATCTGCTGGCTTCTCTCTACGCTTCCCTCCGAGAATAGACAGTCACACTGTGACAGGGACAAACACACGCCCGTGGTAACAAAAACAAGCACATGTGAGCCATGTGAACACAGCGGAAAAAAGGGAAGAACAAGCCAAGCAGCACACGGGAAAGTCGACGTGTTACCCAGCTCGACAACCACCAGCTGTTTGGGTATTCACTTCCCTTTCTCATAAAGTCCCGTGCCATTTCTGTCAGTGCTGGTTCCTAATCATACCCCTTTCATTCTCAATGCCGAGGCGTCGTTTAGCAACCGCCAGTCGCTGCTTTTTCAAACAACTGTCCCTTGTTCACCCGACCAACAGCGCTGGGATTTACTGTAGACCCCAGAAGTGTCCATTCATTCTCCACGTGTTATGATCCTCCACAGACAAAGCATGTCTAACCTCTGCCACTGCAGAAGCAAGGACCCTTCTGGTTAAACAACCTCATTACACGTGAACAGTGACTGCAGCTGTGTTTCGCAACCACTCGCTAACGTACTATTCAGGAATCTAGCTGCTTTATATGCAGATTTGGGCATACGAGAAAAGCCCAGATATTTACTACACATGCATCTGTATGAGCTGGGAGCTCACTAGACACATTCAGCTGCCCAATCATTAATTGTGGACGCTTTGGCACGTGGAATGGGGGACACTAGGATCAAACCGCCGACCTTCTGGCAAGTGGACGACCCGCTCAACCTCCTGAGCCACAGCCTCCCCATTTATGTCCATAATGAACGTTTCCCTATAGTTGTTAGGAATGAATACATCGCTCGACTGTTCGTTTCTTAACGACAGATGAGGATGCTCAGCTCCTCATTAAATGTAGGGCTGAGGAGGAATGACACATCACCACTCAGATACTGACTCAGTGGCCATTAAAACCACAACTGCTCTTAAAATGACAGAGACCCGGCGGATGCATTGAAATGGAGCAATGCATCAGACATGTGAGATGTCACTGGATAAAATAATTAATTTATAAAGCACTGTTTTATTAAATAGAAGCCAAAACAAAAAAAGAAGTAAATCAGTTGGAAGCAAAGTTTCATTCAAATAAAATGAAAATGGGAAACGGGCCTGTGCAAAGAGCCAAACAGTTGTCTGATATTTGGCCCTTATCGCCCTTCATCAACCCAAAATGTCAAAAAGAGAACAGCTTTAATAAACGTCAAACAGATGTTAGATGTGAAGATAAGTTCCAATAGATTCACTGCTGAGGCTGGTTGTTTTTGCCTCCTGACGAGCAGAAGCTGCACCTAAGGATTATCTGATCCGTGAGCTTTGAGTAATGAATGGAGTGCGTTCAGGATTTTTACTTGCATCATTAGATAGATCCCATCAAAGAGATGATTCTGGTGTGTTATCTTCAAACGAGGGTACTTGTAGCTGAATGGCGCCTGTTGGTAGTGTGATCATTGGCGTTCACATGCGATTCCTTACATTTCTAAAGACGCCATAATGCAGCTTGTTCATGGTTTGCAATACAAGATTCTCTGAAAGACAAGATAACTGGTGAAAAATGTCGTTGGCGTTTGGTTTTCCTGTTCGTCGCAGCGGACAAAAACCACAGAGTTGGTTTCTGCACTGGAACAGTTTTACACATGAATGTCAGTTTTAGTCTTCACACAGGGAAACAAATGCTCAGCTTGTGAAAACAGTTATAGTTCAAGTCTGAATGTTTTCTGTGGCTCTGAAAGCAGAGTCTGAGAAAATAAGCTTGGAAAACTTGAGCTTGGAGTATATCAAACTTATCAGAGTTTGAAAGATTTACCAAGCAGGACCATGAGAGAACTCATGCATTGCATTATGGGAATGGTATAGCTTAGTTTTTGGGGGGATTGACTCATACGCTGGACTAACAAGTGCACAGCAGGGTCAAACTAGTAAATATGGATTATCACTGCTAATCTTATCACTGCTAATCTTTGACAAACTGCACAAATCCACAGACTTGACACTGTTACATTAATTTGGGCTAATTTGGGCAAACACTACAGCACAATAGAGAAGAATGTTTTGTTGTCAACCCTGAACTCCATTAAAGCTCAGTGGAAACCAGAAAATACAACACAGGCCTTCACAGAACAATTCTTGTCTGGCGTCAACCTTCGCAGAAAAGTAATAGATCAGGGTAACGTTTCAAAAAGCAACAAGTAAACATTCAGCTGACATTCATCAACAACCACTACTCTGAAGCATGAAGGACGCTGTGTTCTTTCCTCAAAGTGGCCGGTAACCAAACCTTCCTGGAAAACCAACACAAAGTGTTTCCCTCCGATCAGATACAACAAGAGAATCAGCTTCCCACTCTAGACTCACATAGCTCAACGCACCCCTCCTCTCAAGGCCTTCATTAAAACCCCATCAGAAACATCACATCCATCCTTACAGTTTAATATTCACTGGCTGGAACTCGAGCCATGTGCCAGTTCCAGAAACAAAGCCACACCACCACTTCTCCTGTTTTGCATTATGTGGGAAAGTTAGGTTCTGCATGTTATTGTTTGACTGCAGCTCGGGTTTCATGATCATTTAAAGAAAAAGGCGCAAAAGCAAAAAAATAACAAAGATGGAGAGAAATTATAAAATGATCTGCATGATGAGCCAAGGTGTTGAAAGGGTTCTGTTGATGAATGACGCCGTGCATAAGGAACTGGTCTATGTATAATTGACCAAGCTATAATTTGTTTTCAGCTCTGGATTCAAACTGTTCATTTCACATAGTTTGCCATCATGGAAGAAACTTTCAATGCGCTGATGTTTGGCACACACAGGATACACTCGCAGGAAAATCAGTCCCATGAAAATATTGTTATAAATATCTACAAACATTATGTGTGTACAAAGTATTCTAACTCTATTATTATGTTTTGTTTATGTTGATTCTATTCCCACTTTTTCATTTATTATTGCTGTATTTATCTTATCAACACTACTGTCTATTGTTCTCATTTATTACTACAAAACTTTTTTTTTGCTAATGAAGCTTCCCTGCAAAAGTTTTTCACTCGTTTTGGAATAGTGTGACTATAACCATCTTGAATCTTGAGCTTTGTTGTATGCCATGCAAATTGTTTTAACAGAGGAAATCTACCAACTCGATGACATGTCCAAGACTAAATCACAAGCTCTGCCTCTACTGAGGACAGGGAATTAGGTTTATCCAGCTTTGAGTCCTCTGGAAGTTTCAGTGGACTAACTTTCTATAAATAAAACCTTTTAATCTCTGGCGAGCCTTTGATAGAAAGGAATATTATTGATAATTATACTTTTTCTTTTAACAAAGTAAATTCGAAAATATCATGTCCCAGCCAATTGGATTTCTCTGAGGTAGTACCATGCTAGTATTCAAATATTTTACTTGGTTTTCTTCCAACCCTTGACTTCAGTCTGTCGAAGAATATGTTCCTCAGTGGCTTGAGATTTGGGTAAAGAAGGGATCATGTCTGCTCTTCCACTCACACACTTTAACTCACAGATACTGACAGCTCTTAAACACTGTCTGCTATTTGAAAGAGCATTTTGAACATGGTTCCCATGAGGTGAAACCCCTGAATCTCTGCCCGAGTACAGCTTCCTCTCTCTCCTCTGTGTGTGTGTGTGTGTGTGTGTGTGTGTGCTTGCTTCAGTGTTTCTCTGTTACTGTCCTGTGTTTTCTCTCCCCCTCTCTTTTTGCAAACCGGAGATGATATTTCCACTGGCCCCATGGTGGCTCCCCCTAAAGAGGAAGAGGTCATAAAATGTTACGGCTGCTCCTGCCTGGAAGAGATAGATGAGAGTCCAGAAAGACAGGGCAGCACACGAGTTGACTGACAGTCCTAAGTGTGTCACATGAGTACAGGATTAACATATGCGCAATTTACAAAAAAAAATGCAGAGGGTATGGTTTTATGAGTGCCGTTAGGAATAGTCTCAATGGAGAAATGCACAGTCTCCTTTTGAAAACCACAACAATACAAAACATCTCTACCATTTTCAGTCACCTACTACTAATTGCTTATTTTTCTGATAAGTAACGGCACTAATTCATTTAGTGGATCACAGCGGAGACTTTGGTGGGCTTTCCCCAACTGTGACAACAATCTGTTACACAGAGCGTCAACTGTAGATAGATTAAACCCACAGTGCATTGGAGAGCCGTGCAGCTGCTCCCTTAAAAAATATTCAAGCATGTGTTTCACAGGAAGCGCCAGAAAGAGATTTGAATGCTTCATTCGGTGTTAAAGTCAAACAGAAAACAACTTTGGAACAACATGGGCGAATTATATTGGTTTGGGCTCAATTCAGCATCTGTCAGCCATACTGACGCCCCGCAACTCACACTGTGGTAGGCGTGTTTCCTAAGAAGCACAAGGAAAGATTTTTAATCATTTCTGCTCAAATTACATGTGTCCTGGTCAAATACGTGTGAAAGTATTCATGTCAGGGATTGGAGTCTGATCAATGACAGTACTGGAAATCTCCTGCTGCATTCCTCAGAAGGGAAAGGCAAAGTTCAGAGAATGTCCGGACCCAATTTTTTCTGGAATACTTCCAGAGTTTTGGTCTGAAAACTGCTTCAGTGGCGTCACAGCTAATTTCGTGGCAGCGCTTAAAGTCGTGATCTGAAATGGTCTGAAATAGAGCCAACAACAATCCACTATGAGAGTATTTTCCAGTTTGTACCTGTTGCAGTTGACATGAATGTCAATCGTGAACATGTGTTTAAAAACGGAGCACAGGTCAGTAGCTTAATGCTACGCTGTGTTCTGTTCGACGGGGACATAATGGTGTATTCTCGACAGGTAGTGACAGAGTGGGGTTGACAGAGGGGGGAGCTGGGAGGACACACTGGGATTCTCACGGCGCTGTCAAGGATCTCCAACAGGAAATCCCCCTCTCAATCCCCCGGCCATACTTTGAACCCAGAGGAACACGCATCATAATAACTCCCTGCAGTCGAGGTCTGGCGAGGTCGATGACAGCCGCAGTTGACACAAACAGATGCCCCCGCTTCAGAAAGCAGGTCTGAAGAATTCAACTGGCCCCACTCCGTCTTTGAGTCTTGTCACTTGTGTCAGCCCACTGAGAGCGAGACCCCTGGCCTGACGTGGAGCAAAGCAGATGGTGCCGTTCGGCGCGTTGAAATGTAGCCCCATGCACGGAAACTTCTGGCGAGTGTAGATAATGACCTGTCCCCAAAACACCTCCTGAGAAGACTCGGAGGGAAGATATGTGCCTGGTCAGAGGGCACGATGGGAGATGATGGCTACAATAACAGCGACAAGCCGGAAAACACAACAAGAGTGAGCACGCTCCGAACAGATAGCTGTAGGCAGAGACTGAGATAATGAGAAACTAAAAGGCCAACGCAGCGGGGAAGCCATTGTGGTGGCCAGTACGATTGTACTGGGCAGCTCCCAGCACTGCAGGCAGAGCGACCGCAGCTGTAACTCAAAGACCAAACATTTCTGGGAAACACGAAGGGCAAACGAGCCACAAAGACGTCCACAGCTGCAATAGAGGGAACTGATACAGGGTAAAGGACAAACAGAGCCCATGCTGCAGTAAATCACAAACCACCAAGTATGATCTGGGAAAGCGGCTGCTTTGAATATCTCAAGATGGACGCTGTGAAGTGCTTAATGAGAGGAAATGAGAGCTGATTTCTGTACTTTATGATTCTTTGTAGAGCCAGACTGACTGTTGGCCAATATGAGCCTCTCACAGACATATTGGTGTTGCCGATACGCGCTGATACAAAAACTTTTATTTTAAAGGGTAAACAATTCAGAAAATATTTAATGAAAAAAGATGAATTTGAAAACCTATATTTGTTTTTTCTTTTAAATTCATCGTAAAGTTTATGGGTTGTAACACATTAAGCCTTAATTACATTTCTTGGACATAACAGTGGTACTATACTGTTCTTCTTTTAACACATTCTGTGGAAAAAAATCAGGACAACAACCAAGGTCAAATCCCTATTGGGGACCTCTACAAGAGAGTATAACAGCAAATGCCTGCTCATCTCTTTTATACTTAAAATTATAAGAGTAAAATCAAAAAAGCTCCCATACTCTCGCTCAATCTAAAATCCAGAAGAGGAATCCATGAGCAAACATCATGGAAGGAACGCAAGAGAAACAAGAGTTAGCGATCCAGACTGTCAATGAATAAAGGATAAGAAATGGGGGATCTGACAGTTAAGAAATTTAATTCTGTAACGAATTTTTCAAAGATAAGCTCTCGAGAGTCAAATGGGGATCAATTCTGGCAAACAAACACAAGTTGTTTGTGAAGTACACGCCAAGACACGTTCGGTGATTAACAATGATCGCTCCCGAATCAATCAAAAACAAAGTGACAGCCTGAGCCTCAAAACCTGGAGGCGTGACGCTGCCACGTCGCTGAAGAGACAGACCACCGCAAACTGACACATTCCTCCCTATACACACACACACACACACACACACCCCCCTCGAGTGTCTGCAGACAACTTGTCACCTCTGACAGGACACAACATATTTGACTGCCTCCCATGCGTGACTGACATGTTGATGAGGACACATCCTCTTGCTGTGTGCAGTTACGAATACAGTCATAAATGTACCATCGCCAACTTCCTGCTGCATTTTACAAAACTGCTGGTGACAAAACCACAACACCACTTGCAGATCGGAGGAGGACAGGAAGGACCACGTCCATGTGAGACTCTGCTCTATACACATGGATACACTTAGCCCCGAGAGCGAGGAAGACATACTGTAATGTGGGAACGAATACCTCAGACCAACAGCCTGGTTGTTTACTCTAAACCTTTTCTCCTTTGAGCTCTGCTGCCTTCAGGGCAAATTCTTTGGTCAAAAAAACAGGCCAGAAGTAAACTGAAGGCTCCGACATGACGGGGACGTCTCCACATTAGTGAGTAGTTTCGATAGACTCAGAAATCCAGGTTTCAAATCTTTGTGTGCACCTGCAAACACAATGCACGGTTTCTTGGAATTGATATCTCCGACAAGACTTGTTATGCGATATCAGGCTTTTAATTACAGCAAGGGGAGCCTGTGTGTGTGTGAATTTATTTCATGCTGCTAGGCCCCAAACATTCCTAATGAAGTGTTTATCTGTGGTGATTGAATTACTTATTATCATCCAGCTAATCTGATTAGCATTATGCAAACAATGGCTGAGTGGCTTTAACTGCCGCCTATCGTGAAGCATGTGGTAATGAAGCTTTATGTAAATCAGATCGGAGGCAGCATTTGAGGATTCACAGGCTCTGTGTGATCCAACACCACTGCCGTAACAACTGAATTTCCCAGGGGTGTGGATCCATAAAGTTGTATCTTATATCATTCAGTCGTCTTAATGTTCACTTCTACGTGAATACACTGATCATGAAGGAGAAAAACATCACACGTTTCTGTTTTCTTGTTGATTTAATGAGGTGTTGAGAGATTTCAGATGCAGAATCCAACCAACGCAACTTTTTTAAAACTTGTTTTTTCCGGCTGCTGGCCTCTGGGGCCCGCAAGAATTCAAGCTAATTGAGTAACCACAACCTAATGTTCTTCCCACCAGAAGACCAAAGAGAAGAGTTCACCATTCCCCCTGGAGGAGCGAATCTAGACAAGAAAATGAAATTGACCTGTGCCTCTCTTCACCCTTTCCTAGAACTCGGAAACAAACTCAACAAGGCCCCGAGCAACTGGCAACTTAAAGAGCAACAGGGACTTCTCCTGATTGGTCAACCATGGATCCCCCTATGGGGGGTTGATTATCCATGCATGCTCCAGAGCTGAGGAGACAATGGGAGGGAGAGGGAGAAAGAAAAGAGGAGGGGAGTGAGTTTGTGGAAGTGACCCCCCCAAAAACTCTCCCCCCCTGGCTGAACAATAGGGAAGGACAGAGAAGGGGGGGGGAAGGAGAGAAATAGAAAAGGCACAAGGCCTGCGAGCTGCACGAGTAGTTTACTGTGGATCTCATGGTAACAACCATGGTAACACCTTTCTCACAGCCTCCACACTTTAACACTGCACACACACAAGACAACAGGTCAAGGAACTCTGACACCAGCCGCGTCCAGATCTGCTCCTCCCCCCTCCCTCCCTCCTCCACACGGATCCCTTCTCCACAATCATCCACGCGCATCAACAAGACAACAAGAAAGCACACGGCGAACGTGCGAGCGACTCACCCAACCCTGTTCCTCTCCTGCTCCTCTCTCTTCCTCTCACACTTCTCTTCCTCTCTCTATCACTGTTCCAGCTGGTGAGGCTGGTGTGCTGCCGCGGCTCTGCTGGCCACGCCCACACCCCCGTCACGTGACCGCCGTCCCACGCGGCTCGGACGGCACTCGGCGGCCACACCCCTCATTCAAGAGAGAGTGAATGGAGATCCTCGTGGATGTGGGGGAGCCAGCTCAAGACATGTGATATGAAGTGAACGCTCCAGAGGACAGTGTGTGTGTTTGTGTGTTTGTTTGTGTGCGTGTGTGTGTTTTCACAGACAAGAGGAAATATCCCTACATCCATGTCCTTGTGTGTGTCCATCTGCGCTCTCCCTCCCACTGCTTTGTTTCACAGAGGAGGGTATTAGATCATGTGTGTGTGTGCGTGCATATGCGTGTGCGTGTGTGTGTTTCCACTGATAACATTGGATCATCTCCAAGAACCCCCAAGGGCTGCATTATTTCAAGAGAAATTCTGAAAACATCTAGAACATAACATCCTTTAACTGTCGAGAAAAAATTAAAACTTTTCATATAATAATATAACATTTTAGGAAATACGCTCATGCTCCTTTTCCTTGCAGAGAGATTTTTCCAACTATTACAATCACTTCCTAGATGCTAAATGTGTAACAGTATAAAGTCTTTAGTTTTTGTTTTTTTTTAAGTTAAAAATAAAAAGCCTGCTCACACAGCTCAGCACATAATAATGTTTGTGTGTGCTCAGCTGGGTGTATAGCAACCGACAGCGACAAACCATTATAGCGACTTCAGGATTGATCTTTTCCTCTACTTCTCACCAAGCTTAGACAGATGAACAAGAAACTGTCTTTTTCCAAAATATCAAACTACCTGGATGCATGCAGAAATTAGTTTCCAAGACACAGGCCCCCTCACTAAAAGACAAACACCAGCAATTCTCATAGATGGTTTTGCTGTAGCTCTGCTTTCTCGTTTAGTATTTGCTTGTTTTTGAGCAGTTCCCCATTCACTCAGTGTGCAGCGGTATGAAAAAGTCATGTAACAACTGGAGTGAATCAAGCTGCGCTGGCGTCCAACCTGGCTGCTAAACAGACAAACGTTCCAAAAGCCAAACTGTTCTCTGGAAATCTGTTTTGCTCTTCTGTGCTTCCTGTGCCCCAGGTCTCCCACAACAGAGGGATACACATTCATCCGTCCAGTTCACTTTAACTACAAAATGCTAATGTAGCCGACACATACATATAGATATTTTTCTCAGAATAGATGAAGAGATTAAAAAAAGATGCTGGTCTTGAGTTCGTCACCATCTGGAAACAAGAGATGATTAATTTGCTCCTTTCTGCATGGATGTGGCTCAACTTTTCTTTTCCATCAACATGCAGACTGAAGGCGTGAGAGAGGTTTTCATAACATTCAGCACAAATGTTTCCTTCCTGTCAAAGCTGGAGCTCACATCTGTCTTATGTGCAGTGAATGTGAAGCATGGATGCATCAACAGTCATAATCTACAAATCATACTCTCACTGCTAGTGTTTTAATATTTTAACGGCTCTTATTGATAGATTCATTGTAGACATGCAAACAAGTCTTCCAACAATTTTCTTTTTTCCTTGAGATCAGGATCCTAAATCTGTCCTAGATCGTTGTCCACCAAGAAAAAAAATGACAGAAATAATCTAGATATTTTTTACTGTCCCATTAAACTGATAAACAGCTTTTCTTTAGGTTCTCTGGAAGAATTTCAGACATGTTCCCACTGCATATCTCTTTTTGTTCAAAGGACACAGTTTCCCCATAGCCGTAAACAAAAAACAACGCTGTCAGTATGAAACCCATGACCCCCACCAATGTCAGAAGTTGCTATTTCCTCTCGTGGGAAAAAAACCCATCAAAGTCGAGGTCTAAGATCCTGAAAAGAAGCTTTCAGCAAAAAATTACTGCAAATATATTAAATTAGAGACCAAGCTTGCTCAGCAACTGTGCAGGGCGAGGTGAAAATTATGCAAGTCTGTTTGTTGGTGTCATGCACGGACGATTTTGCATTTATACTCGCGAGAAAATAATTATAGACCTTTACACTTTTAATTTGATCATACCATAATTTCTGCATAAGTGAGAGCTTGCATCATAATTTCAGATTTCAAGAATCTGAATTTCCTAATTGAAGTCATGTGCTTGGTGGAGCGGTAGAAAGCTCCAATACAGTGTGTTTCTTTAATTCTTCTTTTGAAATACAGTAGCCATTTTGCATCAAAACACATGTCAACATTCAGTTTCATCAAAACATGCAGGATGAGGAGGTAACTGAGCGAGAAACGCTGATTTGGACCAGAGGTCAGGGCTGATTGCTCGAAGGCCACTGGATCTGGGACAGAGCACATATGGAGATGATTAAAAGAGCCACCTCCATGACTCAGCAGGCCGAGTGACTCAGTGACACGTCTTTCCTGAGGGCCGGAGGAAAGGCTGAAACCAAGAGGAGGAGGGGAATATGGGAAAGAGAAGGCAAAGGGGGAAAAAGAGATGGAGTGTAAGAGGAGGAGGGAGTGGGAACAAGGCTGGGGATGGTTGGAAGAGTGAAGAACAGGAGGGAGAAGGGGAAAGAGGAACAACATCTGGCTTGGCCTGGATATTTACAGGGGAAGATATCTGGGTCTGTTGGAGACTTCCTGTTGTGTTTTACTTGCTGTCGTTGTTCTGCTCCCCTGTGGCGCAAATGGAGACAGCATGTGTGTGATGAGCGAGGACGGCTTATCTCAACAACCCTGAAGTGGCCTCCGAGACTCAGGCTACAGCCACACTACTACATTTTAGTGTTTTAAAAAAAACAACTCATCAACTCTACTACGGACACGCCTGATGTCCACACTGCTCTGAGGCTGCTTTCAGCCTGGACGGGCAGAAATAGAGATGTTTGGAAACCTTGACGTAGACTCAGTGCTGACCCTGTTGTCTTCTGCATTTTACAATGATACATGCGTAGGAGACAAGCTATTTATTGAGCAATCTGGTTTGTAGCTCTTTCCGCAACTACTAACCAAATGCTTCCTGTGTAGCCCGCACGCGCATGTCTTCCTGTTTACATTAGCACATGCATGGCCAGTGTAAACGAGCAGTCACTTGATAAGCATGGGTTTGTATGGATGGGAATTAAAAATGATATCTGCAGGGATTTGAAAACACACAGATTTCCAATGAAAACAGAACAGTAGGTTTGTAGCCTCAGCCTCGGCTTTCTGGTTGAAATCACATGAGGACACATCAACAGTACAGATGGACTGATCTATGCATTTATCTTGAGCTGCTCCAATATGTTGACAGTTAAGTCCTCTGCAGCTTTGTTCCTCAGACTTGCCCATTTCCCCTCAAGGTTACAATAACTCAGGCATGTTTTTTGCTTTTTCATCAACTTTTTACTGCACTAACAGGGTATTAGGATGGCCCACATATAGAAGATTAGGTATTAGCCTTTGTTTATGGAGGAGTGTTTGTCTCTGGTATCTTTTTTGTCCATTATAAGCCACCAACGTTTTCTCAGCCGTTGTCAATTTCAAGTGCCATGTGTTCAAACAAAACCATTTTATTCTCACAGACGAGAACCTGTTTCTTCAAATCAAGGAACAAGAAACAAGGATAACCTAGAAAGTAAAGAGCGTACCTCAGCTAAGGCCCACTCCATCCATTCATCATCTATGCCGCTTATCCTTTGAGGGTCGCGTCATCCTCTATAGATGGCCAGTGTATTGCAGAGCTAACATATAGAGACAAGCAACTACTCACACTAACATTTAAATCTATGGACAATTAAGACTCTCAAATTGACCTTACTCCAATCTTGAAAGTCAGTGTTGGACAGTGGGACCTATGCATACAAGGTTACAACACACAGAAAGACCCCAAACTGGTATTCAAACCAGTGACATTCTTGCTATGAGGCGACAGTGCCAAGGTCCAACAGTCTCCTTAAATCCATTCAAGATATCAATCAATTCATAGATATCAGTTCCCTAAATGTGCTTGAGTTTTTGTAGAAATTTCTTAAACATTTTATTACAAAAGCAAATAACAATAACAACATAACCTCCTTGGTGGAGGTAAAAAAAAACCAATGGGAAGAGCAGAATTAAACAATGTGGTTCGCAATAAAATAACATAAAGACAGAAAGAGTCAAAGAATGGTCAACCACCATCTTGGTATTTTTCTGTGTATCCGTTTCACATATCCCCATCTGGTGAGGATACATCATACACCCCCCCCAAACACACACACACACACACACACACACACAAACACACACACACACACACACACACACACACACACACACACACACACACACACACACACAATAGACAGCAGATACTCACAGTGATGATCCACCTCATGGTTGTTGTACATCTCACTGGAAGTAGAAGCCATCTCAGTCAGAGCAGGGTTTAAAAATAAAGAAATAAGGCAAGACAGCTCCAGTAGTTTCCCACGCCTCTATGTAATGTGTATATGGCAGCTGCTGCTAAATAGCCCTCTGGTCTCAACCTGAACAAATCTGAGTAACTCTGCTCCTGATGCTGACAACAAGTACTCGCTTATGTTCCGGAGACGCAGCCTTCCCTCGTGAGCAATAAACACAAAAGACTCCATGGGATCGGCCTTCTTGGGAATCCCTGGCCCCTCTCGGGACGTGTGTGGGGGCGAGGGACGGGGAATGACTCAACTCCAAAATGAAGAGAGAAAACGGAAGGAGCTCTGTGATTAAACTCTTCAGTGCGGTGCTGCGTGTCTCCCAGATACTTACAAAAAATAAGATAATTATCTATAATAGAAGCCATTTTTGTGCAGAGACAGGGGAAGCAGATCGAGATTCTGCTTTTAGTGATCCTGAGCTATCATCTCTGTAACCTTTAATAATAATGTGGTGTTACATTGAAAATCTGTTTGCCAGGAATAGCCTAGAAGAAGCCATTTGGTCCAACACATCATTTAGATGTTTAGTCTTGCATTAGAGTCTTAAAATGTGTGGGTACAAAACACTTCACACCAGCGAGTTTGGAGGTGAGAGTTCATCTTTAGCTCCTCTCATCTCTAACGATGAGGCTTTCCCTAAACAAAGGATGTTGATGAAGCTACAGACCACAAAATCAAAAAGCTGCATTTGTATTTCCTAAACCTTTGATTCATGACTGATGATATCCAGTTTTATTGTTGTGCAACTTTTCTGACAGGATTGCAAGCTGAGGTCCTTTTTATAGTTTTCTCTGTTTCTTTTATTGTTAAACTTGAACTAATATACTCTGGAGAAGCCCTGGGTGACATGCTCTGTGCCAATTAATTCTACAAACTTCTGTATCTAGAATGCATATCTTAACAACCCATTATCAAATCAAAAAAGTGACAGTATACTCTGTAGAACAGTTTGAGACGGACTCACTAGTGACAAGGAATAATTCTAGAGTAGCTCGGCACTAATTAAATAGACTTTACTTACAAACGTACTACTGCAAACCTCAGCTATGACAGGAGATAGATGACAGAAAAACACTGTTCGTCTATGTCAATTATTTACAAAAAGATTTGACTTTCCTTATTGACTCATCAGGAGCCCCCTTTACTAAATATCTAAAACATTCATCAGTGGGGAGAGCAAAACAAAACCATAAAAAGAGACAGCAGAGGGTTTGCATTAGTTATCTGCCTTCAACCTAAAACTATTTATATGTTATGCAGTAAAATCCCCAGTTTTTCTTAACAATGCTGCTTAAATGCTGAAGTGCTTTCCTAGTGGAATAGTTGAACTTTACATGTACAGAGATAAGTGCCTGAAAACAGGGTAATTGGCACTGGGACTGCACTTCAGCATCACTTCACCACAGCCCAGAGGTCCATTGTGTTGTATCTTGGGTAAATTCTCACGTTGATCATGTCTGAGTATCTTCATTGTCCTCAGTTCCATTTGACAGAGGAAACATCTCTATGCACGGCTTTAGCTTACCTGGCTTCAACACATCTCTGATCTGTATAAGCCAACAAACATCAAGAAACAGACAAAGCACCAACTTCAGCCTAATGTCTGCTGTATAATCGTCGAGAAGAACAAACACTCGACTGTATTATCAGCTGTAGTTAGTTTGACATGAGGGATAAAGCTTCACCTTCATCACAGGCAGACTTCAGACAGACACACACCCTCACACATGAAACACTCAACCCCCCCCTCCTCCCCGCCTACTCTCACCTACTCGTCCCAGCAGATGGCCTAACTAAAACACAAATGGCCATCTGTCTGTCCACACAAACACATGCACACAGCACACAGACACACAAAAATGACTGTTTTTCCAGTGTGTCCTCCATCACCCAACACCTCGGTCAAACACCATTAGCAGCGAATGTGAAAATATACTGACCTCACTTGAACCATTCTTCTTCATTAAAACACATAAGGTGTGTGATGTCATTTCTTCCTGGAAAGACTGAATAGAAACCTGTTGCTTTGCAGATGGTCTAATCAAACCTCATTTATAAATATGTCAAATCTCCCATGGTCATCAGGGAGAGAGAATTACAAGACAGTCAGGCTTTGTACCTTTCAGATATTTTCAGTAACACAATCACCTTGCAAGTCTTAATAAAATTCTTAATAGTGCATTTTCATGACAAGCGGCCCTTGCTGCAGTTCAGTCCTCCCAGGTCAGTTATGTTTGACTAATGACGTAAAAAAAAACGAATCTTCCATCTCAGCCCAACAGGACTGAGGCTTCGTAGCTTCAGTTATATGGCCGAGATAAGAGGCATGATTTTCCAATCAGTTTCTTGGACAAAGGAACCTCGGCTCATATCTGGATTAACAAGATAAGATAAATGAAGATAATGTCAGCAAAGAATAAACGTTATCTCAGTTTGCCTCATCACACGCTGATGGCCCATATCCTGCTATTTGTCTAATGGAGATGGAAAAAGGTCGACAAAGGTGGTTTGTGTGTGTATGTGTGTGCAGAGTTTGTTTATCAAAACCAATCCTTGATGCGGAAGTGTGATCGTTCTGCCAAAAGTCGTGTTCCCAGTCCGAGCTGAAATGAGGTGTTTGAACTAATGTGTGAATGCATGTGGTTGAACATTCTGTGATTCAGTGCATGAAGGTAAAAGTTGTGAATCTGTCAGCGTCACGTCACAGCAGAAGAAAGTGAAAGAGGAGCAGGCTTTTGCAGCAGATGTTGGATTTGGCAGGATGACGAAAAAAGGGACAGAGGTCTTTCTGCAGTGGTGGGAAACTTCTTTAACCCTTGACTTCCCCCAGATGCTCAATGTAAACTCTAACTTCCGCAATGGTCTTATCGTGTGCGTGTGTGTGTGTGCGTGTGTGTGTGTGTGTGTGTGTGTGTGTGTGTTCGTGTGTGTGTTTATCTGGGGCAGAGGGGCTCCTCCTCCTTCAATGTAAGATGGTCATTAAAAAGAAAACCGTTTATGTCCAATTTTGTTAATGTCCACACACTTCAAACAGCTGCATGATGTTGTCTTGAAGAAGCTCCTCTCCTCGAGCTATACATTTGCGTATGAAAAACTTCCATCAGACATGAACAGGAATGAGTCTGACGTCTGCATGTTGATGCATTTCTACAACAACTGAACCAATGCACTTCAGACACTGGATTTGTTTAAGGCAGTTTCACATTCATTTTGAGGTGTTGACTTGAAAACCACGAAAAAAACTGCTTTATTTTCACCCACCAGTCAGATTCCCTGTCTAACTGGAGTTTACCGGTCAAACACTGCCTCCTCGTGGCCTCAGCAGGAAGCACGCTCACGGTGTGTGGTCACATTGGAGTAAATGAGAAGTGACACTTGTCACTGTTCTCACTGCGGGACATTGTTCGAGCGGAAAAGACAGACGTAAGGATTTAGAGGCTCACTGACTTCAAGTGAGCAAGACGGCACGTTGTTTGGCAGCAAAGCAAAGACACAGTCAGGGACAATCTGTGCCTCAGAGCGAGGACGTCATCGTGTGATCATCTGAAGGCCAAGATAAAGAAGATTTGAGTGTGTGTGTGGGAGGGGGGGCCTGCAATAGATAGTGCTCCCAATGTGTAATTCATTAAAGCAATGCTAAAATTGAAGTTGTCTGATACTTGTGATTGATTAGACTTCACTGAGTTTTTTTTTAATTTAAGCCCTGAGGCTTTCTTAGTTTGGCTTCCTCTCTTCTTCCTCTCTCACCACGCTGTTTCAATTGTGAATAAATGAAGACAGAGCTTAACATGAGGTGGAGAGATTAAAGGCCTTGGATTGTTTTGGACTCTGACAGGGTAACATTGTAACGTGCAGGACCTCAGCCTCATAATGCAGCTACGTCGTGTGTGAAACTTCACAATGATGTTATTCTCAGGTCAAAAGCTCAAACAGGCAAAACACTGATTTTCATTTCTCTGCCTCTCTCTTTTTTCTCTTGGTAATTAGTCAACAGGTCACACTGAGTAATGGGCTGGGATCAGTCCAGGGTAATTACACTGGGAGAGGACTGACCTCGGATATGCCTCCGCCTGAAGGAGACTGCATGTGTGTGTGTGCGTGACTGTGTGTGTGTGTGTGTGTTTGTGGGTCTGTGCATGTTGTTGAAAGAAAACACAAGTAATACAATTTTGAGAGGAAGAATATGTGTTTGTGTGTATGTGGAGATGTGTCATTGAAAGAACATAAAAGTAAGACAAAATATGAGATGAAGAAAGTGCATTTGTGTGTGTGTGTGTGTGTGTGTGTGTGTGTGTGTGTGTGTGTGTGTGTGTGCGTGTGTGCATGCGTGTGTGTGTGTGTGTGTGTGCGTGTGTGTGCCCTTTCCCGACCTATGGACAAGCAGAGACAAATAATCAGCCTCAGCCCTCCGCTGGCTCCACCTCCCCACTTTCAGAAGGTCAATCCAGACCAGAGACAAATGGCTTCACTTGCTCCTTCGTCCATAATGACTTCACCTCCATTAGGAGAACAAATGTACTACAAGATAATCTGTTTGTTTAGGCGAAGCTACGGTTAATTCCATCTCAGACTCTGCTCAGTTGAAATGAGGACACGTCTTTTGTTCTTTGCCATCACAACAGGAAGACGCGACACAATGGCACAACATGGAGTGAACCTTGAAATACACATTTCAGTACATCCATACCCTCCATTTCCCGTTCCACCTTTTTTAGTGCATGAACAGCGATGCAGCTCTTAACCCTTTGATACACAACATAGGTCAAAAGTGACCAGGCTCAGTTTTTATTTTCTATATCTTTGCAGTGAATGAATTTCCTCATTCAGTATATCAGTCTATATCTGTACAGGAGAATGATGCCGGTCTAATTCCACAGATACTCCCTTCTCTCTCTAAGCAGGACCCAAGGTCAGGTATTAGATAAGGGGCCACCTACAGTACATTGTAGTGTCTCCGTTGAGGGACTTTCATATCTCACTCAGATGCCCCAGACAGAGAGGCACCAGCCTCAACTCTCACCAACTTCAACTCTTTTGTGTATTTCACCAGTGGCAAGACGTAAGGACACAATGTGGTTTAGGAATACATATTTAGACTTTACTTTCCAATAGGATAAGAACACCTACATGTAACATAGAGAGGGACAGCAATTCCAGCCATTCATGGATGTGCTGTTGGAATGGGTGACCCACGTTGAGGAAGATATACTGGGATGCTGTGGGAGACATCTTCAGACTGTGGGGGGTGTGATAATTGCTCATGTTACTCTGTTAGCGTCCTCCTTGATGCATGAAGTCTACATGAAAACCTTCTACATAATACCTCAGCTGCTGCCTGAGTTCTCCTGTCACCAGCTTCCAGAAAACTTAAAAACACAGTTATGCATACAGTGTGTCACACGGCTGCTTTGCACATCAGATGCGTGAAAGTCTTATTTTACAATCCATTACTAGTGAGAAAGAGAATTATGTACAATGCTAACTAGCTGTTAGCTAGCTAGCGTCTTTTTTTGGCTAGTTAACCTTAGCTAAATCAACAAAATAAAACTTGAAATATAACAGTATATACTTAATAGACTAAATGATGAGCATTTGAAATTATCCAGATTATCCAGAGTGTTACATTGGCTGGTTGCGATCATTTCAGACTTACAGTTGACTTGCTCATAAAGATGCTGAATGAAGAACAGGATGAGGTAAATGAGGAGGAAACTCTTTGTCTTGAGAAGAAAAAAGCAATGCCATTCATCAAATAACACAGGAAATGACTATAGGTAATTTTTGACCCATGTAAAGCATTTGTGATGCATAGCTTGTGTATCAAGGGGTTAAATACTTCCTCCTTTTTTCCCACAATAACACACTAAGGGAGTAAAATAACGAAGCTACTGGATGAGACCCACTCCATAACAACCCATAAGTTGGCATAGACAACACTATTCATGGTCAACCTCCCTCTCTAATGACCCTTTATTGTGTATATTCATCATTATAATTTAAGGATGAATATACTGGAATAACCGGACGTAAGAGTCTCCAACTGACGCAACTTGACCTAAATTTGAAATGTGGTGCGACTGTGCTATTTCTGATCACAGGTGGTGGTTTGGGTCTCGAGATGTTAGATAGAGCTCCCTCTGCAGCGTGTGATGGATTGATGAACAGCAGGCCCACCTGTCAAGATAAGGTTTCCCATCTGGCTCAACACACAGGATTAGACCAGATAAAAATCACAGCCAGTCTATCGTGTCTCTAGCCTGAAGTCAACTTAGAGCTGGTGTTTTTCTTTATCATTCTTTACCCCCAGATTATCACTTATTTCATCAAATTAGAGTCAGAACATTTATTGTGGATTCTTGTACATCTGCCAGCACTTGAAACTACACTACAGTTCATTAGAGTCTAGTATTAAAATGTGTTTTATACACATCTATATATTTCTTTGTGTACATAACAATTATTATGTATCTCACACTAGATCCTATAGTTTTGACCCTTGAACACACGAGCTGCACACAATGGGATTTTGCTTCTTATAAATGAAATAAATTGTCAACATTTCAAGTCCAACAATACATGTGTGTCTATGTGACCTCTGCTCTGCTGACTAAAAGCAAAGATTGATGTACTTTCTCATCAATACACTTACTAAAGTTCACTTTTCTCTGCACGTGTGTTCACATATCACTTCACATCGACCTTTCACATCAACATCCCAGTGTACCTCACCCTCTCTGACGCTTCAGATCAGAACACAGAGGGAGTATGAGGAGGAAGCTGAGCGACGTAGATCACATGAGAGCGAAGAAAGGAAGTGCACTGCAGTGAGGTCACACAGCGGGGAAAACAATCGGACGGAACAGCACAGGAAGCACAGGATATTCTGTGTGTGTGTGTGTGTGTGTGTGTGTGTGTGTGTGTGTGTGTGTGTGTGTGTGTGTGTGTGTGTGTGTGTGATGTAATTTCCTCTTGGAATGACTGTATGGGCCGGAAAGCAGCTTATCAATTACACTTGTGACAAGTTGACAGCCAAATGGAATAATATATTTAAAGATAAACATTAAATAATTGCTAATTTATAAATAAATACTTGGAATTGGAGCAAAACAGCAAATGATTATTTATAAATATCCCTAAATCACACATGCCGACCAGACCAATGGGTCTTGGATAGAACTTGGATCTTAGAGATGACTAAATTTCAGTTATTTTCTGTGAATATTATACAATGGGCCAGCAGGAAGTTAAGCCCACACTTCTATCTCTGTTAGGCCTTCTCCTTACTGAAAAATAAGTAGCTATGACCTTTATAATCTAGGAGAGGTTCATGTACAAGTTTCAGCACAGATGAGAAATTTATAGTCACATGCAGGAGGAACTTTATGGCAACATGATACACACAGTGGGTCAGTGTTTAAATATACTGTGGGAACTGTGCCTACGAAACATCAGCCAAATGACAAAGTGCATTACTTCAGAGACTTTTTGGTATTTCAGCTTCGGGCCGTGTATAAAGTACAAACCAAGATTACATAACCTCAAATGACCTAAATCATCAAGCAAACACACCCATCATTATGTTTCATCAAGAGCTAATTATAAAATGCTTGGCAGTCTGTTTAATATGGGGGATACCGATGCCATACAACACAGTTTTGCCTTTTACAGTTGTTTTGCGAGTTAAGGCACTGATACATAAATAACAGATAGAGAAACACCAGTAATAGCTAAAGTGGCTATAATGAATATTTTCTATAATTATATATGATGATAGTTTGATAAATATAAAAACAATATTATTGGGGTCACTCACTGAGGCTATAGACAATTATCAGTCAGATTTTTAGAACATGTCTCGCCTTTCGAGCATAGTTTAGTTGTTGTGCGTCACGTCTGTGATGGTTTAATTTCTGGCTGCAGCAGAAAGATGTTGCCCTCAAAAAAGCTCACGGTACCTGCTGAGCAGCACACTCCAGAAACAGAGAGTCAGCTGAGCTATATCCAGATGTTCCCCTGAGGGTCTGGTGGAGACCAAACACAGAGCAAACACTAGACTAAATCCAAACATGTAACTAACACTCATCAGGTGGAAAAAAATACCTCTCGAACAGAATGATGATACTGATCTGCAACTGCAGGATGTGACACAATACAAGCATATGACACTTTTACCACCGCAACTTTAACAGCAACAATATCTCAGTGTTATATTTACAACTTCTTTCCGCTGCCACCATGTGAGAGAAAGTTTATGCAGGTTTAACTTTCATATAATCCATTAAATATTTAGTTTGCCCTTGTGTTGTTAATGACCCTACATTTAAACAAGTCTTGTTGTGTAGCTGTGAAGGATACTAGGGTACATTCATACTGCGTTACTGTGTGAAAACTGCAACGAAGACACCTGGCACCAGCTCTACTCCACAGTTTTAGAGCTGTTTAGAGTTTGAAAATGCTGTTTGTCGTGTCTAAGTTTAAAAAGAAGAAAGACTCATAACCTCTTGCTAATTTGGTCGTTTTGGTCATGACGTAGCCTTTGCTGATTCATCAGGATCCCGTCACATGACCCCTCCTGCTAGAGAGTGACCGGCATTAGCCGCAGCTAGTAGGACACAATATGAATATCAATTACTAGCATTGCTGAAGCGCACTGTGTAGGAGACAAGCTATTATTCAAGCAATCTGCGCACATCGGCACGTGCATGCCCAGTGTACACGAGTGGTTATCGTTGTCATGTGTTTCAGGCGTGTTAGTATAGACAGGAATTTAAACTGATATGGAGACAAAAATTAAGTTTGGTCGACAAATTATTTTGAACATGGATAAAGTCTTACGTTCGGCTTACTAAGGTGGGAAGTTAGAAAAACATGTAAACTGTTTTTTATATCAATTCACAAGCTAATCCATAGAAACCCTTTGACCTTAAATCTGACTCTCTGTGTTTCATCTGCTTTAACACTAATTACTATTTAACTGCTGCACCACTGTTCTGGAGCTGCCAAGGTTATGCTTTCATCACATAACAAAAAAGCCACGCCGGCTCCAATTCTGCATGAACAGACATGGACAACCACAAATACAGACAGTCTGCTGTTCCTACTGACAGATCGGCCTCTGAGGACACGGTTACTTGTGTTACTGACAGGCATGTAGACATCAGCTTAATCAAACAGACCCACTACTTTGACTAAATTCTTCTTCACAAAGACAGACTACAAGTGAGAAGAGAAGCAGCAAAAGATAAGAAGCAAAAAGTTCAAACAAATCCGTCTACGGGAATTTAAATCTGGAAAATGTGACAAGAGTGAAGAGTTCCTCCTTCCTCATCACATAAGAAAATATAACTGCTTTAACTGGAGCTTCGGATCGCCTTTCATTCACTCACTTTAATCTCTTCTCCACTTATGACACTGCCACATCAAACTACTTAATGCTCTGCTCAATTAAAACATGACAGGCATCTCTAATTCAGACTTTTCACATCAAGCCAAAAAGAGAGAATCTATAAAAGATTTAAAGGAAACGATGTCACAGACAGAAAAGGATTGAAGCATGTTAGCATTATCTGCATTAACCTGTTCTTTGTTTAGTTCTTCATTTGTTCGAAAAGCATGTTTTTTAATCTGCCCAAAGAATTCAATGAAACAATGATTACGTGAATTTTCCTCAGACAACATGGGTGTTGTAATCGAGACTGCAACTATGGAAGAAGCCCCCAAACTGTTACACCTGGTTGGAGCAGTTTGGAGAGCAGCAGCAGATGTGTTGTCTGGGGCTGTAAAGGGCCCTTATCTTAAGTTGTGATGATTCGTTTTGTTGCACTAAAGTCATGTGTTTGTACTTTCTATCAGCAGTGAGATCAACAGAAATAATAAGAGGGTTGTTAGCTCACAGCCATCCCACAGGCGAAGAGTAGAAATCAAAGGGAAGTGAACATATCACCAAATAAATGCCAAGGATCCCCACTTCAAGCTCCTCATAATGATGCGGTTGTGTTTAGAGGAGGTGTTTGACAGTTTCAGGAAGTGGCTGGAACGGCTGACTTACTTTCTGGGTTGGGGGATCTGCGTCCATGGTTCGGTGAGGAGCAGCGGAAGGTGGTCACGATGGTGTTGTGGTGTGGGTTGGGGTGGTGTGGGTGGTGCACAGCTGGGTGGTGGCCGTTGTTCTCCGGAGGAGCTCTGGTGATGCTGATTTCAGGTTTGCGTAGATCCCCGGGGCTGGGGGCCTCAAACTTGCGAGAGTGATTCTGCTCGGGGGGGCGGCTGGTCCCGTTGTTGTTACTGTTACCTTCATTGCGCCGGATCACAGGGGAGTCACTGGGTGTCTTGGCAAAAGTGACCTCCCTCTTGTGGCCCAGCTCGGGGGTCTTAGAGTGGCCCAGGACCTCGGGGCGTTTCACGGCGCTGCTGGTCACAAATCGTGAGGAGGCAGGGCTGGTGAGGTTATCCACCTGCTTGCTGGAGGAAGACGAGATATCGATGGAAAGCTCGGAGCGGCGCGACACAGGCTCGGGGGTCTTGGAGCCTCCTCCACCCATGATGGAGCGGGGCTGGGTGAAGTTGAGGTTGTTGTTGTTGTTGGCCGCGGTGCCCAGGTCACGGTAGTAGATGCTGGTGGGAGACATGGCGTTGCGGTGAGGGGAGCTGGTCGTCCGGCGGGATCCGGGGGAGGAGTGCGATGAAGTGTCGACATCCTCCACCTCAAAGGACCTCTTTAGAGCTGCATGTGAGGGACATAGACAACACCACTGATCAATTCCTTATTGGCAGATAACCGATTGGGAGCTATATTGGTGTTCAGTTGCGTGACCTTTTAAAAAGAAATGAAATACAACATAATGAACTGGGTTTTCTGTGTGTTTGACATAATTGAACATTTCAATGGGTTTAGTATGAGGTAACGAGGAAATAATGCATTGCAACTTAACTGCAACAGCAAATACACAGTGAATGTAACTGAGGGAGAAATTATCGTGAACTTAATTTATATATTTTATTTATTTATTCGGCGTACATGTTGAAATATTAATAGACATATACACGTATTTGTTTTTTAACTAAATATCTAAGCTTAAAGACCCAATATTGACTTGGTAAACAGGTAAAAAGTATATAAATGTAATTTATCAGAGACCAGGTAGAATTTAAAATTTGGGCCAGAAAAAACTAGACCAATGAGAAGGCGACCTTTGGCTCGTACTGGCTGTAGACAACATTGTTAATTAGTAGAACTGAAACTGTTGTGTGAAGTAGTGACCAAAGAACACTTTTCTCACTTTTGGGCACAAATTTATTCCTTTTGAGCATTGTCTTTGTAAATATGTCCTTATTTGCGATAAATAAGATTGTGACCACATAGAAAGTTTTTTTTGTAACGGGCCGCAGATCAAAATAAAATAATAAGAGTAGAAAAGGACTTTATTTCTCATGCAAAGGTTGTATAGAGGACGTATGGAAACACTCAACTGTGGTATCAATTGTTAAGTATTTGAGCAAATGTACTTTGATACTTTTCCCACAGTTTTCCCGCAGCAGAACACACCACATCTAAAACACATTAACTTACTCTTAACTTTTCTAAAACATTTCCTAAAAGCAAAACAAGTTCATCGTTCCCTTATAAAGTATTTGTGGGTCAAGATTGCTGTTTTTAGGACCGAAGAACAATACAATAAAATGTTCATTAAAAAAGATCACACCAGTTAAATGAGCATTGAACAAAGTGAATTGTTTCTTGAAAACATAATAGGAACGGCATCCGACTAGTAAAGAGTCTGTGGTTGGAGGGTGGGGCGGCTGTCGAGGCAATTTTGGTGGCAACAGAATGCAACAATATCTATCTGATGTCAGTTCATTCCCCATCACAAACAGCTTCCACTACACTGAAACAACATATGAATTAAATGCAACATGAGTGTTACACACTTCAAACTCTGGGGTTTCTGACAGAGTGATGCTGTGATTCATGCAAACTCCCAGGCATTTAGGCAAAAAGAAAAAGTTTCGCAATTAATGAGCAACATGGGCACAGCGAGAGAAGCACATCCTTCCCCTCGGCTCTGACGTGAGAAAGTGGCTGCGCCGTCCAAGACGAAGATACCGAGGGATGGAATCGCCCCCTGGGAAGACGGCGCTGGCTCAAAGTCAACTTGAATTTGACTCCCATCGAGGAGTTGCTGTGCCAAGCCAGTGGCCAGGAGCTGCTATCAAAATGACACACTAGTTGGACCAGTCCGCTCACGCACGCCCTTAAGAACATCTCCCGTTTCCAACAATCCCAAACTCAGTGCTGATTATTTGATCCCTTTGTGGCTTGTGGCGTGTGTGAGTGTGTGTGAGTGCTGACACACACCACTTTGCTTTATGTAACTGTATGGAGTTCTGTTCAAAGTGCTTGTAAAAAAGGAATGAGTTTGTGTTACGGGAATGTATATGTGTTTATTTTTAAGCGACTACACCCACAGGGAGAGGACCAGGCCCCGGCCCCGCCGCTCGCTGGGTAAGGCCAAAACAACTTCAGTGGATGCGGAGCTCAACACAATCCCATCAACGCGGTCTACCCGCACCCATCGGCCGGCACCGCTAATCTAATTTACTGCCTCGCTCCAACATGGTGGACATTTGATACAATTTACCCCATTTCCGAAAAATTCAGGCCTCAGCCAACGTCTCGCTCTCTTCCCGTCCTCGCCGAACGCACCAAGGACTTTCTCGTTCACCACAGGAATAAACAGATCTGCAGTTTACGGTGATTTGTGATACAAATCTCCTTAACTCCTCCCCCGTCCCCGTCCCCCGTCCCCCGTCCCCGTCCCTCCCTGATCACTGTTTTTCTAGACCTTGAAGCTTGGTTACCTTTCATTTGTGGCATTCGGATAGTAAAACATTGGTTTTATAAGATATGGCTGCAAGGTTATGTCAACCCAGATCGTTTTACGTTCCCTACATTATGGGAGGAAACCATGAAATGTGTCTTAATAAGCCTTAGATATTAAATATCCACTTCGACAGTCATTTCCTCACACTCCCATCATTTATTTTCTTCAAGTTCTGATGAGAGCAAAGTTCAATATCCAATTTGGCGCCGTGAAATCACTTTAAAATCCATCCTTTAGATATACATATAAGAAAATTACATTCAACAGTAAACTTGCAATTTATAAGTGGTGTCCAAATCCACAACGCAACTGGACTGTGTCCTTCTTACCCCTGCACTCCTCCTCCTCCTCTTTTCTTTTTTATGATTGCAGAGATCGAGTCCAAGGCTGTGGCCACTTTCAACTCCGGCCAGAGAATAAATCGGTCTGCCAACATGGCTCTGCAGATTTCACAAGGAGCCGAAAGGTTGTATGCACGCTCGGACTGTATTGAGTGTTTTTGCGAATAATTTTATCGTCTTCTGAGAGTCCTGGCACTTCGGAAACTATCGACAGTCTGACATCTCTTGAACCTCGCTGCAGGCTTTTGTTATATTTGGGAAGAGCAGTAAATGTGAGAGCCGAGGCTGAAACACGGGAGAGAAATCAGGACGCACATTCACAAGATTCGTCATAATAAAAGCCGAACATAGATGCTGTTTTTTGACGGTGACCTGTTAAGTGATCTTAGATTAGTAGCTCTGTGTTTGGCTGCTTTGTGATTATATGCCCTCGGGCGCAGGCCTGGAGCTGAGGCCTCGCTGTTTGTTTTTATTTAGAGTCTGCGCAGTCGGGTGTGCATGATTTAAGAGCAGAATCTCGCTGTGGTTTAATGCTGTTCTTTAACATCGGGCATTTCTCAATCAGGGTAAAAAGGCACTCGGAGAACGCATACATTTGCCAAAGCTGATTGGCCACTTTATCACCATATAGCATATTAAAATCAGATTCATGTAAACAGACATTTTCAACAAACCGCTCACATTAAACAGACCAAATATCCACTCTCTGATATTGTTATTGTACAGTTACTGAATAAAGATTACTCCTCCAACTAAAATAATTATTTTGATTCACAAAATCTAGATCAATTTGCATTCTTGATGTTCATAGATATTAGCAACGTACAGATGTCAGTTTTTTTTCCGTTAAGATCTCTGCATAATTTGTTGAAAAACACACTATGTTCCAACTTTACAGAAAGTGAAAAAGAAATCCTGAATCTGCCATCTGATTCAGATCTATGCCAACATTTAATGAGTTCTTCCCTGACCCGCACCACTTCCTTCCAACACATTTCACAGTAATCCAGTCAGTAGTTTTTGCATAATCCTGCTAAACAAACACACACACACACACACACAAAATCTTCGGGGAAGCATAACCTCCTTGGTTGATTTAATTGTCGCCCAACCATTCAGTGGTTCAGTTTCTTGTTTAGCCGAAGCAAAACAGATGAGAAAGGATATTCTTGAATGTGAATACCCTGAGTTTTTGTGCAGTGTGGGACTGACATATGGATGAAGGAATATTGGTCCCAGTGAAGCAGCATTCCCAGACTATGAGCTGGAAACAAGAGGTGCAGTCCACCTTAACAGCAGCCAGGAGCCTCGTCTCCCCACGTCCCTCCTCTACCTATCACCGCCCAGAGTCCAGTACCTCACCATGTCTCATGTGGGACGACCGACAATGTAGCTCTGAATTACATGGTGCAACAAAAACAAAGATGGAGGCATCTGTGTCCTCACTTTGGTTCACGGTCATTTGTTTTGTAATCCAGCCCAGGTGTTAGGCCACTCTGCCTCTTTATCATCCGTGTCATCACTTACACTCTACTCAAGGACGTTCCAACCAACCAACATAAACACTCTGTATCATCTCGGCCCAGATGCACGAATAAGAGATAGTCGGAGTCGGAGGGAGGAAAGCAAACAGAGAGACAGGAGGGAAGGAAGGAGAAAGGAGGGAAAGGAGACGAGATAGAGAGACAAACGGTTGCAGCGTGGGAAATGAGGAGGTTAAAACAGGTCAGAGATAAAGTTGCCACTTCGTCAGTTCTCTATCACTGGTGTTAGTGGACAGTGACATTGATATGGAGAAGATCTATGATGTTGCAGTGTACACATAAAGCTCTCAGACATGCACTGAACTCTGGATAATCTCCTGACATCATCCACAGAGGCGTGTTATTGACGTTTATAACAACAAGACGGATGCAAAACTGGAAGAATACCAATATTTCTGAAAAGACGTGCCACACCACAGCTCACCAATGAAGATGTCAACTTAGAAAGACAACTATATTCAACAGCTTAATTTCTGGAACAGAGTATTTACTTGATCTCCTGCCTCTTGCATGATCTACCAGGTGCCACCTTTTGCCTGAAGCTTCCACAGATTTTCCTTTTTTGTGAACACGTCTGACCCAGATAATCTCCGTCTGCGTTCTTCACATGTAAAAGCCAAGTCCAAATAATGTCCAGGCATCATCCAGCTTAATGTCTTGATATGATAATGTCAATTTCTAGAATATTAATATACATTTTAAGTCACTAAAAATGAAATGAGGATGCTTTCAAAAACTATGCCATCAATAGTTTTACTTTATAGAAACTGCAGTAATAATTGTTCAAGGAGAGGGCATATTTCAAGCATATCCAGGAATGTATGTAGTCCCACAATGAGGCCATGTTTCAAACATCATGACTCTGTGGAGGCCACCACCTCTATTACAAGACTCTTTGTTCTTCTTGTCACAGAACATAGTTCAGTATGACTGTGGTTGTACATATTTGTTTATATGTTTACAGGGAATGATAGAATTGTATCCTATGGTATTTTGCTTGGTCATGTTAAACTTTACTGCCACATTATCAAACATCTTACTGCCCAATGATGGTGCTGTGTTTACTAAAGTTGACCAGAAAGCTTTACTGCATGGCTCTCTACTGGTCTGGCCGACACCCTGTGTCCAGCACAATGGAATTCTGGGAGAGTTAAAGGCGTAAAGAGGGGAGACATGTCAGAGGAAACTGCTGCAAAGATTGGGTCTAAATGTTCATTCATATTGCAGCAATATTGACGCATGATATCTTTAAAAGGAGTATTTGAACACTAAAATAATACATAAATAAAATAATCGTAAACGTCAGCATTCATGCACACACACACACACACACACACACACACAGACACTAAAGCCATTCAGGCAGCTGCTAAATAACTGACCTGGTGCTTAGCTTCAGGCCTCAACCTCTGGCAGGTAAAGCCTTGTCGTGTTGCTTTGATCAAAAGTTGGTTAACCATCTCATTCACAAGCAGATTGATTTACATCAGTGTCCAGAGCAGGTATAAAGAGAGTGGCTGCATTCCACTTAACACCTGTTGACACACACACACACTGTTTGGTCTCTCAATGATGTCCTGATTCAAAGGATGGGGGGGAGCTGTGGCTGGCAGCATGGAGATTACAAGTGATTAATCGTGGCTCCGTGACCTCGGAGCAGAAATTAAAATATGCGAGCCGAACACTTTTTACATATGAATCATTGAACATTGAAACTGCCTGTAAAATATTTGGCGGAGAACATGATTATGCAGAGCTACAGTCTCTCAGAGAATAATTTGAAAGTGTGCACATTATGTGTGTGTATTACAATAGCACAAAGTATATGAAGGGTATTGTTAATTTAACTGGACTGACAACAATGGCCTTACATGCTTGTGTGTTACTGTAATTAAGTTATAATTGGACAACATAGAACAGTTACAAAATGTGTTTACACACGTGACCAGCCTGAACCAACTTAATAACACACTTTGGTCTCTGTGCCGGATTGACACACTCTCTCCATTTCTATGTCGGTTTCCTCTCTGTGTTCACATTCCACAATGCAGCAACAACATGGCACCTCTGAGCAGATAATCAGCCAAAATTACCTTGGACTGGACACAGTTCAGTTTAGGTTGGAAAACACAGCATGAAAACACAACCTCTCTGGATATTCAAAAAAGAGCTTATCCCTGGCTTATTCTCATAGGCTTGACTCATATAGATTCAGAGAGACATGCTTTCTACCCTTTAGATACCAGCAATTTCAGCTTGTGGTTTCTATCATCCCCTCTTTCCATAACAGTGCCACATACTCATGAGTCCATCCAAAGAGGCATCATTACGTGTTTAGCGTGCTCACCCTCTCTGTACCCATTTCCTTCTTAGTGTGAGATACAGCGCAGTGCAACGTACTGGAAAAGAAAATGATCTGCGATAAAATGGGGATTTCATCAGTCAAGGTTTTTCCATGTATCTCGGTCTACAGTTGCTTATATACTGGATTAAATCACTAGACTGGTTCATACTGACCTTTATGAGGTCCTGGTGACATAGTTGATGATGGACAGTTGATACAGCAAGTGCTTTCTGAACTAGAACAGCAAGGCCCAACAGCCTCCTGATGAAACCACATTTAAACTCACTAGATTCTGATTTTTATCTGGATCTGGATCAACCTGCACACACTCATAAATCAGTCCCCTACACATGCCTGATTTTGTTCATCAAGCCGAAGGAATTATTCTCTGAGTAATCAGGGGAAAGGTTGATAACTATCAATGTCACGATGTTAGCAGTTATCTATTTGCATGTGAGTTTATTGCCCTTTAACTCTGAATAATCTAGTTAACATGAACTTCCTATCCACCTGTAACTTCCCCTAGGCACTAAAATGGTCTGCCAGTAAATAGCTGCTGTACATGAACATTTCTGGCAACAACTGAATGAGAACTGTGTTACTTTCAAACATAAAAACACTCAAGACAAACTGTTCTGTACAAAGGGACGTCCGACCAAAAAGAGTCATCTAGGTTTTTCAGTTACTGTAGGGTTTCAATTCATTTATTTTGACGTATTTATTCCTCTGGACCTAGATACATAGATAATATAAACATCTGAGCAATCTTGCTACCTAGTTGAGCAGTCCTGTGACTGTTAAATAAATCCATGTAAACCAGGTAGTGTAAAGAAGATATTGCTGAGGATGTTTACTTTTTTCAAGCCTCTGCTCTCAGCTTCGGCCTGTGACGCGTCTGACGGCCATGGATCAGCTGAGGGGAGCGGACTGACCGGAGGAGGAACAGGAAAGAAGCACGGAAGGAAGAGAGAATGAATGGCAGAGGAAAAAGCAGGACAAAGGGAATTAATGCCAGCTCCACAAGGGCTGAGGAAACAACGTAGAGACCCAGTTGTGGACGTTGAGTGCTGCGTTAGACAGATGTTAACTCTTAAGAGCTGAGGTTTCCACTGTCTCCCTCTGCCGTGCTTTCAGCTGAGAGCTATCCGGTGCTGGAATGGTGTGTGGTGTCGGTGCTGTGTTTGTTTCTATTATTGACGTAACCTGGGTATAATCAATGACAGATGACAGTCTACAGGAACTTGGACTAGAATGTGCCCACCAGCCTGTTTTAAACACATTCATGCACACACACACACGCTCATTTCTTATTATATTATTATATTGGTCCACATTCATACGACTCAAATACAATCTGATCTTCAGCATGAACATCGTACAGGAAAAGAAAAAGTGGAAAACAAATTACAAACCTTCAAAATCTGAAATAATCCCCTCCAAGTGTGGATTGACTCCAGAGTCTGACATCTTTTCACTCATGAAATATCACCAAACTTCTTTGTCCTTCAACTTTTAAGCTGTTTCCTGTTAAATCTGAAGAAATCTCCAAAAATAGAGTGAGAAAAGTCCAAGAACCACAACTCTCTTAAAAGAGCAATTTTCTCTGACTTCCAACCAACTTTTTCTATATCACTGCAATCAGGCTTCAGAGAGAGCAGGCAAAGCCTCCTCCCTTCTCCTCCCCTCCCTGTAGCAAGAAACACACTCCCCCTTCTCCCTCATGTCCTGTGTGAGTGTGTGTGTTTCCCCTGCCCCCCCACACACTCCTGCATGCATGCACGCGCAGGCACTGACTCAGACAACAGGCTCTGTCATACCCGGAGACCCTTTACGACCAGAGGTGCTCTCAGGTCTGATTTCCTCATTCAGCCCCTGAGCAGCTCTGACAGTGAAAGTGGACGACATGTCACACAGTCCTTTAAACCGAGTTAACCTGCAATCAGACAACATCCACGGTTACAGCTGGTTTAAATTAAAGTTAAAGGGAGAGTTTGACTTTTTAGTTTTGAGTAAACAACATTTAAAATAAATATCCTGGTATTGCCAAATTACGAATGAAGCATTTATTTCTTGAGTCCAACTAAAGTCCAACATTTCTTCACACAAACCACAAACATCTATACTTTTTGAAGGTGTCTTAGGACCAGATGACATTTTTGACATTAATCTCTATTATTAGCTATCTGCATATGAATGCAGATACATTTAAAAGCTGATATTCAATGTATTTCAGTCCATTTGTTCCTCTTTTGCTCTCGACATAGACTTTTTACCTGCAGGCAACCAAAGCTTGCTCAAACGTGAATGGTCAATTGGCTAACAGAACCCAGAAAAATCCTCAATCCCCAGATTCTTGTCCCGCCCGTACAGATTCTGAATATTCACTTGTAGAATCTGTTCATAGAGATAACCCTAACCTTACCTAGAAGGGCGTTAGCTAGCACACACTGACATGACACTCAAAATGTCTTTAAAAGTATCTGTTAATATGTTTTATTAGCTAAAACCTGGTGCAGTCACTTCTGTAGAAGCTGCTCTACTGGGACTGAAAAACATCAGAGACTGGCTGGAGAAAGTTGACTTGAGGGATATGAGACGGAGCCTCTGGGCAATCAGAGGGCGATTCGTGCACCAACCCGCCCCCACGCACACTGCTGTCAGAAGGAGCACAAGAATTTGAGCATTGTGGACGTTAATGTAGCACTGAGGGCTTTGGGAGGGACAAACTGGCTTTTTGAAGTGGCGGGTACATGGTTACTCTGCCGGTCCTTGAAGCTTCTGTGGATAATCCGGTGAATATTCTGTTAGAGACACAATGAAACCCTGTTGAAAAGGTGATGATGAAATAATAATAAAGAAAAGCGATGAAATATCAAAGTCTGACTTTTTTTGCACCGGCTCCCTGTAATGGGTGCCGCAGTGATTCTTATCCACAAATCTACCACAGAGACAAAGCAATAGTGATGGTATCGCTGTAATTACTGATTGGCCCTGATTTAGGGCGGCAGACAAAACTGCAACTGAGATTTTTGATGGATTGTCCCTGATCCTGGGTCACTTTGACCATTTCATCACTAATGCTAAAAGTCATAACAGCTAATAAAAAAGCTGACACCAAACCATTTCTCAAAAGAAAAACGTGTAATTCCCACTTCGAGATATCCAGGAGATATCGTCTCATAACACTAATCACATTCATTTGTTTTTTTGTGAAAGCAAAAATGCAGAAAACTGTGCGTGGCACTTTTACAGGCTCCAAATATTTCGTAAATCCCATATGAATGAAAAGCTCCATTCAAAGGGGCGCTAATAAGATGCCAAGCCCACCCCGTGGCCCCTAACCCTAACACCTGAGAGGTCGATAGGGACACAGAATAATGCTGTGTGTTTATGGTGCAGTCTGGTTGTTGTATTAAACTGCTGCGAAGGTGTCTTGGGATAAAGAGCAGAGTGCGGAGGTGGCGTCTGCACGGTATATTTGCATGTGTACATCAATCAGGAACTTTAGTACGTAGAATATGAGCCCCCTGAGACGCTTGTTGTCATATGTTCGGCAATTTAGCCTCAAGCTCATATTGTACGACAGCACGTGATATGCATCATACATCCTGGCAGCTGTAAAAGTGCCTTTACAGTTAATGGGATGGTCTGTGCTTCTATGCATGCATATGGTTATAGTGGTTATAGTGCACCGTGACATGCACATGAAAACACATGTGGATGTGCACGTGAATTAGGCCTCTTTCCCTGCATATCACATACTCTACACAGTCTACAACTACCTGTAGTCCACAGTACATGTGCTTTGCTGCACTGTACACAAGGAAGTATGTGGCCCCTCAGTGCCCATGCAGGCCCAAGTGCACAGTAAACCATATGCCACAAGTATTCAATTAAACCAGAACACATGGTATGTGAAATACACACCTCCGCCGGCAAGTGTGTATTTATCTAAACATGGATACATAGTCTGAGCTGACGGGATGAGGGAGCGCTCCAAAACAACATCTGGAGCAGCGTGTGTATGTGTCGTTGTGTGCTGGAGGTAACATTATGTGAATATGTGCATGTGTGTACATGTGCTTGTGCGGTGACTTGAATGCGACTGTGGACACGGGTGTGTTTGTTTGCGTCTGTGTGGCCTGGTGCCCCTGAAATAGCAGTGGGAACGCGGAGGTAATTGCATATAGTGGGATGGATGTGCCTGACCAAAATCCTTCAGCCCTGTATCTGCGGTGCTGCGAGACACCAGAGCTGTGCTTCTTATGTACCTCGTTAATAAACACAACAAAGTGTAAGAGAGGGCGCAGAGCACTTAGAAATGTTGATTCTATTTAATGTTGTGTTCAGTGAAGTTGTCAGATTTCATGATTCTTGCAGAATTCAACCTCGTGGAATTTGTTGCTGCTCTTGTAGCTTGTAAAAACCTCAGAGTCACCGCTCTTTACAGACTTATGGTTTGATTGACGCTGTAATGAAGAGGGTTTCAAAGTGGGAGGCGGGGCTCCCCAGGGGGACTCTAAACAGTTTAGGCTCCGTGGAGTGGAAGTGAAAAATGCAACGTTAGTTATTAGCCTCACCAAGGTGATTATTTTCTCATCTGCATTTGTCTCTGTTAGGTTGCAACTTTACACAAACATTACTGCACGAAACTTGGTGGAAGGATGTGGTGCATGGGTCGGGGAAGAACCCATTACATTTGATTAAACTGTAGTGCTGCTCAGGATCAGGTTTTGGTATCCAGGATATCTTTCCCACTGGTTTTAAAAAGCTCTCAGTGGTCTTGCTGTATCACTGCATCACTGATCTCCTGATCCCACGCTCTGCCCCCAGGTCACTGAGGTGTTCCTCACAACTCCTCTCAATCCCCCCTGTCGTCTGAAACTCTAGAGAGGACTGAGTTTTCTCCGTTGCTTCCCCTAAACTCTGGAATAATATCCTGCCCAACATTGGGTGTTATCCTACTATCCACAATTTTAAATCTAATTTCAAAACTTGCCTTTTTAATCTATCTTTTAACTCAACATGATTCCCTCTAATGATTCTGCAGATGTCTCTCTTTTAAATCTCATTTACTTTTATCTTGTGTCTTTTATTGCATCTTCCTCTCGCACCGTTATTACTTTCTTGTTATACATACAAACTGTTGTTCCTTTGTCATGTTTATAAAGCAGAAATTAGGGACATTTAGGGAACTGATATCTATGAGTGTGGCTATTTGTTGCAATGGTAATTTAAGGGGGCTGCCGGGTCCTTGACAGTGGTATACACTCTACTGTGTGAGACTCAATAGTCCCAGCCTTGAAACTCCTGCTTTAATAGATTATAGAGATATAATATCTGATAGATATTTATTATGCACCCTGACATTTTAGACTTTCTTGGTCACACAAACAGGAAATCAGCACAACCAGCAACACTTATTGGGAGGAAGTTTCACAAACTCAATTCTCTATTTGACCACAAAGGCTTGAGTGTGTGGTTTCAGCTTTAATCTACTTGACACCTTTTAAAGTTTCCTACGTGTAGGACAACATTTCTGCTAGACTTCTAGATGTTGGTGGAATAAACTATTGTCGCAGAAGCTAAATAACATGTTGACACTGCAGAAATGTGATGCTATTAAACAGGGAAGTGAAACCAATGAATACAGAGAATGAATAATCAGGAAACACATGATTTAAAGAAAGAAATGTGAGACTGAGGGTTTTAGAGAAGTAGAAAGAGTTTCTTTAAAGTAGCCTTGTTTTATACAGACCATTCTGTGCTTCTGCTCACATATTATCATAAAATGTGTTTTCATAAAAATGACAGCTCATTGGAAAAACTATTATCCTTGACTTTTTCATTGTAAGCATTTACAATTGGCCTAACAACCGTGTGGTCCATTTATGCTGGCAGCAAAAATTCTGCAGTGGTTTTAAAACTAAGATGTTTTTCACTGTTTAGGGAACTGCTGCACACACTGTTGCATTAGTAACAGGAATCTACCGTCTGTGATATCTTGGTACGAGCAAACCACACAGGTATCACATGATCCTTCAGCTGTTGACAGCTCACAAACTTCCTGACGTGCAAACATGAGAAGCTGTGAAGAGGAGGGCTTGCACACTAGGTTTCCTGTCCTCTGGTGTTTCTTGTGAACATAAATAATTCAACATATTAACAATAATAATAACAACAACAATTATAATAACATAATACTTTCTCTAGCTATATGACTTTTATCAGCATGTTGTATTGAGATGATAACAATATATTCATGTCTGTTAAAATAGAAGTTAAAAAATACCATAAATATGATAATAACACTCGGCTTGGATGTGTTCTAGCATTTTTACACTGCTGGGTTTGCCCCCAAGCTGAGCTGCTTGTAAACAATCACCCCTGACTTGACCTGTTTCCATCAGGTTGAGAGATGTCACCTGTCAGAAATCCTCCCCCGGGATGACTGAAGGCGAGGCATCCCACTCAGTTTCCTGTAGTTTCTCGCTGCGCTGCCCCTTTTCACCCCGCATTTGTCATGCCTAAATATTAATATGACAAAGCATATGAGGTGAGATGGTGGAAGGGCAGAGGGGCGTTCACTCATAAAGGATATCCTGTATACTTCTTTTATGGAACATGGAGAGCTGAGTGATTTCCTTGATTTCCTTTAACTCCAGGTTTATGATGTTTGAGGGTGTTTGTGTGTATGTGTGTGTGTGTGTTAACATTTAAAGTAACATTTGAATGTCACATAATGTGCTGCCCTTTGTGACTACAGCTTGTTCTCTTGCAAGTTTACAGGACAGAAAGACAATGAGGAGCCAAAATAAGGGTGAAATGTTGACCTGCGGCCGGCCCCTTACTAACTAAGACAGATGGTTATGCATGATTCTGACAATAAAAACCATAACATAAAAATACCAATGTAGGGACTGGTGGTCCATTTCTATTGCAGAGTATAAAGTGTGTAGAGTGATGCATAATTAACCACATGCTTAATGTGTATTAAAACAGTATAGGCCCTGGCTGTGACCTCTTTATGTTAACAAATGGAAGAGAGAGAGAAACAGGTCTTTTCAGAAAATATCAAAGAGGTTTGTAACTGTCCTGTTTAGATCCCCAACCCCCACTACTGATCGCTGCTGTTACTGTTGTCAGCTTATTGCTGAACAGGATACACAAAAACTACAATTAATGTCAACTCCAAAGACAAGACACAAGTTTTCTTTAAGTTCCAGGCTGAATTCCTTGTTTTCTGTCCTTTCCCACTGATGTATTTTAAAGACTTCACCAATTAAAAATCATAACAAATCAGCCATGGCCATATATAGGACAGTCGTGGCAGATGACGCATTCAATCAAACATATTATTTTAATCCTGAACATGAGTGGAAGAGGAGTGGAGCAGTCACTAAGAGTCAGGATGGAGCTGTTTCAAATACACACGCAATCAGGGGCTTGAAAACACCGTCAATGCACCACAGCTGCTGCTCCTATCTTTATCAAAACAGACTGAGGGATAAAGGGTGTGGGGGGTAATAAGGCGGCGGCTGTCGTCATGACAACATGTAAAAACAGAGCAACGCAGCGCAGGTTGAAAACCAGGAAGCAGCTCGGCCCATAGGACTTCCTTAATCGAAAGGGACTGACAAGATGACATAAAGGTGAGCCTCCTCACCTCCCTCACCCACACAAGAGTCAGTCTTCACTAAATCCCTCCATCCCTCATTTAGAACAAAAAAATTCCTCCTTCTGCAGAATGTGAATCATCCACATGGAACATTTCACAGAAGTGATGGGAAATGGTGGCAGTGGGGCAGAGGACGAAATTACACTGCAACACTGCCCTCAGGTGGCGGCTAACATAGATGTGCGGTGCATCTGTATGCATCATATGGCTCACTCAGCTCAGCCATCTTATTAACGCTCGAATTAAAGGCTAATTTGCAGAGCGTCGCTCAGCTTGATGTCCGGCCTTAATCACTGTAAGACGCTAGATTAGTCCTAATTGTCTCAGTGCAGACTGAACACATATGGGCCTTGGCAGCAGTTCTGTAGAGTCTCTGTTCACAATAAACAAAGGACACGTAGAATCTAATTAAGTTAACAGATTAAAGAAGAATCGCTGTTGAAAAATAGCCACGGCAGGAGCTTCTGGGCGGGACACAGACGCAGAGCGAGTACACAGACGGATGCAAACCAAACATTCCTCAGAAGCGTCTGTTAAAGACCAAATGATATTAGCCGACACACGATCTGCGCTCTTGCTCCCCTGTAACTTAAAATAAACCATCGGTGTCAGTCAGAATTAATCTGACAGCTGGACTTCTCAACTGAAATTCCACTCGTGTGATGACGGAGGTTTAACTCCACTGATGTAAGTCAGCATCAAACCCGAGGCGGCTGAGGCCAATTGCAGCGCAGCGTCCACTTCACACTGGGGGAGATTATGAATCCTCGTTCTGGGATGTCGTCTTTGACAGCCCGTCACATGAGGTTTACTCACTGGTGCTGTGCATATGATAGCTATTCAGACAACGCATTCAGAGACGCATGAGAAATAAATCAGAGGTAGAGCCGACTTGCAGACACACAGCTATACAGACAGGGGGGCTCTATAACGACTGACCCTGCAAAGCAAACACAAGCAGGGTGGCTTCTAGACGACTGCTGCCACTGCCTCCTCCTCACAAAGAAAAGAAAAAGAAGAAAACTCCTCAGAAAAATGAATTTTAAAACTGTTGAATGACCAAATAAGTTGGAAAAAAAGAGCCACAACTTACCGGCTATTCTGTCTCGCTCCATAACTCAACGGCTACCTCAAATAACCACATGTAAACTCTGCTTTTTCTCTGCTCCTTCCTTCCCTCCCTTTTTCTCTTCACGGAGACTTCCCCTTTCTCCTGACTTAGTCACCCTGTCCCCCTCTGTTAACCCTCCCTTCTCTCCTCCCTCTGTCTCCCTGTGCTCTTACTTCCTCCAAGTTTTAATGTCTTCAGTCTGTCAGGATAACAAGCGAGTGAAGCAGACGTGCGCAGCCATATGCTGCTCATATGGAGTCCCTCTTTTTCTTTTTCACTCTCTCCCACATTCATGTGACGCAGGATTTTGTCCCAGAATATACACAACCTGCAATTTTTTCTTCATTTCCCTTTTCTCTAGTATTTTCTGCTATTCCCTCATTACTGAAGCTGCCTCTCTCGCTCTCTCCTAGTTCCCCCTATGAGTCTCTCTCTCTCTCACACACACACAGTCATCTCTCCATGACTTCAGAGGACATTACATTGACTTACATTGGTTTCCTGGAAACTTACACAAACCTTTAACATAGTTACAACTTGCCAAACCCTAGTCTAGCCTTAAACTTGACCTTAACCTTAACCTTAACCTTAACCTTAACCTTAACCTTAACCTTAACCCTAACCTTATAACGTGTCTTTACCTATAGGGATTTGCTTTGTGTCCCAATAAGGAAGACTAGTCCCCATAATTATTAAGGTCCCCACAACATGAGTAACACCAGTACCACACACACGCACACACAAGTTTGCTCAGTTATCATTATTAAGACTTAAGACTTATTAAGACAATGAAACCAAAACTTTATCATCCTAATCTTAGCCATGACCAATTCATGTCTAACCATAACCTTAACTGAACCACAAATTGACTCTTCAATATCAACATTAACCTTAACCAGCTCATTAGGTCCGGGCTTTGGTCCTCATGAGGTCCACTGGTCCTTACAAGGTCAGTGTTTAAGGTCCTTCAAATGTAACAAAAACAGTAAGCAAGGTAACACTTTCTTGTACTTCTACCTAAAACCATTACTTAAACCTAATCCAACCCTAACCCTACAAGAAATCCTTAACCCTCAAACAGCCCTTTGAAAAAGTGAGGACCAGCCTTGTAAAGATATAAGCACAAGTTCACACACATACACACACGTGCTCCCCAGGCACGAGAGCTGTATTTTGTCAAACAGAGCCTCAGCCAATTTGACCAAAGGTCCTGATCTGAAAATAAACTCAGTCCGCTTGTTACACAAGTCAAACTCCACCAGGACGTTCTGCACCACACCAACAACACACACTTCTACCATGTCATCATCACTGTTACTATTCAGACCACTGATGACTGGATCTAAGTGTGCTACAGAATGTCCTCCACAATCATCGTCTACAGAAAGTTCAGCCATTGGTCACTTCCTGCACGAAGAACTTCTCAGTAAGATTTAACAATAAGTGCTATGATCTCAGTGTTTCATATCGGCTCTATGATAAATTATTTGATATTTCATAACAGTCTTAACGCATCATCATTCTGTAAATTGTAACACACACACACACACGCACACAAGCTAGTCATGCCTGTGACCCTCAACTTGCAGCTTGACAGGTTCAAGGGCCACTTAGCAAGCCATCGTCTCAGTGAGGAACTCACAAGTACAACACACACACGCAGAAGGAGGAGGCCGAGCTCAACAGTTCACATCCTCTTCCTCTTTTCTTACTGTGAAAATACCCCCTCAAAACCCACGTCTTCCAGATTTAACCATGGCAACACCACCTTAGCTTTAGCAGGAAGCACAAATGTGGCCCAAAACAAACTGTCACACACCCACATGCATCTTTTTCTTCCCACTCAATAATGCAAGACAACCTTACAAGGAGGAAAGAAACTCACTCAGTTAAATGGAGTCAACAGGAACATCTTTCCTTCTTGGGTGAGGCCGGTGCTTGGATAAAGATAGGACCTGTTGTTTCTCCAAACAAGCAGTGATGACAAATTACTCTCTCTATCAGTTTGCGCGTTTGTGTGTGTGTGTGTGTGTGTGTGTGTGTGTGTGTGTGTGTGTATGTGTTTGTGTGTGTGTGTGTGTGTGTGTGTGTGTGTGTGTGTGTGTGTGTGTGTGTGTGTTACCTCTTTCGGACCTTTTCCAACAAAAACAAAAATCCCCAATCCTGGTCATAAAGAGGCAAATCTTCATTTCGGAGGTCTGTGGTTTGTTGTAATGTTAAGGATTGACATAAATTACATTCCACCAATCCTTATAGCCCTACACTGGTTACCTGTGAGGTTTAACTGCTTGATTTTTAAAAACCTTGAACGTCCAGGCTCCTGCCTATAATCAGTGATCTGTTAAACCCCCTTTGTTCCAAAATTCCCAAATCATGACTCCCTGCCTGGAGATCTCAGACAGGAAAGTTCCTCTTTAAAGACTCTTCTTCAGACTCACATTGTACGGTATACTTAGTCTTAACCATTTGTATGGTTGAAACTTTTTATAGATAAAAGATTAAATACAAATTAGAGTATGAATAGGAGTCAATGCAAAGTCCTAATAAGGATAGCGGAGCAAACCTGTGTGAGTGAGTATGTGTGCGTGTTTGTGTATTCTGTCAAAATGAAAGTAAAGTGACATCATGATAGATGTTTATACAGTATAAGTACATCCACATACAGTTTATTAATCTCTGACGTTTAAGTTTGGACAGTCGACCTCAGATTGTTTCGGAAGGATGAAAATAGATAATAAATGCAACCAGTAGTGTCTTCCGCCCCAATATCAGTCCTCCCTGTGTATTGGATGGAGTGTTGTCTACACTGCATTCTACATGTTCCTGCACCTTGTTATATTTGTGCACAGCTGAATAACAACCATGTGCAAACACTGACCAAAATCACCATTCAGCTCCAGGTGATAAGTAAATCCACAAATGCCAGGATAAAAGCAGAGAAACCCTAAAGGAGCCGTGTAAGTCTGGGATCCATATGGAAAGCAGGAACGTTGGTGTTGTGACAAAACTGTGGTTTTAAAAATAGAGACATGTATATTTTGCCTGCTGGCTCTTTCTGTCTCATGGTTATTTTCGAGACTTACTAAAGGAATATGATTAATCACAGGGTCGGGGTCAAAAAGACACATGAAATGCACAACATGTGCGTATACATATGTTGACTCACCCGCATTGGCATAACACACAATTACATGTTTCAATCTACACACACACATACACACACAAAAACAAACATACATATTCATGTCAACTTTTCCTGTCTCCACAGAGTCATCCCAAATTAGAACAAAAATAATTGAATGTTGTTAATAACTGTTTAGGGCCTATAAATTATCGATACATTACTCGATCAAGATTATGGACTTGACCGTACTTATTTCAACTGCAATATAAAAATTAAGCTATAGCATAATTTATTTTAATAAATATCCCTAATTATCTCATAACCTACTTTGGAGAGGTAAAAATCATCCACGTGTCGCTGGTTAATTATCCGGTCCAGTGCTCCAAGTATTTAAAGTGACACTGACCTTTCAGCTTTTTTTCATTTTATCATGTTTTAAACATTAGAAGAACTCCACTGACACAATGCAGCTCATAAACTCATTTTTCATTTGTTACCTATTTTGGGTTCATATTTCGCAAATGTACTTTTCTATAAATATATGAAATATAGTTAAATAAAACATATATTTGTAACTACTTTTCAGGAAAATGCCATTTATTATTTCCAACATCTGCATTGCTTCCTGGTGCAATAAGACACTTTGCATCATTTCATTTAGGTTGTTTCAACTTGTAAAGGATGGAATTCAGGCAGAGACATCAGACTGAGAGAGCACCTCCCTCACTCATACCTTTCACCACTTCCCCCCTTCATCATCCCAACCTGCTGGTCAGACACAGCCAGACCCTACCACAACACACACACACATACACACACGCTTACATGAATCCATATGAACACTCAAACATGCACAAAACCAGTTGCACACAGATACACACAAACTCAACTGGCTATCTGAGCAGATTCTTCTTGCATGAAAGTACATCCAAAACACAACATAGAGGACACACATGCAAACACAAACACACTCGCTCTCTTTCTCTGACGTACACACAGATAGAAGGAACGTGTAGCCTACATTTGCATCCAGCGAGGCAGATGGTCATGAGGCGCAGACGGACACGTGCACGTGTTCACTCATGAGACAAACTCAAACACACACAAAAACAAAAAAATAAGCTGTGCATCACACATTGACTAAGAGTGGATGGTGAGCCTTGGGGTGCACATTAATGTAAGCCGTCATCTCAGAGCATGACCTATGGCCTTGCGCGTGACTCAAACATGCAAAATTTAGTTACATAACCAAAAAACTCACCAGCATGCAAGCCAACACTAAAGGGATGCCTGCGGGGCAAAGATGCACAGTGGAGGAGAAGGAACAGTGGGGAGAAGAGAAAAGATAAAAGAAGAAGAGGAGGAGCGAGCAGGGGAAGTATTGTGAAAGAGGTAATGGAGGGGAAGGAGAAAATAGATAAGGTGCAGGAGGAGGAGGAGAGGGGAGATGCTTGTGGCCTCGGGATGAAAAATTCATGTGAAATAGATCTCACCACACACACACACAAACACATTTTAAATCAGTATTCTAATTACAGTCGTTGATTCCCCCACTGTAAAAATAGAGAGATGTGTTAGATATAAGCAAGTATCATGTGTATAGGCTTTTTTCAATGAAGCCAGTTTGACATATAACACTGAGAAAAGCATGGGTGTAAAAAATAAGATTCATGATGGCTGAATACCATTTAGCTTCAGATTCAGGGTCCTGGTACTGTGCATGCCGAGTCACTGACAAAATGGTTTGGCTTGTTAGCACAATTGAATGAAACAGAGCCACAGCAAGATTTTTTCTCAAATTGTATTTATTAATTGAACTTTATATTTTAGTCCCAACCATTAACATGAAGAAGGAATGATTTATGTATTATACTGCAGACTATGATATAAAAACAGACACTAACATAAAAGCAGAGGTATATGAATCCCCTCTCCCACGTGGCCCCCATCTATGGAGAGAGAGAAGGAGAGAGAGAGAGTGAGAGAGAGGAGAGAGAGAGAGAGAGAGAGAGAGAGAGAGAGAGAGAGAGAGAGAGAGAGAGAGACACTGGCCTCCTCATTTATGTCGCCTGCTGCTGCTCCAGCCTACACATCCAACCTGGGGCATGTACAGGGACGACACAATTCTTCACATCAGTCATCTACACAAGCCAAATTTAGAACCGGACCCCAGACTCACATGCAAACCATCAGGAAATACACTTTTTTTATAGACGCAGAGCTCACATCGCTTCATCCAAAGAGATTTCACTTCTTTCCCCTTTTTGTCTTTGCTATTCTACCGAATCTGGGAAATACCACAATATGAGCGACCAAGTAACCAAAATCATTGTGGTTATTAGAACAGATCACTCGGATGATTCCACCGCTGTGGGTCAAATTTTAAATCTGGAATTAATTTCTGAAACGTCATGGTCCTCAACATGAAGTACCATCCAGAATAAGCCCAGGAGTTATTCAGAATCTATTAGACAATAAGTGTGTATCATTAAAGCAATCTGGGAATCAGATGGTCTGATTGTATCTCAATTTTCCAATCAGTCTCCCCTGCCTGGCTTGATGGCATCCACATGGCCCTAAAAAGGATTCCCACTGAATGAGAGTGAGTACAGGGGAGAGGAATGGATGGAGGAGCTGGTCTGATGTGGTCCTCTCTTATATAAACTATGTGACTTGATGCGCTTTTCCTTTTTTATGTCACATCAGATTATTCAACATGATGCAAAATGTTAATGGTATGTAAATCCAAGCAGCATCACTGAGCCTGCTTCTCATTTAGTGGTGTGGTATTTTCCTGCCGGGGTGCATCACTGCTGACCTGCTGGGTTAAGCGGACATAGTGAGCCGGGACTCAATAAAATGTATGACTGATTGTCTGGGAATTGTAAACTTTTTACATGCAATTTGTAAATGTCTGTCAGGAAAACCCCTTTGAGATTCGCTGAGCACTAATTGGAACATTATGGGTTTCTGCTGGAACGTCAACTCATGAAAAGCAACGTGGCCATTTACAATCATATTCATGTTGACATTATTGGGATTCGCATCACACTGCTGTGTCATAGCAGGCAGTAATTTCAGCCCAACCCAAGATTAGAATGAGCAATGATGAGGATGTGCCACATGAGCAGGAGGAGCAGCAGCTAACCTTTGTGCCTACAGAAGATGAGTTCAGGCGCAGATGTAGTTTTCCTTTTCAAAGCTCTCAGAGCCAGAGATACAACTTCTGTAGTAATTTGTAGGAAAATGGATTTGAGTCTTTTAAAAACAGGTTGCATTTCAGGGTAAGGATAAACTTGAGCTATTACGAGACACATGTAGACATCATGTTTTTATAGATTTTCTATAGCACTTTGAGGGTCACAGGGGGGCTGGAGCCAATCTCAGCTGACATTGGGCAAGAGGAAAGGTCACCAGCATATATCACAGGGTCAACCTACAAAGACAAATGACCAGTCAAATTCATATTTACACAAATTCAAAGATTCTAACTAACCTAAACCTAATCACCATGTCTTTGGACTGTAAGAAGAAGCTGGAGGACAGGAATTCCAACACTGCACTGCCCCCCCCATTCCGCTTAGACATCATCACGATTGATTAAAATAGGGTCCTATATAATCCATCAGACACACGTGAGACTAACGACTGAAAAACCTGACAGAAGCCCATTCTGTGTCGGCTCTACAATAACGCTGTCTCTGTGGGTCTGCAACAAAATACATTTTCGAACATGAAATCTGGAAAATGTCCTAGCTGTGAATTTTTCCGGAATTTTCCTGCTGTATTCTCATATAAAACTGAGAGAATAAGAATTGTACAAATCCAATCTCTGACCTCCATGGATGAAATCACCAAAGCTAGTAGGATTCATCCTCAGGGAACTACGTATGATCAATTCATCCAACAGTTTTGGCAATATTTCAGCCTGGAAGAAAGTGGACTAAGCCATGCCATCATCGTGGCTAAAAGTAAAACAAAATCTGAAATGAGAGAGAACCACAAAGTTCTCCAGTGTCCCTCACAAAACACTGACCTCTCATTAGTACGGTCTATCACAACACAAATTCTCAACCACTGAAGATGTTTCACAGATCATAAAACTGGTGTAGTCAAAACAAAGCCGGGTTAAACTCATGGTCCAAGACTCTACTGGTGTTGAGTCAGCAACTGGAACGACTTTCCATCAATGCTGAGATACACTCCACCAATCAGCAGCGAGAACCAGGGAAAATCATCATAATCACCAATACCTGACCCTGCTTCTCATGAGACACACAATACAGATGTACACTCAACGCACTCACACACTTTCCACTCCAGTCAAATTCGGATCACAGAAAACCCCTTCCCTTTAAGTTATAACTCACATAGGCTCCTCTCTTCCCGTTCTCTGACAATTTAAATCCCACTTTCGGGTCATTTGGGCTGCCGGAGGCTGTGAAAGTGCTGGTAGTGCAGTCTGTGCGTCTGTCCGTCCCAGCATGGCTGTGGTTAAACTGCTGGCTATTTCCTCCTTGCCATAAGGTAATCATTAGACATGAGAGGGAGCTGGCAGCAGACTACATAAAATAGGATATCCTCAAAGTTCCAGAGGAAAGTCGTGGGGGCTGTTGTAGCAATTGATAAATATATGGAGACTGTGAGGATATTGCAGATAGAATAGAAGCAACTGGACGTCTGGCCTCTTGCATGCACCCAGCAGGATTTTTGTAAGACCTCATTTTGGGGTTTTGAGGGGCACTGGAGCAAGAATAAAAACAGCCTGAAATGCTGGCTTCATAAATCCGTAGGAAATTTGTTAAGCTGGAACAACAACATTCCGTCAGCAGCACTTAGTGTCTGCTACAATGTGTAATATACCTCATTCTGCTTTGTTCTGTTCTAACCCTCAGTGTTTAACTGTGCGTTAGCTAATTGAGTAAGGTTACGCTTACGTAGAGCATGGATGAGAGGAGCAAAGCCCTGTGATTTGGCTGATTATCATAACGCAGAGAGCCCGGCCACATCGGGCCTCGGGCCTGCTGCTTTCACCTCCATCCCAGCAAATTAGCCTGAGCTGATGGAGGGATGCTGCTGGAAAGAGAAGGACGGGGGAGAGAGAGAGAGAGGAGAGAGTTCCTGTGGTTCTCTGTGGCTTCAGAACTCTGTAATCAGCGTGCCAAGCTCCTGATGTCTAAATCCACAACCCCAACCCAGACAGTCTACATTTACTCCACACACATACACATGTGTACGGGGACATGTGCACGCAGACACACACAGAGCCAGGTCCTGACACTTGAGCTCTGTTCATGTGGAGTTCGGCAAAGAAGCACGAACCAGAAAAACGGAAAATGACCGAGTGTGAAATGCTCATTTACAAAATATACAGAACATTACGCATCGGACATGTATAATTCATTAGCATATCAGGTTTCTGATTTCTCGATTTGATTGCTGAGAAAAAGAAAAAAAAAGTATTCTTGGTGGAGTCAAACTGGATTTTTGAGGGTGGTACCAATTCTTAGTGATGCCTAGAACCAGTGCCGGATTTTACTGATTGTAGTTCATAAAAAACAGTGACCCAGATACGTGTCAGTAAATTGGATCAGTGCTTAAAAGAGAAGATGTAATCTGTATATTGTTTGTATTGGGAATCTGTTGTAATATATATATATCAACTATCATATTCTCTGATACATATTTGTGATAAGTGATTGGTGATCTGCAGCTTAGCAGGAGTATGAGTACCAGTGTTTCTCTCTGTATCATGAGTTGAATCTGAACATGGTGTGTTCAAAGAACTTGTTAATCATTTGAAAAGCTGTTGTCTGGTCACCTCAAGAATTTATTTGCAAATGTTAAAACTGTAAATAAAGGGTGACATGCAAATAGCCCAAGTAAAAATAGTTTTTGTTGGGAAATTTGACTGTTTATTAAGACAATCACATTTTGAGAATCCAAATAAATGTATAAGGAATGTGTAGCTTACATTTCTTTTGATTTCTATACATGCCTACAAACAGACACACCTCTATCACAAGGCACACAACACCTTATTCCTTGTTGTGCATTAAATAATCCGTAATCCAAAATTCAAAGTGGCCGTCTCATCGAGATCAGCTGACATTTGACTGATGGCATCTGCTGTCAACATCAGGTGTTTTTCTAATGAGCATGCAAAGAAATCATTCACGACTGGCTGGTTGCTCATCACGGTAACCAGCAGTGACATGGCCTGTTTTCATCCTTATGTTATTCACAGGGCGGCTTTGTTAAAGCTGAGACGTCATCATCAGCCATCTCTATATATAGCCAAACTCTGACACAGTGGCGGATGATGTCATACACTTGCATCATCCAGCACAACTTTGTGCGTGCACTATCACACACGACCCATGCACACATGCACTGTTGGAGCACGGGTCAGCAGTTCAGAGCCCAAAGCCAAGTTCAATCCGATATAGGAATTTACAGCTGTGAAGAGAGATAAAGTGAGAGATAAAACCACATGAAAGAAAGAGCAAAAACCATGTGTCACTTCCTGGAGTGGGAGGATGAGGATTAGGGCTAATAGCCGAGGGAAAGTTTATCTAAGGGGAAAAAGTTCAGACCTTTGCCTGTGAGAAACTTTTGATGAATAACAGTATCTAAGGCAGAACCGGTGGGCTAAGAAGTGGAGCTTTTAAACTAGTCACTTAAGAAAGAAGACCGGTAAAGGTGGTCTAATCCTCGGAGCACAGGTTTTACTGTGATACGGATTATACTGTATAAAGAGGAGAGCTCGGCAGTTTGACGCTTACGTACTAGATGAGATCGAGGCTCACCAATGAATAGCAAAGTCTCCTAAGACAGCTCGACTCTCACAGGGAACACTAGTGAATGTGGTGACAGCCGGGGCCAATGTATGACTCAGACTGAAGGGAGACTAGCTGCGCTGTCACTGAGGAGCCATTGTTGAAGGGAAATAAAGAACTGTATTGACTTCGCTCATCTGCAGGTTCTCTGTGGGATTCCTGGTTTGGTTTAGTGGGAGGATGGATGATGGAGGCTGCAGTTGAAAGTGTCGTTTTTAAGACAAGTCCAGTTTGAGTACAGCCGTGAGGATTCTCTGGGCCTTGACTGTACTGATTTGTGACCTGTTTGGTCTTGTGCCGATGCAAGTTGCTGAGTGATGGAAGCTGAGCTGTGGACATAGATTAGTATTCCAACTTTTTATCTTTACCTCTTGTTCTTTGAGGGTCACAGGGGTTAGCTGAAGCCAATCCCAGCTGACATTTGGCAAGTGGTGGAGTACACATTGAACTGGTCAGCGGCGTATCACAGGACCAACATACAGAGACAATCAACCATGCTCACATTCACACCTACAGAGAGTCTCAAAATAACATAACACAATCTGCAAATCTGCATGTGTTTGGACTGTGGGAGGAAGCTGAAGAACCTGGAGAAAACCTACACAGACATGGGGAGATGTTGATTTAAATGATGATCAAAAATAGTCAACTAATAGAAATTGATTGTCAATAATAAATAATAATAATGATTAATTATTAGTTAACACATTTTATTATTTGGTGGTCTCAAACAGTTGGGTTTTTTCAGCCTTTCTCTCTTTCATTTCAATATATATCTAATCCCTATGGGTTGATGGTTAAACATATTTTGGGCTCTGGGAACTTAAGATGAACATTTTGAACATAAATAAATACATTTCAGGAATAATGAACTCACTCATTGCTAATAAACATAATCAATCACATCCCAATATTTATTTTACCCATTTTTGGTCTCAACCACCTCCTCAGAGAAAAAAATCTGCTCAAATACTCCTTTCACAATCCCATGTCTTTTACACTTTTGCTAATTAGCAGACAATAATTAATTTGGGTAACAGTGCTACTATATGACCATATCATCATTACAAAAATTACACTGATATTCAAACAAAGATGACACTGAAGCATCTAAGTGCTATTTGAAATGCTCATATTTGTGTTTGGATGCAGAATGGACCAGTTTTATTCAAGTGGCCTATTCTCGTTAGGAGTGACTTACCAGTTCAATGCACTAAGTCAGTGTTGTGTGTCTGCGCACGCCACCCACGACATCTAATCCGGTTTATTTAACCCTGGCCATCAGCCCGTTAGTCTGCTGAAGAGTTGTGAGATGTTACGTCATTGAATGAATCAGTCACATCCAGCGTAGTCAGTGTTCCAAGTCTATGTGACAATATACAGTGAAGAAGTTTGTTGAAGAAAAAACACAACACTGTCATAGGAAAATCTATGAAGCCAAAGCCATGTTCGCTGGCACCGTTGTTACAACTACAGATCTTCAAAACACGTCTCCCTGAGTTTTTATCAAATGTCCTACCGACGATGAAAGGTCCAACAAATTCATGTAGGCAGCCTCCAGCAAATGTTCACCACAAAGGAGTCTATTGAAGCTGAGGACGAGCCTGTTTTCAAAAGTGACCCAACCATGAGAATATATAGCACAGCTGACTGGGACCTCTCATGCGTAGGATGATAGAAAGAAGAAAAAAAGAGGAAGGGGCAGAGTGCATTTACTCCGCTGGGTCTCCCGTTACTTGAAACTACAGAGCAACATGGGTACATCCAGCTCATTAGGTCCAACGCGCTCCGGGTCTCTTGGGACTCTACTAAAACCAGAGTTTTTGTTAGTGATCTAAAAAGGAACAACACAATGTTCCCTCTTTGACAGTCAAATTAAACACGCATGAATTGATAAAAGAGAGATACAAAAAAAATCAAAAAAGTATGTAGAAACTAAGGGGTATTTCCAAATAAAAGAAAAGACCTGGGTTAAGTCACAGTATTTCTAATTTGGGTATTTGGAGCCTTTTATTTAGATTGTATAATTAAGTTAATACATCTTAAGAATAATGAATACAGTGCTCATAGACATAACCAAATGAGTAACTGTCCACTCTCTTTCACTTTTAGCTATGTTTTTGGTCTCTGCTACAAACTACAGAACAAAAAGAGTAAATCAATCTGATAGGCCCAACAATGCTCAAAGTCAACTGGTCTTTTGTTAAAAATATATTGTTCCCACTTTGAGAGTAAAATCAAGCACAAGGCTTTTCCCAAATAAAAAAGTAGGTTTTGCTGCTTAGATTTTGTCTATTTTGTATCTTTTTGGCATTTCTATCTCCTTGGTTTGTGCTTTCTATTTCAGCAGGTGATAGCTGCTCTTGATAAACATCTCCACAGCCTTTTCTGGGAAATCTTGCATTATCGCACCCTGAGTCAACCCACACAAACTAAAACGTTTGAAGTCGAGAATCGTATCAGAAAAAATGACGGGACAACCATCTTCATTAGATGGAAAATGTTCCTGCTAATTGGGTTCTCTCTCAGTTCAGCCATGAAATGCTCCAGCCTGAAAGATAATTTGACACCTTGAGGTCAAGATGCTGAGTTAAAAAAAAACTGCCGGAGCCTCGGTTAGCTTTGAACTGCACGAGGATGGTGTGCGGCCTCCTGGTGTCACAGTTTGGCTCCTCATAGGGAGGGAGAGGGGGGACTAACACAAAGCCTAATGATCAAAGTGCCTAAAGATCCTAAAGTTAAAGTACTCAGCATAAATTAGTCAGCAGTGATGGATGATTCTGTCCTCAAACCTTCCTGGACAGTAAATGAACATCTGGACTTAGTTTTCTGGGGAAAAAACAGTGACACACAAGATGGAAAACTTGATATTGCACAACTGAAGTGACCGACCCACCACTAGCCTCCACAGCAGTCCGACCACCTACTGAGCCATCAATCCACCACTGCCTAAAGACAACACAGACAGTTTTAAGTGCGTTTGCAGAGTAGTGATGCGTCAGTGCAGGTGCAGCATTGAGGATATCCAGAGAAAGCAACTGACAGTTAGTGATAAGACTCCTTAAACAGGCCAGTGCCTCACCTCTGAGTGTGACCTTTCCCCCCCATTTATATTCGATAAAAGGTTGAGGGCTGATTCCTTAAAGGTTGAATGTAGATGAACATATCACTGTTTGTGTTGGGAAATGTCGGATAGTAAACAAGGTACGGCAAACGTAAGACAGAACACCCCAGGATATTGGCCATTGCTCCCAAAGGCTAATTCTTTTTCAGACCGGAGCCGATGAACTCAGAGATGCTGAAATGAGGATATGACAACTGTAAAACAACTTGAGTTGAAAGCAAAGGCTGACTTTATAAAAGCAAAAGCCGACTTTATAAAAGCCTTCCATTTCCAAAAACCTTCAATTTAAAACTAACTTTTTACATATTTTGAGGAGAAAATGTTCTATTATCACTTTGTCACCATTTAAAGACCCCACAACTTCTTACCGACATTTTGAATTGGGCTTGTCTCAAATAACTTATAACCGGTATAGATATTAGCTTTGTCTATTATGGTATGAGTGAACATGAGTTTGTCTTGAAACTGAGTGTTAAATATGTGTCCTGTTTTCAATAAAAGCCTCAGCAGCTTGTGCCACATTTCTGTGTCTGTTTAATCTAGAGTGCTTTATTTTTCTCCCCAGAGCCCGTCCTGTATTCCTAAATGCTGAGGAGGGGGAGAGAACAAACAGATGGGTCCCCGAGCAAAGCCAGGGATGTGTTGTGTTGTATAACACCCCAAATTGCACACTATATTGTGTTGTGCAGGGTGGGAGGGCAAACATGTATACAGAAAACATGCACATTGACATCGTGAGTGAGCAAACTTCTTAAATGTTTGATTGAGCCAGCACACAACACACACACACACACACCACCACATGTGCAGCACTGCAGCCTTGAGGGGCCAGTTCATCCATACAGAAGGTCAGGCTGAGAAGGACAGATGATGATGGTGATGATGATGATGCACATCAGGCTTAAATAGCCAGGGGACCCCTAGGTGCTCCCTTGGGTGCTGCCCACTCAGCGGCTCAAACAAGCTGGTGCGGAATAGCGGAGGGGTAAAGATTGAGTTTAAGACTTTGACAAGTTGGAAAGGGAGAGAAGAGGACATCTCCAGATAAACAGAAATAAGTGAAAGATAAACAGTCTCCTAAGCAGTAAAAGTTTTAAAATGGAGAGTAATCTAAATTATACATTGAATGAATAATATATGCTTCATATTCTTATACTCCCTGTGTGTTATTACTTTGACATGCAGAAACGTGTATTTCATAATATAATTAAGCCTCTGTCAAAATTAGGTCACAATTAATTTCCATTACATGTATTTTTGTTCCTGCTACAAAGATGTAATCTATTGTTTATTATAGAATGATTTTTAGGGGCATCAGTACCTGGATTTGGAGTCTTCTTCATGCTCGGGGGTTTCCTTCTTCACGCGGTCGTCGGTAAAAAATAGCGCTTCTGTCCTGAGTACACAACCCTGGACCGTCCGTCTGACCCGCGGTCGCGTCGTTCAAAAACACTGGAGTCGACTGGTCGTTTCCCTGCGTGCGTTTTGCTCTTCCGCGGCTCGCTCTCGGTGCGTGTTGACAACGGGACTGCAGGCGGCGCAGAAGCAGATATGCCGTGTGAGTCCGCTGAGCTCGATGATGTGCACTTCACTGGGATGCTGAGAGTCCCGAGAGCGCACGACCATGATATAAAGAAGCGAATGGGAGCGCACATACAGGAGAGGGCGGGCGGGTGGAGAGGTCCGCCGTTGACGCGCTTTTACGCACGGATCCCAATTGGTGACTGTGCGTTGTCTTGCAGGATTAGGCTGCTCAGTGTTCAAGACAAGCCATTCATTGGTGTTATTTTGAAGGACAACGTGAAGTCTTGGTGCCAAATATTTGAGAGACAACATTTTATCAGATTTATTCACCGATCAGCCCCAACATATAAACCTCCTGTCTGACTTTGTGTAAGGTCCGGACGTCTGAAGGAGCCCTGTGGTATCAGGCATAAGAGGGTGGCCTCAGTGTCAAGACTCAAGAGTTTAATCTTGCTCACATGATCTCAATCGGACATTCTCCGGAGTTCAGATGCTAGGGTGGAGTTACTGGAAGAACAGAGACAAAATTAAGTGTCTGTCATTCAGAGAAAATCCGGAGTTCCTAAATCTGTCTCTCCCTGTCCTCTGTCGCCGTCGTCTTGTGTGCGTACGTGTACGTGTTGGTGTGGCTTCAAACACCTGACTCCAGTTAAGCTTCCACACCTGTCCCTACACTCCTATACTACGAAGCAGAATTTGCGGTTACGAGTTAACTTCCGGTTTATCTCCGCATATCCAGATCTTCGAAGCTGGATTATATGTAGCTGAACTGCTGTCCTAATAAAGTTGGATATAACGGATCATAACCTGACCAGTACTACTGACTAATCAGATCATTGGAAAACCAGAGTCATCATGTGGGTCCTGTATGGAGAAAATACTTTAGGCTGCTACAAAATGAGAAATAACAATTGTCAGCAGCTTCTTTGTGGATGAGTCAGGTGTTATTTTCTGTTCAAGACTTTTCATGTGTTCTCTCTGATTTGAAGCAGACCTTCAAATATTCTGAGGGAGTGCTCATCAAAATAAATAAAATAATACATTACAACTGTTATAGCCTCATTTAAATTCAACAAAGATTGGTTGACTACTGACATTATACCTGACAGTGTTGATATTATTTATTCCATCATTGTAGATCAGGACACCAGGAGGAGGAATAAATAAAACATCTTATGTCTCTCAATTTGAAAAGACAATCCAAATACACGGTTGAATATTTATATAAAAAACGTTTATATATGGCTACACATTCTAGTCAGACTGAGCTCATCACACATTAACAACCTCTTTTCTCTCATCTCTGCTGAGGCAGCACAAACAGTCAGATATTATTTTTACTTTCTTTCTCGAATCTCATTTATCAGACAAAACACAAAAACCCTGAGTAATAACATTAATAACTGCCTCTGTTTACAGTTCATCTCATAGCCTTGTACATAAAAGATTGAATTTCATATCTGTTGTGTCTTTTCTTTTCTAGTTATGTGATCAACATTTACATTCACTTTGTTCGATGTCCCTTGTGAATGTTGCACTTACAGACCCTACAGGCAGGTGTCACTGTTTCCTCCCATATTATACTTTGAACTGTCTTCACGGTTCTAATCTCGTTAGCATATGGATATGAGCAACTTCAGGCAATGATGCTGCACTTCTGGCCTTCTTGTGGCAAAATGGATGTGAGCTTAAAGTGGTCCACTTGTCAAATAGGAAATGTAGCTCAAATATTCCTAAACAAAAGTGGGCCATATCTAGTCAAGTTGTAATCTGGATGTGAAGTAAATGTGGCCTAGGTGATGAATAACCAGTGCACACACAGAAACCTACAAACATAATTCCTCAGACCATATATCCTTCATCCATTGCTCCAGTTTACGACCTCGGGCTTACCACGATCAATTTAGTCTTCAACTCAACGCAAGCTTCTGCTGCAGGTTTGAACTATGACAACATGCCCTCATGTTGAAGTACACAGAATGATGCAGTTTTATTCCTTGTTCAATGCCGCTCTCTTCTGGTTGAGATTGGCAACAAGTTGGATGTTGAACTACAGCAATATTAAAAACCCAGTGACTAACCAGTGGTTGCTCATGTACAGTAAATTATAAATATATTTCCTGGCTTTACAAATAGAACGTCGCAAAAACACAACATTTATTTTCAAACTCCACTTCAAACACTGCAAAGATATGTGACGTAGCGGCACACAAATTCTGAAGGAGCAAAAATAGATTGTTTTAAGCTAGCTGACTCAAAATAGATTTTGGTGTTTCTGTTTTTGCTCCACAATAGAAACACCGATGGAGGTGTGTGTGTGTGTGTGTGTGTGTGTGTGTGTGTGTGTGTGTGTTCTCATCCTCGAGGACTGTAGCTACTTGAAGGGCAGAAATTTAATAAAAAATAATCCCAGTCATGTTATCTCCAGTGTGTTTCATCAAAACTGTACAAATTGTTGTTTTCCTAACCCTAGAATGCCCCCATTTACATCAGGGAGTTGATCCTCTCCACGGAGGCCTCCACTGGACAAATCAAAGACCTTTGAATTTTTATTTACAGAGGTTCTCTTTAATGTTTGGAACGGGAGGGTGAGATGAGGGGTATTCAGCTGCAACATACAACTGCGTCGCTAGATGTCACTAAATTCAACAGATTGAACCTTGAGACTCTAAACTTTAGGGTCTAAAGGTCAACTGTCAGCCTACATGCTCGTATATGATTGTCCTCAGCGGGGGCTCCAGGTATCTAAACCACTAAGTTCTGCTAAAAAAGAAATAGAGGCTGAGGTTGTGTGGTTTTTATGTTTGTGAACTCACACACACATTCAGTAGTGTAGAGTCTATGAGACGTGTCAGACTGCTTGACAGGAACAGGTAAACCACCGTCAGGAAGTAAACTCAGACATGACAGGTTTCTTGCACCTGTGACTGTATGCATACCACTAAACACCCACCCTAAACATTCAGATTTCAGCAAAGGATGAACAGTTTATTACGTTAAACTATTCAACTGCAAACATATTTTAGCTCAGAAAACATTTAGACTTTCAGCAAATTAATTTTTAAACGTGTCAACTATCTTGCCAGACCATATGTTACAAAGAAAAGATCAGGGAAGTTCATCGGTGAACGGTATAATTGCAAAACTTATTGTGTTTTTTGATTATAGGAACATATTTTTGTATCTTCAGAAATAATAAAAAACTGATCTGAAAACCTTTAACTAAAGAGGTCGAACACTGGCTGAAACCTTCAAAACCTGCACTCACTGATCAAGCAGCTCTTCATAGGTTTTGTAATTGTATATGATTTATATGATTCAAGTTTTCTCATTTTAAAGTGTATTTTTTCATACGTTGAATTAACTTGTACTTTTAATTGTAACAATGTATTGTAAGATGGGTTTAGAGGAGAAAAGCTGAACCAGGGACAGTGATTGTAAATTATACCCAGTTAGAAATCCTATAGGCAGTAGGCGGTACAGTGGGTCATCCACTAACTAGAGCGTTATCGGCTCGATCCCACTCATCCTTGTGCGTGTCAACCCCAAATCACCCCTGAAAGATGAGTGCGAGTGATGAGGGATAGAGAAAGTGTTGCACTGTATGAAAGTGTGTGTGAATGGGTGATTGGCAGAACTGTTCAGTAACGCACTATATAGAAACATTTTTATATAGATTAATTCCATTTACCATGAACATGTTTTTTAAGTTTCTCTGGCCTGTTAAAGTGTTATTTTTCTTTATCCCTGTCAAATACACAAATTAATTAAATAAAAAGCCACAATCTTTACAAAATGTATAAACCATCTTGCATGTATGACCTAGTTTCCTTGGTGCCTGTGGTTTGTTTTCTCGTACACCTCCGGGCCACATGTTTCGTAAAAGCAGTGACATGTTGACTTCGAGTAGATAAACAGTTTTTATTTTTTTCTGCATTTGGTCGCACAATACAAACTTAGTTTCTTTGTTGTCACATCAACTCCACATCTGACTAGAAACTGATTCACGAATTACAAAGTGTGGAACATATCAAGATAAACATCATAGGCAGCACAGACAGTAGCCATACACAACATGAAACAAAATAGAACCGTTAAAGTCACAATACAAAAAAGGTTTATTAAACAATTAAACATTTTAGACATTTACAATTCAAATAAAAAAATAGTTGTGTTTGCATATTTAACATTATTCATATTTGTCGAGAAATGGGAATTGTCTCAATTATTATGAAATAGATTAAATAAGATTTGTATCAATTTGTGATGTGGGCATACTCAGTTCACTTCTACATATAATTCCGTTAAGGGAAGGGTTTGTGACCACAAGCTTTGTCATATATAAACTCACAACTCTCCATCACGCAACCTTCCTGCCTGTTTGTGATTCACTTAAATGTACTTCTATCGTATGCCCTGCGGAACTCATGTGTCCCTTTAATTAATCATTCAGATCTTGTGTCAATTATAATTTTAAAATATTACATAAAATTAAATACATCAAATAGTTTGCATTATTTATTTTTTCAGCCAAAATTTTATTTGTGGTCTTTATAAACCTATTACCCCTGCAAATCCACCTCAAATGCTTTATTATTTATTCTACCGCTATTTATTTAAATACTAATAAGTTCTAATGATATGAACCAAGATTTAAATAAGGGGATATTTTAACAACAATTAAACAGATACAGCAGTTTTTAATAATCCATTGTTTAGCTGTTAAAATATTAAACACTTTATAGTTCTGCAGAAGTTTTTTTTACAGTATATCACTTGAAAATTCGATTTGAGGTAAAAACCGACCAAGATGAGAATGGTCTTCCATCAAAAAACACTTTCTCTGCATTCTCATCCTCTAAGCGAAATCATACGTATTTGGCGAGAACAAGATTCAAGATATTTATCAAATGCACAACAATAACATTAAGCAGTCGCTGGCAGTGAAATGCTGGAGTACGCCTCTGGAGCTGCTTCAGGGACGATTCTGTTCTTTGTCATGACCTCATACACACATTCGATGGGGACACTTCTTGCTCGTCTTCTGCTTCTGGTCCATTGTTTCAACTACAGGGAGTGAAATGTCATCATAGTGAACATCTGTATAGCATGAAGGTGTGCGTGGATTTTGGAAAATTACAATCTGTATAGATCCAATTTGTAGATCCCACTAGCAAAGATTAAAACCTATTTCCTCTATGGTGTAATGTTTTACAGTCAAGAGTATAATAAATCTTCAGATCAGTGGGAATTTATATAAAAAATATATTAAATTTAACTGAAGGCATTGTTGGGAAAAACTGCCAATTGGAGTACAATAAGTTTGAACACATGCAGACAGTGGTTTTAGTTACCTGAAGATCCCAACAGTGAAAACCTGATGTCTTCAGCAGTAGTGTAAAAAAGTGATAAATTGTGATGACGCACAACAAATCAATCTATGCAGATACGGAGGAAATTACTGTAACAGTTCACAGAGCTTTGGTCTGAAGATTGAAACCAGAATAACCAAGTTCGATCCAGCACAGAGTTTTCTTTGGAGGTCTGAACTCACCTTCAGAAACAACAGGATGAAGATGATGGTGGCAAATATGCTGATGGAACAGGTGGCAACGACGACCAACACCAGAGGTGAACATTTCTCCTCGACGTGCGGCGAATGCTCCTCTTCTGGTCTGGAAGTCGGTGCTTCTCCAGTGTGAAATGAAGAATAGGATTTAAAAAAATGGATTACAGCAAAGGAAATGCAATGTCTCCATGGAAATATTGCAAATTCAACATAGAGAGAGCCTATGTGGCACAGCTTCAACTATATTTCATAGCTTCTGATTTGGGAAAATGACACTGACTTCTACATGAGCCTGAAGGACAGGTCATTGTTTATATACTCCTCCTAAATAATCAACTTTACTAATGTCGCCCCTTTCAAATCCTTAAGGAGCTTTCCAAGTTAAAAAGGAAAATGTGAATATCACACAGCATTCGAGCACTGATACAGAAAAATACTATTGATGAGACATTTATTGTATGAAAGCTTATAAAATATAGTTATGAAGTAAGAAATATAGGTGAAAGCACATCTATGAAAATGAGTCTTGAAACGAGATTTAAAAGAAGAGAAGGAGCTTGCAACACGTCTCTGAGAGCCCTGACAGGACAGATGCACATACGCTGTCTGAAGATAATTAATGTACTTCGGTGCAAGTCCAGAAAAAAAATCAAAAAGGAATTCTAAAATATATTCGTGAGAGACTCACAATCTCCGACTTCCCCAGGAATCGATAAAAATATATCTGATACATTTAAGGACGTGAAAGCCATGAGTGTGTGAAATTTGGTGCAGTTTGATTGAATTTAATGAGACTGTTGGGCTTTGGTGGAGGTACGAGGTCTTGCGAGTGCCATTCTCGTTTGTTTAAAATCTTCTGCCAGTAGCTCAGAACTATAATCATCCATATTATATATGGGCGACACTGTAAGACAATACCTCCATGAGCTGATCAAGTTAAAACGCACCTGATACAACAAGGATGTAGCTTGTGCATTTAACATCAGTCTCTGCAGTTCTTTTGTAGTCACATCTGTAGAGGCCAGAGTCCTCAACGACCAGATTGCTGATGGTGATGGTGTGGTTCCTCAGAGATCCACTTTTCTCAACCCTCTTTGAGTATCTTATTCGTGGGGTGATTTTTTCATAACCTGAGGAGTGATAGTACAACACCTCCTCCTGCGGATATAAACCATGATACAGATACATCCCCACGCAGCCGTCGATGCTGCTGACACATTTTGCAAAGGAGCACTGCATGGTGACATTCTCTCCGGGCTTGCGCAACAATAAAACGTCCCCTGTGTTAAAACAAAAAGACAAACAATGTGATCACAGGGTTTAGTGACAAACCACAAGACATAGACATCTGTATTATTTTAACACGGACTGGATAACTGGATATTTCTGAACATTATGTAATTGGAGTGTAATTGTGACTTCTTTTTATTGAGGAAAAGTACTATAATATATACATACAATATCTAATATATATGTAATATATGTGTATTGTTTATTAGACTGTTTTCATAATGCACCTTTTTTCAACTTTGTTTTGTACTAACTCTATCTATCTATATATCTATCCATCCATCCCAATACAGCTGAGAGCTCTTCTCTTTTTATTAGACTTAGTTTTTATGCTGCACCCTCTCTGCTGCCAATGACGAATATTGATCCATCTGATATTGTTTAGTATCATATTGTATCACATCTATCGTATGTAATAATCATAATGCAAATAACAATAACAACTTTTACCATTTGTATAGCACTTATCGAAACTTCGCAATAAAATCCATAGCAAAATGAAGAATTAACTAACAAGTCAATTCAGTTCAGTTTTAAGAGCCAAATCATAACATAATAAGGTCAAGACCTTAAAAAATATCTATTTTATCAACCCCACCACTGTGTGCTGTTCTAATTTCGATGGTACATAACTGAAGTGCTGTATAAACAATGTATCATTAACATTATCATGATTATACAGTCAATGTTGTTGCAGACAGGTTTGAGCTGCAGAAGAATCTTCCCTCTCACGTCAGGGAAAGTGATGGACTCACCTGTGTTTGCAGAAATACAGAGGAGCACTATAAACCAGCTGAGCAGCATCATGTTGCAGAAGTGGAAGCAGATCTGTTTGCCACGTGTATATATACACAGCGACAGCAGGGCTTCCTGTGCTGTGTGATGTGGTGTGATGGTGTGCAGCCTCTGAGAATAAAATCATTCGCTTTCACTCTTCTTTCCCTCATGGCGCCTAAACAGAGAAGTGACCTTTAACTTGTGAGACAGGCAAGAAGGTTATGATGCTGAAAACTAAATGATAAATACATTTGTGTTTGGAGGAAAATGTCAACGCTAAAGTATCCCTAACTGGTTAGGGTTCAAACTCTCCTGTTTACACTTTATATATTCTGTTAGAATATTATGGATTTTTTTTCTATTACCTTGTGTATAAGGTGCATATATCTCATTTTTTAATCCCCTCTTTACTGCTGTAACATAAAATGTTCCTGTATTGGAACTAATAAATACTTATCTTAAAAACTTGTTACATTGGTTGAATATGATAGATTTACAATCAATCACCTCACATTTGTTGTAGATCTGGACCCAAATGCAGTAATACGCAAAAAAGGGAAATGCTGGGTAAAATATCTTATCAGAATATGAACTGGTAAACATCAGATGGAAGATGATCCAAAAACTGAAACTCAAAACAGAAGAGGAGAGGCTGAACAGAATAAACAAACAAAAGAAAGAACAAAAAGCCCAAACACAAGTAAGTTCTGACCCTATAACAAAAATCAAAAGTCCAAATAAAAAAGGTCTCAAACATTCACAACGGGGCAGAGTCCGACCACTAAGTACATCCTTTTCTTTTCTTTATCTCATTGTTCTTTTTATATATACAGCAGAACAACAAGGTGAAAACACATTCAATGTGTTAAATGAAAGTAAAAGCAAAGATAAATCCCTTTGATGTTTGATGACCTGTGTAAAACAACTTCAGCTTAAATCTTAAGTCCTGCTCGCTCTCTTAAACACTCTCCATGACTCTTGATGATGTGTTCACATGTTGTAGTTCTAAACTGCTTTAAAGCAGGGTCACTACTGCTAGTGTTTGCCACTGAAATGACTTATTCAAACTTATTCCAAAATAAAATCTACCCTGCTATAAATACGTGTTCATGGAGTTCACCTTTGCTCTCATGGCCTAACAATATGTTGTAATGTGATTTGTCCAGCAGATGGCAGACTTGAGTGACATTTAAAAGATGCCTTTATCAAAAATGATTTGAGATCAAATTATATTATTTGATTGACTGAAATTGAATGGAGATCAAAGACAGATCAAAGAAGATCAATAAGAAATTAAATGGGAGAAAAAAAAAGATTTAAAGCCAAATAAAGAGTGACACAACAACCTGATACTATTGTATGGAAGTAAATCTGTGTCATCGGGATTTGAAACAAAAAAGACATTGAATTTCTAGCACTGAATATTTATGCATTGAAATTATGTATTTGAATGTTTTTCAACGTTTAAAATTCAGCCGCAAAAAATTCAACCTCAAAAAATTCAAGCTCAAAAAATTCAACCGCAAAAAATTCAAGCTCAAAAAATTCAACCGCAAAAAATTCAACCTCAAAAATTCAACCTCAAAAAATTCAACCTCAAAAAATTCAACTGCAACATCCGGGGATCCAAGGAGGAGCAATCGATTCCAGATTCAAGATCGGGAGCGTGCGTCAAGGGAGAGCGAGCTGGAGTGACCGACACCAATGCAGCTGTCCAACAATGGTGCTTTAAACTCTTCTATATGCCATCGGTGTAGTTTGTTTCTGTAAGATGTAGTAATAGACAGCTGACATGTGTACATTCACGGACTTTATTGGACATAAACTAAGTGGAACTTAAACGAGATGACGTTCGGATTTTTTTTTCCGAACGGGCCAGTGACTGGCATGGGTAACGCCAGGATTTCAATTTTGGATGGGCCACTATTTAATAGGAAAAATAATACTTATTATATGATCCCTGCCTGACTTGTTTGTGTTTATCTGCTGTAGACGAGCTTTAACAGCGCGGTGCGCCGCTCTCTCTCCCGTTAAAAGTGAATGTCGCTCACCCAGCTCTCTCTCTCTCTCTCTCTCTCGCTCCACTGTCTCTCTCTCCTGTTACTACATGTGTTAAACCAAATGCACGAAAAGCCAAATCAAATCAGAAATACGTAGACCCCTTCTTTTTAACTCGCATACATATTTATTTTCATCAATGCTGCCTACCACACAATCAAATCCGAACATCCCTTCCTCTCTTTGGAAAAGACGGTCGCTCGGTGTCGACGTCGGGACACAATATTGCTCTGATGTTGCATGTCGAAGGTGAGTTAGCTTCAGCGTTGTCAGAGCTGTCAAAGCGTCTTGGTGTAACGTGTCTTAAAACAGCTGACAGGGCCGGGAAACCTTTCAAAATAAAGTTCCCCAGCCCAGCCGTGCCCGTCCTCCGCCCTCACGCCGCCGGTGGAGAACGGTGTCCCAGGTATGTGGGAGACACGTTACACCAAGACGCTTTGACAGCTCTGACAACGCTGAAGCTAACTCACCTTCGACATGCAACATCAGAGCAATATTGTGTCCCGACGTCGACACCGAGCGACCGTCTTTTCCAAAGAGAGGAAGGGATGTTCGGATTTGATTGTGTGGTAGGCAGCATTGATGAAAATAAATATGTATGCGAGTTAAAAAGAAGGGGTCTACGTATTTCTGATTTGATTTGGCTTTTCGTGCATTTGGTTTAACACATGTAGTAACAGGAGAGAGAGACAGTGGAGCGAGAGAGAGAGAGAGAGAGAGAGCTGGGTGAGCGACATTCACTTTTAACGGGAGAGAGAGCGGCGCACCGCGCTGTTAAAGCTCGTCTACAGCAGATAAACACAAACAAGTCAGGCAGGGATCATATAATAAGTATTATTTTTCCTATTAAATAGTGGCCCATCCAAAATTGAAATCCTGGCGTTACCCATGCCAGTCACTGGCCCGTTCGGAAAAAAAAATCCGAACGTCATCTCGTTTAAGTTCCACTTAGTTTATGTCCAATAAAGTCCGTGAATGTACACATGTCAGCTGTCTATTACTACATCTTACAGAAACAAACTACACCGATGGCATATAGAAGAGTTTAAAGCACCATTGTTGGACAGCTGCATTGGTGTCGGTCACTCCCGGCTCGCTCTCGTTGCTTGACGCACGCTCCCGATCTTGAATCTGGAATCGATTGCTCCTCCTTGGATCCCCGGATGTTGCAGTTGAATTTTTTGAGGTTGAATTTTTTGAGGTTGAATTTTTGAGGTTGAATTTTTTGCGGTTGAATTTTTTGAGCTTGAATTTTTTGCGGTTGAATTTTTTGAGCTTGAATTTTTTGAGGTTGAATTTTTTGCGGTTGAATTTTAAACGTTGAAAAACATTCAAATACATAATTTCAATGCATAAATATTCAGTGCTAGAAATTCAATGTCTTTTTTGTTTCAAATCCCGATGACACAGATTTACTTCCATACTATTGATTACACACAGTCTGTTTTAAGAACTGTGAAAATGCTACACAACTTTCATCAACAGAAGCCTGGAATAGAGATAAAATTCGAAGTATTTCGATGAGACAGATTTTCTGCAAAGACAAAGCAAAGAGAAAAGAGGAACAAGGATGATAGTAATCTGTCCAACAGCAGAATGAGGAACTAAAATATCTGTTCATCTATAAAACCAGCTCATCAGGAAGGAGAAAAGATGAAAAACAGGATACCACAAACTGAGGGACGAGCAGTGATCCTTCACCAACAGTTTTTACATGTGGGTACAGCAATCTCTGCCAGACTTCATGTTTCCCGTTTGTTAACTGAACTTAACTAACTGAAATCTAATGTAAATGATCCTGCAGCAGATTTAATAAAAACATCACCGTCACATCTTTTTGTTAATGGTTTATTTTGGTCACATTAACAGATCACAGCTCCTACAGTTCATGTTAATCACAACAAAAAGCACACAGTCCTATTACAGCTTTCACTTTTACCTTCACACGCAATCTTCATCCAGACAGCAGGACAATTTGATCAAAATCATTACAAAAATAAAAAAGCATTGAAGTATATACAAAACAGTTCTCGCAGGCTCATGTTATGGTTTTCAAATTGCCAGAACATAAAAGTAGAGGAGATATTCAAAGTTCATACAGATCCTGTTTTTCCTCCTTTACAAGTTAATGATATACCAATATACCAAGATAAGTCACAGGAGGTTTTAGTACACACCTAGGGTAAAGCCTCCTTGTGACCTGCTACAATTTAGGTCAAAATGATTCACAAAATCCTTAAGATAAGGACGACCTGATCTGCCGCCAGATAGCGATAATAATGAAACTGAAGACTTTTCTCAGATGGTGAAGCTAAGCTGCCAATTACTGCCAAATGTCGAATGAGCACACGTCGCAGTTCCTCAAACAACAGCATTTACTATCCTGCTTTGGCCGGACAGTGAGATCATGTGACACTCTAGGAAGTACAACCGGTACTTTCTCAGTGGCTAGAATGAGGAAATGAAATTGGCAAAGGTTGGATTTTCTCAGTAACATTCGATTAAAATCAGACAGATCAAAGAGCTCAAGACTCTCAATACATTTCTATGTACAGTTATATGTTTTTTATAATCTTAATCCTAAATCTTAAATGATAAGAGCATTTCTTGTGATTGTTCATTTAGGGCGCCTCATAAAATACACTACAAAAAAACAACAAGTGCAATTTTTAGTCTGTCCCGCCTCGTGCATAATAATGTTTGCTGAAGCTTTGGTTTGTTATTATCAGCAGGAGTGCGGGGCGCTATGACAGAGAGCAACAGCCGAGGAAAGCATTGATGCATGAGCTGCTTTCCGACATGAACTGAAGTCCTAACATTGTCCTGAAACTTTCCGCACTCATTCCAACCCAACCCCAACACCAAGTCTTAACCCTTAAACAGTCGATCCAATTTGTGAGGACCAGTCAAAATGTCCTCTGTATTAAACTAAAATTGCCCATCACCTATAGAAACACATGTGCACGCGCGCACACAAATACACACACACTGTGCCTCTATCAATAGAACACTAATAAAGATGGAGAGAAAGTGAGAAAAAAATGCCATCGGGCCCAATCTTCATATTGCCACAGCTTCTGCTCAGTCTAAACAAAGGGAGATCTATACAATCTTTTTCCAGCCAATGCCAGCACTGACTCAGATGTCCAATGCCCTCGCATTATTATATCGCTCTAGATCCTGAACACAACTCCCTGATTTCTATTTGCCCTTTTCACTCCTGTGTTAGAATCAGACTTGATTTTAAAAGTGTCAACTTAAGGATATTACAGTAGGTAAATAAAGGTGGTATATGTCCTTTTATGAATCAGAGTAATAAAATACAAGTTATCCCTGGTTATATTGTGAAGTGGAGCGCACAAGGAAGTGATGATTTAGAGGTTTACAGTAAGTTTGTACATTCATTTGACATGAAGTGTCTCCTGCAGACAGAGAGAGAGAGAGAGAGAGAGAGAGAGAGAGAGAGAAGAGAGAGATTTTAGATATTTGCTACAATCTATTTTACTGCAAATACACATAGAAATTCAATGCAGCTAAAACCGGGGGCCTAAAGGGCACACACTTTACACAGAGAGGCTAACATCATTGAATATGTACTGAAAATTGTTCAATTCAATTTGGTTCTTCAGAAAAGCTTAGAAAATACAAGTTCTTAACAAATTCACATGTTTACTATTTGTAAGTAACCAGACAATTGGCACATTAGGGGCCAATAACATCTAGGCCAGCTCCCTGGCTCCGCCCCCTGGGTGAAACTAATTAATTGGTTTACTGGAAGCGCTGCAATTACCTCACACCGGGCTGCAATCGGCGGCTTTCTTACACAGACCTGTAAAAGATTGAAAGTCAAAGCGTGAATTCGAGCTCAAGGAATGCATGTGAAAACAGTTGGGAAACAAAGCTGGATCAAAATACGTACTCTGCCCCTCCTCCTTATCCTGCCCCTCCTCCTCATCCTGCTCCTCGCTTTCTTTGTTTGTCGAACGGCCATCTGGAAAAGATAAAATGTTACAGACTATTACAATGTCTGGTTATTCAAATACGTCTGATAGGTAACTGAGACCAGGTTTCTACAACCCCCAGCACAGTTTGATTCCCAGTCCCACCAACCAGTCTGATGAGCAGTATAATAAGAGAGAGCTGTTCAACCTGTCAGTACATACTCTCTCTATAATGACAGGCTTTTCTTTTATCCCGCCACTCACTGTTGTTTGCTCGGTGGACTGGTTGGGTCACTGTCGGTTCTGCACTGCGACTGAGTGTGTAAACGAAGCTCCCAACAAACCAAGTGGGAAAATGGGTTTCTCTGCATCATAGTCTGCCACGCGATCTATCGTAACTTTATGATTCAAATGTGTTGAACTTTGAAGTGTTTTATCCTGAGCAAATGAGCAATGCACATCATAAAGCTGACAGACCGTCTCTGAGTCTGGACAGTGACGAACGTGTGAGCACGACTTCCAAAGAACCATGAGGGAGATGAGCATCCGAGCGTGTGGGAGTCTGATGTCATGTTGTTTAGAAATATGTTGTTGAGAAAACGATTGACGCACATGTTCCCTAAATTCACCACCAAAAAAAGGAGCTTTGTTTTAATGGCAGTGGAAGTACGTCAATCTTAGTTAGTTTTAACTCAGATAAAAAATCAAACATTAATCTTTTAACCTGACAGAGTATTGTAGAGAATAAAGTCAGTTTTAAAAGGATAAAATCATAATTATACTTAAAAATAAATAAAGTCATAATATTATGATATTAAAGTCATGATATAATGTGAATAAAGTCATAATAGCCTGATAATAAAATTATAATATTATCATAATAAAGTTATAATATTAGGATAAAACAAACATAATATTGAAATATATAACAGTTTGGAGACTGTTTAATAATGCCCATGTTTACAGTTGCTACAATGCTTGTTCCCTCTTAACAACACATTTGAACAGAATGTCACCTTGCTGCTTTAAGCCTGAACAACATGGCCACCTGCCAGACATTCTTCAGGTTTTTCTACCTTCTGGTTTCCCTCCCTCTTATTTTTTTTTCCCATTTTGTTTTGTCTGCCGTTTCCTGTAAGCTCCTTATTGTGCACAGTAACTCAGTCATGAAATCTCATGCAACTAGACTCTTATTCAAGTATCAGATTAAATACTTCAAGAGAGTAATTGTTTTCCATCAAGCAGATTCCAGCTGAACAGCCCAGTCGCCTTTGAGCTTCAAGTCTATTAGAATAAGAGTTCAGTATGACGACAATTCAAGTTCACACTCCCCATTATTTCTTTCTTTCTTTCTCTTGCGGTTGTGTGTGTGTCTGTAGAGAATCGTTTTTCTGTTTCATGTGGGCCGAGTGCATGGAAGTGAAAATAGATGTGATACTTATTTCTATGACGTGTAATTATTTACATGTTTAGTGGTAATTTGAGTTGTATGCCTGTTGTTGTGTGGCAGAAACACCTTCAACCAGCAAAAACTGTCGATTTTAATCGCACATGTGTAAAGTCATAACCCAAAAAGATAGGAATAAAAACTCCAAAGGTCTTGAAGTTACTCACTCTTACGCTGCCGTAGATAAAGGAGCACCACCAGCAATCCAACGATCAGCGATCCGATCACCACCACAGGAGCGACGATTTTCGAGGTTGAATCAGACTTTTCCGCTCCTTCTAGGCCTGCATGAGTTAATACACGAAGTCAGAAGCCTGGTTTGCATGTACTGGTGGGAATTTCCCACTGACACTATTTACTTTCACTTTTATCCCAGAGGGGTCGGCATAGTTTGGACATGAGCTCAGATTAAAATATCAAATCTCTTGTGCACAAAACGGAACCCTGGTGTTACATTTTTTGGGCCGTGGGATGAAGCCCCAGTACACCCACACAGACACAGACACAGGGAGAACAGGCCAAACCTGGAATCTTGCATTAAACGTGCTTATTCCTGCTCCCCCTGCTGCTCCCAATTCAACCATTTGATTAATTCTTCCACAAGTGGGACTTAATAGTCCATTAAACCACATTAAGACTTGCGTATTCAAGGAGTGTCGTTTCTTTGTGAGGTTGAATTTTTGTGAAGTTTTGATGATGATGAGATTTAGAGACGTGTTGCGGCCTGTCTGTTCTGTCAAGGGCGTTTGAAAAGCAGCACAATATGAGTTGGCTCCAGTCATGGATAAAATAAACAGATTGAAGCTGATAAAAGAAAGAACATGGTTCAGCAGGGCACTTAACCCTGCAAACACTTCTACTTTCCTTTTTGTAGGTCAATGTTTATCTGTGTCAGTTTCCTGGTCTATCAGCTCCTTTTTGGTTTCAGTTGGGGAAACTGAGCCTGGGAGTCTATTACCTCCCACTCACACAAACATGTGTCAGAGGTGGCCTGGGTTTTAAGTTCCTGTCAGCTGTTCAATCTTAAACAATGCTATGCTTACGCAATAGTAATAACATCCGTGTCGCTTCAAACTTCAGTTAAAGCACGACTCTGGGTGCTACTATGGCTGAAATCACTTCTGTGTGCTGTGCTAAACGGTTCCAAACAGTGTGTGGTGTGTGGCGTGTGGGGTGTGGTGCTAGAAGACACCTACCGTCTGCTTTCTTGTTTTGGAATTCCATTTCAAATTTCGGTCGCCCCCTCTCTGCCGCCACTGGCATTGACCACCACGCAGGTATAATTGGAGAAGATGGATCCTCGCAGCAGAGGCAGCTTGCTGGAGAGGTGGAACAGACCACTCGGGGTCTTGCTTCGCCTCCATCTCAGAGCTTTTGGTCCAGTCCGTGCCGTGCTCATCGATCCAGCGAATCTCACCTTTTGGGTAGCCACCGTCCGAGACACATATCAGGGCACCATCTGTGTTTTGGGGAATCTTCTCAGGGACGGAGCGTATAATTGGTTCACTGTATTTGGCTGCAAAGAACAAACAAAAACAGTAGACGTCTGGGTTAAAACAGCAGTGATTATTACTCACAGTGAAAGTGAAAATAAGAAAATACACAGGAGTGCCAAACTGATACTTAGTGAAAGCAAATACCCGGAAAGTCCCTCAACCTCCAAACAATCAAACTATCCAGACCTCAATTAAATCTTTCAACAAGTCAATTGTCTATGTCACAAATTGACGTTCACAGAAAAACAAAACTACTTTACACAGGGTTAAGTTTTGAAATGATTTTGATGCTTCTGTCTCACCTGTGACTGTGAGGTTGGTGGTCCCTTTAATATTGCCGTAGTTTGTAATCAACTGGTAGTGGTAAACTCCAGCGTGTGCCACCATAGTGTTGGAGATCAGCAGGGACACGTTAATGTTCTTACTGTTCCAGGACGGCTCAGCAAACATGTAGCCTGCCTGCAATGTCGTTTCTCCTCTGTAAAAAATGCAGTGAGGGCATTCTTCATCCCTTCTTTCTTCACATGGACCATTGTAATTTCGATGTCATTTTGTTCGGATTTGACGACACACTGCAGCAGTGACTGCTGGCCATGCTTGCCGAAGCTTTCAGGATTGCATTCCAAGGTTGCAAAAACTGAAGCAGAAAAAGGGGCGAGATGTCAGATTACTTCAGCACCAAGTAGCAACTCACATAATATAATAATAATAATGGTAAAACTTACATCTCGCTACACCAACACATGTCGCAGGGAAAATAAAGAAGAGGATACCAATGAGGGCCATGTTCAGTTCCCTGCAATGACAGTTAAAATAAAAAAAATTTATTCAAATGTGAAACTCATGAACACGTTTTAAAACACAGCAATTTGTTTTTGTGAATCAAAGTGCACATGTTGTGTTTTTTTTTCTGGGCAGCCAATCTCCACAAAGTCTTACCAGTAACATTGCACATGATTCTCCTCAATAAAATAATGATAAATATTAGATCTTATTACTTCTGTCTCTGACTCATCTACCTAATGTTTCCAGAAATCTCGGTCTGTCTGTATGTTTCTCACATATCTCGAGTCCGCTCATCTTATCAGCTTCAATTTACTGTACTGTACTTTCCGCTGTGTATTCCTGCAGAATAGTGTTACAGCAGGAATCCACTGGCTGCAGGATGAGGTGTGCCAAAACATGTCCCTCATTAACTAGTGACTTATTATCAGCCACAATCTTTACACCACTGCATTTGGATTTTCCAGCTGAACTGGTCACGGCTGCATCGTGACAAAGAGATGATGAAAGTTTCCTAAGTGAAAAGTGTTTGTTGGTAAGATTGGAAATTCCCAGATTCCAAACACCAGTTCTACAGTCTGATGCTTGCTGTTGCTCTAACACAATGGATTTCTGAGAGGCGGAGGCGACACATCTGCGCTTCTTGTATTGTGCCAAGATTGAATATATGAATGGTCCAATGGGATGCTATTTGTTACTATTCTCCTCTCTTTTTAAGGGCATGTTTAAACATGGCCCAGCTGGTCCGGGCTGTGCTGTGTGTTCACTCCATTTCTGGATCCTATAAGACCTGGAATGTTCTTTGAATCTCTCTCACAATCGTGTTTGGATCTTAGCATCCGCAGGACAAATGAGCTGTGCTGTGGGAGAGAGTTGGCAGTTGGCACTACTGTCTGAGCAATATCTACATTTGGTAGTTTAAGAACCCTCTTTCTTTGATACTAACACTGTTGTGCCGCTGGCAGTATCAAACGTGTTCCTACTGCAATACCTCAAATACCATGTTCATGTCTGTAAACAGCTTATAGGCTCCAGTAAATGGACTGAGTCCTAACTCCAGCCTCTACGCTCCCCGCATCCATCAGTTCAACTCCTGCCTACACATCCTCTCGCTTCATTCCAAGTGACATCAAACATTAACAGTGAGGAAACAAATGTCCGACTTTGCTCTTCAATTATTAACAATTATGAATACGTTGCTGGGCAACATGCTGTGTATAGAATGGAAAGGGTTCTGCTGCAATATCAGCAAAATCAAGTAGTTATTATTTCAGTAGCCAAAACTGCCTCGTTTATCTGCATGCTCAACTTGAACGTGATCTGTTTATACTTTGTGGCAGTCACCTTATGAACACATTTACTTCTTTGATCATTAAGAAAGTTAAATTGAGTTAGTCATTGTTTGCACGGACCAGAAAGTGAAAGGCTCTTAATGTTTGCCGATATCGCCTTTACTGTCTGTAAGTAGCTTCAACAACATCACTGCAAGATACCCCTTAGGTCTGAAGTGTGTGGATTTGCTGAGGTCAGCTACAGTGAGTCATTAAACGTCACATAAACCCACAACAAAGATTTCAGTGTTAACATGACATACAGACATTGACTGAAGAGAAGCGCATGTACCCACACCTCACCGTTCACTACACAGCACATGCAGCGTGTGTCCCGACAAGTGTTATGTTTAGGATAATAACCCATGGAAGACATGACTTTAAACATATCACACATCGATACAATAATAATATGAAGACAAACTCACAGTACGCACTCCTCCACAGACACGATCACTTCAGCTGCTGTTACAGACTCCGACTGACCGAGCTGTGCTGCCGTGCCAGGGACACGGGTTACTTTCACTTTCATTGTGAGTAAGAGGAACAGATGCTATTAGATCAACACACGTCAGGTCACAATACGGGTCAAGCTTCTATCACTGTAGAGTTCATATTTAACATTTAGAATCAACGTTTTAAATGTAATGTTTAACATTTAGATTCAACGTTTAGATTTAACATTTAAGATTGAGATTTAATATTTATGTTCAACTTTTAGATTTAACATTTAAGATTTAGATTTAACATTAATGTTCAACATTTAGTTATTAATATCACAATGTACTTTCTGCATTGAGGCAGTGTGATCTGTTTTGGGTGGGGTGGGGGGGATATTGAAAAATCACATTTACATTGTATTATTGCATTCCTTGTGCTTTTGAGAATAAAAATAATTTAAAAAAGATTAGAACAAAAATAAAAAATCAAACCTGACACATGCCCCCCACCCAGGCACCACCCTCCTGCCTCCTGTGAATGTAAATTACAATGTCTGTACAATATGGATACAGGAAGAAGATCCACCCAGTAAAACTGCTCCCCTGAGTTTATTAAGTCTGTTTTTATAAGCCAGACTGAGTTTACACATGCATGTGCCCGATCACACAGTGTGTGTGCGTTTGTGTGTGTGAGAGAGAGAGGAAAAGAGCGAGCGGCTGATGAATGCGCTGCTCTGAAGTAGTATTGTACTCCTTAATAAAACAATCTATCATTATGTGAATCCAATTTTGGTTTCTCTCCATCCTCTATCAATCTTCTTATCTTCTTCCGACAATGATCCACTCACGGAAAACCCCGTCAATGATTGGAAAGTCTTTCATTTCCCAGCTCTGCTCCAAGTCAACTAACTAACTACAAACTACATGCCCCCCACCCCCCGCGGCCCCCACTATGGACTGTCACTTAACAGGTCCCGACTTTGCAATATGCACTGTAGTATACTCATTTGTAAAATATTTCTATGTAATATAAACCGTTATGTGCAATCCATTTACTGTACATATTCGGACACATGTTTTTCTTTATACTGCATATACTGGTTTAATCACATTTATATATTTTTCTATATATTGTTGTTTATCTCAATTTTTTTATATTCCTTCACCCAAGTAAGTACGCGAGCGTGCACATCGTTAAAAGAACAGATAAGATATTATCGTAGAGGATATAAATCGCACAACCCTACTAACGACTGGACTCTGGTTAATATAAAACTATAAATGATGCTGTAATCCTTCCTCCTGTTTATACTGGTCATTACAAGAGGCCTCTCCAAAAGACATGATGACCCACATAGTTTTATACAACACTAACTGATATGACACACTCCCAGTTTGATTTAGTCAAAACAAGTCCTCTGAAGTGCAATCATTGCAGCTCTCTGTGTACTCATGCAAGTATTCAGATGAAGCACGAGTACAACACATGGTCAAGATTGATTTTTATTGTTAATTTCCACTTGTGCCATTTCTCAAATTCAAATTTTTGCAGTGACTTACATCGAGCAAACGGAATTGGTAGGATGCAAACAGACGTGTCTTGCATCGTCACACACATTAAAAAATTGTAGACACCACGGGAAACACAGTTCATGTACCTGAAATGTGGTTGTTTTTTTTGTTGCACGACAGCTGGCTGACACAGCAGTCACACTCACACCCACACATACACACACACACACACATGTTAACTCGACAAGAGAGAAGCAAGGAGGCGTTTGAATTTTGGTTTGAGTGATGCGACATGAAATCTACAAAAAGACTCTTCTGTATTCTTTCAGGGTCGTTGGCAAATGTAACAGGGGGTAAAACATAGAAAAAAAGGCTGAGCTGTCATAAGGTCACTTGTCAAATCTAGGATGGGTTAACCATAAACACCCAGGCGTCACAACCCACAACATTCCATTGACTCGTGATGGATAAACAAGGTCGTGGTGATACTGGTAGAATGCTCTATGAGGAAACCCAGTCTTGTTTGATGTTTGTAGCCTAACAAACAAACAGGCACACTTTATGTGAGAGTCAATTTCACCTATAAAAACACGGAGCCCCTAAAACCGGCACTGGGGTTCCAATAGTCTAAGGTTAGTGAGTGACTACTATATAAAAAAGGCTTATTCCAAATCGGTTACATGACGTGGGACCTACAGTTCTCATCTGAAGACAAATGTTTGCATCCTTCAGATCACAATGACAGTAATTTATGTTGCTCATATTTGGCTCCTATGTGGATATTAATACTATAATCAGTAGAAAGATTCCAACTTCATGCAACAACAATACAACAACTATTCCACAAAGAAGCAACTAACAAACAGGTTGAATTATAGAAAAAAAAATCTTCACAGTTATGTTTCATCTCACATTCATACATCACAGACCAGATGTGCATGCACAATGGGTCAAAACTGAACACAGTGCAAAAGTGACAGCTTTATCTCGGCTTGTGTTCTAGAAACTGCTTGTATCATCACCTACAGCTTGTGCTGTTGCAATAAAATTAAGGGGAGGGGGGTTTAGCACTGGTTGATATGAGAGATGGGAACCTTCTACCCTTTCCGTCTGGTGTAATGCATTAGAGGGACAAAAGGCAGACGCTGAACCATATACATAGAAATACATAAAGTGCTTCTGTCAAAAATAAACAAACAATAAAAACAGTACAAAACGGTATCAAGGTATCAAAACAATGCACTTGAGGATGTGGAGGGCACTGGTGCCTCTTGGAACATTAGGATTTCCTGTGGCACAGACCGATGAGCTGGGGTTCCATGTTTGAAAAAAGAAAAGAAAAGAAAAAAGTTTGTAAAAAAGAAAATGGATGAGTTCAGAGACACATGGAGGTAAAGAGGGGCAGTTGTTGGGCCTTCAACCCAGGATGAGGCTGGACTTGCCCCCGGGGGGATTCCTGCGGCCGGACCCTGATCCTGCAGTGGGCTCCTCAGCTGCTGGGGCCTCCTCGTGATGTTCTGGAGCCGCTTCAGGTTCAGCTGCAAAGTTGTCTGAACACAGGCAGAGCGACCAGAGACATTTGTTAAGACAAGAGAACGGTTTGCCTGGGATGTGTCATTTTACCTTCAGTCTTTCACCACTGAAACAGAAAACTGAGAAGCATACATAGGCCTTTACTCCTTTACTGTATGCAGCTATTAAATGCGTATTAAATAACCTTTCTCATCATTCTCTTTCTAAAACAGAAACATTAAAAAGTCAGACTATGCTTTCAACCGTCTCATGAATTAGCTTGACTGGAGACCTTGATTTACACGTCAAAATGACGTGAGGTGTACATTTGACAGCCGGCTGTTTTAAAATAACTAGGAGTTTTAAGAGTTAAACAATATTAAGTTCTTTAATTAAGTCACAAATCAATACAGCCTAAATAAAATGTGTTGTGATAATAAAAAATAACCATTTTCTGACTAATTAAAGTGAGGAGAATGTGTTTATGTGGCTACAGTGTGTATACATTGGATGAAGTGTGTTATATAGTGATGTTATGATGTTCCCTGATCTGTTCTGTTTTATTTATCGGTTTATTGGCTCAGAGTCTATTGGGGGAGGGCTCTTCTTATCTTATCAAGTTCGGAGAATAAAGTTGTAAAATTACGAGATAAAGGAATATTAGTACAAGAAAAAAGTCATACATTTATGAGAAAAAAGTCTTAATTTTAGGCTCCTTATCATTTAAGAGGAGGCATATCGGACGAGCAGCTGGTCACCTGCATTAATATCAGCAGTTTGGATAAGTTATACTAAAGTAAATTATACTTTAGTATAGATTTCACTAACAATAAGGTCAAGAACACTTTGGCTCATCAACTCAGCATTAATCAGGACATTGAAAAGATTGTGAAAGAAACTGTCTGTGCGGAAGAAGGAACCGCACTGACCTGGAGGAAGTTGTCACTTTCGTTGATGAGGAAATGATCAACTGAAATCTGATCACTATTCAAAGTTATGTCCTAGCCTCTCAAGAAACAACCAGATTGGGAATTGTAGTGAACGGCTTACTTGATAAAGACTGTTTTTTGTTTCTTGATTCACGAAATATTATGACTTTTTTCTCATTAAAATACAACTTTATTCTTGTACAACTTTCTTCTCAAGTAAGACCCTAATCTTGAAATCTCTTAACATGGCCTTGAAACTCAATCATACCCTCGGTAGGTGTTGCACACATTAAGTTGAAAGAGAACTAGTGTGCATCAATCTGTCAGCAGGTAGACTGCGGGCAGACACAGCAGAATCAACAGGTGCTTACCATGATCACGCACAGACATTTCTCCTTCCTAAAAGACAAGGAGAAAAGAAAGTGTTTCAACAGCTTTCATAGGAAATGCTGTACTGTCACAAGTCTACATGAAAAAGAAATACACATACTGAATGAAAAAGTATCAGTAGTTATAACCTTTGTGTGGAGTACAAAGAAGTTGTATCACTTCATTAAACTTTCAGTTGCTTCCCTTTATGCTTCCCTCAGCTTCTGCTTAATATCGGCCTACAACTCATGATCTGGAGCCTGATCTTACTGTGGTGGGGGGGGCGTCTGCTGAGCTGCTGGTTCCGTTGTTCCCTCCTCTCCTCAGGGGAGCTGACGGCTCCCCACACAGCACCCCTTTGGGCACTCCTCCTGAAGAACAAGGAGACAGAAGGGTTCAGATAGATGCAGCTGTAGATATTTTCACAGAGACAAATAACATGGTGATGTACAGTCTTTCACATAATGAAAACATCGTCACCAAAGCATTAGATTGAAGCAGGAGCAGTTCAGCACAGGCAGTTATAAATGCTCAACAAAACTTATAGCAGTCTACAAACCTGTATAATCTCCTGTGATTACTGTTGGCAACAACTCTAAACCTAATTCTTACTAAGAAAACTTGAAGCATCATTTCTGTATCATGGTCCATTTCAATGTATATAGTAAATAAAGCCCTCTTTTAGTCTTGATGACCACTCATACATTCCATACATTCACACAGTGCATCTACTTGAAGTACCTTCTTCATCACACGCCACAAAGTCACTGCCGGCAAAGCTATCAGGGGCAATTGAGCTTTCAGAGTCTTGCCCATGGACATTTCAGCACAAGGAATGGGGTAGATTGGGATCGAGCCGCCAGCCCTCTAGTTAGTGGACCACCCACTCCACCTACTGCGCCCTAGCCACCCCCTTTCTTCAGTTGGGCAAGTTTGTACAACTGCTACAGATTGTAGATCAACGGAACACTGACTGCAAATTGAATACCTCACCACACTACCTTTGTTCATATGGCGCCACCAATCATAACCATCTGTAACATCGTGGGCAAAGTGCATCGCACAATGTTTCTGATCTTGTTCCTCAGAAAAAACAAAAGATGAATCTCATTTTACAATGGCAAACTAATTAATTTTTTACCAATTTTACACAGAGTATGTAGCTATGCATTCTGCTTAAAAACTATTACAAAGATAACAGAATGTCAAAGTTTATAAAAGTTCATAATAATAATATGGAAGTAAGTAACTGTCACTCTCAAAAAGAGTAGATCAGCCAGAAGTCATTTAACAACTAACTCTAGATACTATGGAGAATTTGCATCTGTTATATTCAAGATTATTTATTACTCCAAATGAATGCATCAGTAAAGTCAGGCTGCTGGATGAAATGCAGCAAGATAAAGGCAAACCATTCCCACTTTCTTCTTTTGCCCCATTTTCAAATCTTCCGGCATTCAGTCACAGTCACAGCGTATTATGGATATTATTAATATGTAAAAAACTATGAGTCCTGTGTACATTATAATTGGAAAATATTACCCCAGCTAAGGCTGTAAACGGTTCGGTATCCATCCAACAGTTCAGACGTGGGACATTTCACACTTAAACACCAAATCTTGTGTTTCATGATGTTGGCAACGATAGACCAGAGGCCATTCACATCCTTCAGGGGGGAAAAGAGGAAAGCTGCATCCTACGGACATTACAGCCTGAGATGAGAAAGTACCTAAACCTGAACTATATGTGGGCTCACTCCCACACATAACCGGTGTCCTATTGTTTTCTTGGAAGCTTCACTTTCACACTGAATGTCCTTTTATATAACTCTGTTTACAAAAATGTTTCCGGCCTATGACTCCTTTTGATTTCGTTTTCAATCCCATTCGCCAAAGGCTCATTGTCACTGCATTGGACATGAGTTGGACTACACTTGTTCTATGACATTTTATCGAATTTGAAATAGTTTGTAGTAGGCTCTTTGGAATCATGTCTGAAAGTGATTGAGTAAGCCTGCTAAATTTGTGTGAAGCAGTATAGTCAAATTTTGTCAAAGAAGTCCAGCAAGATTATTTACCCAATGTATTAGTTTTAGATTATACCTATTAATATATAAAATCAATAAACTATCACCTGATTAAACCATCATTTTAAAGATGTCCCAGCCTCTTGGTCACTACCATGCCAGTGCATGTGTCTGAGTATAAACTGTGCATGTCAGAGGACAACACAGCCCTTCACTGAGTATCTCTGTGAAGCTGAGCTGAGAAGCTGAGGTCAGAAATCAGTAATCATGAGAAAACGTCTTAAAAAAGTGCATGCCTTTCAGGGACAAATGCCAGGCTGACAAAACGTTTGATCAATTATCAATAATACTGTCAGGACAAAGCTCATTGAAAGCAACCAGTGAGAGAAGTAAAAAGAGGAACTAGGAAATGAGGCTGTACTGAATTAAACCAACGAAACAATGTTTTTTTTGGAAAAAGTGGGAAGTAAAAGGAGGAAGGAAATGTGATAAGAAAAGATATTGAAGCCTCGCCAAACGCTCAGCCGGTTTTAGTGACTGATAAGACCACCTTTCTTCTCTGGGGAGAAGGTTAACAAGGCATCTTTAAAATCAGATTATTTTGGTTGCTCCATTGCCAACACATCCTCAACTTTGACCCCTGCTGTGGAGGTTTCCGTTACAATAAAGTCTGTGGATTTTGAGAGTTCTCCACATGACACACACTTACAACCTGTATTGTTTTTTTCATGGCCGCCATTATGCTGTCTTGTTCTGTGGTCAGTGAACACATATCACCACTGGATCAACATTCAATAAGCACTTCAGAATTACACTGTGGTGATGATAATGGCGGCATTTGCTGGTTTTAGCTTCTCGTATTAGTTCTACAAATAATCAGACAACATCAAGTGCTCAGTGCAGACCTTGAAATCCAGTGTGTTTACATTAGAAAGCCAGTGTAATAAGCGGCCACCTGCTGATTTGGCAAATGATAAATTGTAGTATGAAGTTCAAAAAGTCTTCCATACTTGTTAAATTACATTTGTTGCCTGAAGATCATCTAGGAACATCCCTGGAGTTTAGTTAACTTAGAGCTGGCCTGTTTCATATTGTGATTCCAGAGTCAAAAAAAATAAATGGCGGCACTCTACAGGCCAAAGATAATATATTCTCATCAAATTCACTCATATTTGATATGTAACATTATCTATTTTAGATGAGATGTTGCCAAAATAACCATTGATTTTATTGTATTAATGTTTAATTGTATATTAAAGCTACCTGGCATCACCTACAGTGAGAACTAGGAAATGCACCGCAGGCTCGAAATAAGCACAAGAGACTTAAAATAGATGTTTTCAGTTTAAAGGAGGTATGTCTTTGTTTGTCTTTGTTTGTCTGGTAAACAATGCTTACAGATACTGGGAACCACTGCTCTAGATAAAGCCTCCCAATTTAATTCATGACAAACATTATATCTTCTCTCATATTTCATTTTGGCTATGCATGTTTCTAAATTACAAAAATGATTCAACTTTTTTGATTCTAGCGTTTAATTGAATTGTGATCTTAGAATATACTCTTTTAATTCCATAATTAAGTCTGTGATCTAACAAGGACATGAGGCCACTCATGAATATGTCATACTCCCACTTGGTGAGAAGAATACTGATTAGTAGAGAAACTCCAATGTTTGCATTTGTTATGAATGAAAGAGAAACAATGAATCAATCGGGAACCTCAACCTGTTCTGTGATGTTGAGCAGTAACCGCTGCAGAAAGAAAATTGTACTCATATGCATTTTATTTGTGGAATCAGCTGTCTGAGGTTTTGAGAAGCCTGGGAATGCAGAGAGCATTAAGACAAAACCCTGTTACATGTGATCATTGATTTAATGCCACTCATGTCACACCATCTATCAATATACGTTGGATATGCACAGCTGAGACACATATTTTTGTAGGTGAGGCAGAATGTACCTGGTGGGTTGTTCCTTCGATTAGCATAGGGGTCCTCTGGCTCATCGAAAACACTGGAAGCCATCTTGTTTTTTCGGACGGGAGGTTTCTCCTCATCTGGACCAAGCGAAAAGTTGGAGCCGCCACCTGGTGGGCGCAGAACCCTGAAAAGAGAGAGATGGTCAACACCGTTACCGAAAGCTGGAGCTCAGTGGCTGGTTCTTCTCCCCACTCTAAAAAAAAATGGACAAGGAATGTATAGACCTAATCAAAAAGAAATGATTCACCATTTACACTTGTGCCATTAAAGATCAAAAGTTTATTTTATTTGAAGACAATTAACATTTGTGCTACTCTGTGCTTCTGCAACCAAACAGTAGTTGTACAGTATCTTTGCACCGTCTGGTCAGATTCAAGTTCCCAAAAGTGAAGCCAATCGCCCCCTGGTGGCTGGCTGCAGTATAGGTCAATAAAACCCATCTCTTCCATGTTAATGGTCTCATGTGGTTCCAAGAATCTGTAAGAGTAGAAGAGGAGTAAGAGCCTTTAGCTACCAGGCTCCTCTCCTGTGGAACCAGCTCCCACTCTTGGTTCTGGAGGAAGAAACCATCTCTACATTTAAGATTATAATTAAAACGTTCCTTTTTGATACAGCCTAAAGTTAGTGCTGGATCAGGTGAGTCCTCCTGAACCATCCCTTGGTTATGCTGCTGTAGGTTTAGACTGCTGGGGAAACTCCCATCATGCACTGCACTTCTATATTTATTTTACTACATCTCACTAACTATGGGGCTTTCCCCTCCCATAGTCTCTCTCTCTCTCTCTTTGCAGGTATATCTGACTCCAGAGCCGCAGGATATCAATTATTATTATTATAAATAATTGTTGCTGCTATCAATAACACATTTATACTTTTATTATTTTCATTATAACTAGTAAGAGTTGAAGTCTAATGCTGTTCCTGGTCTATCTCTCCTCCCCATTTTTCTCTGCTCGCCCCTACCGGTCAAGGCAGATGCTGCCCACATCGAGTCTGGTTCCAGAGGTTTCTTCCAGTTAATGAGGGACTTTTTTCTCTTCACAGTCACCAAAGTGATGCTCATTGTGGGAACTGTTGGGTTCCTCTATACATGTTAGGGTCTTGGCCTTTTTTGTAAAGTGCCTTGAGATAATGTATGTTATGATTTGGCGTAAACTCTGCTCCAAATGTGAAAGACTTCTTCCTTCATATCCAAGATATTAAAGCTTCATTTCAGGATAGTGTGATTAGGTGGAAAGGCTTTGTCCATCGTTATAAACAATATATGTTGTTGATCAAACCCCATTTGTTTTTAATAACGCGATATAGTTCAACAACACTATTAACTACAGTCTGCAAAGTTCTTAAGAGTAGGATTTATTGAAGGCTGTTGTGTTTGATTTTTTAACAACAAAACTCCTGCCATGTAGCAATATCTATTATGCATTTTTCTCTGAACTACAGTTATAACTACATTGTGCTCACAGACTGCAGTAAATGTATTAGTCTAATGTTCATTTGTGTTATTTCTCACATTGTCATCGTTGAGCTATGCTTTCATAAATCTCTCATTTGGTTTGGAATTATGAATTTTAAATTTTAACTATTGTATCATTAGAATGTAGCTGGAAGATAAGTGGACTGCTTCCTCTGCAGCTCCTTGCTGAAATAGGGCTGGGCAATAAAACAATAATTGCAATATTATTTTGATCAATAGAAATAGGATAAATGTAGGATACATATGGATTGATTGATGATGAGGTTTAACACATAACTGATCTACCTCAGATTTGAGTGTTACAACTTTTCAGAGAAATAATGGGATAATAATCAATATATCGATTTGATCTTGGTCTGATTACATGTGGCCTATCGTGGATAGAGCTCGGGCTGATGTCAGGTGTGGTCAGCAGGAACAGGGCCTCGCCTCAGTGGGTGCACATGCAGGGCAGACTGGAGGATGTCTGACTGGAGCTACCTCACTGGTCATGCTGATGATCAGACAAACCACAGGGGCCTCGCCCATCTGTCCTTTCCTTTTCTTCCGATAGACACAATCTATCAAAGCTGGTGTGAGAGGCCCATTAACGCCGGCCACAGGGCAGACTGGTGTGCACCTGCTAGCTCTGCAGCATCTCCACAAAAAGGGAGTGTGCTATCGTGCTAGCCAACGTTCATAATGGTACGTTCTAACCGGTTCTAACGGACAAAAACGTGAAGGTGTGGTACCGAGCTTTATCCTGGAATGATCCACCAGTGATCAGTTAATCCCACATCGAGGATCTCATCACAGGCAGCGACTATAACAAGCATGTCCTAAACTGCACATGCTGCGCTGTGTGTGGCAACAGCGGAGGATGCAGGACTTGTGGGATGGATGGATGGTGGCTAACAGCTGGAATGGAACCGTCCGGACGACGCCTTTTACCTGGAACTGCTTTTGGAGCCGGGCTCCATCCCTTGAAAGTTCTTGGTGGTCGTCATGTCTGCACAAGAAGAGGCGAAGTGTTAATTTAAAAAAGAAGACACGGTAAATGGCTCTATCATTAGCAGCTCCTTTATCATTGTCTACCCGGGCCGGTGGTTCTCAGTAGTCAACCTGCCTCCTCCTCCAGCTTGACGACACCGCACCGTCCTAGAAGACGCTTCACTTCCGCTCCGCTCTTCAAAATAAGACACACTTACCTCACGAGTGCAGGTTATTTAGTTCCGTGAGAAGCTGAAAATGAGTCACATCTAAATACTGATTTGATATCTACGCGTTTTATAGCATAAATTAAGTTTATTTTACCCTTTACTGAAACAAAAGCCACACACGTTGGTTTTTAATTTGAGGAGAAGTCTGTACTTCCGGTGACGCTATCCGCTTCAAAGTGTGGCAGCAGTGCGCACTGTGGTTTCTTCACCCAAGCACCGCCCACAAGTGGACAGCTTATCCTGCGATTGGATCCTGGGACAGCGATCAAGCCTGTGATTGGTTTGAGTGTTTGCATGAAACGCACACACTGTAATGCAAGTTTGACTCATAAATCCACCAGCAGTTTTCATCAAAAAACGATCCTATATGTATTTGTGTATATATATATATACATATATATCAAGTAAAAGGGTCAAATCAAGTCAATTGACAAACCAGTTTTGAAGAAGTTAACTAGAAGCATGTCTTCTTTACAAACTTAAGATGTAACAAGTTATTGTATTAATTAAACTATCAAACATAGCTGTGGCTTTCCTATTATAGGGATTAAGTCCAACATAATCCATTGGGCACACATGGCTTGATAATTATAACAATTAAAACAATTCCTGCCCAAATAAAGTGCTGTTATTCAAGGACAATAGTTTCTTTATTTTTAAATATATTCAAAGAAACGTATTTCAAAGAATACATTTCAATGATCTAGAAATAAGCCAGTTTACAAACCACTGGTTAAGCTGAGTACTGTTGTATTTAGTATATACCACGAAACAAAACACACTGCTCAACCAGCATCAGGTTTAGCTGATGTGCTGGAGCTTAAAGAAATCCCCTTCAACGGGGAAAAAAGCATACAGGCTTTTATATTTGTACAAATATATTTATTTTGCTTAGTATGCAGATGCTTTTATCTCGTTTAGCATTATTTACCCAACAGATATCTGCTGTTTTAAGAATCCTAAAGTATCCATAAAAAAAAACAACAGGGACATGTGTTAAAAAAAACTCAATTTATTTCAATACTACATTTTCATAACAGATGTCAGTGAATTTAAAATGCAGGCTTACTTGACAACAATAACAAAATTCCATCTGAATCAGAACCTCAATGACATAAGTATAAAAACAAAAACAAGGACCAAGAAATTTATTTTTCAAAACTTCTACAAAGAAAAGAAAAGAAAAAAAAGAAACCACAAGAAGCTTTTAATTTCTTCGGCACATTAGACATACTGCCGCTCACGAGTTGTCTACACCGTGCAGTTCAGAAATGTCATCATGTGAACGACAGCGTGATGAAACCTATCTACACCAACTGTGCTGCTGTCTTCCAGCATTTTGAAAAAGTATTCCACTTGATGGTATCAACACTGGTCACGAGCATTTGAAGACTTGGCTTAATAAACATGTTCAGGATGAAAAGGGGAGGTAGGGATGTTCGTAGGAAACAGTCTTTAAAGAGAGAAGCCACCGGTTTGCTGTTGGAACACATCAATCGTATCTTCATCCTCCATTTCTAGCTGTAAGAGAAAGTGAGATGAAGTGTGCTTGTTAATAAAGTGAGATTAAGCATTATATTCCAGTGTGTTTACTTAAATTTAAGTAGATAAATGACAGGGCACAGTTGACTGTCCTTTCACAGCTGCAACGTGTTGCCTGTAGTCTGCACTTGATCTTTACACAAGACCAGTAACACATCATTACAAACACTGGCCCGTGCGTCTTCCTTTGGGTCAGTTACAGTTATAAAGTGAAATATGAGCTTGAGAGCCGGTGTTTAAAGGCTGGTTCACATCCAGCAACTCTTTCTACACGTTGATTTGTTTCTTCACCTCAGTTTACCCCCATTAGTTAAATCATTTTTTGATTTGTCACCAGGATTGTGCAAAAACAGATAAACTTGGAGAGATATAGCATGAGCCTGGTAACAACAAAATGTGGATGCGGATTAGGAGTTCCATGAGTTTCTTTTCACGTTCTTCAACTATATCATAAACTATGCATTTGAGCTTTTCTTTTGGTTTTTATATGTTTCCAATATAAGAGTGAACATTCATTTGAAGGATTATTTGGCTTTGGAGGAGATATTTGCTCTGTTGAGTGCTACTAAGTGTTCAATGCTAATAGTTAAGTACCATTACTGCTAAAAAAATAATAATAAAAAAAAACACACCACTAAATTGCACTAACATTTTTAATTTCAACTGTATTTTGCAAATAGGAGTAACCTTGCTAAGGGTTTTCCATTTTGGCAATCCTGTTGTCTTACCACATCATCATCACCCACCCCGATGTATCCTCCACCATTACAACTGGTGAGGTTACTATACTGGGGAGGCTACTATATGTGCTCTTATTCAGCAAAAGTTCATGATTACAAATTGATTCAGGAGGTGATCGTCTGAAGGCAGAACAAGTGGGTGCAGTCTTACCTGTGAGGGCGTGTCCGTTTCATTGATGGGCTGACCATCAAATCGAAATCGTATTTGCCTCATAGAAAGCCCCTGTGTGGACAGATGAGAAACATTGTTCAAAATATCACAAAATTATCCATGGTTCATCCAGATGACCGAGAGGTAAAGGTGCCCAAACGTTTTCATCCCTGAAACCAACCTAGACATTTGTGTTCCAACTAGGGGGAGATTCTTAAAAAAGGGATAGTTCACCCAAAAACGGAGATTCACTGATTGTCTCCTCGCCACTATGTGGATGGAGGGCTGGGTGAAATGTTTGAGTCAACAAAACACTTTGTGTTTTGGATTAAACAGCGTTGCAGCCAAAACCATTTCAAGTAAATGGTGACCACTTCTTCAAATGTATAAGAACATAAAATGCCTCCATACTGCTCCTGTGATGTCACCCAAGTGTCTGCTAACCCAAAGGTTCAAATTCAACATGAAACAAGGTCATTTACACCATGTTTTTTAGCCAAAATGTCAAATTTGAATCTTGGTGCTTACAGGCACTTGGATGACACCACACAAGCAGTTTGAAGGCATCTTGTGTTTTTTCATGTTTGAAAAGTTGGTCGGCATTTAATTTGATTGATTGGGTTGCAACACTGTTATGTCCTGAAACTCAAAAAGTGTTTTGTGGACTGTACCAATTCAGCCACCCCTGCATCGGCATGGTGGTGAGTAGACAATGAGCTAATTTTCATTGTTCTGTGAACTATCCCTTTAAGGCTTGCAAAGTTTGTCTGCACCCAGAACCGAATCATGACTAGCATCACACGTGTGTAACGGTCTTACCTGTCGTTCGCAGTAAGCTTTCATCAGTTTGCTGAGAGGAGTGTGCCTTTTGATCTTGAACTGCACCACGGAGCCATCCTGGCCTGCCACCTTCAGGTTGATGTGCTCATTGTTCTCCGTCTTCACTCCCTCCTGAAACACAGTGTGCAGAAAGTCAAGCTGCGGTGTGAATGTGATGCAGGGACGAACACGACGCCGGTTCAAATATGGCCTCAAACATCTTTAAAGTGCATGCAACCCTAACCCCCCCCACCCCCCGACCACAAAGCCCTTTTAGCCTTTGCAGACTGAGGATTCATGTACAGCTTGTACCCCATTGATTTTAATCTTCAATATAAATAAAGTTCAACATCATTGAAGTGAAAACATACGTGAAGTCAGCTTCTCTCTGCCCGACTGCACTTATAACAGAATCTGCATGATCACTGAGCGCGGAGAGAGTGGGGGTGCATTACAACTTCAACGTTAGCATTAGCATGTAGCGTTGAGCAATCGACAATGGCCTGCTAATTCTGCTCGAACCCAACGACCTGCCCAGGGAGGAAAACGCATCTTGCACAGACCAATCTCTCTTCTTACGACACAGAGAGAGTTGAACTTATGAACAGTGCAGTTTAACTGTTAAATATGGCGTTAACGTTTTTTTATTAATCAGATCATTCATTTGGTCCCGTAGCGGACTCGTTGTGCTACTCCCTCTTGTTAACGCTATCTATGTATAAACGGTTATATCGCCTCGTGCTGCATGATCATCACTTATACCTATATCAGCTTCAATGCACGTGTGGATGCAGCGTATTTAAGATGACCACAAATTCGTATTCATTTCCCAGCGCACGGGTCTCAAACACGTTAGCTTATTATGCTAACGTAGCCCGTTAGCTTGCTAGCTCGGCGGCTCTGTTCTGCCGTTAGCTTTCTCTGTGATTCCGCGGTCGTGGACCCATCGGCGGCACTCGCCGGTGTTTCGAGGTATAAACCGAACAATGATGGCGCAGGGATGAATTGCACAAAGTCAACAAACCCCCCAGAACAAAAGCCGCTGCTCACCTTGGGTTTCTCGTCTGCCATGGCTGCCGCTGTCTGTGTGCGCCTGTTCTGCTGCGGCTGCGCTGTGCGGCGTGCCACTTTGCGTCGGGCTGCTGGGAGGCGCGCTCAAACGGCCGCACCACAACGACTGGCTGTGCCCCCGGGAAGTATACTGTACCCATTCAGTCTATATACCAGACCCATGTCAGCTCAACCACGCGGGTCTATAATATGATGTGAAATGCATAGATAGGTTTTTTTACGATTCATTATTATAACTATTGACATCAAATATAATGCTCAGTGTACATACTGAGGGGGTTACTTTGAGATATTATAATATTTAGGGCTCAAGCACTGACAGAGTGAAATTGTATTTTATCATTTATATTCTGTTATTTATTTATTTGTTCTTCATTTATATATATATTAATTTAATTAAAAAAAAATATATATATATATATATATTTACCTCCTGCGCAGAAGTGGACTGCGCACATCCTGCGCAGTAGTGGACTGGCGAATCGAACCCCCAACCGTCTTGTTGGCAAGCACTCTACCCACTAGGCCATGTCGCCTTTGCATTTTATTAAGGATTGGATTACCTCCTCATTCCCATGAGAAACTAAGTACAGGAAGAAGATGGACACATTATTTTGTCTGTGTTTATAACATTTAAGAGAAAGCAGGGCCGGCCCTGGCAATGTTGGTGCCCTAGGCGAGATTTCAAATTGGCGCCCCCCAACATACACATGCAAACTGTCATGCATCCCCAAGAACGTTTGGACTGTATACAGATGCACACACGGGCAAAGAAAATTGTAAGCTATAAAAAAACACCATAAATATAAAAAGAGTCTGAAATCAGCTGTACTGATAGCATATCATGTCGATATACAGTCTATGGTCATGTCGACAAAACAAACATTAATGATGTCCACAAATGGGGTGATTCTTACCTACTGTATATATAGTTCTTTCTTCTCCTCCTCTACTTTGCAGTGCTTTCTGAATTGTGCACCTGATAATTTAATCTTTTTTATACTTCTCTCTGTATAGGGAGAGGCGGTGGACTAGTGGCAGAAAAACTGGACTATGGTCCAAGAGGACTCTCCCTACCCCACTGTCTAAGTGCCAATTGGCCTTTGCGCAGCATGTGCGCAGTGGGCTTCTGCGCAGGCGCAGTTTTTTTTTATTTTCCCATATAATCTTTTTTTTAAATATTTAATTAAAATTTAATTAAATTAAATTAATCAAAATTAAATTAAAATGTAAAATGTTTAATTTAATTTAATTTAATTTAATTAAAAAAATTCCCCCATTTAATTTAAATAAAATATAATTAAATAAAATATAAAATGTTTCATTTAATTTAAAATTATTTTTTTCCCCATTTAATTTAAAACTTAATAAAATAAATTCGATTAAATTTTATTTTTTAATATATATATATATATATTTTTTTTGTAAACTGAACTACATTATAAGACCGCTATCATTCGAAAATATGCACCGTTATCCCCAAGAAGACGAGAAATAGTGTTGAATTCAAAATTGTTGGGTTATAAATGAATAACAATAGAACAAACTAAAAAGACTGTGAAATGTGTTGGAAGATCGAATTGTGAAAGTAAAGTTACAAAGCTGGTTTTACCGTAATGAGTCACACAGCGCGGTTCCATTTGAAAAGATTCTCTGAATACAGACGAGATGGCGAATCTCTCTTTCGACATGTTAGAGATATAACAGTTGTATCGCCCTAATCCAAATCCCCCCCATTTTCACCCATGAGTTCGGACCCAGCTCCTGTGTCCACTGGTGTCCTGGTTCCACCTATGGCAGCGTAGTGGCGTGGGCTGGCTCATCCCTGTGGCCCAGGGAGCGCATTTCTCCGCGCTGGTTCAGGGGTAAATGATGATGGTCTTCACAGGTGACTGACCTACGCAAGCCTGTAGCCGCCACTTTCTCAGACACACACACAGGAGATCAGAGCTCGGTCACGTGCAGCAGCCGGTCAGTGACAAACAAGAGACGGTGTTCAAAAACCAAGTTGAAAAGAAAGTACGATGAAGCCTGTGTTGCTGTTGGGTTCACAGTCAATGTGGGTAGGACATGAGGAGAGACCAGTGTGTAATTTATGTCTGAAAACTCTATGAGAACAAACAAATTAAGAAGACTCTTAGAAACAAAACAAAGTTAAGAACTTCCCTGACCTGCCATCAAAAACCTATATATTATTCTTAATATTTTATATTAATGTATCTCTGCTGTTATTTGTATATTATTCTTAACATTTTATATTATTGTATCTCTGCTCTTGTTAACTTTTTCTATATCTGATTGTATATATTTTTGCCACTTTTATGTTGTAACTTATACTGTGTTGTTCAGAATTGTGTGCATTGATTTTCTTAATTGTGTGTTATTCAAATGTTCTATTGAATGGGG